>OX451737.1:1557802451-1558402451 GCA_948472305.1 Vicia faba | reverse complement strand
GAAATTTAAACAGTTTTGGTTAACTGCTTTGATGTTTTACTATGCAGTTTTTTAGTGTTCATTTTAATGCAATCTCTGGCATGTTATGATGCAGGGCAGTAGGTATATATGCAAAGTTTTGGACATATCTGCTTGGTTGCTTATGCAGGACAGCAACAAGTATGTAGCATAATTTTGGACCATTGTAGGCTTCTATTTAGACAGCAAAAGCACCACAAAATTGGATAGTTATTTTGTTGAAACATGGCTGGAAAATGGGCTGCATGTTTGAAGCATGAAGCTTTAGGACATTAGAATTATAGTTTTGATTTTTTATGTACAAACTTGTAATTCCTCTTGTAACTTTGTAGTGATAATTACAAATAAAATAGCTTGACACTTCTAATTAAATTTGGTGACTTTGTGTAACATGTAATTCTCTTGAATGAATATGAATGGAATTTTTTGACTTGGATGAATCTTGGGTGAAACTTAAAGAATTATCAAAATTGTAACAAGTCTTGAATTTAAATGTGACTTAAAATACTTCATTTGAATTTGGAATGGATTTGTCTTGAAATTTGGAGTCTTCCATTTAAAATGGAATTAATCTCATGCCTTGAATGACTTTGAAATATCGTGCCCTTGAAAATAATCTTGAATAAATACAATGTGATGAATGATTTGAATCTTGAATGAGCCCTTTTGATAACTTCTATTTAGTTAACACTTGAATTCAAATGACGAAAACTCCAAGTATTCTAAATAAATTCTTACAAAGCAATCTTGAATTCAATCATCCCACTCTAACGAAAGTCACCCCACGCCATGTAAGTATAAGAAATCGAACCATACTTAAAAGCTTCGAATGATCACTAGAAGAGGGATTTGAGGCGAAAGGTTATCGCATTGAGAATTTGGCACAATGAATTGAACTTAGAGATCAAGAAACTCTTAAGTCATGACAAACGTCCTATAACGTCTTTTCATGGCTTTCTAAACTCAATTTGTCTTCAGCTTTTAAAGAAAACTTGCCGATGACTTTTGGGTTGAAGTGCTTTAAATTAACTCATGTAGCCTGATATTTTCTTATATTTCAAGGCAAGGTGAAACCCAAGTGAACCAGTGGTAATGGAACCTTGATTGTTTTTTATGAATAATTTTGGAGAAGCTTGAGGACACTTATTGAACAGAGCATGGAAATAAACACACGATTCTATAAAAGTTCCCCGAAACAAGCTGTTGTACCCCAAAAAATTTCCTCCTATTTTTCCACAAGAAATCACAACTTCGGGCTTTTCCTGATTTTTCAGACTGGCTCAAGAATCGGTCAAACAGACTTTTCTCGTCAGTCAGACAAATTTAGGGTTGTCATTGATTTTAAAGCAGTTCAAGCAGATTGCTAAGGTTTGGTTGAGTTGGCTCAGGTTTTGATCAGGCGGACGCTTCTCTAACATTTAATCAAGAATTAGGGTTTTGTGCGTGCATTCTCAGAAAGAATTAATTTTACAGTGCTTTTCAAGTTACTCTGGGATATGAGCTGAGGCATTTGGATTGAGAATTTACAGTGTTTGATTGAATCATTAAAAGAAAGGGCATGTGGACGTTTTGTTTGATTAACTGTGCATTGCTTTGGATAATTGGAGCATCGGGTTTATTATTGATTGATGCTAAGACCACAGTGTTTATCAATTGTTTATTTATTTTAAGTTAGAATAATTGGAATTTATTTCCATGTTATTATAATTTAAGAATTATAAACAATTAAATAATTATTTGAAGAAGAATTAAAAAGGAATGTCAATAAAAAGACTTTTTTATTTATCTTTAATTATTTGTACAATTGTTATTTAAATACAATAATTATTTATAAAGTATTTACAATAATAATGTTACAATGATTAAAAGGAAAATAAAATTGCATCCTAAAATTTCCTAAATCTTCATCTTCTACTGCTACTCCTCTTTTGCTCCATTGATTTTTATCTGCAAAACAAAGAAAAAGAAAAAGTCAAAAGCAGATGAAATGAAATTAAAAGCGGACAGTTAATTCAAAAATCATCATTAAAAGCGACTGGCCAGAATCAGTTTGCCCTCTCTGCAAATCACAAGATTTCTCTTGGTTCACAATGAGGGATGAAAGTTTGCTTGCAATTAAAGTATGAAATGCACAAGTATACAAATTGCACAAATTCAAAGTTTGTCAAAACATACTGCATTATCCAAAAATTGTCAACCAAGTTTCCAAACAGCATGTACAAGTATAAAGGCAAACTGAATCACAATTTCAAACTAAGCCAAAAGCTGTCAAAAATTGTCCAAGGATGCCAAAAGATATCAAACTCCAAAAAGCTGTCAATAAAGTACACAAAGTATGCAAGAAATATGGAAAATATGCAGAGGAAAGGGACAAGTGCAAGCAATGTTCAGAATACATCATCTTCCTAGGCCAATTACTTTTTCAGAAAAGACAAAATTAAGCAATAAAAATGCTTTCTTTAATCTGGAGAGAGAAGGAGAGAAGAAAGGAGCTTACAGTACAGCAGGCTAAAGGCTAAAAAGAAGATATAAACAGGATATATCAGAACACATAGAGAGAGAAGGCAGAAGGCATACAGTAGAAGAGATCATAAAGAATGAAAACCTCAAGCCTTGCAAACCTGTCCAAGCATTGGAATCTACACTAAGACCAAATTCAAAAGAGAACAAATATACATAAAAAAATAATAACACATCCTGCCTTTCAAAAGATACAAAGCCAAGACCCTGTAAGATATAAAACAGCATTTTTGGGAGCCTTTATGAACACAGGAGAAAAAAGCCTAAAAAACTGTAAAATTCCAAATGCCCTCAAGCCTGTAACCTGCTTCAAACAAACTTCTGAAGCAAACTTACAAACAAAACTGTCAAACACAAACTGATCTCAAACCACAAGCCACAAATCTCCAAAGCTAACAGCCTTCACCTGCATAAAAATGTGTCAAACCATCAACAAACCCACTAATCTGTTTCAACATAGTCCAAACCAAACATCCAGCCATACACCAGAAACCTGTGTCCAAAAGCAGAACAAGCCAAGCATACAAGCCTTGGAGCATTCGAACAACCAAGCCCTCAGAAATATGTTCATCATAGGGTCAAAACAAACCATATCCAACAGCATCAAGTACTGAAGCAACAAACCATATCCAACAGCAGCATCAAATAGGCATCTCAGAAAGTAAGAAAGCCATTCAAAAGCGAGGCAAGCAAGCGTACAGAAGCGAGGAAAAGAAATATTCAAATCAATATCAACATTTCATCAAGCAAGCATATCAGAAGGGCAAGCCTACGAAGCAAACAGAACAAAAAAGAAGCAAATAGGCAAAGGGCTTTCAGGGGAGCTCATCATAAAACCATCAAAGAAAAAAGGCGAAATACAGAGTACCGGGGAAGGTCACAAAGCAAGCTTGCATCACCATCTCTCCGCCTTCAGCCGTCCTAGGCGCCTCTGGATCCGCCTCCCCTCCTCTCCAAGTAACGATCAACGAAGGTAGTATCTCTAATATTTTTTTTTCCTTTCATGCACCTCAAACAAGAACAACAACAACACTTAAAATCAGCACGAAAAGAATAAGAACATGCTCGAATGAAAACCTAAAAAATGTGTTAAGAGGAAACGAAGCTACCCTTTTTTTCGTGGCCGGAATATCTGTGGAGAGAAGAGGAACGAAGGTGACGCCTGGTGGCTTTGGACGGAGGCTTGTTCAGAGGCATGGTTCGAGCAAGAAGATGAAGAGGAACGAAGCAAGTGATGAACGACGCCTCTGTGTTCAGTAACCCTAATTATCCCAAATGAACAAACTCAAAGAAACCCTTGCAAACAAAAACGTGTAAAACGCAATGGGCCGGGTCGCCCCACCAAAGCCTTAAGCCAGCGCGCATACCCCCCCTTTCCCTCTTATTTCCTTTTGTTGTTTGTTTTGTTTGGGCCAAAACAAAGTCCCTAAGCCCATTTGAATTCTCTTAACCTTTTTGTTATCTTTGAAAACTAATATTTTTACTTATCTTTTTTATTTTTCCCTTTTTTATACAATTTAAACTAACATACTTTATTTTTGTTTATAAATAAAAGAATGCATTAATTTCTTTTTCGTGTAAAAAATCTTACTAACCTTGTTTATCATACTTAATATATAAATATTAGATTTCTTTTATTATTAGGTTTAAACATCTTTTTTCTTTAGAACTTTTTGTCAATTAAAAAAAAGGAACCTTTGTATATGAACAAAAATACAAAAAAAAATAGCACTAACTTTCTTTAACTTAAAAAAAACATTTTTTAGTTAAAACTTTTGTACATAAAAATACTAATTAAGATACATTAATATTAATACATAAAAAAATAGAACTTAAAACATTTTTCGTTCTTTAATTAAATTTTGTACATCAATACATAATTTTATTTAAGTTAAATACTTTTCTTTTATTAAAGTTTTTTTTGTTTTGTACATATTAACAAAAATACAAGAATACAAAATAAATAAACAATGCTTAATTTTTCATTAAGTTAACATTTTTACACACTTGTAAATAATCATACACTTACATAAATACATTGATACATTTACATTACTCTATTCTTATACATTGCTATACACTACATATTACATTTGTGATTGATTCGATTTGGTTGTAAATTTATTTGGACACTACCCTCCTATTAAGTCTCATCCCCCATTTGTAAATATTTGTACCCCCACTCCCGGATACTTATTTGTAATAGCGTAGACTTTAAATTCCCGCAATTTAACGCTTTCAAATATACCATGGTTAGACCTAGGGTTTGTATGTAAATAAAATCAAACGCTAGATAACCTAATACAAAGACAAATACATGAAATTAATACACTATTCACACTTGCACCCCTAGGGTAATCCCGCTTGTTGCCTTCCAAAATGGGTCATGCTTGCACGTTGAGTTTCTTTGGCAAAACAAAACAATTCAAATGATCATAGTCCCTCGATGACGCTTTCGAAAGTTGCCTACAAAATGATCATAGTCCCTTCAAGCAAAATTTCCAAAGACACTTGGCACCATTGCATTCATGGTCCATACGATGACCCGCGCCTGTCCCGTTAACATCCTAACACAAGATTATCCACCAAATACAATGGTGGAACAAAATTGTTAAAAGGGTTAAAACATAGGAAAAATCTTTGAGTAAATTTAGGGGTAGACAACTCTTAGTTACTTGATCAAACTTGCAAAACACGCTTGCCTACTTTTCAAAACCACACTTCACAAACACTTTCAAAACAACTTCCAAAAACATTTGAAACATCTTTTCGAAAAGATACACACCTTTGTAAAACATTCGAGTAAAGAATTGTTACAACGGTTGCCTAGACAAGGCCACTTTTTCAAAACTTCAAAAACACACACACACACAGACCATTTCAAGCAATTGAAAATCAAAGGCAAGTGATTTAAAACCAAGTAACTAAGAGCCCATGGATAACCATGGACGAAAAGGGTGCTAATACCTTCCCTTTTCATAATCTACCCCCCGAACCCACGAAATATCTCAAAAGGTTTTTCCTGTGCTTTTTTAACCTTTCCTTAGGATAAAATAAAAAGTCGGTGGCGACTCTTGCTAAATCGAACAAGTGCGAATACAAAACGCAAAAATCAAGTCAGTTCTCCCACCGTATCACACAAGCTATCACACTTGAGACATTCGTGATCAAAATAAGCATGAAAGATGTTCGAGACTCTATGCTCTGAGATTAGAAGTTGTGCCTTGATGAATCAGTCTGTGAGAATCAATGATCAATTGTAATTCTGGCTTGAGAGACTAAAAACCCTAATTAAGGCGTGACGCTTGATGCTCTTGATTCAGACCTGCTTCTGCACATGAAATCAAAGAAACAAAAGACAAACATTGCGTGCTTGATTAGAAGTTAGTCATGCATAAGAAAAAATGTTCACAACATTCGATAATCTCTGCACAGATAATGCTCGAAGGTGAGAAGTTCGAAACCGACCATATTTCGTGACCTTGATGTATATAAAAAATTAAAATGAAGATGGGATCTTAGGTCGAAAATTGGGGTATGAAAAGAAACATCACCATACATATTGAGAAAAATAAATTCTTAATACAAAGATGTCAAGACATTATATCTGACATTTCTCCTAATGGAATTATACATTCTCCCCTCCAATAGTTGCACATCCTATGGTTGGTACACACAAATTACTCCCCTCAAACATAATATGTTCTATGGCCACAGACAAGATTCCATAGATCTGGCTCCTTGATCAGAAGGATCTTCCAGATGTCAAAGAGAATGTCCTTGACATTTGATCTTGACCTACACATATAACACCCCATATGCCTCGTCTTCCAGACCATTAGTAGGTTCCAAACATATGTGATCAATACATATTTGTTTAGCAGCCAAAGCATCTTCTAATCCAATCCTTTGTCCAATGGGATTATGCTTAAACTATTGGTGACATGTTCCAACATCTGGTAGAACATCTTTCCTATACCAAATCAACATATTGTTGAGATTGGTTCTGAAGTCCTTACTTCTCCAAGAAAATTAGAATATACCTTGATCACCTTCAAGGTCTTCAATAGGCTTCCATATTCCATCTTCCATACCATTATCAGCAAACAATAGGGTCAGGACCACTTTCCTAATCTAGCCACTGTTGTACCCCAAAATTTGCCCTCTCTTTTATCAAGACATTTCTCACAAAGATTTTTAAAATCTCAAGTTTGCACAAGTAAAATTGGACTTTTAATGCCCCATATAGTTTCCATGGATCATATTGGACTCTCAAGCATCAGTTCAAAGATGGAACTTCTGAATTCTCGAAAGTAGGAAGACGAAATTGTCGAAAGGGCAAAGTAGATCGAAAGGTGTGCAGCTGCAGATAACAGTTCAAATTCAAAATATTGTTCAGGTTGTTCGAACCATATGATTGATCGAAAGGAGTGGTTGGAAGATTTTGAAAAATCAAAGAAGAGCAAGCTTGCCTCGATCTACAAGCTCCGAGTGGTATATTCAGATAAATATGGTCCATTCAAAGAACATACAATTGGTGGATTCAAAGAACATACATTTGGTGGCCCATTCGAAGAACATACGTTTGGTTGATTTGAAGAACATACAATTGGTGGTCTATTCGAAGAACATACATTTGGTGGATTCGAAGAACATACATTTTGTGGTCCATTAGAAGAACATACATTTGGTGGATTCGAAGAACATATAATTGGTGGTCCATTCGAAGAACATACAATTGGTGGTCCATTCTAAGAACATACAATTTGTGGATTCGAAGAACATACATTTGGTGGTCCATTCGAAGAACATACATTTGGTGGTCCATTCGAAGAACACACAATTAGTGGAAACAAATATTATCTTGTCTTTTGATGAGTTTGGTCGAAAGCTGCTGAACAAAGTCCTATATGCTGTCAAGCCCAAGTTTGTTGTACTATCCACATAACAACCTAATGAAGATGTGAAAAACACAAGAAGGGGGGTTTAATTGTTAAAACTTGAAATCAAATGCAGACAACACGTTATTTTTATCCTGGTTCGTTTGATCTCAAACTAATCCAGTCCACCCGTCAAGGTGATTTCGCCTCTCTCCAACGAGGTCTTAATCCACTATATTCAACTGAATACAAAACTGCTTTAACAACTGCTAAAGCCTTCTTGAGTCTAAACCACAGACCGGTTTCTCAAGGAAATTCTTTCTTACAGATAAATGAACAATAATGTGTGTTTGATGTTTCTAGAGAAACTATATATCACAACTGTGATAATACACAAAATAAAGCTTATATGAAAACTAGAATGCTAGAACTATAGAGTAAGCAATTTGAGAGCTTTAGCCAACTGAATGAGTGAGAACGAAGATGATTGGCTTATGCGTGTAGGAGAATTGTAGAGTATTAGCCATTTCCTTTCTCACTGATTTGTTTAAATACTTCTTGGAAAAGATACGTTGATGCCAATAATTCCATTTTAATGCTCATTACGTTCTTTCCATTTTGAGAAGATCTTTGTCTTGGAATAAAGCCGTTGGTAATTAATCTGCCTTAAATGCAGTATCGTTGAGACTTCAGAATGTTCTGCTTGATTAAGATCAGAGTGTGTTGGCTTTAGCTTATTCTGATGGCTTCTGAGTGCTGATGACATGGTTAAGATCTTGATCAGAGTCAGAGTATGTTGAGCGCAGATTCTGTTCATCAGACTTCATCGTAAGCACATGTTTGATCTTCTGATGTGACATATCTTCTGATGCTGATGTTGATATTCTGATATTCTGATGCTGATTCCATTAGAGTTTCCTGCAAATATAAAACATAATTTTAGGTAGCATCTATGTCATATATAAAACTCATAATTAATTTAATCTTGTATTTGTTATCATCAAAACTCTAACTGAGGGTTGTAGAATCAAACTATGTTCTAACACCTAAAACCATGTCAAAAATAGTCTGTTGTACTGCTATGAAATAGCCTTGCACCAAGTTGCCACAACACTCCAAAACTGCATCAAAAGAGTCCTGCTATACTGCTCCTAAACCAGTCCCATATTTGCACCAAACTAGCATATAAGAGTTTCACCTCAAAAATGTTCAAATTTCATTTGTTCCCCCCCCCCCAAAAAAACTCCATCAAGACTCTTCTATAAATAAGATGTTTTCACAACACACAAAGGGGGGATTTCTGGTTTATTGCAGCAAGGCGTTCAAGGATTATTAGGTCAATGACTGTCTTGTTGTGGTTTTATGTATTTTTCTTAGGTGAGGGAGTGGGAGAGTCAGAAATAACAATTGGACTATGTGGAGTATTTGGTGGAGTTGTTTCTGGTGAAGAGGTAAGTTGAGCCATATTAATAGTTGTACCACAAGGCAATTGGATGGCCAAGGGTTGTGGTTCAGGGGACTCAGAGGTTTGAGCCTCAGAGTTTTGAGTCTCAGGTTGTGGAGTTTGTTCATATTGAGGAGAGGGTGGATTACTTTCTGGTTGAGGAGAGGAAGGTTGTGGAATTTCTGGTTCTGGTATGGGAGAGAGTGGAGTTTCTGGTATTGGTGAGAGTGGGATGTCAGGTTGTGGAGAAGTGGGAATTTCTGAGTTTGGATTTGGATTTTCTGTTTGGGGAGCGGAAGAGTGTTGTTCTATGTCAGAAAGAACTTGTGCAAGTTTTGGTTCTAGTATGGTTGTAGTGTTTGGATTTTGTGGTTTGGAGCGGGATCTTCTGAGGGTTAATGGCTCAGAAGGGTCAAAGTCAATGTCAAAATCTTCAAAGGTTTGTGGTGTTGGGATATCAGCTGGAGTTGGAGTGGGAGTAGGAATAGATGTGGAAACAGCACTTGAATTTAAAACAGATACAGAAACAGGATTACCTCTTTTCTTTGGAGTCTGTTGTGATGATCCTTCTGGAGCAGCTTTTCTCTTCTTAGTCTTCTTCAGAGCAACCTCTGGTGCCTTCTGCTGGAGATCTTGAATATTTAGATTAGGTGTTGTACCATCAGCTTTGCACGCATCCAAATATCTCAAAATGATTTGAGGCTTGGAGTCAATCTCTGAGAACATGGGGAAGTCGTCCAGAGAGAATCTTCTGCTGGAGATGTCAGTAAAGGGAGTGACGCTGGGCTCCTTCTTAATCTTCTCTATCAGCTTCATCTTCTTTAGATTCTTGGCATTCAGCTGCTTGCCAACAGAAGGTTCCAGGGTGCTGATCTCTTGTGCCTCTGTCAAGTGTTCAATCAGCCTATTCTCAGTCAGAATATCTTATATCAATCTGCCCAAGGGTATCCAATCCCTTTTAGTGCGTTCATCTTCTCTTGTTTCCTTGATGCTTGTTCTCAGATGGTTGAACAGAAGATGAGCTAGATTAATCTTTACCCTCTGAGAAATAAAATAGATCAGAAACTGCTGATCTATGTTTATGTAATCAGGAGAGCTTGTAGGCTTCCTGTGGTTGAAACAGCCCAGAATAATCTTTGCCCAAGTTCTATGCTTATCTTTCAGATCCCTTATCTTGCTGGAGGGAAGCCCCAGCGTGAAAATTTCCCTTGCTACAACAGCAACATCTGAGCATATTTCAGCCATGTCTATACAGCGAATACCACCACCACTGTATCCAATCAGTTTTGCAATTAGGTCTTCAGTAATCACAATTTTCTTCCCCATTATGTAAGAAGTGACTTGGTGATTTGAGGAAGAGGCATGAATCCAAAATTCCTTAACCAAAATAGGGAAAGTTGGACCCACCAACCTGTCAAAGTATTTCTCCCATCCTTGAGCTTGAATCTCTTCTAATAAATCAAAACCGTTTTCCTTCAAACTATTGAAATCCACTATAATCTCTGACAGAACTTCAAGATTCTTGACTGGAGTGAGAAGTGCTCTGAGAGGAACCTTATATTGCTCAGCTGATGCATCATTCTGGGAACCTGATGAAAGATTGCTGCTAGAAGCCATGTTCACACGAGTTCTTGGGAGAAAAAAATTGAAGGGGTTTTCTTGAGCAGGAAGAACACAAACACAGATATCAGAAAAATTGATTGAAAACGAAAGTAAGGGTAAACGTTGTGAATGGTGTGAATGGTGTTTAAATAGGTTTTGAAAAAAAAAATTGAAAACATAAACGGTTAAGAGAGAGAAAATAAATCATGATTAATAGCATTTAATGATGGCTGATTTTAGGGGATTTCAGAAAGATACTTAACGGTTACCAGTGACATGTGTCTCAATGCATCCAATCAGCTCTTTGCCTTTTCAGAAGCGTGAATGCGTGTTCAGCCTCAGGAAACAGCTGATGACTGGATGACACTTGTTTTCTTTGAGTGAACATCACTTTTATCCTTGAACTGAAGAGCTCAGAGCTTCATGGATAGATCTGATACAATCTGCATTTCTAAAAATTCTGAAAGAGGATTGATCAGAAGTTCACAAAGTAATGAGCAACATTCTGAAGGTTAATATATAAAATTAAAAGTTTTATTTTGGACAGAGCTTCATGCTGAGATGATTCAGAATGAAGTTGAACCTATCTTCAGAAAGTGGTTTTGTAAAGATATCAGCCCATTGATGGTCTGTATCAATAAATTTTAAGTTTAAGATTCCTTTCTGAATATAGTCCCTAATAAAATGATGTTTTATTTCTATATGCTTAGCCCTAGAATGCAAAATTGGATTTCTACTTAAGCAAATGGCAGAAGTATTATCACAGAGTATAGGAATGTTACTCTCATAAATCTGGAAGTCCTCAAGTTGACTTTTCATCCAGAGCATTTGTGTGCTGCATCCAGCTGCTGCTATGTATTCAGCTTCTGTTGTTGATAGAGAAATTGTGGATTGTCTTTTGCTGGACCATGAGATCAGATTTTCTCCCAGAAACTGGCAGCTTCCAGAAGTGCTTTTACGTTCAACTCTGTCTCCAGCAAAGTCAGCATCACAGTAACCTACTAAGCTGTAATCACCATATTTTCTATAAAACAAACCCAGATTAGTAGTACCTTTCAGATACTTGAAAATTCGCTTAACAGCTGTTAAGTGAGATTCTCTAGGATCTGATTGGAATCTTGCACAAATGCATACACTGAATAAAATATCAGGCCTTGAAGCAGTCAGATAAAGAAGAGAACCAATCATACCTCTGTAGACCTTCTGTTCTACCTTTTTGATTACCTCTTCTCTTTCCAGAATGCACGTGGGATGCATTGGAATCTTTGATGGCTTACATTCTGAGAGATCAAATTTCTTCAGAAGTTCTCTGACATATTTGCTCTGATGAATGTAAGTTCCTTCTGGGGTTTGATTGATCTGGCGACTGGAGCAAAGGTTTCTGTATAGTCTATCCCCTCTTGCTGACTATAACCTTGTGCTACCAATCGTGCCTTGTTTCTGACAACTTCACCTTGTTCATTCAACTTGTTTCTGAACACCCATTTTGTTCCAATGATGTTGAATCCTTTTGGTTTATGAACTAGATCCCATACGTCATTCCTTGTGAATTGATTCAGCTCCTCTTGCATTGCTAGAATCCAGTCATTGTCCAGAAGTGCTTCATCAATTGAAGATGGTTCAATCAGAGAGACAAGTCCCATGAGGGATTCTTCAGAGTTTCTGAAGCTGGCTCTTGTTCTGATTGGATCTTCCTTTCTTCCTAAGATTGTTTCTTCTAGATGATCCATGCTGCTTCTAGATGGTCTTTTCTGAGGTTGATCAACAGAAGATGTTGGATTGCTTGCAGTGCCTCTTTCTGATGTTGAGGGAGTGTCTCTGTTAAGAGCTTCTGATGACTTGTCTTCAGTACCTGTGAATTCAACTTCCATACCTGCAAGTAATTCATTATGCTTTTACTTTTGAGAGTCAAGCTTATCATCAAAACGAACACTGATTGATTCTTCCACAATCTGTGTTTCTGTATTGTATACTCTGTACCATCTTGAGCGTTCAGAGTATCCTAACATAATACACTTCTGTGCTTTAGAGTCAAACTTGTTCAAATAATTTTTAGTATTCAAAATAAAGCAAGTACATCCAAATGGATGAAAATATGAAATGTTGGGCTTTCTGTTCTTCCACAATTCATATGGAGTCTTTTCCAGAATAGGTCTTATGGAGATTCTATTCTGAATGTAGCATGTTGTGTTTATTGCCTCTGCCCAGAAGATCTTAGCAACGTTAGTCTCGTTGATCATGGTTCTGGCCATTTCTTGCAACGTTCTGTTCTTTCGTTCTACAACTCCATTTTGCTGGGGAGTTCTAGGACAAGAGAAATCATGCAGAATGCCTTTGTCGTTAAAAAATGATTCAAAATCTTTGTTTTCAAACTCTCCACCATGATCACTTCTGAATTTGACGATTCTAAGATCCTTTTCATTCTGAACTTGGTTACAGAAGGTGACAAACACAGAGTGTGACTCGTCCTTGTGTCTTAAGAACTTTACCCATGTCCATCTGCTATAGTCATCTACGATTACTAACCCATACTTCTTGCCACTGACTGAAGCAGTTTTAACTGGTCCAAATAAGTCAATGTGCAGAAGTTCTAATGGCTTAGAGGTGGAAACAACGTTTTTAGATTTAAAAGCAGATTTTGCAAACTTGCCTTTCTGACATGCTTCACACAGAGCATCTGAATTGAACTTCAGGTTAGGAAGTCCTCTGACTAGATTGAGTTTGTTAATCTGAGATATTCTTCTCATACTAACATGCCCCAATCTTCTGTGCCAGATCCATTGCTCGTTGTTAACAGACATAAGACACTTTACATTCTGACTTTTCAGTTCAGAAAGTTTGATTTTGTAAATGTTGTTTCTCCTCTTTCCATTAAATAGGATAGTCTCATCTTTCTGACTAACAGCTTTACATGAATTTTGATTAAAGATTATATCATAACCGTTATCACTTAATTGACTTATGGATAACAGATTATGCATTAATCCATCTACTAATAATACATTACTTATAGAGGGAAGATTTTCGTTACCTACTGTTCCAGAGCCAATGATCTTTCCCCTCTGATTGCCTCCAAAGCCTACATGGCCTCCAGGCTTAAGTTCCAGGCTTTGGAACATATGCCTTCTTCCCGTCATGTGTCGTGAGCAGCCAGAGTCCAGGTACCATGACTGGTGTTTCTGCTTTGCTGCTAAAGATATCTGCAACATGTATTATTTTATCCTTAGGTACCCATATTTTCTTGGGTCCTGATTTGTTAGTTTTACCAAAACTCTGTTTGAATTTTGGTTTGACAGAATAATTACTACTAGTATATTTGATGTCGTGTGTGTGCCCATATACAAAGTGTGACTTAAGAGGAGTTCGTTTAATAACTAAATCCATGGCATTCTTTGGTGTAGGTACCTTACCTTGGTATCATATTCCCTTTCTGCCATTTCTGCTAACTCCATAGATCATTGAAGCCATTTTGCTTCTATCTATGATTTTAGCTAGAAACTTCTGAAAGCTGTGATCATACTCCTTGATGATCTCATCAGCACTACTGGGAGTTTCAAGAATTGTTTCCTTCTGAGATTTTTGTAATATATTTTCTAATTTTGAAACTTTATTTTTCAACTCAGAATTTTCCAACTTGAGACTCTCGGTTTTATCAGAGTCAGAAGCAAGATCCCTTTTCAGGTTTCTGAACTTGACTCTGATCTGCTGATATCTTTCCAGAATCTCATTAAGGATTTCAACTAGTTCAGCCTTAGTAAAATTAATAGCAAAGTCAGGAAATACCTCTTGTGTCTGATTCAGAGTCTGATTCAGAAGCTTCGCCGTCTTCTGATATGTTTGCCATGAGAGCTATGTTTTCTCTCTCATCATCTGATTCTGAGTCAGCTTCAGATGTGTCAGAGTCATCCCATTTGGCCATGAGACTTTTCTTCTTTTCCTTGCCAAACTTCCTTCTGGGCTTTTCCTTCTGAAGCTTTGGGCAGTCACTCTTGTAGTGTCCTTGCTCGTTGCATTCATAGCAGATGATGTCCTTGTTGTTTGGCTTTCTGCTTCCTGAAGAGCCTTCAGATCTTCTGTGTCCAGAGGAGGATTCTGACCTTTTGTATCTGGAGGAGGATTCATTCTGGTTCTCAGATCTTCTGGGATTCCTGAACTTCATTTGCCTCTGCTTCCACAGTTGGTTCACCCTTCTGGAAAGGAGAGACAGTTCATCTTCTTCTGATGAGGACCCATCAGAGGTTTCTTCAACAGCCTGCAAACCCTTAGAGTTAGATTTTCTGTTAGATTTTAGAGCTAACGGCTTACCTTGCTTTTGAGGTTCATCAGCTTCTAGCTCTATCTCGTGACTTCTGAGGGAGCTGACAAGTTCCTCCAGAGAGATTGTATTGAGATCCTTAGCTAGCTTCAGCGCTGTGACCATTGGCCTCCACTGTTTTGGCAAGCTTCTGATGATCTTCTTGACATGATCAACAGTCGAATACCCTTTGTCCAGAACTTTGAGACCAGCAACCAGAATCTGAAATCTTGAGAACATTGTTTCAATAGATTCACTTTCTTCCATCTTGAATGCCTCATACTTCTGGATGAGCGCAAGAGCTTTAGTTTCTTTAACTTGAAGGTTGCCTTCATGCGTCATTCTGAGAGAATCAAACATGTTCTTAGCAGTGTCTCTGTTTGATATTTTTTCATATTCAGAGTAAGAGATAGCACTGAGAAGAATAGTTATGGCCTTGCTATGATTCTTGAAATCACGCTTTTATTGGTCAGACATTGCTTTCCTGTCAATCTTCTGACCACTTGCATTCACTGGGTGCGTGTATCCATCTGTCACCATATCCCACAGATCAGCATCATGGGCTAGAAAGAAGCTTTCAATTCTGTCTTTCCAGTAATCAAAGTTCTCTCCATCAAAGACTGGAGGTTTGCCACTGAATCTGTCTCTTTCTTCATTGTGGTCCTTGCTGATGTTTTGATGTTGTCCTGCCATAGTGTTTTTCAACGCTGGATCTTGTACTGACACGGTTAAGTGTTATGAACTCAGAACCAGGCGCTCTGATGCCAATTGAAGATGTGAAAAACACAAGAAGGGGGGTTGAATTGTTAAAACTTGAAATTAAATGCAGACAACACGTTATTTTTATCCTGGTTCGTTTAATCTCAAACTACTCCAGTCCACCCGTCAAGGTGATTTCGCCTCTCTCCAACGAGGTCTTAATCCACTATATTCAACTGAATACAAAACTGCTTTAACAACTGCTAAAGCCTTCTTGAGTCTAAACCACAGACCGGTTTCTCAAGGAAATTCTTTCTTACAGATAAATGAACAATAATGTGTGTTTGATGTTTCTAGAGAAACTATATATCACAACTGTGATAATACACAAAATAAAGCTTATATGAAAACTAGAATGCTAGAACTATAGAGTAAGCAATTTGAGAGCTTTAGCAAACTGAATGAGTGAGGACGAAGATGATTGGCTTATGCGTGTAGGAGAATTGTAGAGTATTAGACATTTCCTTTCTCACTGATTTGTTTAAATACTTCTTGGAAAAGATACGTTGATGCCAATAATTCCATTTCAATGCTCATTACGTTCTTTCCATTTTGAGAAGATCTTTGTCTTAGAATCCAGTCATTGTCCAGAAGTTCTTCATCAATTGAAGATGGTTCAATCAGAGAGACAAGTCCCATGAGGGATTCTTCAGAGTTTCTGAAGCTGGCTCTTGTTCTGATTGGATCTTCCTTTCTTCCTAAGATTGTTTCTTCTGGATGATCCATGCTGCTTCTGGATGGTCTTTTCTGAGGTTGATCAACAGAAGATGTTGGATTGCTTGCAGTGCCTCTTTCTGATGTTGAGGGAGTGTCTCTGTTAAGAGCTTCTGATGACTTGTCTTCAGTACCTGTGAATTCAACTTCCATACCTGCAAGTAATTCATTATGCTTTGACTTTTGAGAGTCAAGCTTATCATCAAAACAAACATTGATTGATTCTTCCACAATCTGTGTTTCTGTATTGTATACTCTGTACCCTCTTGAGCGTTCAGAGTTTCCTAACATAATACACTTCTGTGCTTTAGAGTCAAACTTGTTCAAATAATTTTTAGTATTCAAAATAAAGCAAGTACATCCAAATGGATGAAAATATGAAATGTTGGGCTTTCTGTTCTTCCACAATTCATATGGAGTCTTTTCCAGAATAGGTCTTATGGAGATTCTATTCTGAATGTAGCACGTTGTGTTTATTGCCTCTGCCCAGAAGATCTTAGCAATGTTAGTCTCGTTGATCATGGTTCTGGCCATTTCTTGCAATGTTCTGTTCTTTCGTTCTACAACTCCATTTTGCTGGGGAGTTCTAGGACAAGAGAAATTATGCAGAATGCCTTTGTCATTAAAAATGATTCAAAATCTTTGTTTTCAAACTCTCCACCATGATCACTTCTGAATTTGACGATTCTAAGATCCTTTTCATTCTGAACTTGGTTACAGAAGGTGACAAACACAGAGTGTGACTCGTCCTTGTGTCTTAAGAACTTTACCCATGTCCATCTGCTATAGTCATCTACGATTACTAACCCATACTTCTTGCCACTGACTGAAGCAGTTTTAACTGGTCCAAATAAGTCAATGTGCAGAAGTTCTAATGGGTTAGAGGTTGAAACAACGTTTTTAGATTTAAAAGCAAGTTTTTCAACCTTGCCTTTCTGACATGCTTCACACGAAGCATCTGAATTGAACTTCAGGTTAGGAAGTCCTCTGACCAGATTGAGTTTGTTAATCTGAGAAATTCTTCTCATACTAACATGTTTTCACAACACACAAAGGGGAGATTTTGAGCATGAAAAAAAAGGAGAAGAAGAAAAAAAAAGAGAGGAGAGAACACAAGGCTGGAGCCTTAGAACACTCTTAAACCTAGAACCAAAAAGAACACAACACCTCTGTTTCTTTTCTTTCGAATCCAGAACCAACAAAACACAACACCTCTGTTCATTTTTTTCGAACTCAAGAACATTCAAGGCAGCAACTCAAGTTTGAAGCACACATTCCAGATTCAAGGTAAGTCTTCTTGACTTTAAACCTTTCGTTTCAAGCATCATTGAAGATTCATCTTCAAAGATAACATGTAATAACCATTGCATTCGAAACTAACCTTTTGCTTGTCTTCTTTTCTTGTCAATCATATATTAAGAACTAACCTGTATAAACCATAAAATAATGTTGGAGTGAAATATTTATAGCATGCTTCGACACAAAGCCTTAGGCTTCGACCCATATTTCTTTACAGGCCCAAACAGAGGGAAAAGGGTGTGTGATTTGATACATAACTTTATGCTTTGATTCACACTGAGTTACAGCGTTAACTTTATGCTTCGATTCACACTGAGTTACATGGTCAACTTTATGCTTCGATTCACACTGAGTTACAGGGTCTAAATAAGGTTATGTTCAATGCATATAAGCATGCTTCGAAACATGCTTCGATACATGAGGTCGAAGGATTTGTTTTTTTTTTTCTCTCTTTTGCATTTTTTTTTATATTTTCATACTTATTTTAATTAACCAAAATCCTTCCATAAAAAACCTAAAAAATGATTTCTTGATTAATTTGATTTCCTTTTAACTTTGGATTAATTTTCCTATTTTTTATTAATCATATCCCTTTAGGTTAATTAGGTCAAAACAATTTTTCTAACAAAAATCAAAATCACAATCCCTTTCTTTTTATATTCCTTGTACATTATATTCATGTTATTTCTTGTACATTTATTCAATATGATTGTAATAAATAATTAGGTTTAATTTCTTGCAATCCCCATCTGTACATTTATTTCCCCCATCCCCTAATGATATAATAGCTTAGGATTTTAATTTCCGCAATTTACCACTTTAATATACATTGTTAGTAATTAGGGTGTGTATGGCAAGATAAAATCAACCGTTAGAAAACCCTAATTTCTAAGACAAAAATGCATGCAATCAAACACACTATTCACAGACGTGCACCTCTAGGGCAACCTCGCTTGTTGCCTCGAAAATTAGTCATGTCCCTTGAATATGGGCATTTTAGCAAAGACCCTCAATAAAAACGATCGTAGCCCCTCGATATCCCTCGATGTTTCCTCTGATAAACAATCTAGTCCTTTACGAAAATTGCTAAAACGTCACATAAGTTGCCTTCTATAACTATACGATTGACCCATGCCCGTCCCTTCACATCCAATGATAGGGCTTCTTACCAATCAATGGTAAGATAGCAACATCTAAAGGAGGAGGAAAATAACAAAGACCTTTTGAGTAGGTAGGACGCTCGTAGTTGCTTGCTCACAAAATAAAACCATTTCCACACTTACACTTTCAAAAACATCTTCAAACATAAATATCTCTTTGAACTATTTTCAAAACCAATACTTTGTATAAATTCTTATAGAGATGAGAATCATTACAAAGTTTTTCGCAACTAAGGCATTTTCAAAATATTTTCAAACTTGCACCCATCACAAAACACATTTTCAAACAAAGCAAATTTTCAAGTGATCTAGCAAGCAACTAAGAGCCCGCAGATAACTACGGATGAAAAGGGTGCTAACACCTTCCCTTTTCATAACCTACCCCCCCCCCCCTCGGAATTCAAGAAAACATCTCAAAGGTCTTTCCTATTCTTGTCATCCTTTCCTTTATTGGATAAAAGAAATGTAGGTGGTGACTCTTGCTATCTGTAATGTGATACGGTGGGAGAACTGACTTGAGGTTTTGCGTTTTATGTTTGCAAATGTTTCGGTTTAGCAAGAGTCGCCACCGACTTTTATTTTATCCTAAGGAAAGGTCAAAAAGCACAGGAAAGACCTTTGAGATGTTTTCTTGGGTTCGGGGAGTAGATTATGAAAAAGGGAAGGTACAAGTACCCTTTTCATCCATGGTTATCCATGGGCTCTTAGTTACTTGTTTAGATCACTTGCTTTGCTTTTCCAATTATTTGAAATGGTGTTTTGTGTGTGGTTTTGAAAGATGTTTTGAAAAGAGGCCATCATTGTGGAAACCTTTGTAATGATTCTTGTTTGAATGTATACAAAGGTGTTTTTGTCTTTTGAAAAGATTTCAATGTTTGAAAGTTTGATTTGGATAATGTTTTGAAATTGTGTTGTGAAGTGTGTTTGAAAATAGCAAGGATGTTTTTGCAAGATTTTTGATCAAGTAACTAAGAGCTATCTACCCTATTTTACTCAAAGATCTTTCCTAATATTTTTAACCCTTTTGACAGTGTTGTTTCACCATTGCATTTGGTGAGCAACCTTGTGTTAGGATGTTAAACAGGACAGGCGCGGGTCATCGTATAGACCATGATAGTAATTGTGTTAAGTATTTTTGGCAAATTTTTGAGGGACTTGATCATTTTTGTTTAGGAAACCAAGATAGCATCATCGAGGGACTATGATCTTTTGTTTTGTTTTTGTTTTTCCAAAGTACCCAACATGTATAACATGGCCCATTTTTTAAGGCAACAAGTGGATTGTAACCCTAGGGGTGCAATTGTGCATTGTGTTTTATTTTCATTCACTTTTGTCTTTGATTAGGTCAAACTATTTGTTGATTTGGATTTTTGCATACAAACCCTAATTCTCTAATCATGGCATAATTGAAAGCGTAAAGTGCGAGAATTAAAATTCTAAGTTATTACAACATGATTATAGGGATGGGGGTACAATCTTTGAATGGGGGGTATTTGACAAGAAATATAAACCCTAGCTTACTATTACATCCAAATTGAATTTAATTGCATGAATAATAAATGGATAATATTTAAATAAACAAAAAAGACAAATATATCAAATAATATGAAATATGCAAAAAAAAAGGGGTTTTGTTCATTGATGTATGTAAAATATTTAATGTAAAAAATAAAGGAATAAATAAAAGATCTATTTTATTGGTTTAAGGGTAAAACCCTAATTTCTTTAAGAAAATAAATACATTATATTATTTATATACAAGAAAATATATTAATATATGTAAAAATAAAATATACTTAGAAAAAAGTATTTTTAGTATAAATAAAAATAAAGGTAAAAATGTACTTTTTGTATTTTTTTTTATTCTAGAGTATTTAATAAAATAAAAAGTATATATTTATATGTGTATATTAATCAAATTAAATATGTACAATATCAAATAAAATATGTACAAAAATAAAACATTTTTAGGAAAATATTTTTAGTATGAATAAAAATAAAGAATAAAAATAAAAGTATAAATTATATATATTTTTTCAAGTCTTAATAAAAAATATAAAAGTATTTAAATACTTTTTCATGTTAGAAAAATTAAAATAAAATTCTAAATAAATGTAAAAAATTTATGAAAATATTTTTGAGCATTTTTTATATTTGGAAATAAATAAACAAAATCAGAAATGAAAACAAAAATGCAAAAATATAAAAATACAAGAAATTGGGTCAGGGGGTGCAAAAAGGAAAAGAGGGGGTGTCAAGAGTGAGCCAGGCCAAGCCCAGCCCACCACTTCATCTTCAACCTCCAGATTTTGAAAAATACGCGCGCGCCTGTACAAACTTGGACATCCTACATATGAGCTCTATTGCAAAAACTTACAACATCAAACTTGTAGAGAATTTCAAGACGATTACAACCATATAAACAACTTATCTTAACTCTCAAAGACCAGAGAGAATTTCTCTGTCCCTAAAATCTGACCTAGTTTTTTCAGCATGTTTATGGATGAAATTCTCCTAGCACACTTAATATAAATGAAAACTGAGCATATGTACAGCTTCATGGCAATGAACACTACATTTTTTTATTCACAAACCTAAGGCTAAATGTTCCTAAATAGAGAGATGGAAAGTGGAGAAAAACCTGTTTCAGTTGGATTCGTGTAGGGCAATGTAGTGCTTTTCAACAAGGCTTGAGATGTCTGGTAGCTTGCTTGAACTTCACTTGACCTTCTCCAATAGCTAGCTTGCCTTGAATGTCCTTGAATCAGCCTATAGAACTCAACCTGCACAAGCTCAAAATGAAAATGGTGAACATTGTATATGGAGTTACAGTTGGTGTTTGAGGCTTGGGATAGCTTGGGTGACTTGAATGGAAGGTGTTTGAAGTAACTTGGGGAAAAACGCGCGACCCAAATGAGCTATGGAACTCAAGTTGCAGAATTTGCCATGTTTTTCCAAAGGAATGTGATTTCTGGCTATGGGGTGTTTAGAGGCTCAAGCAATCGTATTTCTAGCTCAAATGGGTGTGAGAAACATGTTCAAACTATTTGCATAAGTTGGTATTGGCTGGTTTTTAAGTTCTCAAGTTTTTGACAAGTTTCTTGTTTTTGAAGTAAGAATATGGAAGTGAAGTTACAGGCATGTACAGGCTATCAAATATGCTTGCGTACTTTGCTATTGGCCCCTCTGATTTGTGGATTTGTTTTGTTGCAAGAGATCTTGGACCAATGCTCAAGGGATAGTGGTTTGACATAAAGCACATTATGGCAAAAATGGAAATGTGCCTTTTTCTACTTAGGGCTTAATCTTGTGTATAATGTCCAAATGACCAAAACAAAAGCTTAGACTGATGGATTTGCATTTAATTATGGAGTGTGAAGTGGTTTAGAGGCATCTAAACTAGTGTAAGGCATGCTGACTTGAATTTGCAACTTGCATGAACATGAATATGCCATGGATGAAAAGTGAGTTTTTGCCAACTTCAAGCCTTCGATTCTCCCTAACCACAAATGTGTTTGAGGAGTTCTTGGACAATTTGGAAAGATTTCAACATGATCTATAATCCATATTTGAAATGAAACTTGAGATTCTCAGTGAAACAATGTGAAAAATGTCCAAGAAGATAGGTCAAAATCCTGCCTAAACTAGGGCAAAATTTCACTAAGTTAAAAGTTTTAGGGACCCTTGTTCCAAAAATCATAACTTGAGATCCAAGCTTCTTTTGAGAAAACTTTGTGAATAAAAGTTGTAGACTTTATGGAGGACTACAACTTTCATGTTTTAGGTTTTGTTTGAATCCATTTGCATCATGGTGAAAATGTGGGGCAAAGTTAGGAAAAATTAAGAAAATTTCATAACTTGGAAAATTTCTAAGTTATGAAAATTTTCAACTTTAAACCCTAATTTGCAATTTTGGGTTTCTTGATGAACAAGTTTCATAATTTGACACATCTTGATGAAAAATGACCCTTGGCACTTGGTTTTGACCAAAAAGTCAAAGTTTGACTTTTCAGTGTACAGTCAAATTTTGATTAGTTGATTGAAAAATTCATCTATCAATCCCATGCATTTGAGATCTTTTGAACTTGCTGAATAAGTCAAGATGATTTCATTGAGTCCTTGAGTCCATGGTTAAACCTAATTTGCCATTGGCTAGGTCAAAAGTCAAAAATTGCCTTTGTACAGTCAAAACCCTAAAAATGACCATTTTGCCCTTTTGGTGATCTGATCAAATTTCTTGTGGAGTTGTGGTCCAAACTTGATCCAATGGTTCATATAAGTTCATAATGTTGATGTGGGTCATAATTCACGAGGTTTGGCTGTAAATTGGCCACAGTTGACTTTTTCCCCAATACAGTTGATTTCTAGGTCAACTGTCCAATTGATTGGGCAAAAATTTGATTCAAGGCTTGGAATTTGGTATGGACAAACCTATGAGTCCAATATGAAGTATGAAAGTCAATTTGAGCATTGAAGTTCCAAAAATCCTTGTGCAAACTCAAACCCTAGTTTAGGTCATCAATGCAAGGAGATGTCTTGAGCAGAGTAAACCTTAGCTTGATCTTGAGTTCCAAGAGCCTTGTGATGAGAAATGTTGATAAAATGAGAGGGAAAATTTTGGGGTACAACAGTTTCCCCTGTTCAATCTTCTTGAACCTGAAGAGTTAGATTGGCAATTTTGTCTTTCGTGACTCGAAGTTAAAAGAGGATTGGACACTAGAGTGCCCGTAAATTTACACTCGTCAAAATGTAGCTGAGGGAATGGTCTTAAAGATGTCATTTGGAAATGGTAGAATCTTGCTGGAGATGGGCTTAGAGATGCCATCCAAAACTTTTTTCTTGAAAATCAGTAGAATAAACATCAGAATGGTATCCGTATTTGGAACGTATCTGAGTTGTATCTGGAGACTGGGTTCGTATGAGCAAAGGAATGGCGTCCGTGTCTAGAGCGTATCTGAGCTATAACTGTATTTGATTCTTGAATGAATATCAGAACGACTGTCGTGTCTGGAGTGTATCTGTATTCTGAATGGGTAACAGAGAAACATCTGTGTATGGAGCATCTATGTGTTAGGGATAAATTCTGAATGAGTGACAGAATGGCAACCGTGTCTGGAGCGTATCTAGACTATATCTGAAGTTGAGATCTGTATGAGTAGTAGAATAACTTATGTGTCTGGAGTATATATGTACTGTAACTGGGATCCGGACAAGTGACAGAATGACTTCTGTGTCTGGAGTGTATCTGAACTTGAAGTTGATAGTTGAATCTGAATGAGAAATAGAATGGCCGCCGTGTCTAGAGCGTATTTAGTCTGTATTTGATCGCTGAAGTCTGAATGAGTAATAGAATGACCGCTACGTCTGAGGTGTATCCATACTGTATCTTGACTTTAAATTCTGAATGAGTAATAGAATGACAACCGTGTCTGGAGGTGTATCCATATTGTATCTGAAATCTCTGAATAGTTGTTAACGATAGCTTTTTAATCCTATCCTGAAAAGGGTAGAATGTTAGCTAAAGCACAAAGTTATGTTGCATGATATGTATGATGCAATAAAATGTGTTCCATCAATGTTTATGATATATGAATGTAATGGATGTGCATGTAAGCTGATTAATTGTCTTGCTGAGGAAAATAAATCCTTGATAGCTGGAGATAATGAAATCTTTGACTGCTGCCGGGGAAAGTAAATCCTTGACCGATGTTGGGGATTCTAAAAATCTTTGATTGTTGAAGATGAGAAAACCTTGCTGATTACTGTTGGGGATAGAAAATCCTTGGCAACCTGCGGGGATTATCAAAACTTTGACAACTTCTGTGGGGATGTGAGAATCCTTCAGGACTTTCCTGGGGAAATAAGGGAAAATTCGACGACCTCTACTGGGGAATTAAAACCTGGGAGGCTTCAAATGGAGAAACGGGAACTAGAATCTTCATTCTGTCGGAAAATAACTATGTGAGGAGAGTGTTTATTTTTCCGGGGAAATCAGGAGCTTGGGTTGTATGCCAATCTACTGGGGATTCCTTGTTTTGTGGAGAACTCTGCTGGGGAATTGGATGAAGTTGGATAGTATTCCACTGGGGTTTAAGATTTGAAGTTTTGGACTCCGCTGGTGATGAAAGTTTAGAGTATTCTGGCTCCGCTGGGGATCGGGAGTTTTTTTAGAAACTTAACTCTGATGGGAATTTTGAAATTTAACTCCGTTGGGGATATGTACTTCAAGGTTTTAGCTCCGTTGAGGATCTGAATGACATACTGTAGGGGATTTCTTCTGGAATAGCCTAAAGACGTTTTCCTATACTTTTGACCTATCAGTAATTATCCTTTCTTATTTCGTTTTATTTGTAAGCAGTGATTATATTCAAATGCATATGCTCATTTAACAAACCATTGGACGTTTTCAAATAAAACATAAGTGTAAAAAGAAAGGAATAGCAAGAAAATTTCTGCACTTTGAAGTATCTTTGTATTAACTTTTATAAGTATCTTTGTACAAAGGAGACAGACATCCTAGTAAGAGAATGTTATCATAAAAATGAGAAAAAAATTATTCAAAGAAATATGGCTATGTGTAACAATTCCATGGGGTTCCCATTCTGCTATAGCCTTCACAACTCTGAATATCCTATCCATTCATTGCTTCGTCCGCGGATGATTGGATTGATCAGAAGCCTGGAGCTTGTCCGTGAAGAGATTTTTCTTAAATTGATCCGACGAGTCATAGTTATACGGTTTAATTCCCTAACTTTTGCCTGGACCGCCCTTTCGGGTTTTTGATCCACCGGGAAACCCTTTTTTGCCCAAGTCGCCCTTTCGGGTTTTCAACTTGCCGGGTGTACAAATTTTTTTATTTATCCCTAATTTTTGCCTGATCCGCCCTTTCGGGTTTTCGATTCACCGGGATGCCCATTTTTGCCCAAGTCGCCCTTTCGGGTTTTCAACTTGTCGGGTCATTTTATGCGTAGTATCTTTTGACTATGTCTGTGTTCGCAGGGTGCGGCAAGTCCTCGCCGTCCATGGTGGTCAGAATCATTGCTCCACCAGAAAAGATGTTCTTGATCACAAATGGTCCTTCATAAGTAGGAGTCCACTTGCCCCTGGGATCGCTTTGCGGAAAGATGATTCGCTTGATTACAAGATCTCCGACTTGATATACCTGACGCCTAACTTTCTTGTTGAAAGCCTTGATCATCCGTTTTTGATACGTCTGACCATGACAAACAGCAGTAAGTCGCTTCTCGTCGATCAAATTAAGTTGATCAAGTCGGGTCTGAATTCAATCGTCTTCACTTAAACCAACATCCTTCATAATCCTTAAGGAAGGAATCTGAACTTCCATAGGTAAAACAGCCTCCATGCCATATACCAAAGAAAAGGGGGTTGCCCCAGTTGAAGTACGCGTCGTGGTACGATATCCGTGTAGAGCAAACGGTAACATCTCATGCCAGTCCTTGTAGGTGACTGTCATCTTTTGAATGATGTTCTTGATATTTTTGTTCGCGGCTTCAACAGCATCGTTCATCTTTGGCCGATAGGGAGATGAATTGTGATGTTGAATCTTGAAGTGCTCGCACAGAGCGGTGATCACAATGTTGTTCAAATTTGTGTCGTTGTCCGTGATGATCCAGTCGGGGATACCGTACCGGCATATGAGGTTCTGCTTGATGAAGCGGGCAACCACATTCTTTGTAACGGAGGAGAAGGAAGCCGCTTCGACCCACTTGGTAAAATAATCAATAGAGACCAAGATGAAGCGATGTCCATTGGATGTTGTAGGCTTGATATCTCCAATCATGTCAATTCCCCACATCACGAATGGCCAAGGAGCTGTTAGAACGTTGAGAGGAACTGGAGGAATATGTACCTTGTCAGCATAGACTTGGCATTTGTGACAAGTACGGGAATATTGATGGAAATCAGCTTCCATGGTAGACCAGTAGTAGCCTTCCCTTAGGATCTTCTTAGCCATCGTATGTCCGCTCAAGTGGGTGCCAAATGTGCCACTGTGTATTTCGGTCATGATCAATTTTTCTTCAACCTTGTCCACACAACGAAGTAGAACACAATCATGGCTGCGCTTATATAAGATACCATTGCTCAGGAAGAACTTGGCAGCAAATCTCCTTAAGAACTTTTTGTCATTGACTGAAGCTCTTTCAGGGTATTCTCGAGTCTGGAGATACCTTTTGATTTCATGAAACTAGGGTTGTTCCACTACTTCTTCGGTATTAATCTCATGACAGTGCGTAGGTTCGTCCATTTGCTCGATGGTGATTTGGGGAGCCTCATTATCCCAGTTGAGTTTAAACATGGAAGACATTGTACCCAGAGCATCCGCTAGCTGATTTTCTTCTCGCGGGAAGTGATCAAAGGTAATCTGCTCGAAATGAGGCAACAATGTCAAGACATGTTCTTTGTATGGGATAAGATTAGGATGTTTAGTGTCCCATTCTCCTTTAATTTGACTGATAACCAAAGCTGAGTCCCCAAACATAATCAGAGATTTGATTCCCAAGTCAATTGCATCCTTGAGACCAAAGATACAAGCTTCATACTCGGCCATGTTGTTGGTGCAGCTGAAGCAGAGTCTAGCGATGAAAGGTGTATGGCAACCTTTTAGAGAAATAAGTACCGTGCCGATACCGTTGCCAAGTGCATTTGAAGCACCATCAAAGTATAGGGTCCATCGGGATCCTTGTTTAGGTCCGTCATACGGTCTGTTATCTTCAATGTTGTCCAATGTCACAATGTCCTCATCAGGGAAGTCGAACCTCATAGATTGGTAATCTTCGACGGCTTGATGAGCTAGATGGTCATCTAGTACACTCCCCTTTATAGCTTTTTGAGTTGTGTACTGGATATCATATTCAGTCAGGATCATCTGTCATCTAGCGATTCTTCTGAATAAAGCAGACTTCTCGAAGATGTACTTAATCGGATCCATTTTAGAAATCAGCAAAGTGGTATGTGTCAACATATACTGCCTTAGCTGGCGAGCAGCCCATACCAAAGCGCAGCAAGTTTTCTCGAGCAGTGAGTAGCGAGTCTCACAGTCGGTAAACTTTTTGCTAAGGTAATAAATGGCATGCTCTTTTCGGACAGACTCGTCATGTTGGCCCAGTACGCACCCCATTGAATTATCTAAGACAGTCAGATACATGATTAAAGGTATTCCTTCGACGGGTGGCATTAAGATAGGAGGTTCCAGTAAATACTCCTTGATCTTATCAAAAGCAACTTGACAATCATCATTCCATTCAACCACCTGATCTTTCTTCAACAGCTTGAAGATTGGTTCACAGGTAGATGTTAGGTGAGAGATGAACCTTGCAATATAGTTTAAGCGTCCCAAGAAACCTTTAACCTCCTTTTCAGTGCGGGGGGCAGAAATTTCTTGTATAGCTTTGACTTTAGCAGGATCAACCTCGATGCCTTTGTTATTGACGATGAATCCCAAAAGTTTACCGGACCTGACTCCAAAAGTGCACTTGCTAGGGTTCAGTCTGAGCTTATATTCCTTTAACCTGACAAACAGCTTCTGCAGATGGTCGAGGTGCTCTTCTTCTGTTTGTGAACGGGCTATCATGTCATCTACGTAGACTTCGATTTCATGATGTAACATGTAATGAAACAAAGCTACCATGGCTCGCTGATAGGTTGCCCCGGCATTCTTCAGTCTGAATGGCATCACTTTATAGCATAAGGTACCCTACTGCGTAACAAAAGTAGTCTTCTCCATGTCTTCGGGGGCCATTTTGATCTGGTTGTATCCCGAGAATCCATCCATGAAGGAAAATACCTTGTGTTGAGCTGTATTTTCAACCAAGATGTCGATGTGTGGTAGTGGAAAATCATCTTTAGGGCTAGCCCTGTTTAGGTCTCTGTAGTCCACACACATTCTGACTTTGTCGTCCTTCTTAGGCACGGGCACAATGTTAGAAACCCATTGTGGATAGGAAGTAACAGACAGAAAACCAGCATTGAATTGTTTCATTACTTCAGCTTTGATCTTTTCGGACATGTTGGGCCTCATTCGGAGGACTTTTTGTTTGATTGGTGGGTAGTCTTCTCTTGTAGGGAGACGGTGAACCACAATATCTATATCCAATCCCGGCATGTCTTCATAGGACTAGGCGAAGATCTCAACATATTCATTCAATAGCTAAACTAAACGCTCTTTGACATTTGGCTCCAGGTTGGCACCCACTTTAACCTCTTTCTTGTCTTCCTCTGTTCCCAAATTTATAGTCTCTAGCAATTCTTCATGGGGCAGAATAGCCCTTTCCTCTTGTTGCAAAAGTCTAGCTAACTCTCCAGGCACTTCACAGTCTTTATCACCTTCGTACTCAGCATGATTGACCAAATCCTCAGAGTCACCGAAGGCCAAAGTAGAATAGTCACCCATGGAATCCGGAGTGGATGGGTACCTGCATTTTGTGAGTGTGGGTGTGTGTAAGGGATAGCCATCCTTAAACAAAACAAAATGTAAAAGGAAAGAAAATGAAAACAACAATTTATAGATGAAAACGTCAAATGATTCATTAAAAATAGCATATGATAATGAAGAAATCAAGCCCTTACAAATGGAACTATATGCCACGGGAAAGGCACAAGGAAAAAAGAGTGTATGAATTGTTTAATTATTACAGACCAAACAAGAAATTGTTCAAAGATAAATTACTGATTGATGAAAGTGATGAGAACGAAGTATTTCGCCTCCCGGTTGCTTAATCCTCCTTCAATGGTTGGAAAGATCCAATCTTAAAAGTTGTCTTCTTCATCATCATCTTCTAAGGCATGAATTCCATGGTGAGTGATTTTTAATGGTGGTCCTCCAGCCCGGGAGCGACGCACAGCTTTCTGGCCAACGGCAGTAAAACCTAGTCCGAACTTGTCCGTCTTGTGAGGAAAATATGGCAGTTTCCCCCACACTGTACTCCTTCCTTATTTGATTACAGCCTCCGCATCTTTAAGGGATGCCATCCGAGACACAGGCTTGGAAATGATCGGCACATCAGTCATTGTCTTTGCTACTGCGACTTCAGGAGAAACCTCTTCAAAGTGTTGGAAAGGCGTTTCTATGAATTCGCCATCTAACTCCACATAGCGGAAGGAGTTAAGGTGACTTATCATATACTCCTCCTCACCATGAACCGTTCTGATCTTACCCTGAACTGGATACTTTAGCATTTGGTGTAGAGAAGAAGTGACTGCCCCAGCATTGTAGATCCATGGCCTTCCCAACAAGCATGAATATGAAGGACGGATGTCCATCACATAAAATGTAGAGTTGAAAATTTTTATACCCACTTTGATTGGAATGTCCACTTCTCCGTGAACCATCCTCTTAGAACCGTCGAAGGCTCTAACAACGATGTTACTGGGCTTTAGGGTCAAACCTTCACAGTCCAATCTGTCCAACGCCTTTTTTGGTAGAACATTTAAATATGAACCGATATCCACCAGAACATGAGCGAGTGTGGTCCCGCTGCACTCTACTGAGACATGCAACGCATCATTAAGCTTTCTTCCCTTAGGGGTCAAATCAGCATCGGAAAAACCAAGACCATTATTGGCTGTAAGGCTAGCCACGCACTCTTGAAACTGGTCCGCAGAAGTTTCTTGAGGCACGTGTGCCGTCTTTAGAAATTTGATCAAGGCTTTGGCATGAGCCTCGGAGCAGAGTAAGAGAGCCAGCATGGAGATTTTTGAAGGGGTTTGCCCTAGCTGCTCCACGACATCGTAGTCGCTCTTCTTGATTATCTTTAAGATTTCTTCCATCTCTTTTTGGGTGGTCTCGAGGATAACCACAGTCTGAGCCTTCGTCCTGACAGGCGCTTCTTGTATCCCCTTACCTTTATCGGTAGTAACAACAGAGGGTCTAGCTTCGGGTGCATCAATTTCTTCAATTACTGGACTTTGCACAGATGGCTTGACAGGCACAGAATCTTGTGAGGGTCTGAAGACTGCCCGTGGAGGAGCAATCTCCGGAGAGAAGATCCTTCCGCTGTGAGTTATCTTGCTCTTTCCTGCAATATTCCCTATATCAGGGGTTTCATCATCGGAATTCTCTTGGACTGGTTCGATCTGTTTGACACCATGGTAGAAGATCTCTCCTCCATAATTCCATGGTATCGTCTTGTTGGACTTATACGGGATAGGCCCCGGCATGGTGATTTTCAACGGCACAAACTTAGGATCAGGCGTAATCTTAACAGGCCTTTTACAGGTCTTGGAAAGATTGTCGGAGATGGTTATTATAGCAATGTCATTGATTGGAGTATCAAAGGTAATAGGAGTAACATGAGTGATAGTAGCAACAAGAGTCTTTTGAAAGAGGATCTCTTGGGTATCCATCAGGCGTTGGATGCCTGATTTTAACAGTGGGCAGTCAGTTTGCAAGTTTGAACAAAAGTAGCAGTCTTTTCCACAGCCTGGGAATATCCAGGCTTTCATCAAATTCACTTTAATCACTGGTAACGGAGTCAAAAGGTCCTCAACAGTGGTAACATGAAGATCTTCCACAATGGCATGGACATTATGACCATGTTTTGGCATAGGAGCGGATATCACGTTGGGTTTTTTAGGAGCATCAAACTCTACTTCCTTGGCATCTATTAGGTCTTGATTCTTGTTTTTAAGAGCCCAACAGTTGTTGGTATCATGCCCTACACTGTCTGAGTGGTATGCACATTTTGCATTAGAGAGATAATAAGGAGAAGAGGTATTGGGGTTTTTCGGCGCTTCTTTCAAGTTGGTAAGGTTCAGCTTTAACAGATGAGGGAGGACTTGAGCCTGTGTCATATTGATTCGGGTGAATTGTTGTTGTGGCCTTTCTACCCTTTGTTGATTAGCTCTTGGTTGATTGCTGTGAGGTTGATCGGCTGAGGAGTTTTGCATCATCACAGCCCCCACTGCTGGTCGGCGCTCCATTCTTCCCTGATTTCTCTGAGTATGAATAGCAGAAACTTCCTTCTTGGCTGGGAAGGTCTTCTTGATAGCAGTGGAAGCTGAGGCATCCTTCTGAATTTTACCACTTTTAATGCCAGCTTCGACCCTTTCACCGATCAGAATTAATTCGTTGAACCCTGCAGATGAGCTCTCGATCAAGTGATTGAAGAACAGGCCTGACAGGGTCCCTAAAAACATGTCAACCAGCTCTCTATCCGATAATGGTGGTTGCACCCTTCCAGCCAAATCCCGCCACTTCTGGGCATACTCCTTAAATCCCTCATTAGAGGCCATACCCATACTCTGTAGTTGAGTACGAGTAGGCGTTAAATCTGCGTTGTATTGGTATTGTCGATAGAAATCAGCAGCCAAATCTTCCCAGTTATGAACATCAGATCTCTCAATTTGATAGAACCAGTCCAATTGCGTGCCTGACAAACTATCTTGGAAAAAGTGGACCCAAAGATCCTTATCGGAGGAGTGAGGTTGGATCTTTCTGACGTAGGACCTCAGATGCATCTTTGGGCAGGACAAACCGTCATACTTAGCAAATGTAGGTACTTTGAACTTGGGAGGAATGACGATCCCAGCAACCAACCCTAGTTCTTCGAAATCTAAACCAGGTACCCTTTGCAACTCCATGGATGCAAACCGATCCTCAAGATTTTTATACTTATCATTCGCCGGGGGATATTGTTGTTCGGAGTAATCTTCGTCCTCTTCCTCTTCTTCTTCTTCAGCTTCAGATTCGGAGGGTATTGCAACTCCTTTTCCTTTACCAACCCCTTTGTCAGACGATGAGGGAAATTCCAGAACTCTCCTAGCCTGATGCTTAAATCTCCTTCCTATAGTGGCTACCCCAACTCTTTTCTTTTTCTTCCTTTCTGGTTCCTTCTCTTTCTCTAACAGTGCTTTAAGGTCCTCCTTACCCTTTGCTAAGGTCATGAGGAGTTGTTGGAATTGGGAATTATGTGCTTGCAGATCTTTAATTGTCTGCTCTAAATCCATCTTGCTGAAATAAACAGCAGAAAGATAAGGAAACCTGGTGTGAAGACCTGTTTATGCATATGATGAATGATATGTTATTCATGTAATGCATTCAAGGATCCAGAAATTCAAATTTGTTGCAAACAAAAATAACACACGTCATATTAAGAAGAAATTTGTTAGTACATAAATGCCCCATGGGCAAAATATTACAAAATTCTTAATGTAAAAAGACATTGCGCATCCTCTTTGGTGCGATGTAAGTGTTGAGAGTTTCATCTTCGTGCAGTCGGCGGGTAAGTTCCAAAACCTTCTTCTCACTGGCATAGAAGTTGGATTCAAAAGTATTTCGTTCTTCTTTGAGTTGTATCCAACTCTTTTGTAATTCTTCCAATGATGTTGGCATGTCAGGATATAGGAGGGTGTATGGAACCTCTCCTTCCATAACAGGCTCCTTGATCACGGGGAGAATGTGAGGGTAAGGCATCATAAGACTTTGGGCGCGGGTTCGTACCCACCTGAGGAAAATAACAAAGACCTTTTGAGTAGGTAGGATGCTCGTAGTTGCTTGCTCACAAAATAAAACCATTTCCACACTTACACTTTCAAAAACATCTTCAAATATAAACATCTCTTTGAACTATTTTCAAAACCAATACTTTGTATAAATTCTTATAGAGATGAGAATCATTACAAAGTTTTTCGCAACTAAGGCATTTTCAAAATATTTTCAAACTTGCACCCATCACAAAACACATTTTCAAACAAAGCAAACTTTCAAGTGATCTAGCAAGCAACTAAGAGCCCGCAGATAACTACGGATGAAAAGGGTGCTAACACCTTCCCTTTTCATAACCTACCCCACCCCCTCGGAATTCAAGAAAACATCTCAAAGGTCTTTCCTATTCTTGTCATCCTTTCCTTTATTGGATAAAAGAAAAGTAGGTGGTGACTCTTGCTATCCGTAATGTGATACGATGGGAGAACTGACTTGAGGTTTTGCGTTTTGTGTTCGCAAATGTTTCGGTTTAGCAAGAGTCGCCATCGACTTTTATTTTATCCTAAGGAAAGGTCAAAAAGCACAGGAAAGACCTTTGAGATGTTTTCTTGGGTTCGAGGAGTAGATTATGAAAAAGGGAAGGTACAAGCACCCTTTTCATCCATGGTTATCCATGGGCTCTTAATTACTTGTTTAGATCACTTGCATTGCTTTTCCAATTGTTTAAAATGGTGCTTTGTGTGTGGTTTTGAAAGATGTTTTGAAAAGAGGCCATCATTGTGGAAACCTTTGTAATGATTCTTGTTTGAATGTATACAAAGGTGTTTTTGTCTTTTGAAAAGATTTCAATGTTTGAAAGTTTGATTTGGATAATGTTTTGAAATTGTGTTGTGAAGTGTGTTTGAAAATAGCAAGGATGTTTTTGCAAGATTTTTGATCAAGTAACTAAGAGCTATCTACCCTATTTTACTCAAATATCTTTCCTAATATTTTTAACCCTATTGACAGTGTTGTTTCACCATTGCATTTGGTGAGCAACCTTGTGTTAGGATGTTAAACAGGACAGGCGCGGGTCATCGTATAGACCATGATAGCAATTGTGTTAAGTATTTTTGGCAAATTTTTGAGGGACTTGATCATTTTTGTTTAGGCAACCAAGATAGCATCATCGAGGGACTATGATCTTTTGTTTTGTTTTTGTTTTGCCAAAGTACCCAACATGCATAACATGGCCCATTTTTGAAGGCAACAAGTGGATTGTAACCCTAGGGGTGCAATTGTGCATTGTGTTTTATTTTCATGCATTTTTGTCTTTGATTAGGTCAAACTATTTGTTGATTTGGATTTTTGCATACAAACCCTAATTCTCTAATCATGGTATAATTGAAAGCGTAAAGTGAGAGAATTAAAATTCTAAGCTATTACAACATGATTATAGGGATGGGGGTACAATCTTTGAATGGGGGTATTTGACAAGAAATATAAACCCTAGCTTACTATTACATCCAAATTGAATTTAATTGCATGAATAATAAATGGATAATATTTAAATAAACAAAAAAGACAAATATATCAAATAATATGAAATATGCAAAAAATAAAGGGATTTTTGTTCATTGATGTATGTAAAATATTTAATGTAAAAAATAAAGGAATAAATAAAAGATTTGTTTTATTGGTTTAAGGGTAAAACCCTAATTTATTTAAGAAAATAAATATATTATATTATTTATATACAATAAAATATATTAACAATGTAAAAATAAAATATACTTAGAAAAAAGTATTTTTAGTATAAATAAATAAAAAATTAAAAATGTAATATTTTGTATTTTTTTTTATTCTAGAGTATTTAATAAAATAAAAAGTATATATTTATATGTGTATATTAATCAAATTAAATATGTACAATATAAAATAAAATATGTACAAAAATAAAATATATTTAGGAAATTATTTTTAGTATGAATAAAAATAAAGAACAAAAATAAAAGTATAAATTATATATATTTTTTCAAGTCTTAATAAATAATATAAAAGTATTTAAATACTTTTTCATGTTAGAAAAATTAAAATAAAATGTCAAATAAATGTAAAAAATTTATGAAAATATTTTTGAGCATTTTTTATATTTGGAAATAAATAAACAAAATCAGAAATGAAAACAAAAATGCAAAAATATAAAAATACAAGAAATTGGGTCAGGGGGTGCAAAAAGGAAAAGAGGGGGTGTCAAGAGTGAGCCAGGCCAAGCCCAGCCCACCACTTCATCTTCAACCTCCAGATTTTGAAAAATATGCGCGCGCCTGTACAAACTTGGACATCCTGCATATGAGCTCTATTGCAAAAACTCACAACATCAAACTTGTAGAGAATTTCAAGACGATTCCAACCATATAAACAACTTGTCTTAACTCTCAAAGACCAGAGAGAATTTCTCTGGCCCTAAAATCTGACCTAGTTTTTTCAGCATGTTCATGGATGAAATTCTCCTAGCACACTTAATATAAATGAAAACTGAGCATATGTACAGCTTCATGGCAATGAACACTACATTTTTTATTCACAAACCTAAGGCTAAATGTTCCTAAATAGAGAGATAGAAAGTGGAGAAAAACCTGTTTCAGTTAGATTCGTGTAGGGCAATGTAGTGCTTCTCAACAAGGCTTGATATGTCTGGTAGCTTGCTTGAACTTCACTTGACCTTCTCCAATAGCTAGCTTGCCTTGAATGTCCTTGAATCAGCCTATAGAACACAACCTGCACAAGCTCAAAATGAAAATGGTGAACACTGTAAATGGAGTTACAGTTTGCGTTTGAGGTTTGGGATAGCTTGGGTGAGTTGAATGTAAGGTGTTTGAAGCAACTTGAGGCAAAACGCACGAGCCAAATGAGCTATGGAACTCAAGTTGCAAAACTTGCCCTGTTTTGCCAAAGGAATGTGATTTCTGGCTATGGGGTGTTTAGCGGCTCAAGCAATCGTGTTTCTAGCTCAAAGGGGTGTGAGAAAGATGTTCAAACTGTTTGCATAAGTTGGTATTGGCTGGTTTTTAAGTTCTCAAGTTTTTGACAAGTTTCTTGTTTTTGAAGTAAGAATATGGAAGTGAAGTTACAGGCCTGTACAGGCTATCAAATATGCTTGCATACTTTGCTCTTGGCCCCTCTGATTTGTGGATTTGTTTTGCTGCAAGAGATCTTGGACCAATGCTCAAGGGATGGTGGTTTGACATAAAGCACATTATGGCAAAAATGGAAATGTGCCTTTTTCTACTTATGGCTTAATCTTGTGTATAATGTCCAAATGACTAAAACAAAAGCTTAGACTGATGGATTTAAATTTAATTATGGAGTGTGAAGTGGTTTAGAGGCCTTTAAACTAGTGTAAGGCATTCTGACTTGAATTTGCAACTTGCATGAACATGAATATGCCATGGATGAAAAGTGAGTTTTTGCCAACTTCAAGCCTTCGATTCTCCCTAACCACAAATGTGTTTGAGGAGTTCTATGACAATTTGGAAAGCTTGCAACATGCTCTATAATACATATTTGAAATTAAACTTGAGATTCCAAGTGAAACAATGTGAAAAATGGCCAAGAAGATAGGTCAAAATTCTGCCTAAACTGGGGCAAAATTTCACTAAGTTAAAAGTTTTTGGGACCCTTGTTCCAAAAATCATAACTTGAGATCCAAGCTTCTTTTGAGAAAACTTTGTGAATCAAAGTTGTAGACTTTGTGGAGGAATACAACTTTCATATTGGAGGTTTTGTTTGAATCCATTTGCATCATGGTGAAAATGTGGGGCAAAGTTAGGAAAAATTAAGAAAATTTCATAACTTAGAAAATTTCTAAGTTATGAAATTTTTCAACTTTAAACCCTAATTTGCAATTTTGGGTTTCTTGATGAACAAGTTTCATAATTTGAAACATCTTGATTAAAAATGACCCTTGGCACTTGGTTTTGACCAAAAAGTCAAAGTTTGACTTTTCAGTATACAGTCAAATTTTGATCAGTTGACTAAAAAATTCATCTGGCAATCCCATGCATTTGAGATCTTTTGAACTTGCTGAATAAGTCAAGATGATGTCATTGAGTCCTTGAGTCCATGGTTGAACCTAATTTGCCATTGGCTAGGTCGAAAAGTCAAAAATTGCCTTTGTACAATCAAAACCCTAAAAATGACCATTTTGCCCTTTTGGTGATCTGATCAAATTTCTTATGGAGTTGTGGTCCAAACTTGATCCAATTGTTCATATAAGTTCATAATGTTGATGTGGGTCAAAATTCATGAGGTTTGACTGTAAATTGGCCACAATTGACTTTTTCCCCAATACAGCTGATTTCTATGTCAACTGTCCAATTGACTGGGCAAAAATTTGATTCAAGGCTTGGAATTTGGTATGGATAAACCTATGAGTCCAATATGAAGTATGAAAGTCAATTTGAGCATTGAAGGTCCAAAAATCCTTGTGCAAACTCAAACCCTAGTTTAGGTCATCGGTGCAAGGAGATGTCTTGAGCAGAGCAAACCTTAGCTTGATCTTGAGTTCCAAGAGCCTTGTGATGAGAAATGTTGATAAAATAAGAGGGCAAATTTTGGGGTACAACACGTAACATTGTGATCAAACGCAAAACACCCAAGTTAGTTCTCCCACCGTATTACAGCCACAAACTAGGAAGATCCCTTTTTAAGTAACCACAAACAAAAGTTATTTCCATCTTCATAACTCTTTTCATCAACCACATTTGGTCGTGCCTTTATGAGTGGATTTGAGAGAAACCTCAAGTATCTTTGCCAACTTTAAAAGCTAGTTGAATTTATTCTCCAGGAATTACAATACCATAGAATAACCCTGTTGAGGAGACCAAACCCTAATGCACTTCCAAGAAAATATTTTACTAGAGTCTCACCACCAAAGACACGAGGAACAACCAGGGTTACATCAGATACCATGCAGCGGAACACAAAACATACAAGATCCTTAACATTCTTTAGGCACAACATAAAACCCTTGCACACAACCACCACAATCCAGGTGCAAACAAAACAAACTAGGTTTGAAAATAAATCAAACCCAACACAACATCTCACCACCAAAGCTACAGACCTGATAACAACATATCGATCCAATACACACCCTGTCATGAATATTCCATCCTCCACTTCAAGGGACCATTCAAATAACAATATGAACCATCCAAGTTCAAATAACTTTTCAGTAGATACCTCCTTCCTTGCCCATGAACCAAAAAGCATCTTCCCAGGATCTCACCCAGAAACAGAACAGGATGCCTCTCTGATACCAATTGAAATTCTGGTATATCATACTTTTGATGTCCTATGACATGTCGAGACATCTAATCTAAACAAAACAGACAGGAAAGGTATAAAACATGCATAAACAATACTAAGAAGTAAATAACACACTAGAATTGTTAACCCATTTTGGAGCAACTCTCCTACTCTATGGGCATACCAAGCCAGGGATGAAGTCCACTATAATAGTACAAATTTGAATCTAAACACCCTCGCTTACAACTTCTCACTTAATCACTACCCGTGCTAACTTTCTACCTAATACTTACCTAGGTATGAGACCGTCCTTAACTCCCTCATCAATCACAGACAATGATTGGACAATAATAGGAAGACACACTTCCATGATGCAAAACCAAAAGACAAACTTCCATTACAATACCTATCCAAGACTCTTGACTAAGAACAACACTTAGATTATCTTAAAATCTTACTCCAAGAACAATATTCACTCTTGCTCTACAGCTTCGAGGAGAACACATACCAACTCTCCTAGAGAGTGGCACACAGACTCAGCCCTAATAACTACATCTTTTAATTAATGGATGGTGAATTCTTCTAGGTTATAAAGTTTATATTTATAACTTTTTTGCCAACTGGATTTGGGCTTCAAATCACAACATATCAGTTTCTACAAGTCATCAGAAACTTCTGCTACAAAATAGGTCTTCAAGCAAATATTTCCTAATTTATCTCCATAATTAGAAAGTGCATATTCTTCTTGATTCTGAATTGAATCTTCCAGACCTATAAAACAACTCCACATAGGATAACACAATATCCTCATAATATTCTGCATCTGTTAAATCTTGAACTGGTCCAACTCTTCAGCACAGCACAGGCGCGATGTCGAATGACACTGCATAGGACATCTTTGTTGCACCCAAAAATTAGCCCTCTTCATTTTAATCCTAATTGGCTTATACTTCATTATTATATGCATACATATATTTCATTAGGTCAAATACTCATGGAATCGAGGCATTTCTCTATAAGAAAGAGTTGTGAAATTGATTATTCTGTTAAGCAACACTGTGCAGTAGAACTCGGGGTTTTCAGATTTTAGATGCATGATGCAAATATAACAATCTATTCAATTAACAACCAAGAAAGTTATAAATATGTCAAGCTCTTATGTGTTCCAATACGCTCTGAATTATGCAGAAAGTCAAGTGTTTCATTTGATTTGAGACAGTGTAGACAAAAATTCAATACGGTGCGTTTCAAGCTCAAAAATTCACAACTTGAGATCAGAAATTGGTTTGGGAATAATTCTCCAGTCATTAGAGCCGTCTTGAGGTGTCCTTCATTTCACCTGTTCACGTTGAAGGCTAATTTTGTGTGGAAGATTTTCTAAAGCACAAAATACTTGATATGCAGTATATAGTTAATTTATCATTTCTCTGGTTTTCGGATGCTTGAAAATTCTGAACTTCTGACTGGAATATCATCTTTGGGTGCCTCTTGGGGCGTTTGAACCATATTATTATTTCCTCCAACTTTTGTGTTCGGCTCGAAAGCCAATTCATTGAGGAACATCTTTGAATGCGCGAGTACTCAAAAGCAATACAGTGAAAATACTGTGCTGAACCGTTATTTTTTGGACTTTCAAAACTTCATAACTTTTGTCCAGTTCAAAGTTTTTGAGTGGTTCTTTGGGAGAAAAATCCTTCTTGATTTTATCTTCAATTCATATGTTCTAGTCAGGAGTTATTCTTTGTAGAAGATTTCCTAAATTGCCAATTACCTGAGAAAATTGCATGCTGAAGTGGTTTTCTAATGGACTATTTTTCGATGTTATAAAAATCATAACTCTCCCGATTTTTATCGTATAGGGATAATTCTTGAAGCATGAGTTCACAAATTTTGTCTACTACAAGTTTTCTTCAGACCTCAAGTTCAAATAATATTATGAAGGCTTCCATTTATGGTCCATTTCACAAGTGGAACAGTAAAATAAGCTGAAACTGAAAAGAATTTTGTCTGAGGCAGAATTTCTCGTTGCTCCGATGGTAATACTTTCTTTGTTTTTTGTCATATGGCAATGTGTTCTCTCTGCACGACGTCACAAATTTCGTCATATTCATTTTTACTTCAAGGCTCGAGTCGAGATTTTACACCGATGATGATCTTGTATTTTCTTCTCGCATTGTGCATTAAATTTGCTGACACTGTAAAAATAAGGCCCAATCAAAATTCAAATCTAAAGCCTAATTGGAGGGAATATATATTTCAAAAATCAAATTTCAAACACAACTTCCACTCATTCTCACAAACCTCTAAAATTCTTATCTCTCTTCTCTCAAAGATCAAAACCTATTCTCTCAACTTTTTCTCAAGATCTTCATCAAGTTCATCAAGAATCTTCAAGAACATCAAACCAAAAATCACAAAAACTTCAAGAAATTCAAAATTCCTTTCCCCTTCAAACAACAAACCACCATACATATCCCTTCCTCTCCGCCTAGTGCCGCCGCCTACTCCCTCTAGTGACCCTTCCACCATCCACGCACCATAAAACCGGCGGAAGTACGAAGATACTCCCTCCGGTTAGGCCATGTCTGCCGCGGTCTAGCACTCCCTCAGTTGTGCAAGTTCTTCCGACGATTCCCTCCCCATTACAATCTTGATTTCGACTAGGCTTCATCCTCTCCGATTTAATTTTCAGTAATCCTTGATTCTCTTGCATTTATTTGTTATTTACATAATTGATTGTGTGAATTGAGGAATTAACTTGTTCATGAGTTGATTCAATTGAATTGAATTTTTGAAGTTACTTGACATAACTTGATTCTTGAAGTTGTTATAATGTTAAAATCTGGATTTGGTTGAATAATTACATAATCAGTATGGATCTTAAACTTTATTCGGTAAATTGATGTTAATTTTTGAACACTGAATTTTAGATCTATATATCTATTATGAAATTTTGATGAGGTTTAATTTGTAAATTCATGAGTTAATGCAACTTTTTCGATCGATTTGTTGATGAATTCAATTTTTTGACATTAAAACTTCAAATCTGATAAGTTGCATTAATACTTTAATTGTGTTGTTTTTTACTTGAGATGTGTGTATTTTATTCATTTGTAAAGTGCTTATAGTTCCTAAATGATGATACGTGAACCGGTAAACACTTTTGTATCTGTTTATGAGTTTTTAAACTCGTTTCTATTCAATACCAGTATATGTACATGTTTCTTCCCGAGAACTACAACTTCCTTGCAAATGGATCCTCAAGTGTTGTGTAATTCATATTCATGCTTTCTTGCGTGTTTGTGGACTATTACAGTTGAATTTTACCATTTCCAACACGGTTTTCCGAGCAATTCTTTGGCACAGTACAATGTTACCTGGTTATGGCAAGTTGAGCATAAGGCGACATTTATTTGATGGTTAATGCTTATAGTACTTGTTTTTGGTACTTTGACGACATTTATGTCAATTTCATATCAAATTTTCATGCGGTTTGTGTTTTAATAGTGTGCCTTCCCAGGAATGGTAAGTAGCACTTGCAAGGTGATTTAATTCACGGTGATTGTTTATGTGAGCTTCTTGGTAAGTTTGGTAGCTAATGGTATCATTTTGGAGCGATTTTATACCGACTTTTTGTGCATCCATGCTTGTGATACAATGTTGCCCAGAGCTTACATTTATAGTTTTAATGTGCATTTGATTTCTACTTCTTCATGATTTAATTATAAATTGAATTATGTTGAGGGTGCATAACTCTGATTTCACTTCCTTGTTATTTTTAACATGTTTGTTGACTTGTGCAAGGTACTTTGAGGGCTTTCGATCATTTAATTAATGCATTGATTATTTGATTGAAAAGCATTATATACCACTTTATTTGTGGATTTTTGGATTCGCTTCCGACATGATTTACTTTGATTCTCATTTCATGAGAAATATGCATTGTTTGCGTTTTTGTCTGGATGTGAATTTGTTTGCAGGTGTTCTGTTTATTATGGTGTGTCTGACACGCATTCCCATTATGCTCTATTGATCGATGCATATTGTGACTATTATGTTGTTGGTGCTAGCTTGCGCGAAGTTTTCTGGAGTATTTATGCTTTTGCTTGCTTGCTATGAACTCTTGTTCGTATGGTATTACACTGATACTGATTTATGTTTCCGCATCCTTTACCACTTTTCTGATACCATGAGAAGTAGGATAGAGATGCATGTTCTGGGAGTCCCTTTGAGGCAAATATGGTTTATTTAAAACATGTTTAAGGCAATTCTACTTGTGCTTGTTTATTTACCATTTTGTGCGTTTACATTTGTGCCAAATACCTCGATGAAGGCGTCCCATTCCTATTCTCCATTAATAAGTCCTCAAAGAAGGTAAGGCGAGTAGAGGGTCCGTAATTGACCCTGCCATTCCTTGTTTGTGTCGTTTGTAGCACATGTCATGCGTTGATGCTATGAGTTGTGCTGCTCATGTTATCGAGTCAGTCAGATGGAAAAAGGATATGTAACCATTCCCCTATATTTTGTATTTAGCTTGTGTTTATGAAAAGTTGATGCTTTGATGTGATCTTATTACTGCCTTATATTTTCTACCTCGATTCACGATATCTTGATCATGTGCTTTGTTAGAACATAGTTTGATTCTGCAACCCTTGATTAGAGTTTTGATGATAACAAAATACAAAGAATAAATTATTTCAAAGATATATACAAAGAATAATTATGCTCCTTAAAATTATGTTTTGTACATGCAAAAGTTCTGATGGAATCAGCATCAGAATGGAATCAGCATCAGAAGATCAGCAATATGTGCTACACGCTGAAGCTACAAGATTATATGCTGAAGCTTCATGACCAGAATCTGCGCCTAAACAAATACACTTTGACTCTGATCAAAGACATCTTTACCAAGTCATCAACACTCTGAAGCGTTATCAGCAGATACAGCAAAGAAGACTATGAAGCGTTACTGGTTATTCAAGACAGAATTAAATGCTAACGGCTTTATCCAGACAAAGATCTTCTACAAAAGGAAAGTGCATTATTATCATTAAAACCTGCTTTATGGACAACGTATCCTTTCTTGCCTATATAAACAGGTCTGCTTGTGAAAAGAAGCACGTACGTACGCACTCAAAATTTTCCAAGCTATCCAAACCACGCATATTCAAAGCTTTGGCATCAGAGCGCCTGGTTCTGAGCTTTAACACTTAATCGTGTCAGTACAAGATCCAACGTCAGAAAAACACAATGGCAGGACCAAGTCAAAACATCAGCAATGACAACAATGAAGAAAGGGACAGATTCAGTGGCAAACCTTCAGTATTTGATGGAGAAAACTTTGACTATTGGAAAGACAGAATTGAGAGTTTCTTTCTGGCCCATGATGCTGATCTATGGGACATGGTGACTGATGGATACACGCACCCAGTGGATGGACTTTGTCAGAAGATTGACAGGAAAATGATGTCTGATCAGCAAAAGCGTGAGTTCAGAAATCATCACAAGGCCAGAACAATACTTCTCAGTGCCATCTTATATTCAGAATATGAGAAAATATCAAACAGAGAAACTGCCAAGAATATGTTTGATTCTCTGAGAATGACGTATGAAGGCAACATTCAAGTCAAAGAAACAAAAGCCCTTGTGCTCATTCAGAAGTATGAGGCATTCAAGATGGAAGATAGTGAATCAATAGAAGCTATGTTTTCAAGATTCCAAATTCTTGTTGCTGGTCTAAAAGTTCTTGACAAAGGATATTCCACTGCTGATCACGTTAAGAAGATCATCAGAAGCTTGCCAAAACAGTGGAGGCCAATGGTCACAGCCTTAAGATAGCTAAGGATCTCAACAAAATCTCTCTGGAGGAACTTGTCAGCTCCCTCATAAGTCACGAGATAGAGCTAGAAGCAGATGAACCTCAAAAGCAAGGTAAGCCATTAGCTTTAAAATCTAACAGAAAATCTAACTCCAAAGTTTTGCAGGCTGTGGAAGAAACCTTTGATGGATCCTCATCAGAAGAAGATGAACTATCTCTTCTCTCTAGAAGGGTGAACCAACTGTGGAAGCAGAGGCAAAGGAAGTTCAAAAATCACAGAAGGTCAGAATCCTCCTTTGGACACAAAAGATCTAAAGGCTCTTCAGGATACAGAAAGCCAAACAACAAAGACATCATCTGCTATGAGTGTAATGATCAAGGGCACTACAAAAGTGATTGCCCAAAGCTTCAGAAGGAGAAGCCCAAAAAGAAGTTTGGCAAGGAAAAGAAGAAAAGTCTCATGGCTACATGGGATAATTCTGATACATCTGAAGCTGACTCAGAATCAGATGATGAAAGAGCAAACATAGCTCTCATGGCAAACGTCTCTGAAGACAATGAAGCTTCTGGTTCAGACTCAGAATCAGATACAGAAGAGGTATTCCCTGACTTTACTATCAACTTTACTAAGGCTGAATTAGCTGAAAGCCTTAATGAAATTTTGGAAAGGTATCAGCAGATTAGAGTCAAATTCAGAAACCTGAAAAGGAATCTTGCTTCTGACTCTGATAAAACTGAGAGTCTCAAATTGGAGAATTCTGAGTTAAAAGATAAAATTTCAAAACTAGAAAACCAATTGCAAAACTCTCAGAAGGAAACAATCCCTGAAACTCCCAGCAATGCTGATGAGATCATCAAAGAGTATGACCACAGCTTTCAAAAGTTTCTGGCTAAAAACATAGACAGAAGCAAAATGGCTTCAATGATCTATGGGGTTAGCAGAAATGGCAGAAAAGGGATAGGATATCAAGGTAAGGTTCCTACACCAAAAAATGTCATGGATTTGGTTATAAAACGTACTCCACTTGATTCACACTTTATATATGGACACACACATGACATAAAATATACAAGTAGTGATTATTCTGTCAAACCAAAATTCAACCAGAGTTTTGGTAAAACTAACAAATCAGGACCCAAGAAAATGTGGGTACCTAAGGATAAAATAATACATGTGGAAGATATCTTTAGCAGCAAGGCAAAGACACCAGTCATGGTACCTGGACTCTGGCTGCTCACGACACATGACGGGAAGAAGGCATATGTTCCAAAGCCTGGAACTTAAGCTTGGAGGCCACGTAGGCTTTGGAGGCAATCAGAGGGGAAAGATCATTGGCTCTGGAACAGTAGGTAATGGAAATATTCCCTCTATTAGTAATGTTTTATTAGTTGATGTATTAATGCATAACCTGTTATCCATAAGTCAATTAAGTGATAACGGTTATGATATAATCTTCAATCAAAATTCATGCAAAGGAGTTAGTAAGAAAGATGGGACTATCCTATTTAATGGAAAGAGGAAAAACAACATTTATAAAATCAAACTTTCTAAACTGAAAAGTCAGAATGTAAAATGTCTTCTGTCTGTTAACAACGAGCATTGGATCTGGCACAGAAGATTGGGACATGTTAGTATGAGAAGAATATCTCAGATCAACAAACTCAATCTGGTCAGAGGACTTCCTAACTTGAAGTTCAATTCAGATGCTCTGTGTGAAGCATGTCAGAAAGGCAAGTTTGCAAAACCTGCTTTCAAATCCAAAAACGTTGTTCCACCTCTGAGCCATTAGAACTTATGCACATTGACTTATTTGGACCACTAAAAACTGCTTCAGTCAATGGCAAGAAGTATGGGTTAGTAATCGTAGATGACTATAGCAGATGGACATGGGTAAAGTTCTTAAGGCACAAGGACGAGTCACACTCTATGTTTGTTACCTTCACCAACCAAGTTCGGAATGAAAAGGATCTCAGAATCGTCAAAGTCAGAAATGATCATGGTGGAGAATTTGAAAATAAATATTTTGAATTATTCTTTAATGAAAAAGGCATTTTGCATGATTTCTCTTGTCCTAGAACTCCCCAGCAAAATGGAATTGTAGAACGAAAGAACAGAACATTGCAAGAAATGGCCAGAACCATGATCAACGAGACTAACGTTGCTAAGATCTTTTGGGCAGAAGCAATAAACACAGCGTGTTACATTCAGAATAGAATCTCTATAAGACCTATTCTGGAAAAGACTCCATATGAATTGTGGAAGAACAGAAAGCCCAACATTTCTTATTTTCACCCATTTGGATGTACATGTTTTATTTTGAATACAAAAAATTATTTGAACAAGTTTGACTCTAAAGCACAAAAGTGTATTATGTTAGGATACTCTGAATGCTCAAGAGGGTACAGAGTATACAATACAGAAACACAGATTGTTGAAGAATCAATTAGTGTTCAGTTTGATGATAAGCTTGACTCTCAAAAGTCAAAGCAGAATGAATTCCTTGCAGGTATGGAAGTTGAAATCACAGGTACTGAAGACAACTCAGAGGATCTCAACAGAGACACTCCCTCAACATCAGTAAGAGTCACTGCAAGCAACCCAACACCTTCTGTTGATCAACTCCAGAAAAGACCATCCAGAAGCTGAAGTAGTGAAAAACACAAGAAGGGGGGGTTGAATTGTAAAACTGAAAATCAATGCAATGAACAAGATATTTTTATCCTGGTTCGTTTGATCTCAAACTACTCCAGTCCACCCGTCAAGGTGATTTCGCCTCTCTCCAACGAGGTCTTAATCCACTATATTCAACTGAATATTACAGACTGCTTTAACAACTGCTAAAGCCTTCTTGATGCAAACCACAACCCGGTTTGTCAAGGAAACACTTTCTTACAAAGAAGATAAATCTAAGTGTGTGAATGTTTTCTACAAAACTGTATCACAACTGTGATGTATACACAACTTAAAGCTTAGAAACAAGATTGCTAAAACAAAGATTGAGTAAAAGGATGTGTAGTGTTTAGCAAACTGAGAGAAGGAAGATTATGATCAGCTTTTAGGCGTGTAAAGATTTGGAGAGCATTAGCCAATTCAATCTTCAAAGTCTTGTTTATATAGCACTGAGATGTTGAACGTTGGAGCAATATTCTTGATTCAATGCTAATAACAAACTTTCCTTATCGAGCAGATCTTGTCTGGAATGAGGCCGTTGGTATTAATTTGCTTTCAATGCACAGTACCGTTGCTTACTTAATGCAAGTTCTGGCTTGGCTCATTCTGATTCTGCGTAGCTGCTGATGAACTGTTGTGTTTCTTTATCAGAGTGTTGAGCGCAGTTCTGTTCATCAGGCTTCAGCATATACATGAGTTAATCTTCTGATTCTGACATTCTGATATGGCAACTTCTGATGCTGATGTCAAGAACCAATTTCTGATGCTGATTAGGTGTGATCTTGCTTATACCAATCAGAGTATCTGCAAATCAGAACGTAATAATTTAGGCAGCAAATGGTTCATACATGAATCATATAGATAATATATCTTTTCACTTTGTTTTCATCAAAACTTAAACATAGGGTAGTAGATTCAAACTTTGTTCTAACAATCTCCCCCTTTTTGATGATGACAAAAACTAGATATTTTTTAAATGAAAATAACGTGAAAAGGTATCAGAGAGATGCATCAGAGTAAGAGGTTATCAAAGATAAGGGATAAAGAGATATCAGAGTTGAGAGATACTCCCCCTGAGTTTATTACTTCCCTTTTTGATTACAAGTGTTCTTCAGGATCAGATCTTTTTGCCTTTCTTTGAACATCAGAGTATCAGAGTCTTTGACTATCAGAAGCTTTAGATCAGCATATCAGAGCAGAGCTTCAGATCAGCGTATCAGAGCTTTTCTTGTTAGAGCTTTGCTTTGGATCAGAGTATCAGAGCGGATCAGAGCTTCAGAGCTTTTAGTCTTCAGAGTGTCCAGGAGCTTCCTTGTACCTGTAGACTTTAAGCAAAACAGAAAACATTTTCAAGTATAATAGAGTTAGAATGTTTGAGAATTTCTGTCTTAGTAAACTGTTATTGTTTAAAATATCATTCTTGTTCTCCCCCTTTTTGTCAGCAATCAAAAAGTGTAGGTGATGTGCTAAAACAATTAAGATCAGAAAAACTTGTCATATTAAAAGGTTCAGAATCAAACAAAACATATTCAGAAAATTAAAGAAAACATGAAAATGACATGAATGAAAAAACTAAGGTTGGGGAGGAAAGCGTGTGAACAGGTTCTCCAGCATGGCTTTGATCTGATCAGCAGTCTCATTCTGCTTGTGCACCATGCTGACAACAGTGTCAATCTTGCTATCCTGCACATCCATTCTTTCTTTCATCTTCTGGTCGTTTTCACCCATCCTCTGCTGCAGACGTATGTCATTCAGCTTCAGCTCTTCCAGAGTCTTCCTGTCCAAGGCAGCTTGAGAAACATCAGAAGCAGGAAGCTTCTGAGAGCTTTCTGCAACATCTTATGCTTGACTTGCTTCAGCTTGAATGGTCTTGTCTTCTTCTGGTTGCACATTTGAAGCTAGCTGTTTCTCAGACAAAGGTTCACTGTCCAGAGGGAGCACACCTTCCTGAGGCAGCTGACTTTCAACTTCCTTCAGCAGCTTGCTGAAGTTCTGTTGTGCCTGCTCATAGTTGATATCCTGCAACTTGAGGGCTTCAGCACGTACCCAAATTCTGAATTGTGACCAGAGCTGGTCAGAAGCAGCTGGGTCAATCATTCCAGGACAGACTTGCTTCAGAGAAGCAATCCATTGCTGCAAACCTGTTTCAAAATTCATAATACCAGAGCCAACATCTGGTTGTTTTGGTTTTGGGATGGCTATTTTATGTTTCAGATCAGCAAGACGGTCAAGACTGGTTAAGTCTATGAAGGTCCTGCTGGGGTTTTCGGTGGTTTGCTTGGCAGCTGTTTATTTTGGAGATGGAGTGGGAGAATCAGAAATTATGATTGGACTGTTTGGTGTTTTGGGAGTATTGGGTGGTGTATATTCTGGTGAGGATGGCAACTGGGCCATGGTGACTGTTGTTCCACATGGCAGCTGGATTGCCAGAGGTTGTGGTTCAGATGATTTAGGTGAATGAGGTTCAGAAGGTGGAGGAGTTTGAGTTTCAGAGTGATGAAACTCAGGTTGAGGTGATGGTGGATGAATTTCTGGTTGTTCAGGGATAAGGGGTTCTTCTGGAATGGATGAGAGAGGTTGTTGTTGTTCTGGTTCTTCAGCAGATTGTTGTGGTTCTGGTTGTGGAGGAGGGACAATTTGTGGTTCAGAGTTTGGATTGGCGAAGTGATCAGAAGTGTGTTGATCAATGTCAGACAGCACTTTGTCAATTGTTGATGTTGTTGAGATTGTTGGTTTGAGATGTTTGGTTCTGGGTCTTCTGAGTTTTAATGCCTCATAAGGGTCATCTTTTGGTTCAGTTTCATCTATTGTTGGGATGGGGATTGAGATTCTATGAGAGGTTGGAGGTGGAATAGATGCTGGAATAGTAGAAGAATTTAAAACAGAAGCAGCAGATAAATTACCTCTTTTCTTGGGTGTCTGCTGGGATGATCCTTCTGAAGGTGCTTTCCTCTTCTTCGTCTTCTTCAGAGTCACTTCTGGTTGACGTTGATGCAGATCTTTGATAATCATATTTGGATCTGTACCATCTGCCTTGCACGCGTCTAAGTATCTGAGAACCACCTCTGGTTTAGATTCTATCTCAGAAAATAAAGGAAAGTCACTCAGTGGAACTCTTCTGCTGGTGATATCAGCAATAGGAGTAGCTCTGGGTTCCTTTTTGATATTCTCTATCAACTTCATTTTCTTCAAGTTCTTCGCGTTCAGAGGCTTCCCAACTGTTGGTTCAATGGTGCTTAACTCTTGAGCTTCTATCAGATGCTCTATCAGCCTATTCTCTGTCAGAATATCTGATATCAACCTTCCAAAGGGTATCCAATCCCTCTTTGTTCTTTCTTCTTCCCTGGTTTCCTTCACGCTTGTTCTGAGGTGGTTGAACAGAAGATGAGCCAAGTTGATTTTTACCTTCTGATCAATAAAGTAGATCAGAAACTGTTGATCCACATTTATGTAATCAGGTGAACTAGTTGGCTTCCTATGGTTGAAGCACCCCAGAATTATCTTTGCCCAAACTCTGTGATGATCCTTCAGATCTTTGATCTTGCTGCTGGGCACCCCATGGGTGAAAATCCTTTCAGCTATCACGCCCACGTCAGCACATCTCTCAGCCATATCAATACAGCGGACGCCACCGCCACTGTAACCGATTAACCTTGCTATGTGATCCTCAGTGATCACAATCTTCTTCCCCATAACGAAGGAGGTGACTAGATGCGTTGAAGCCTTCGCATGAATCTAGAACTCCTTGACTAACATAGGGAATGTTGGTCCAACCAACCTGTCAAAGTACCTTTCCCATTTATGTGCCCTAACTTCTTCTATTAGGTCAAAACCGTTCTCCTTCAAGCTTCCAAAATCAATGATTAATTCAGATAACACTTCAAGATTTTTCACAGGAGTGAGGAGTGTTCTGAATGGCACTTGATACTGTTCAGATGATGCTTTCTTCTAAGGACCTGCAGAAGCACTGTTGGAGGTTGCCATGTTCACACTAAAAGATTTTGAGAAGAAACTGAGAAAAAGGGTTTGCAAGAGATGAACACAGAAAAATGCAGAGAATGCTTGAGAATTAGTGAGAAACTGTAAAGAATTAGAATGAGAGGTTAATGTGTTTAAATAGAGTTCAGAATATTTTGAAAAAATAAACGTTTTTAAGAAAGAGAAAAATCATGATTGCGTTTTAAAAGCATGATTACTTTTATTAAATGCTTGCTGATTTTGGGGGATTTGAGAAAGATACTTAAAAACGGTTACCAGACATGTGTCTCAATGCACCCAATCAGCGTTTTGCCTTCTCAGAAGCGTGCACGCGTTCTGCTTCAGAGATTTGCTGATGATTGGATGACACTTGTTTGATGTAGTGATCAGCACGTCTGTCTTTGAGCTTAGACTCTCAGATTTTTTGGACTTGCATCTGATACAACCTGCATGTTCTATCTTTTCTCAAAAATCTGGAAGTCTTCAAGCTGACTTTTCATCCAGAGCATTTGTGTGCTACACCCTGCTGCTGCTATGTACTCAGCTTCTGCTGTTGATAGCGCAATTGTTGATTGCCTTTTGCTGGACCAAGAGATCAGATTTTCTCCCAGAAACTGGCAGCTTCCAGAAGTACTTTTACGCTCCACTCTGTCTCCAGCAAAATCAGCATCGCAGTAGCCTACTAAGCTGTAATCACTAGATTTTCTATAAAACAAACCCAGATTAGTAGTACCTTTCAGATACTTGAAAATTCGCTTAACAACTGTTAAGTGAGATTCTCTAGGATCTGATTGGAATCTAGCCCAAATACAAACACTGAATAATATGTCAGGTCTTGAAGCAGTCAGATAGAGGAGAGAACCAATCATACCTCTGTAGACTTTCTGTTCTACATTTTTGCTTACCTCTTCTCTTTCCAGAATGCACGTGGGATGCATTGGAATCTTTGATGGCTTACATTCTGAGAGGTCAAATTTCTTCAGAAGATCTCTGATGTATTTGCTCTGATGAATGTAAGTTCCCTCTGGAGTTTGATTGATCTGAATTCCTAGAAAGAATTTCAGTTCCCCCATGAGGCTCATCTCAAATTCTGCTTGCATACACTTAGCAAATTTTCTTCCAAGAGAAGGATTAGTAGAACCAAAAATAATATCATCAACATAAATTTGACAGACTAAGATGTCATTCTTAACTAATTTACAGAATAGAGTAGTGTCCACTTTCCCTCTGGTGAATTCATTTTCTAATAGAAAGTTACTTAGCCTTTCATACCAAGCTCTGGGAGCTTGTTTCAGACCATATAGTGACTTCTTTAGTTTGAAAACATGTTCTGGATGTTTTGTATTTTCAAAACCAGGGGGTTGGTGTACATAAACTTCTTCTTCTATATAACCATTTAAGAATGCACTTTTGACATCCATCTGATACAGAGTGATGCCTCTATTAACAGCAAATGAAATTAAAAGTCTGATAGATTCTAACCTGGCGACTGGGGCAAAGGTTTCTGTATAGTCTATCCCCTCTTGCTGACTATAACCTTGTGCAACCAGTCGTGCCTTGTTTCTGATGACTTCACCTTGTTCATTTAGCTTGTTTCTGAACACCCATCTTGTTCCAATGACGTTGAATCCTTTTGGTCTGGGAACGAGATCCCATACGTCGTTTCTGGTGAATTGATTCAGCTCTTCTTGCATTGCCAGAATCCAGTCATTATCCAGAAGTGCTTCATCAATAGAAGAAGGTTCAATCAGAGACACAAGTCCCATGAGAGTTTCTGAAGCTTGCTCTTGTTCTGATTGGATCTTCCTTTCTTCCTAAGATAGTCTCTTCTGGGTGATCCAAGCTGCTTCTGGGTAATCTCTTCTGAGGTTGATCAGCAGCTGTTGTAGGATTGCTAGCAGTGCTCCTTTCAGACATTGAAGGAGTGTCTGTGTTGAGAGCTTCTGATGACTTGTCTTCAGAACCTGTAAATTCAATTTCCATACCTGCAAAAACTTCATTCTGCTTTGACTTTTCAGAGTCAAGCTTATCATCAAAACGAACACTGATTGATTCTTCCACAATCTGTGTTTCTGTATTGTATACTATGTACCCTCTTGAGCGTTCAGAGTATCCTAACATAATACACTTCTGTGCTTTAGAGTCAAACTTGTTCAAATAATTCTTTGTATTTAATATAAAGCAAGTACATCCAAATGGATGAAAATATGAAATGTTGGGCTTTCTGTTCTTCCACAATTCATATGGAGTCTTTTCCAGAATAGGTCTTATTGAGATTCTATTCTGAATGTAGCACGCTGTGTTTATTGCCTCTGCCCAGAAGGTCTTAGAAACGTTTGTCTCATTGATCATGGTTCTGGCCATTTCTTGCAATGTTCTGTTCTTTCGTTCTACAACTCCATTTTGTTGGGGAGTTCTAGGACAAGAGAAATCATGCAGAATGCCTCTGTCATTAAAGAATGACTCAAAATCTTTGTTTTCAAATTCTCCACCATGATCACTTCTGACTTTAACGATTCTAAGATCCTTTTCATTCTGAACTTGGTTACAGAAGGTAACAAACACAGAGTGTGACTCGTCCTTGTGTCTTAAGAACTTTACCCATGTCCATCTGCTATAGTCATCTACGATTACTAACCCATACTTCTTGCCACTGACTGAAGCAGTTTTAACTGGCCCAAATAAGTCAATGTGCAGAAGTTATAATGGCTTAGAGGTAGAAACAACATTTTTGGATTTAAAAGAAGGTTTTGCAAACTTGCCTTTCTGACATGCTTCACACAGAGCATCTGAATTGAACTTCAAATTAGGAAGTCCTCTGACCAGATTGAGTTTGTTAATCTGAGATATTCTTCTCATACTAACATGCCCCAATCTTCTGTGCCAGATCCACTGCTCGTTGTTAACAGACAGAAGGCATTTTACATTCTGACTCTTTAGTTCAGAAAGTTTGATTTTGTAAATGTTGTTTTTCCTCTTACCATTAAACAGGATAGTCCCATCTTTCTGACTAACAGCTTTACATGATTTTTGATTAAAGATTATATCATAACCGTTATCACTTAATTGACTTATGGATAACAGATTATGCATCAATCCATCTACTAGCAGAACATTATTAATAGAGGGAAGATTTCCATTACCTACAGTTCCAGAGCCAATTATCTTTCCCCTCTGATTGCCTCCAAAACCAACATGGCCTCCAGGCTTAAGTTCCAGGCTTTGGAACATATGCCTTCTTCCCGTCATGTGTCGCGAGCAGCCAGAGTCCAGGTACCATGACTGGTGTTTTTGACTTGCTGCTAAAGATATCTGCAACATGTATTATTTTATCCTTAGGTACCCAGATTTTCTTGGGTCCTGATTTGTTAGTTTTACCAAAACTCTGGTTGAGTTTTGGTTTCACAGAGTGCTTACTGCTAGTGTATTTAATATCATGTGTGTGACCATACACAAAATGTGAATTCAGAGGAGTGTGTTTAATGGTTAAGTCCATGACATTCTTTGGTGTAGGAACCTTACCTTGGTATCCTATTCCTTTCCTTCCGTTTCTGCTAACTCCATAGATCATTGAAGCCATTTTGCTTCTATATATGCTTTTAGCGAGGAACTTCTGGAAACTGTGATCATACTCCTTGATGATCTCATCAGTGTTGCTGGGAGTTTCAGAAATTGGTTCCTTCTGAGAGTTTTGTAAAGTGTTTTCTAATTTTGAAATCTTATTTCTCAGCTCAGAATTCTCCAATTTGAGACTCTCAGTCTTATTAGAGTCAGATTCAAGATTCCTTTTCAGGTCTCTGAATTTAACTCTAATTTGCTGATACCGTTCCAGAATCTCATTAAGGCTTTCAGCAAGTTCAGCCTTGGTAAAGTTAACAGCAAAGTTAGGAAATACCTCTTCAGTATCTGATTCTGAGTCTGATTCAGAAGCGTCACTATCTTCTGAGATGTTAGCCATGAGAGCTATGTTTGCCCTCTCATCATCTGATTCTGAGTTAGCTTCAGACGAGTCAGAGTCATCCCATGTAGCCATGAGACTTTTCTTCTTCTCTCTTCCAAACTTCTTTTTGGGCTTTTCCCTCTGAAGCTTTGGGCAGTCACTCTTATAGTGTCCTTGCTCATTGCACTCATAGCAGATGATGTCCTTGGTGTTTGGCTTTTTGCTACTAGAGGAGCCTTCAGATCTTCTGTATCCAAAGGAAGAATCTGTCCTTCTGTATCTGGAAGAAGACTCGTTCTGATCAGATCTTCTGGGATTCCTGAACTTCCTTTGTCTTTGCTTCCATAGTTGATTTACTCTTCTGGAGAGGAGGGAGAGTTCGTCTTCTTCTGATGAGGATCCATCAGATGTTTCTTCAACTGCCTGCAAAACTTTAGACTCAAATTTTTTGTTAGATTTTAATGCTAAATGCTTACCTTGCTTCTGAGGCTCGTCAGCTTCTAGCTCTATCTCATGACTTCTGAGGGAGCTGATAAGTTCCTCCAGAGTGATTTTGTTGAGATCTTTAGCTAGCTTCAGAGCTGTAACCATTGGTCTCCACTGCTTGGGTAAACTTCTGATGATTTTCTTGACATGGTCAGCAGTAGAGTATCCTTTGTCCAGAACCTTGAGACCAGCTACCAGAATCTGGAATCTTGAGAACATTGTTTCAATGGATTCAGATTCTTCCATTTTGAACGCTTCATACTTCTGAATGAGCGCCAGAGTTTTAGTTTCTTTGACCTGAACGTTGCCCTCATGCGTCATTCTGAGTGAGTCAAAAATGTTCTTTGTTGTGTCTCTGTTGGAGATCTTTTCATATTCAGTATAGGAGATGGCGCTGAGGAGGATGGTTCTGGCCTTGTGGTGATTCTTGAAGTCACGCTTTTGTTGGTTAGACATTGTTTTTCTATCAATCTTCTGACCGCTTGCATTCACAGGGTGCGTGTATCCATTTGTCACCATATCCCACAGATCAGCATCATGTGCCAGAAAGAAGCTTTCAATTCTGTCTTTCCAGTAATCAAAGTTTTCTCCATCAAAGACTGGAGGTTTGCCGCTGAATCTGTCTCTATCCTCATTGTTGTCATTGCTGGTGTGAGAATAGTTTCCTGCCATTGTGTTTTTCTGACGCTGGATCTTGTACTGACACGGTTAAGTGTTTTAGCTCAGAACCAGGCGCTCTGATGCCAATTGAAGTAGTGAAAAACACAAGAAGGGGGGGTTGAATTGTAAAACTGAAAATCAATGCAATGAACAAGATATTTTTATCCTGGTTCGTTTGATCTCAAACTACGTCAGTCCACCCGTCAAGGTGATTTCGCCTCTCTCCAACGAGGTCTTAATCCATTATATTCAACTGAATATTACAGACTGCTTTAACAACTGCTAAAGCCTTCTTGATGCAAACCACAACCCGGTTTGTCAAGGAAACACTTTCTTACAAAGAAGATAAATCTAAGTGTGTGAATGTTTTCTACAAAACTGTATCACAACTGTGATGTACACACAACTTAAAGCTTAGAAACAAGATTGCTAAAACAAAGATTGAGTAAAAGGATGTGTAGTGTTTAGCAAACTGAGAGAAGGAAGATTATGATCAGCTTTTAGGCATGTAAAGATTTGGAGAGCATTAGCCAATTCAATCTTCAAAGCCTTGTTTATATAGCACTGAGATGTTGAACGTTGGAGCAATATTCTTGATTCAATGCTAATAACAAACTTTCCTTATCGAGCAGATCTTGTCTGGAATGAGGCCGTTAGTATTAATTTGCTTTCAATGCACAGTACCGTTGCTTACTTAATGCAAGTTCTGGCTTGGCTCATTCTGATTCTGCTTAGCTGCTGATGAACTGTTGTGTTTCTTTATCAGAGTGTTGAGCGCAGTTCTGTTCATCAGGCTTCAGCATATACGTGAGTTAATCTTCTGATTCTGACATTCTGATATGGCAACTTCTGATGTTGATGTCAAGAACCAATTTCTGATGCTGATTAGGTGTGATCTTGCTTATACCAATCAGAGTATCTGCAAATCAGAACGTAATAATTTAGGCAGCAAATGGTTCATACATGAATCATATAAATAATATATCTTTTCACTTTGTTATCATCAAAACTTAAACATAGGGTAGTAGATTCAAACTTTGTTCTAACAGAAGCAGCATTGATCACCCAGAAGAAATAATCTTAGGAAGGAAGGAAGATCCAATCAGAACAAGATCTACCTTCAGAAACTCTGAAGAATCCCTCATGGGACTGGTTTCTCTGATTGAACCAACAACAATTGATGAAGCACTTCTGGACAATGACTGGATTCTGGCAATGCAGGAGGAGCTAAATCAGTTCACAAGAAATGATGTATGGGATCTGGTTCCCAAACCAAAAGGATTCAACGTCAAAGGTACAAAATGGGTGTTCAGAAACAAACTGAACGAACAAGGTGAAGTCATCAGAAACAAAGCACGGCTGGTAGCACAAGGTTATAGTCAGCAAGAGTGGATAGACTATACAGAAACCTTTGCTCCAGTTGCCAGGTTAGAATCTATCAGACTTTTAATTTCATTTGCTGTTAATAAAGGCATCACTCTGTATCAGATGGATGTCAAGAGTGTATTCTTAAATGGCTATATAGAATAATAGGTTTATGTGCACCAACCCCCTGGTTTTGAAAGTTCCAAAAATCCAGAATATGTTTTCAAACTAAAGAAGTCACTTTGTGGTCTGAAACAAGCTCCCAGAGCTTGGTATGAAAGACTAAGTAACTTCCTGTTAGAAAAGGAATTCACCAGAGGGAAAGTGGACACAACCTTGTTCAGTAAGACAGTTAAGAATGACATCTTAGTATGTCAGATTTATGTTGATGACATTATATTTGGATCCACTAAACCCTCTCTGGAAAGAGAGTTTGCTAAATGTATGAAGGCAGAATTTGAGATGAGCCTAATGGGGGAACTAAAGTTCTTTCTGGGCATTCAGATTAGTCAAACTCTAGAAGGAACTTACATTCATCAGAGAAAATATGTCAGAGAACTTCTTAAGAAATTTGATCTCTCAGAATGTAAGCCCTCAAGGATTCCAATGCATCCCACGTGCATTCTGGAAAAAGAAGAGGTAAGTATAAAGGTAGAACAGAAGGTCTACAGAGGTATGATTGGTTCTCTTCTCTATCTGACGGCTTCAAGGCCTGACATTCTATTCAGTGTTTGCATTTGTGCTAGATTCCAATCAGATCCTAGAGAATCTCACTTAACAGCAGTTAAGCGAATTTTCCAGTATCTGAAAGGTACTGCTAATCTGGGTTTGTTTTATAGAAAATCAAGTGATTACAGCTTAGTAGGATACTGTGATGCTGACTTTGCTGGAGACAGAATAGAACGTAAAAGCACTTCTGGAAGCTGCCAGTTTCTGGGAGAAAATCTGATCTCATGGTCCAGCAAAAGACAATCCACAATAGATCTATCAACGGCAGAAGTTGAATACATAGCAGCAGCTGGATGTAGCACGCAAATGCTTTGGATGAAAAGTCAACTTGAGGACTTCAATATATTTGAGAGTAACATCCCTATCCTCTGTGATAACACTTCTGCTATTTGTCTCAGTAAAAATCCTATGTTGCATTCTAGGGCTAAGCATATAGAAATAAAACATCATTTTATTAGGGACTATATTCAGAAAGGGATTCTCAATTTAAAATTCATTGACACAGACCATCAATGGCCTGATGTCTGTACAAAACCTCTTTCTAAAGATAGGTTTAACTTCATTCTGAAACATCTCAGCATGGAGCTTTGCCCAGAATAAAACAGTTTTATTTACATATCTTAACCTTCAGAATTTTGGCTATTTTTTGTGAACTGCTGATCAACCTGCCTTCAGATTTTTAGAAGTCCAGATTGTATCAGAATCTATCCATGAAGATCTGAGCGCTTCACTTAAAGGATAGAAGTGTGTTGTTCACGTAAGCAAACAGTTGTCATCCATTCATCAGCTACCTTCGGAGGCTGAACACGCATTCACTTTTCTGAAAGGTCAAAAGCGCTGATTGGATGCATTGAGACACATGTCATGGGTAACCTTTCCAATATCTTTCTGAATCCCCCAAAATCAGCTGTCATTAATGCTTATAATCATTACAATTTATTTCTCTCTCTTGCCGTTTATGTTTTCAAAATCTATTTAAACACATTTCTCATTCTTTACACTCTTTCACTTTCACTTTCTCTACAATCTAATTGTTTTCAGTTTGCATCTTTTTCAAAACCCTTTCATTTTTTTCTCAAATTTTTCTGTGTGAACATGGCTTCCTCAAGCAACCCATCTTCCAGTACTCAGAGGACTGAATCCACAGAACAATATGAAGAACCAATCATAACTCTCCTCACGCCCATTAACAACCTAGAAGTACTCTTAGAATTAATTGTGGACTTTAACAGTCTTCAAGAAAACGGGTTCAATCTTTCTGAAGAAGTAAAGGCTCAAGGATGGAACAGGTATTTTGACCATCTGGTAGGTCCAACGTTCCCAATCCTTGTGAAGGAACTTTGGATTCATGCTTCATCTTCCAACCATCAAGTTACTTTGTATATAATGGGGAAGAATATAGTCATAACTGAAGACCTTATTGCAAGATTGATAGGTTACAGTGGTGGTGGCGTAAGATGCATAGACATGGCCGAGAGATGTGCTGATGTCACTTTAATTGCTAGAGAAATCTTCACTCTGGGTCTTCCCTCCAGCAAGATAAGGGATCTGAAAGACCATCACAGAATATGGGCTAAGATTATTCTGGGATGCATAAACCACAGGAAGCCAACCAGCTCTCCTGACTACATCAACATTGATCAGCAGTTTCTGATCTACTTCATCTCCCAGAAGATTAAGGTGAGTCTGGCTCATTTGTTGTTCAATCATCTGAGGACTAGTGTTAAGGAGACTAGAGAATAGGAGCACACTAAAAGGGACTGGATACCCCTTGGAAGGCTCATATCAGATATTCTGACAGAGAATATGTTGATAGATCATCTAACAGAAGCACAGGAAATCAGCACTTTAGAGGCAACTGTTGGAAAACCTTTGAATGCAAAGAATCTAAAGAAGATGAAGATTATTGAGAACATCAAGAAGGAACCCAGTGTCACTTCTTTTGCAACAATCTCCAGCAGAAGAATCCCTCTGGATGACTTTCCCATGTTCTCAGAAATTGATTCCAAGCTTGAGATTATAGTCAGATATTTGGATGCATGCAAGGCAGATGGTACAGCACCAGATTTAAACATTCAGGATCTGCAGCAGAAGGCTCCAGAAGTTGTGCTGAAGAAGAACAAGAAAAGGAAGGCAGCAGCAGAAGGATCATCCCAGCAGACTCCCAAAGCAGCTAAAAAGAGAGGTAATCCCTCTTCTGTAACTGTTTTAGATTCAGTATCTGTATTAACATCTGTACCAATCCCTACCCAATCAGAAATTCCTATCCCACAAATATTTGATGATTTTGACATTGAATTTGACCCCTCAGAAACTTTAACTCTTAGAGGATCTCACTTCCTACCTATCAATCCAAATATTGAAACAACTCAACCAGAACTTGCAAAAGTTCTATCAGATATTGAAACCTTTGACCAGCATATTTATGCTCCCATACCAGTAAATCCAAACTCTGAAACCATTTCAGAAGCACGTCAACCAGAAATTCCACTCTCTCCTCAACCAGAAATACCACTACCTCCATCTCCTCAACCAGAAATTCATCCACCTTCTCCATAACCTAAACTATTACAACCAGAAGTTCAAACTTCTGAGGTCCAACCTTCTGAATCTTGTGAACCAGAACCTCATCACGTTCAATCCAACCAAACTGTTGATTCTGATCCCATTCCCATTCCTGGAATCACTGAACCTCTAGCCATCCGTATGCCCCTGACCATTCTGGATATTCCCCAAATTCCCTCTTCACTAGAATTAACTCCACCAAACTCCCTAACTAGTCCAATAGTCATTCTAGACTCTCCCACTCCCTCACCAAAGAACAATCCAAATGACAATGCCAAAACTGTCATTGATTTAACTGTTTTTGAACGCCTTGCTACCATAACCCACAAAACAGCCATTCCAAAACCAAAACCCTCTGAACCTACACCAGATGTTGGCACCAGTTTATTGATATTTGAAATAAAAATGCAGAAGTGGATAACTTCCCTGAAGCAAGCTAGTCTTAAGCTGATTGATCCTGCTGCATCAGATTATCTTTGGACAAGTTTCAGAAAATGGGTATGTTCTGAAACTCATAAGATGCAAGAACAAAGCTACGGACAAGTTCAACAGAACTTCAGTAATCTGCTAAAAGTAATTGAAGATCAAGTTCTGAGTCAGCTACTCAAGGAAGAAGTTTTCCCTCTGGACAATGCTCCCTGGTCAGAACATCGTCCAGCAGACAAAGTTCAACCAGAGTCAGAAGATCTCATTCTGACTTATACTCCAGAGCAGATGATTCCTGCAAAAGAACTGGGTCAAAAAGATGACATTGCAGAATGCTCTGAGAAGCATCCAGTTACTGAAGATTCTCAAGCTTCCTCTTATGAAAGGCAGACTCTGGAAGATCTGAAGAGATCTGATATTTTGATGCAAGAAAGGATGGATAAACAGGATGACAAAATTTCGGAAATCAAGAGCATGTTAACCAAGCAAGAGGAAACCAACATCCAGATCAAGGGCTTGTTGGAAGCTTTGTTCACGCGTCTTCCTCCTCCCTCTTAGATTTTCCTCTGTTTTAAAATTTGTTTATCTGTAATATTCTCTACATGTTCTGAACTTATCGTTGATTCTGATTTTAATATAAACTCCTTTTGGATCTAATTATATGTTATTTTTGCTAACTGGCAAAAAGGGGGAGAAAGAATAAGATATTTTCAATAACGGATCACTGAGACATAAGTCTCAAACATTCTGATTTACTTAATTTCTCTCTTCTGAAAAGCTTGAACAGGTACAAAACTCTAATGAAAGATACAGTAAGATTCTGATGCTCAAAGACTCGAGGAATTAAAGGGAAGTAATCAACTCAGGGGGAGTTTTTCTTCTTAATTCTATACTTTTTATTCTTTATTCTTTATTGAAAAATCTGGTTTTTGTCATCATCAAGAAGGGGGAGATTGTTAGAACATAGTTTGATTCTACAACCCTTGATTAGAGTTTTGATGATAACAAAATACAAAGAATAAATTATTTCAAATATATATACAAAGAACAATTATGCTCCTTAAAATTATGTTTTGTACATGCAGAAGTTCTGATGGAATCAGCATCAGAATGGAATCAGCATCAGAAGATCAGCAATCTATGCTACACGCTGAAGCTACCAGATTATATGCTGAAGCTTGATGACCAGAATCTGCGCCTAAATAAATACACTCTGACTCTGATCAAAGACATCTTTACCAAGTCATCAACACTCTGAAGCGTTATCAGCAGATACAACAAAGAAGACTATGAAGCGTTACTGGTTATTCAAGACAGAATTAAATGCTAACGGCTTTCTCCAGACAAAGATCTTCTACAAAAGGAAAGTGCATTATTATCATTAAAACCTGCTTTATGGACAAGTATCCTTGCTTGCCTATATAAACATGTCTGCTTGTGAAAAGAAGCACGTACGTACGCACTCAAAATTTTCCAAGCTATCCAAACCACGTATATTCAAAGCTTTAGCAAATTCATTTTATTCCAAACTTATTTTGTGTAATTATCACAGTTGTGATATACAGTTTTGTAAGAAAACAACAACACACACTTGTTCAATTCATTTGTAAAAGAAGTTCCTTGAGATTAACCGGATTGTGGTTGTACTCAAGAAGACTTTAACAGTTGTTAAAGTAGCTATTGTAATCCTTTGAGAATAGTGGATTAAGACCTCGTTGGAGAGAGGCGAAATCACCTTGACGGGTGGACTGGAGTAGTTTGAGATCAAACGAACCAGGATAAAAATATTGTGTTGTTAAGCCTTTTTATTTATGTTTTACAATTCACCCCCCTCCCCCCACCCCTCTTGTGTTTTTCACATCTTCATGCTTTGTCGCTTATGAAGATTCACTTTTATTCTCATCTTGCCTCAATCATTCAATATCTTGGTTATGAGTTGTACCCCTTTATTTCTTGCCCTAGTGGTTTGATATCACGCTTAAGAACCATTATTCCCCCATTTCGCTTGTCTCAGCGACTTGATGTCTTAGATAAGCATCCATTTATTCTACCTTGATGATTTAATATCATGTTTAGGTGCATCATTTCCTTTGTCCTAACTCGATGATACAATATCATGGTTAGGCCTCCCTCTCCTTATCCTATCTTGGTGCCATGATACCTCGATTAGGTCTATGCTACTTGAGTGAGTGGATACTCCTCAAGCTTTGTTTGCTTGTTTTGGTTTTGACTTTGTGTGTTTGCACTTTTGTGTGTGTTTCTTTAGGTTTTGAACCTTTTCCATGCTCCCTTAGGATCTCTCGATTCAACCTTTAGTGGTGATTTGAGATATACATTAGGTTGTGAACCATGCATGCTAACTTAGTTAGAGGTTCCCCTTTTATCCTTGACTTTATGGCCATCATGGTATGATAATATTAGGGATTAGATTTAGGATAGTTTCTATTAGATCTTTTCTTCCTTTTTGCATCCTTAAAAATAAAACCTTTTTCTTTGGAAAATGCATAAAACATCTAAAACTTCTCAAATCCTTTTTCAAGGTAAAAAACACTAACCAATGCAAATCTTTTTGTCTTCGGAATTTCTTTTTTTTTCTTTTAAAACCTTTTCAATAAGGATATATTGTTTCAAATTCGAACAACTTGGAAATTCTAAGTGTGCGAGGGGACGAGCATGAGTCTCTTTACGAGCTACAACGCCAAGCACGAATTGCAATCCTAACCGTAAGGATGCAAAATGGCATTATCCATATAAAAAAAACTTGCAACTCACCAAAACTATTGAGCCAAACTACGATGCTCTATTTCCTTAAAGGGATACGTAGGCATTTGGTCACGAGGCTCAACCGAGTGAAACTTTGTAAATATTCCTTATTTTCCTTGTGTTTTCTTTTGCATGCATTCCCTATTTTCACTTTTCTCCTTATCTCTAGACTTAGATTAGAACACACCCTTTGATTAGAACAACAAGAGTGGATTTAGTGGAGTACCACAGACGTGAGGGGTGCTAATACCTTCCCCTTGCATCTATCGGTCGTTTGACCTTGATTTCACCCTTCTCAAGTTTAGTTGATGTTTACATTTCCCTTCCCGTGGGATAAAAATGTTTGATGGCCACTTTATTGATTCTATCTCGATGATTTATTCTGCCGGTTGTTTCAGCTGGCGACTTCACTGGAGACAGATCGACCAATTGTTGGTCCATCCTGGAGTCGCTCCTAGCTCTTGCTTTATTTTATTTGTGTGTTTATTTTTATGTTTTATAGTTTATTCATTTGTACATGTTTATCTGAGCATATGCTTGCATTACATCTTTATTGCTTTCTATATACTGGTGTTGTGTTGGATTCTTTGTTTCCTTGTATGGTGGGTATTACTATTGAGGTAAAAGGCTCAATACCTAGGCCAAGTGGTAAATAGTAGGAACACTAGGAATAGGATGGAACATGACGGCTAGTGGATGTAGGTCCTACTAGTGCAGACATGTCGTTCATGCTCAGATGAGGTTCAAATGAGATGCTATCATTATTACGTAGGTGTTACGATGATAGTATTTTCAGGCAGACACGTGATTTTGAGTTACCATTGACCTTACCCAGGCCTAGTCTTCACTTGTGAGCGGGGAGGGAATTTTTTTACAGGTACTGAAGGTGACTATGTTTTGTTGGTGACTGAGTTCTATTGGTGATTATTTGTTCAATTTTGTTGGTGTTTTCATGGTTCTTTGGGTTTATATTCTTGAATTTTTTTACTCTGGTATTTTTAGCATATTCAAAAACGGCACAAAAGATATCCAGTGTTGTGGAAAACCTTGATTCCATTTTATTGCACTTGCGTCATGGCATATTTATTTTCCAAAAGAAATGTCTGAAAAATAAAATAAAAATAAATAAAAAATAAAAAAATAATATATATATATATATATATATATATATATATATATATATATATATATATATATATATATGTGTGTGTGTGTGTGTGTGTGTGTGTGTGTGTGTGTGTGTGTGTGTGTGTGTGTGTGTGTGTGTGTGTGTGTGTGTGTGTGTGTCTAATCTGCATATGTATGTCATTTACAGGATATTGTGAAGTTCTCATTAGCATCAAGGATGGATAGCAACATGGAAGTAACTAGAGAGCCTATCATAAAGACCGTCGGTTATCAGTTCCAAATCTTTAGTGGTCCATTGAAATAAGTGAGAGCTCTTGTGAAAGGGCCGAACGAGAGAGTCTTCAGAGAGAAGTGTGAGAATTTATTGTCGTTAGTGAATGACGAATACGAAGGATGGGCTATGAAATCTTTTCTACATTTTTATGACCCTCAACTGTGTTACTTTACTTTCCAGGACTATTATTTAGCGCTGACACTTTAAGAGTATGCCTACATTCTTGACATTGAGATTACAAAAGGTATTCCTTTTGTTCGAGTGCCAGAGGTTCCCGATTACAAATCCATCATTAAGGCTCTTTATTTGAACCTTAGTGAAGTGGAGGGTAACTGGACGAGAAAGGGTGACACGCGCGGTATCCCTTTGGGATTTCTGATATCCAAAGCCAGAAATTTTGCAAGGGATCAGAATTGGATTGCATTCAACACACTGTTAGCAGTTATAGTTTATGGTGCAGTTATCTTTTCGGTCGCAGAAAACTTTGTGGATCATTCATCGATGTGTATCTTCATGAATGATAATCCGGTACCGACCATACTTGCTGACAACTATTAAACCATCCATTCCTGACATGGCAAGAAATAGTCGTTGTGTGTTATATTCCATTGTTGTAAAATGGTTTATGTTGCATACGCCTATAAGAGGACCATTTGTGAATTCCGCAGATTCTCTTCTCTGGTCTCAACAGATCATGGCACTCACTTCTTATGACATTGTTTGGTATAACATAAGGGGTGTGAAGGAGATCATTGCAATTTGTGGTAAATTTCCTAACGTTCCTCTCATGGGAACAAAAGGTTGCATAAATTACAATCCCACTTTGGCACGCTGCTAGTTAGGGTATGTTATGATGGATAGACCTACTGATCGAGAAATAGAAGAAATCGTTTATTTCAACAAAGGGGGAGATATTGTTCTGCTAGAAAGAGTAAGAGCCTCTTGGGGCCATGTTCATAAGATAGGGAAGGTTTTCTTTGGCCAGAGAGGATGTTTAGCTTTTGATGCCTATGCGCAATGGATTCAAAACCGAGTAAACGTGTTGTTATTACCATATAAAAGGGACGAGCCTCTGTATCCTCAACCTGTTTTTGATCCATCAGTTGATAGTCAATTTCTTCCAGAAACAGCTACTAATCAGTCATCCCTTGTTGAATCATCAATGAAGCAACCAGTTCGTGATTTGTCCAAATTCGTGCCTATGGCAAATTACAAGCATGTTATGGCTGAAAATCTCAAGCTACGGTCAGTAGGTCAAGAGAAGGATATGGAACTTTCCTTTGTTGTGTAAGAAAAGATAAGGTTAATGTATGAAGCTAAGCTGAAAGAAAAGTTTCTAGAAGAGTATGGTTTGTTGGAACAAGCGAAGAAGCTAAGGTTTAAAGATTCCTCGACATCCATAAACCAAGTCGAAAGCCTTGCGGTGAGTCATCAAAAAATTGAAAGACTCCGGTTTGCTAAAGAATAATTGAAATTAAAGCATGATGGAGAAATCAGAGCTCTGTAAAAGCAACTACGAGATGAAGAATCCAAATTCGAAGACCTTAGCTGGAAGAAAACAGGGTTCGAGTTGGAAATCCAAAACCGACAAAGGTGGATTGATAGGCTGGTTAAGGAAGTGAGTGAGCTCAAGATTTAACTTCAAGAGAAGGATAATCTGAGGTATGCTGCAGAGGCTCGACTAGAAGGAAGAAATATCCAATTGTTTCAGATAATAGTCGAATTGGGAAAGCTTAAAGATCAGTTAGGATCAGATTCACATTCATCTGGAGTTTGATGGAAATTCATCTTAGCTTTCTTAATATTTATTTGCTGTTGAGGTCACCACCAGATTTGTTGGATGGGATCTCTTTGATTTGTAGTTGTACTCTCTGTTTAGGACCTTTTGTATGAATATTGTCGCGTTTATGATATGATCACTTCTTTTATTGAGATATCTTGTCTCTTGATGCTTTGTCTTATTTCTTTATCCTTTTTCTTATTGATGATTAATGAAAATGATTTAGGATATTCCCGGAAAGGATGAAACATTTCATGCATAATCATGCATTCATGCATATCATATCATGACAGGTGGTTCCAGCGGGTTTTCTTATTTCTGGTCCAGGTTTTCTTTTCAGAGATTGCTACTACAAACTCTCACCGTTACAATACTTGAAGTAGTTCTAGAAGACAGATGGAACAGATTCAGAAAGATGTTGTTGCTATGTGTGTCAAGATGGACACTCGTGTTGACCAACTGATAGAGATTATCCAGAACATGGCCCTTCAACAAGAAGAGGTGAGAGCTTTGATTGTAAGGCCCGATGCAACTACAGATAATTGGAATGAGACTTTGATTATCAATCCTCAATGGGTCATTGTTAATAATCTGAATGGTAATCCAGGCGGTCAAAATACAAACGGTAATCTGGGTGATCCTACTTTGAATGGTAATCTAGGTGGTCTGACTCTAAACGATAATCCAGGTGGTCAGAATCTGAATACAAATGCTGGTTTAAATTAGAATGGTAATGCTATTGTGAACCTTAGTACTCCTACTGGTAATAATCTAGGTATTCCTTTGGTCCAAGTTGCAGTAAATTAGCCTCCACATATTCCCACTGGACAGAAAAATGAGCAACCTTTTTTTAAACCGAGGCATGTTCGTATTCCTGTTCAACAACTTGAAGAGGATAATTATGATGATTGAATGTCTCATGCAGATGAACCAACTGCCGTTGAAAAAAAGTTGTGTGTGCTCGAGGAGCGTATGCGAGCCTTTGAGAATCAGGGCGTTATGTGCATTAATATGTCCGATTTGGGCTTAGTCCCTGAATTGAAGATTCCTCCAAAGTTTAAAGTGTCGGGCTTTGTAAAGTACAAAGGCATCTCCTGCCCTAGGACACATGTCAAGTCATACTAGAGAAGGATGTCAGCGTACTCCGACGACGAGAAATTACTCATGCACTTTTTTTCAGGACAATTTAACTGGCAGACCGTTAGAGTGGTACATGTAACTTAAGGGTACTCACGTCTGTACATGGAGAGAGCTAGTTGAAGCTTTCGTCCAGCATTATCGATATAACTCTGACATGGCACCTACAAGAACTCAACTGCAGAATCTGTCACAGAAGCAGAATGAATCCTTTAAGGAATATGCAGAGGTTGCATGAAACAGCAGTTAGGGTCCAACCACCTATGATGAAGCGTGAATGGTAGATATGTTCACCAGCACCCTGCAAGGGAAGTATTATACGAGTTGTAGTACCTCCGACATATTTGCTGAAATGGTGACATATGGGAAAAGGATTGAAATTGGAATCAAGTTGGGAAAGATTTAGAATGTCTCCGACGCTAACACTGGTATGCGAAGAAGTATTTCGGCGGTTTCTAGAAGAAGAAAGAAAGTGACGCTGGTGCACTCTATGAGTGAAAGGGTAAAGGTATGGCTCATCAGGAGTCTAATCATCAAATTGATGTTGTGACAATCCTAGTTGATACACCTCAGCAGCATACATATGCGCCTAGACAAGGCAATCAGAAAAAGTTGAGTCTGCCTCCTAGGAAGTTTGATGCACTTCCTATGTCCAATGCAGAATTGCTACCTCAGCTACTTAAATTGAAACTAGTTGAGTTGCGTACTTATAAAGTTGACCCTGAAAAATTGCCAGCTATCTTTAATGCTAATGCTACGTGTGAATTTCATTACAGGGGACAAGGATATACCATTGAAAATTGCTATATTTTAAGCACAAAGTGCAGAACTTATTGGATTTTCAGGATATTAATTTTGGACCAACACCAACACCAAATATTCTTCAACAACCTTTGCCACCTCATGATAGTGCCACCGCCGATGTAATTATGGAAGATGAAAGTTTGAATATGGTCATGGATGTAAATCAACTGACTACACGTGTATCGTTTGTGAAAGAGCAGTTGTTGAATAAGGGTATATTCCTGGGTTGTTGTATGGACTAGTGAAGAATGTTTGATTCAGCCAGAGGGTTGCCAATGTTTGAAAGATGCAGTTCAAAGTTTAATTACCAAAGGAAATCTTCAGCTTGACCGTGTGGTTGTTGAGCCCAGGTTGGTGAGGATGAAGTTGATGTGATAACTATTCCTATCAAGCCAAAGATAATTCATGTTCCTGTCACAATTCTAGTTCCCGCCAAAAAGTTACTAGTGACTATCAATTTACCTGGTCCAGTACCATATGTTAGTGACAAGGCAGTTCCTTGGGGTTATATGGTGAATTGTACTATCAGGGGAATAGGCTTGTCCCTCAAAAGCCTTAGGAAAATAAGTCTGAAGAGGAGAAGCCTGAAGTTTATGATATTGTCAGTGAAAGCAGGATTACCCGTAGCAGTCGGATTTTCTCTCCACCTGAACAACTAGAAAGTAGCATAAATGCCTAAGCTAAGATTAAAGGCAAACAGATTATGGTTAATGGTGAAAAAACGGGGCATAATCCTCATATTCCGAGGCTGGATGAAGAGATGGCTAAAGATGTCACAAGATTGATGAGATATATAAAGAAGAGCGACTACAAGATTATCGATTAATTGAGACAGACGCCTTCAAAGATCTCGCTTCTTGCTTTTCTTCGGGATTTTGAATCTCATAGGAATACACTGATGAAGTAGTTTGGGACTTATTTTGTTCCTCAGGATATTTCAGTAAGTCAATTTGAAGGAATCGCGTCTAGCATCTTAGCGAGTAATGGGATAGGTTTCACAGATTTTGATCTACCTCCCGAGGGGAGGAAACATAATAAGGCGATGCACATCTTAATGAAGATTACAAATACTACCTTATCTCGTGTGCTAGTTGAAACGAGATCCTCCCTTAATGTGCTGCCAAAGTCTGCTCTTATGAAGTTGGATTATGAGGGGCTTGTGTAGAGGCCCGGGAATTTGGTGGTCAAAGCGTTTGACGGGTCGAAGAGAACTGTGTCTGGGGAAGTTGATTTTCCTATCAAGATAGGTCCTCATATCTTTGACGTGACATTATTTATCATGGATATTAATCCTTCTTACTGTTTTTTTCTAGGGCGTCCGCGGATCCATGAGGCCGATGTTGTCACTTCTACTTTGCATCAGAAGTTGGAATTCCTCGTTAATAGGAAAGTAGTCACCATTTGTGGTGAAGATGATTATATTGTCAGTCACCTGAGTACCTTCCGCTATGTTGAAATTGAGGGAGAGGTACATGAGACTCTGTGCCAAGCATTTGAAATTGTGTAGGTTTTCAGAACTCCTTGTCAAGAGGTTAAGAATTCAGAGGCCTCTACGGCATCTTACCGATAAGCTCAAGCAGTTGTTGGGTCTGGTCATCCTGAAGGTTGGGGTAGAGTGTTGGATATCCCCATACAGAAAGACAAGAAAGTTTTAGGCTTCATGGATGGACAAAGCGCGCCGACTGTTGTTCCTCTAAAGATTCAAGGTATTCCTCCTCTGATTCAGTTTGTTATTGGTGGTATTATCCATGAGAATGCTCATGCTATGAGCGAGGAAGGTGATAGTGACTGCGAAATGGATAAGTGGATTTGTCCTATTGTTCCGGGTCAAGAGCCTACCAATTTGTTTGCCGAAGAGGACATTGAAATCATCTGCTATGAAGAGTAACTTTCTTTTATTTTTATCATGCAATAAATCTTGTGTTCTGTCCAAGACATAGTGATCATGCTGTAGGGCCACAATGTTTTCAATTTCAAAAATTATCATCAATAAAGGACGTCTTTTGCATTCAAATATTTCTCTCTTTGTCTTTCTTTATTTTTCAAAAAATTTGGCAATGTGTTTTTATTTTTATTTTTAAATCTAAAACTAAAATAAAATAAAAACAATCATGGAGATATTGTTTCCCATTAATACCAGATTTTATCGAAAATGATTCTACTATGGCTCATTATGACTTTAAAAATCTAATTTATCAAGCTGATGAAGAAGTTGAACAAGATTGTGAACTTCCCGAAGAGTTAGCCAGATTATTGAGGCAGGAGGAAAAGGTCATTCTGCCACACCAAGAGACTATCGAAGTGATCAACTTGGGTACTGAGGAGGTCCTAAAAGAAGTCAAGATTGGGGTAGAGTTAGAAGACAATGTTAAGCTAAGATTGGTTGAAATGCTCCATGGGTATGTTGATATCTTCGCTTGATCTTATGAAGATATGTCAGGGCTGGATACAAATATTATGGTACACAAGCTATCACTTAGAGAATATTGTCCTCCTATTAAACAAAAGCTTCGAAGAACTCATCCTGAGATGTCTAAGAAGATCAAAGAGGAGGTTCATAAACAGTTTGATGTGGGTTTCTTGAAAGTTATCTCTTATCCAATGTGGATTGCAAATATCATACCAGTGCATAAGAAGAATGGTAAAGTGAGAATGTGTATGGACTATAGAGACTTGAATAGAGCAAGCCCTAAAGAAGATTTCCCGCTCCCTCATATTGATATTTTGGTTAACAATACTGCTCAAGCTAAAGTGTTTTCCTTCATGGCCGGTTTTTCTGGCTATAATTAGATTAAGATGGCGCTGGAAGATATGGAGAAGACTACCTTCATTACACCTTGGGGGACATTTTTCTACAAAGTGATGCCCTTTGGTTTGAAGAATGAAAGGGAAATGTATCAGCATGCAATGGTCACTCTCTTTCATGACATGATCCATAAAGAGATTGAAGTTTATTTTGATTATATGATTGTCAAGTCCCAGATAGAAGAGGAACATCTTATCCACTTGCTGAAACTGTTTGAAAGATTGAGGAAATTCAGACTGAGGCTGAATCCTAACAAGTGCACCTTCGGGTGAGATCAGGGAAATTATTGGGCTTTATTGTAAGCAAAAAAGGAATTGAAGTTGATCTTGCCAAAATAAAATGAATACAATAAATGCCCGATCCAAGAACAGAAAAAGAGGTTCGTGGTTTTCCTGGGAGGTTGAACTACATTGCTAGATTCATATCTCATCTTACAGCCATGTGTGAGCAGATATTCAAGCTATTGAAAAAAGATCAAGTGGCAGGTGGAATGACAATTGCCAAGCGGAATTTGATAAAATAAAAGAGTATCTGCAGGAACCTCCAATTCTTTTTCTCCCTGTGGAAGGCATGCCTTTAATAATGTATCTGGTTGTGTTGGAAAATTCTATGGGTTGTGTACTCGGTCAACATGACGAGACGGGTAGGAAAGAACATGCTATTTACTACCTGAGCAAGAAGTTTGTGATTGTGAGTCGAGGTACTCATTATTGGAAAAGACTTGTTGTGCACTCGCGTGGGCAGAAAAGCGTTTCAGACAACATATGCTGACTCACACTACTCTTTTGATATCCAAGATGGATTTGATCAAGTATAATTTGGAAAATCCAGCTCTCACGGGAAGAGTAGCCCGTTGGAAGATGATTTTGACTGAATATGATATCCAGTGTACTACCCAAAAAGCTAACAAAGGTAGTGTATTAGCGAATTATCTTGCTCATCAGCCCATATCAGGCGATGAAGTTTGAATTTCCTAATAAGGATTGATTGGTAAATTAGCAAGTGTACTAATTCTCCAATGCAGTAATAACGGGAAATCCTAAAGTATCGATCTCAAGAACTGTGTATCAGTGTCGAGTTCAATTTGTGGTTCAATTAAACAAAAGTCTTAAATGGGAGTTTTGGTTTTGGAATAGTCACTTAACAATAAACAGAAATATAAATTGGCTTTTCATTAATATGAGGAGCATGCTAAGGGTAAATGTGTGATTTTCCCCTATAATAACCTTGACTCTTGATTTCTTCAACAAGTACATAACCTTCAACTACCAGATCTTAAGCTTGTTTTCTATTAAGTCCTTAGTGGGAAAACCCTTGATCATTCATCCTAATACCTAAGTCCTTAGATAATTATGATGAAACAAAAAATTTATTTTATCAAGATTTTATCGGTAACTATAGGGTATCCCTAGTCCTAGGTGATATCTATTATAGTCTAATCATTCAAAAACCTTAACAATGGCGGTCCAGCCCTAATTGTTAATTGTGAATCAATCCATATTAGTCTGATAGGAAAAGCATAAGAGCATTGAACAATTAAATTGAAAATAAACTATTGTATCAAAATCAAAAATTCAAAATCATTACAGTTGCAAATCAGGGACACACCCTAGCATTGGGGGGTTTATCCGCTCATAGTATTCAAAAGAAAAGCAATGATAAAATCAGGCATTACACAAAAGATGGATTCTTCTATCTTGAATTGCTATTGCTCATGAAGGGATATCCGTTCCAAAGCTCTTGAAAAACATCCAAATTCTCTCGTACCAATCTCTCTTAATCAAAAAGTGTTGTCTAGGTCGTCAAAACTACCTCAAGTAATGAAAATCTTTTGTTCCTCGTCTGAAAAGTCCAAAACACCCTTTCGGGTCACACTTAGGGAAATATAAACAAAATCAGAAATCATCAGCGCACAGACTAACACGACCCATGTCAGGTGACACGGGTGGCCGTGTTGGTCACCAATCAACATTCAAAAAATTAGAAATCATCAGCGTACAGACCAATACGGCCCATGTCAGGTGACACGGGTGGCTGTGTTGGTCACCAGTCAACATTCAAAAACATTAACTCCCGGGATGGCTGACACGGTCTATGTTACTTGACACGAGCGCCCGTGTTGAGAATCTAGTTTTTGTCCTTTGATTCATTCCTCTGCCTGACACGGCCCGTGTTAGGTGACATGGGTGGCCGTGTCAAACTTGCTGAAAACTTCTTTAAAACTCCTAATTTCTTGACTCTTCTCGTTCTGAGTCCCTTGGATCTTTCACTTACACTTGAAACAGTAGCAATAACCAATCAAAGCATAAAATAGGAAATAACTTGAAACAAACTTACGAAAACATAAAATGCGTAAAAACTTAAGAAATATGAAATCATTCAAACAGAAGCAAAACACGACACAAAATGATGCAGAATACCTGGATTATCATCAGACAAGTAACAAAACATAGTGAGATGGTGACTGATTAAGGACATCATGTATATATAGGATTGTAACATCCCCGGCCTAGAATAAGGATCTGAACCAGGATCGTGATGGACGATGGTGTTCGATGGTGCCTCCAATGCATTGGGTAATGGTATAGGTGTTGTAATTACTTCTCCTGAAGGTTTCCATACTTCTTTCACTACCAGATTTTTTATATTGCACCAATAATATGGCCGAGTATGAAGCTTGTATCTTTGGGTTAGAATCTGCTATTAAAATGTGAATCAAGATCTTGGAAGTATATGGAGATTATGCTCTTGTGATTAGTCAGATCAACGGATATTGGGAGACTCGTCACCCGAATTTGATTTTGTATTATGAGCATGTTATGAAGTTGATCTCGTATTTTGATGAGATTACTTTCAATATATTCCAAGAGAAGAGAAAAACTTGGCAGACGCCTTGGCTACTCTGTTATCCATGTTTAAAGTCAGATGGGAAAATGAAGCCCCCTCTATTGCCATCTTGAGGTTGGATGAGCCAGCGTTCTATTATGAACTAGAAGAAGATGTCGCTGATGAGAATCTGTGGTTTTATGATATAAAAAGATATCTTGAAACACAAGAATAGCCAGAGGGTGTATCTATCACAGATAAGAAGACTCTAAGGAAGTATGCAGCCAAGTTTTTCCTCAATCGAGGTGTTTTGTACAAGAGAAATTATGACTCTATTTTGCTCAGATGCATGGATAAACATGAGGCAAATAAGATCATAGAAGAGATTCATGAAGGTTTCTTCGGGACGTATTCCAGTGGGCATACTATGGCAAAGAAAATCTTTAGAGCGGGTTATTATTGGTTTACCATGGAAAACAATTGTTACAACCACTCTAGAATTTATTACAAGTGTCAGATTTATACCGATAAAATGCATGTGTCACCCAATCCACTGAATGATTTGACTTCTCCCTGGCCATTCGCAATGTGGGGCATCAACATGATTGGCCGAATTTAAATGACTTCTTCCAATGGACATCACTTTATTCTGGTGGCTATTGATTACTTCACTAAGTGATTCGAAGCGGCATCATATGCCAATGTCACTAAACAAGTGGTCACTCGCTTCATCAAGTGTTGTACCCCAAAATTTGCCCTCCCATATTCTTCAAAGTTTTGACAAGCATCATTTCAATTTGCTCAAGTCTACTCAAGGGTTGCACAGTTCAAACACCCTCCTAAGCCAATCAAATTAGGATTTTGGTTCTTGCAAGGAAGTTGAGGTTTTCAAGGGCTCAATCAAGTCCCATATGCTCATATACATTGTCAAAGCACCTAAATGTCAAGTTTCAAGGCTCACAAGGTCAAGTTGCACAGTCAAAAGCCCTAGTTGTTCCACAATCAACTGTAGGGGTAAAATGGTCATTTGGCAGTCAAAAGTCAAAAAATTTTGTCAACATATTATTTTGAAGCCACAATCATCATTTGATCAAGTCTTGATCATGATTCCACAAGAATGGCTCAAAAATCATCAAGGTGTCAAAAGTTTCTATTTTTGGACAACTGAAAAGTCAACTGTAACTTGACCAAGGCATAACTTTTTCATGGTTCATCAGAAAAATCCCATCCAATTCTCATTTTGAAGGGGATGACATTTCCTACAACTCATCTTCACATTCCAAGTCCAAGAAATGCTCTCACAAAAAGTTATCAATTTCAACATTATAGGTCATTTTCAAAAGTCAACAAAAAGGCATTTTAAGTCAAAGACCATAACTTGAGATTGGTAAATCAAAATGACATGGGACCAAATTCATTGGTTAGAGGACTTCAAGACCTTTCCAAAATGTCCAAGAACATGTTCATATGATCAAAATTGAGCAAGATATGCATTGGAGAAGTTGGGAAATTTTTGTGAAATGACCAAAGTCAACTATCCTTGAAACTTCAATTTTTGACAAAAGGGCCCACTTTTTTCCACTTGGTTCAGCCTTGTCATGCCACCCACGTGTCCCATGATCAATTTCAAGATTAAACATTAATTTTTCTATTTTTATTTAATTTTATTTGATTTAATCATTTTAAATCCATAAAATTCAAATAAAATCAAAAAAAATTAATTCAATGATATCTTGTGGTTTGAATGACTTTGATGCATCATAATACACCTACCAAATTCGTGTAAAGATCATTTAGGCATGAAAATTCAAATTTGGACAAAGCTTTGAAAGGCCTTTAATGGTGGTAAAGAGGAAATCCAAAACATCATTGCAATGGTTAAAGGCTCATCATATAATCTGATTCTCATTCAAACATACATATACAAGCCTTGCTGACCTAAGACACGACCGAGAACTCACTGAAACGGCAGAACCAAATTCCAAAAACTTAAAGAAAAGTTGAAAACTGAAATCCATCTTCCAGTACAATTCAAACACTTTTCTTGATCCAAACACATTCCCAACACTCCCAGGAACGATTTGCAGTCAAGAACACACGCTAACACTTAAGGAATCTCAAAAACCAGTCACACGGTTTGACCTTTTTTCCTTTAATCGTAATTCAATATTTGTGCATCATTTACGCATTATGATCATTGATTTACATTGCTAACATCCTTCTGGAGCTTTTGGTATAAGACAATTGCGCTGTGGTGTCCTAAAACAGAAAACGCCATGGACAAATTCTAGGTTTTTCAAGGTCCTGATTTGGGGCTTTACAACATAGGTAAAATTGGCCTTCATGAGACCCATGGTTGAAATCAGGAGATCAGCACGAATCCATTACAACCCTCACGCCCTTTTTATATAGCTCAGGGGCCTAATCTCTATTTTTGGCATTGGTATTTTGTGGGTGGTTTAAAACCCCCGCTATGTCTTTTGTTTTTGTGCAGGTTTCAGGAAGAAGATGATTACGTGTTATTAAGGGATTGGGTCATTCAAACATGACGCGCCCTTTTTTGTGTTTCCAGACTATACCTTTGTTTTTATATAATATATTTAATGGTCACTATATTAACAAAGCACTCAAGTGGCTCAGTGGAAGATGGCGTGGCTTGCAACCATTGGGACCTGGGTTTCCCAGGTCCCTCAATATTTGTTTCATGTTTTTCATACCATAATCACATGCAGATTCACAACCATGTTCCACCATGGAGTCCAGCGTATCAGCCAGCCAGGTGTCTCCTAATGCAAATCCAATGGCTACAAGAGAAGGAGCACCATGTTCTTCAGTCAATGTGCACATGGGCAATTCCAGAAGTCAACGGGCTTGGAGTGCTAATGGGCCTAAATTCCAGATTAACACCCTCAGTTCTGGACCAACCCCCTCCCCCCCCCCCCTTGGTTTTGTTATTCCTTTTTATCTTTTTATTTTTCTTTTCTTTCATAATTCTTTTTTTTATTAATTACTAGTATTATTAACATAATTAATATTTTCATAAAAAATCAAAAAAAAAGAACTAATATTATTATTATTATTATTAATTTCATGTTATTTTTGTAAATAAAATACTAACAAAAAATAGTTTAATTAGGTCAATTTTAATCTCTTTTCTTTATAATAACTAAAAAACAATTTAGAATTAGGTTAACTTTTAATTTTAATTCTTTTTATTTTATTTTCATTAAAAAAATATTAAAAAATACAAAAACATTTTTTTTCTTCTTTAATTAAATAATTAATTAATTAATTAGTCATTAATTCTAATTTCATTTAATCACAAAAAAGGACAAAAAAATTCAATTCTTTTCTTAAAAGGGTCAAAACTCTTAGGACGTTCCCGATTAATTTTTACTCGCGCGCATTTATTTATTTTGATTATTTATGTAACTGTCTCCAGATATGTAATAGTTAATTAGGTTTTACCGCTTTATTTAAATTCTCGCACTTTATTTTACAAAACGGGTTATTGTTTTTGGCGATGTATAGACTCGCGCCTTGTAATAGCTAGATTTACATTTCCGCAATTTACTTTCCGCACCCCTAACTGCTAATATGCCTGCAAGAATGTATGTAAATAAAATCGATCTGTAGCTCACAAATAACATGTACAAGATAACCTTAACTGAAAAACAACACACAAAGCACATGCCACTTCTAGGGTACGCCTCACTGGTTGCCTCGACGTGGTCATCAAGTATAGGGTGTCTTAGAGGTCGCCCTTCTGTCTAAGATCCAGTTGCCTCGAAACGGTTGCCTCAGATACAAAGGATCTAGGACATTAGGGTTACTTCTAAGGTGTCCTACCGTTGCTTCGGTGACCACATGTCCCTATAATCGAATTGACCCGAACACCTCCAACGACGGTGCTACCTACCTCTCAATGCTGGGATAGCACTATCTAAAGGACTCTTACACAGCCTAATTCCTTAGAGTAGGTAGATTCTCATGGGTACTTGCTCTCTCAAAAACAAACAAAATACTTTTCACACCTACACTTTCTAAAAGTTTTCAAACAAATTTTTCATACACTCTTGAGGACAAATACAAGAGTTACTTAGAAATTTTTCAAACAAAACTTTTTCAAAACCCACACACACTTGAAAAGCAAACAAATTTTTGAAAACATAAGAGCAAGTACCTAAGAGCCCATGGATAACCATGGATAGAAAGGGTGCTAACACCTTCCCTTTCTATAAATCTACCTCCCGAACCGAGAGACATCTCGAATAAGGAATTTTGCTGTGCTTTTGTCCTTTCCATGTTGGAGAACATAAAAGACGGTGGCGACTCTTGTTTACCACGACATTTCGCGAAACCAGCTTAAAAAACAGTCAGTTCTATTCCCACCGATCACATCAAGCATAATATCATTTGTCGTTATGGGGTTCCCGAAAAGATCATTCTTGACAATGGGTCGAATCTCAATAATAAGATGATTAAAGAGTTGTGTGATAGTTTCAAGATAAAGCATCACAATTCTTCTCCATATCGTCCAAAGGTGAATGGTGTTGTTGAGGTAGCAAACAAGAATATTAAGAAGATTGTGAAGAAGATGGTTGTCGCCTATAAAGATTGGCATGATATATTTCCATTTGCTTTGCATGGTTACCGCACTTCAGTGTGCACTTTGACTGGGGCAACCCCATTCTCTCTAGTATACAGCATGAAAGTAGTCCTGCCCGTGGAAGTTGAGATTCCTTCTTTGAGGATAATGACATATGTCCAGTTGGACGAAGCCGAATGGTTTAGAATAGACTTGATCAGATGAATCTCATTGACGAGAAGATATTGACAACTATTTGTCATGGGCAGATATACCAGAAAAGGATGAAAAAGTCTTTTGATAAAGTGCATCCTTAGAGTTTCCAAGTTGGTGACCTTGTGCTGAAAAGGATCTTGCCTCCCAATAATACAGATGCTAGGGGCAAATGGGCTCCTAATTATGAAGGACCATATGTTGTGAAGAAAGTTTTCTCATGAGGCTCTTTGATGTCACAACTATGTATTGAGAGGATTTCCCTCACCCCGTTAACGTAGACGTAGTTAAAAAATACTTCGCATAAACAGACCCGCTGAGTCGACGACTCAGGAAAAAAAGGGCATCCCGGCGAACCAAAAGAATGAATAAAGGTTCAGGAAAAAATTAAAGATATATGGATAAAAGAATGAAAAATAAATTATATACACCCACTAAGTTGAAAACTTGAAAAGGCAGCTTAGGCAAAAATGGATATCCCAGTGGATTGAAAATACGAAAGGGTGATCTAGGCAAAAGTTAGGGATTTAAAACGAATGACTACGGCTTGTATTGCATTTGTGCTATAATTTTATACTACAGTTGGTTAGTGTTGTAACTGGTTTTGAAATGAGAGTCGTCACCCTTAATTTTTATCCTAAGGAAGGGAATATAAAGGATAACCCTAAAAAAGTTAGACAATTATAGGTTTTTGACTCGGTGTTAGACAAAGAGAAGGTGTTAGGCATCTCTCATCTACCTTGTTCGCAAGGATACTAGGGTTTTGAAGTGTAATATTTAAAGAATAGGGTTTTAATTTTTTATCAGGGGAACTCACCATGATTTTAGTTGTATGCCTATGTATCCTCTTATGAGGAATCATAGTCTCAATTTGTAGTTTGCTGTTTAGTTGGTGTTTTTTTATAAGATTGCATAGAATTGCTTTCGAATTAACCTTGAACCTTGTCTGGTTTGAAAATTGTGTAAGCGTAGACGTAGTTCGCAATTAATTTGAAAATAATTCTCCTTAATCCTTTTTCGAAAATGATCTTGGATTTTTATTATGTTAGTAGAAAATGATTTTAATGTTGTTGGTTAGCTGTTTTGAGTTTCAATTTGATTAAAGAGTATGATGAGATAAGACGCGGAGTGGGGGAGTCTGATATAGTGTCTTCATCACGTGGCCAGATATTGACCACATGTTGCTCGCAGATATGGTAATTTGTGAGTTACGTTGATTTTAATATCTTTGTAAAATATTGAATTAATTAATTTGAGAAAGAGTTGTTTGTATTTTATATTAAATTAAATTAAGAGATTTATTAAATAAAATTAAAATTTTGTACTTTTATCAATTAACCTAAATAAAAATTAAGTTAAGTAACTAAAAATAATTATGATAAACAATTGCTTGATTAGTAGAAATAACTAAACTAAATAATCTAAATTAATTACATTATTTAAAACCAAAGTTGATTCCTAAATTAAATAACCTAATTAAATTAAATATCCTAAACTAAAAAACTTAATTAAGATATCATTAAAAATATAACTTAGAAAAAAGAAACTATAAAACTTAGAAATTAAGTAGAAACATGAGGTAACAAGGAGTATAGTGCCTTCATATCTATATGTGGGCTTAAGGCCCCTTCTCAAATTAATTTAAAATCCAACGCCCTGTACACAAAATCAGAAAAAAGATTAGCAAATTCACTAGATCCTGAAGGAAAGGGATCAAATCTGACGGCTAAGACGGATGGCGTCGGAGCTAGCAGCCTAGTCGGTGGAGGCAATGATCCTTGTGGTTGGGCTCGGTGCGGTTTTGAAGCTCTGCGATCTCGCGATGTTGTCTCGGAGGGAGTCTTATTGCAGTTGTGGTTGATGGGTTCGGCATTCGTCAGAGTGGAGTATAGATTCAGATCTGGCTTCGACTTTGCTTCTTCCTCCAGTTTGATTTTGTTTATCTTCTTTCCTCTGTTTGCTACAAAATAAAATTTGACACTGTGTGGTATGGTAAATGGATGAGCTAGAAATTTTGGAGATTACAGTGATTTTGTTTCTCTTTGCGTTATTGTCATAATTGTTTGGCCTTGGATTTTGATGGATTTGTGATGCATATTAGTTAATGAGTATTTTGTTAATTCACGGGGTATAAAACATGTGATAATGTTGGTTTGAATTTGGTTGGAGGCTTTGTAAAGGTAGTTCCATGTTAATGATGAAGGTTAAGATTGTGGAATTTGAGGAATTTCTTTACGTGATGAAAAATGTTTTCTGGGTGTAATTTGTGTAAAAAAGGAGCAAACTAAAATAAGGATTTTGAAAGTGGAAGTGAGTGTTAGAATGATGGTGTATGTGAATATGAACGTGTATGTGTTAGGAGAGAGTCAGTGTTGTATTGTGAATGTGAATTGGCCTTCAAAAACGTTAATAATAAAAAATAATTTTAAAAATGAATCACTATCAGACAAATGTTCATTTATGGTAAAAGCAACAAATAAATTAAAATTATAACAAAACAAAATTAACAAACCGTGAGCCTCATATTTAATCCTCGGCCAATAATAAAATAAAAGTAACACCAATAATATTGAAAAGAAAATTTGAAAGGCGAAGTGTCTATGAGTGAAAATTGTGGAATTCATTAATGAATTGTGGATGAATTTTTAGGACAAATAAGAGTCCTATTTATAGACTTGAATTATGTTAGAAAAACTTAGAGACGAAGTTATCCAAAATGTATGAAAAGCCCAAGCCCGATTTCCAAAAAAGGAAAGAAAATTAATAACAAAAAGAAATAGAAAAATGTTTAAAAGTGGACCATAAGAGATTCGACCCTGCGACCTCATATTTGCAAGATTTATTCATTATCAACTGTGTTATGTTACTTATTCAAAATAAAGAGCTAATTGAAAATACATGAAGACAGGCGAGTATTTGTTAAATAATTTAAAATAAATTATTATATTTTTAACTGGACTTAAGAAAGAATATTTATAAAACCTCAATATATTAATGTAATTAAGACAAAGGAATTTTAAAACCCAGGTTCGAAAATAAATTTGACGGTAGCATTAAGGGAGGACAAATTTGGGGTGTGATAGCTAGCTTGGAAGGAAATGGAATCAGTCCAATCAACTTTCTCAGAAAGCATGATATTAAGGAGCTCTAAGGTTATAAGAGTCATAACAGAGTCGGTACCCGATAAATCTGTATCACATTGCCATCTTTGTACTTCTTTTTGTATGCTTTGTACGCAATTACCTCTTTTTAGGAATTACTTCTTGATATAAATGCCTATTTCCAGGCCAATCAATCAATAAAATTATTTTTATACAAATTGTGCCTCTTTGTTTTTATTTTTGTTATTTTGTTTGCGAAAAGACGTCCAACATTTTTATAAAACTTTGCATTTGGAAATATTAAAGCTTTATAATACATGGTATAAATATCTGAAACTGCTTGAATTTTCGGGTGTCCGGGGTGATCACTAAGGTTTCCATTTCATATCATAGGCATGTTGTTGTAATTTCCCTTTTTGTAGGTACTGTCAGTCTTTTATGACAAGAAGTGTGTCAGCAAATGAACAAAGGAAGGTTGGTTTGTGACCAACATGAGATTATTGATGGAAGAGACGTTTTCTCAGAACATAATCCAATATCCCCAGTAAAGTCATGCTCTCGCCCGAACATAATCCCTTATATCCAGTAAAAGCATATTTCTTCTTAAATCCCCACTGAGGTGTGTGTAGTGGTAGAAATATCGATACTAAGTCATTGGATTGACTTGACTCACACAGATCAAATAAAAATCGCCACCACGCTTTATTGTTTCCAAAGGAATGGGAAAATAGCGAATAACCCAAAAAGAGGGGGGGATCTAAGTTCGAGGGTTGATTATGCAAAGGGAATGTATTAGCACCCTAAACATCTACGGTACTCCGCAGGAACCTCTTTGTAAATTCGCGTATTTTGGCTATAAATATTGTATAAAAATAGATGGTAGAGATGAAAAAAGAAATGTTTTTTTATGATTTTTGCATCCGCCGTGGTTGTGAACCTTTAGTGCCTATGTACCACCTTCCGTGCCATAGGGGATCAGGGTACTCGTAGTTCACCTTTAAAACTTTTGAAACACAAGTGTGTTGGTTAATTTTAAGAGACGAGACACCATCATCTTATCTGAGTGGAAGAACGTACTTACTACCCACGATTATGAGAAAGGAGAATTTGCGTCATCTCAAAGTGAAGGATATAGCTTGGATTTTAAAATCAACAAATCCTCACTCAACACCCAAGTGGAAAACATCTCACTTCACTATATATCGTAGGAGTATAGTAGCTCGCTGTTTACAGTGATTTCTGGTAAACAACCGCTAGTCCTTCAAACTATCGAATAATCTTAATGACTGTTATTTAATCTCTCTGGTAACTCGCAGGATCGACTAGATTGATCCTAGGATGTATTGGTCATTTGGATAACTCTCATTATAGAACTGGTATTCATGGTTGGTATTTAGAATGTTGTGTAGGTGTTTAACTTACTTCGATTACTCTATTAAAGATCTAATAACTTGATCAAGTAAATGCGCACAAAACTAAATTGCATGAATAAAGTTCAATTGTAAAGACATATAAAACTGCATAAAAGACAAGTAAATGACTTTGAAGCATAAAAACATGTAATGTAAAAGATTCTCTGGAATGTAAAAGATTCTCTGGAATGTAAAAGATTCGAAATATGAAGAAAGCATTTAAATGCAAGAAAACAGTAAAATGACTTTAAGTGAAAAAAAAGTGTTCGAATGATAAAAGCTTGAAGATAAAGGCATGAAATGTACTAAAGTTTCTGAAATGTAAAGTATTTGAAATGGAAAGAAAACATTTAAATGTAAGGCATCAGTAAAAAGACTTCGAATGAAAATATTTTAATGCAAAGGCTTTTGAATGGTATTGACATGAAGATAGAGGAAAATACTGGAAATGATAAAGAGTTTTATTAAATCATAAACACTTGGTGTTATCATACGTACATTGCTCGTGCATTCGTTTCCCTAGCCATGTGGTATTTTGAATGTTTACTGAGTTTTTTGTACAATAGATATGACACACGAAATCCTAATGCTAAGACTTCTATTTATACTACTTCGACCATAACGGTCTTGCTATAAGATTCTGCCACGTTCAGAACATGCAAAGCAATGCCTCTCTCTAGCTTCCACGCGTCTTCGAATGCTCCAGCGCATATATTTTAAATTTCGAACATCCCGCTTGCATTTGAATTTCAAATGTTTTGTCACTTCTTCGCTTCGAACGCATTTCTTGGACACAGCCTTGTTATCACTTCGAGACTTCTTTTGAAGATATCCTCATAACTGTCACTCGAAGCTCCAAGCTTTGATATGCCCATTCAAAGCACTGCTTCTACCATTTCGAAACATGACATCTTGCTTTATTCCAATCGAAACATCCAACTTGCTTTGCTTCGAACAATATCATCAAAATCTTCAGCCAACAAAATGCCCCTTTAAAATATGTATTTCGATTCCTTTGAGAAATACTTATTTTAAACATATACACAAGATTTTGATGCGACCTTCGAATCATCGTAACATTTATTGCATATGACTTCAGTCACGTCAATCATGACACTTTTCAGATTCCTTAACCGCCTTGAACCATTTCACAGCATGGTGCAGTTACAAAACAATGATTATCATTTAATCACGCCTATTACCAATATTAACTTTACGCCACCTCCTTCTCAAACCAACCCACGACTACCACGTATCACAATCTTACTCAGTGGATGTTTAAACTTCCACACTATAAAAACCCATCAACTTAGTCTTTTTCTTTTCTTCCCACATTCTAAATCTTTTCTTCCTCTTTTCTCACTGAAACCCTAAAAACTTCCAACACTCTTCAAACAATGTCTTCTTCAACTTCATCTCAACTGAAAAAAGCTTCCAAAAAGAAAGGAAAGAACACAGGAACCATAATGGAAAGCAAGGTTGGCACCTACCAAGGTCAATCTGTTATTATTCCTCAGATGATCTCAAAAGAGAAGAAAATGCTCTATGCATCCCAGGTACTAATTCCTACTAACGCCGCTGGCAAGAGGTTAGCTTTAATGGGCCCTCTTACAGTCTTTGAAATCTTAAAAGACACCAGAAAAATTTTCCCTGTTTGTTATAATTTTAAACCTCTATTTAATAAAATGGATACCCCTAAGACAGTAGAGTCTTCTGATTCGACCCCTGTGGAAAATCCAATCATTCCCCCTAAGGACCCTTTTGTGCTAGATTATGTAAAGAGTAACTTCAAACCATTTCGATCTTGCCCCACCTCCGACACAGCTTATCACAACTGGTTTACTAAAGTAGAAGCTAAGAAATCCCAACAATGGGAAGAATTAGGTATTTACAACTTGATTAAACTATCGAAACCAGGCTTTACCTATAGCCACCCATTATTATTCGCGTCCTTATATTTCTGGGACAGTACTTACAATACTTTCCATCTCCCTGGTGGAATGATTACACCCACCTTTTTTGACATAGCAGCCATTACTGGGTTATCCCCAATAGGAGAAACCTATATTCCTGACAATAAAGAGCATTCGAGTATTATTGACTTCGAAGTCAAGCTAGCTAGCTTTTCAAAGTTCATCAGCCACTATCACACTGAAGGTGACAGTGTGTCGGATGTGGAACACATTGCTTTCCTTACCTTATGGTTGTCAAGGTATGTCTTTTGCAGCAGGTCCCTACAGGTAGCCAGTAGGTTTATTCCTCTAGCTAGAGATTTGCATGAGAATCGGAGGGTGTGTTTAAGCGAACTGCTATTAGTTGATCTTTACGAAAGTCTAAGGTCAGCTGTTTCGAGTTTGAAATCTCACACCTCCAAAAACATCCTGCTAGCTGGCCCTTTCTGGTTACTCCAGTTATGGCTAAATGCCATGTTCGAACCTTCACTATCAACTGCCAACACTATTGCTGAACAAGACCCAGAAATAGCGGATAGAATCATCGAAGGCACTAGGTTGCGAAGACTTACCCCAAACGATGATAAGGATGACTTCAAAGTTCTCTTCTCAAAATATATCATGATTTTCTCCAAGAGGCATAAATTCGAAGAGACCATGGCGCCTTTTGCTTCAAGGACTCATGGACCCTCATGGTTCACCATGGCTCTCTCAGAAGCAGTCAAAAGCAAAGAAATTCAAGATGTATGGAGAGCCTTTTTGCTACCCAGACTAATCTCTTCACGAATTACTCCTGCTAAGAATCAAATCTTCCTTTTTGCTTATCAACCCAACTTCGTTTCGAGACAATTTGGCTTGTGCCAACTAATCCCTGAACCCATATTCCAAACAGAAAATGCCATCACCTCTGGGAGAACCTTCAAGGCAAGAGAAGCCAAACTACAGCAGGAACAATACCAAGGCTTCGCCCACTTTGAACTAATATCTTTTGAACCTACACACCTTACAGCAAAGGGGTTTCTGGAATGGTGGACAAAGTTCTATCAGACTTATATGTTCGATACTCTTACTATTCAGCAGAAACTAACTGATGCATTCGATGTGCAGGTACAATCCAAGAAAGGTATGTTCACTCATGCCAAAGAGATTAAGGCTTTTCAAAATTATTTCGAAACTACTTATGATCCCACACACTTGGAATCCACTGTGCATCAGGCGGCTGAGACCTTGAAGGAAAAATTCAAAGAAAAAATTTCTAAGTTAAAACTTCCTTCAGGGTTGTCACCTGAGGATAGGTATAGGTTGGCATTCGAAATGCATCCACCTAAATTTCCTAGATTACCTACCTCAGAACTGGCTCTGGCTTGGTTTCCTCCATACCCTTGGTGGTTCACTTGCAAAGAAATGTTCAAATATCTTCAAAAGAAACCAAAGCCATCTGAGACTGTGACATGGGCTCGACATTGGCTCCACGATTTCCCAGGACATCTTCGCTATGACCTTTCTGCCATGTCGATTAAATCTGATCAAGGCACAGGTGCGAATGCTTGGGAAAATCCCAAATGTTTCTCATTTTCTACATTTTTAACTTTTGCCTTAATTGTTTCGATTTTCAGCCATCAGGATAAAGACTGCTGCTTCAAAGTCAAAAGAAGGGAGCGCCTCTCAGGCCTCTGTCGAAACCATTGATACTGTGACTCTATCCAAACCAACAACAACTGCTGCAATAACAACAACAACAACAACACCAGTAATAACCAGTGCTCCAACTCCACAGGTAATCACTTAGCCTTGATGTTTCGAATACACTAATGTTTCATGATTTGCATCTAACTTATTGTTTAAATCTTTTCAGACTAACAAACTCCTGCCAACCACTCCAAAGAAACGAAAAACAAACACTACTGGGGAAGACCCCAATGCTGGAGGGAATTTACCAGCTGCTTCGAAGAAGAAGCAGAAGAAGGAAATTTCAAAAAGTGTTGTACCAACTAGTGTCTCTGGACTCGATTCCAGGGATGCTGCTCCCTCACCTAAATCCAAAATTCCATCTTCGACCTCCAACGTAATGTTGGAACGCATAGCTAGCAACCTCTCTTCTGAGAGTCCACAGGTAAATTGAACTTTAAATCTTTGACAAAATAATTATTCATTACCTTGGTGCGTGCTTTTAATATTCTTTTGCCTCTGTAGGACATTTTGAATCCAGCTCTTACCACTTCGACTTCACCATCAAAAACTGCTGCTCCGATCAACTTTTCTCCTCAAGGAGATTCCAACAACCTGGTGCAGAACAAAGGGTCCTCCAATATAGCAGTTCTGGATGGGGCTTCAGAGCAGCAAGACGACCAGAGTACTTCTCCTCCTCTAAAAGAAACAAATGAAGCAACGCTTCATGAATCTGCAGAGACTTTACAAAGAACTTCTCTTCAAAAGTACCCTCTTGAAACCCTTCAAGAGGATCCAAAGGACATTCACGCTGAAGGAGAGAAAGCTGATTCAGATCAAAGAAACGAAGAATCTGCAGAGGAAAGGTCTGAGGAAGAAGATGCCAACGATGGTTCGACTGCTGGGATAGAGTCAGATGCAAATAGCAGCGAGAACGAAGATATCGAAGTGGTGGATTTGGATGATAATGAAGAAGACAATGAGCATGAAACGAATGAAGGTGACGGTGACGCGACCAATAAACCCATGGAAGTCGAAATGGATGTGACTCCCCTACGCGTGGAACTCCCTCAACCGTCTCTATCCTGAATGACTGAAGAGGAGCTTGCTTTCCTGAGACGAAATGACCCTATTGGGTAGATGAAGGCGAAGCTAGCTCAACGGGATATTCTACCTGCTAGGGCTGGTACAAGTTCGACTAGCCATCCGTTGCCCACAGATGATAGAATTGTACTTCTTAACAGGATTAGGAGAACAATTCTTGATGTGGATTTGTTCGAAGTGCTCAAACAGGATAGCACAGCTTGCTACACTATGAAGGAGTTACTTACAAAAGTCAACCTTGCTACCTGCTCCTTGCCAGTTAGCACTATCTTGTTCGATCTTTAATCTCTGCTAGACAACGTGACTGGGTACCTTCTCCAAGATGAATTTGCTGCTAGAAAGGTTCAAGAAAAACGAACTTCAATGGATGCTGCTTATGAGCATGCTTCGAAACTCTCTCAAGAAGCTGAGGATCAAGCCATGCATCTAAAGCAAGCAAAAACTGATTATGAGGCTCGAGCTGAGTCCATCCTTCTCTGGGAAAGGCAAATTCAGGAACTTCAACAGAAGGTTAAAGAGGCTCAAGAACAACAATTAGCCTACGAAACCAATACTGCTGGCAACCAATTCGAAGAGCTCCTCAACAAAGGGCTTGCAGAAATGGAAACTGCAGAAAAACTCAAAGGAGAAGTGGCTACCTTAGAGGGAGCAAGACATTTTGCTCAACAAAGGCTTGAGTCTTTTCGAAGTACCTTTAACAGATTGAAGAATAATGCTTATTTCTAAATCTTAGTTTGATTTGGTTGAAATTTGATTTTTTTGTATGTAACATCTGAACAATGCCATTTTGGCAATCCCATATTACCATTTTGGTATTTTTATGATATTTTGATTACGTTGTTATTATTCGAATCTCCTGCAGGCGTGGCTTATATTTCTTTAAATATTTCCCATTAACCTTTAGGATACGTTTATCATCCATCAACTCTTCGATTTCATATGCATTGTTTGAGAATACCTTTATTATTCGAAAAGGCCCTTCCCAATGAGGTGACCATTTACCTAACGTTTTATTTTTCTTGTCCATGGGCAATATGACTTTCCAGACTAAGTCATTAATAGTGAATGCTTTTCCCTTCACCCTTTTGTTATATGCCCTGGACACTCTTTCCTTTTGTCTCATCAGGATTTCCAATGCATGCAATCTAACTTCGTCCAATTCTACTAACTCATTCATCATCATCTCCCAATATAATGCAGCTAGAATTTCGTTCTGTCTTTGAATTCGAACTGATTGTAGATGAATTTCTACTGGCAGAACTGCATCATGACCAAATGTGAGTTGGAAAGGCGTGGTGTTAGTAGCTTCTTTGTGAGATGTTCTACAGGCCCATAGTATTTGGTCCAAAGTTTTGTGCCAGTTCCTTGGCTTTTTACCAATATGTTTCTTGATTAACCCTATTATCACTTTATTAGCTGCTTCGACCTGACCATTTGCTTGAGCATAATATGGCGTTGATGTTAGTAATCTAAACCCCATTTCTTGAGCAAATTCTTGCATCTTTCTACCAGTAAACACAGAGCCTTGGTCTGTGGTTATGCTCTTTGGCAATCCGAACCTATAGATAATTTGTTTCTGTATAAACTCAATAATAGCCTCTTGATCAGCAACTATTAATGGTATTGCTTCGATCCACTTGGTAAAATAATCTATTCCTACCAAGATATATTTCTGTCCTTTAGACGAAACAGGATTTATTTCTCCTATTAAATCCAATGCCCATCCTCTAAATGGCCATGGTTTAATGATTGAATGCAACTCACTTGCAGGGGCATGTTGAATCCCTGCATGTTTCTGACATTCTTCACAACCTTTAGAAAAGTCTATACAATCTTTGAGCATGTTGGGCCAATACATGCCATATCGAAATAACAGCCATTTCATTTTATGACCTGCTTGATGTGCCCCACATGCCCCATTGTGGACTTCTGACAATGCTAAGTATGCCTCACTTTCTCCTAGGCATTTCAATAATACGCCTTCTTGGGTCTTTTTGAACAATTCGTTTCCCATGAGGACATATGATAATGCTCTATATTTTATCTTCCTATCAACATTCAGAGTTGGGTTTGTTAAATAACTCACAAGTGGACTTCGCCAATCTGCATCTGATAAAGTGTTTATGGCTAATATTTCGAATCCCTGTTTCTCAGCATAACCCAATTTCATACTCTCTAGATCTGATGGTGTGAATCTAGTAGCCATAACTCTACCTCTTAATTCAACTAAATCCTCAAAGTTTATGGCAGAAACTTTATAACCTGAAGCCAACTGTGCTAAGTCATTTGCTTCTTGGTTTTCTATTCTTGGTATATGTTGAATATCCATGTATTCAAATTTTCTAAGTAGCCTGTTAACTATGATGAAGTATATCATCAGGTTTTCCTTTATGCATTTATACTCCTTTATTATTTGCTTGACCACTAATTCTGAGTCTCCTTTAATTTCGACTCTAGTTGCCCCCAATTCCAACAAAGCTTCAAGTCCAACAATGAGCGCTTCATACTCAGCTTCTTTGTTTGAGCAACGAGGACCGTCTAATTTATACTTGAATTTTGTTGGAATTCCTTCAGGAGAAATTAGAAGGACTCCAACACCACTTCCATTCCCGTGGGTCGAACCATCAAAGTATAATTTCCATGGTTGTATTTCGACGCAACTCATGACAGTCTGTTCAACCAATGAATGGTCCACAATGAAATCAGAAATCACTTGGCCTTTCACAACTTTTAAAGGCATGAAAGTCAAAGAATATTCTGTTAAGGCTAAAGCCCATTTGCCAACTCTGCTATGCATTATTGGTTTTGAAAGCATGTGTTTAATGACATCGAAATGAGATGAAACATAAACATCAACAGGCTTTATATAATACTTGAGTTTCATACAAGAGAAGTACAAACAGAGACATAGCTTTTCTAAATTGCTATATCTGGTCTCTACATCATTCAATACTCTACTTAAATAGTATATGGCTCTTTCGATGCCATTGCTATCTTCTTGTGCTAACATACTACCTATACTAACTTCAGAGGCAGATATGTACAATCTCATGGGCTTTCCCCATGAAGGTGGAGACAAGATGGGAGGCTGAGAGAGATATATTTTTATCTTGTCAAATGCCTCTTGATGGGCTTCGTTCCACTCGAAGGCTTGGCCTTGCTTTAAATGAAGCAACGGAGAGAAAGCTTGGGTTCTTCCACTCAGATTCGAAATGAACCTTCTGAGAAAGTTAATCTTCCCTAGCAAAGATTGCAGCTCCCTTTTTGACGTAGGTGCTTTCGTCTCCATTATGGCTTTGGTTTTGTTTTGGTTGATCTTAATTCCTTTCTTGTGAACCACAAAGCCAAGGAAATCTCCAGCCTGCACAAAAAAATGCACATTTAAGGGGATTCATCTTTAAGCCATGTTTTCTCATTTGTTCGAATGATTGGCTCAAATGATGCAAATGGGTTTCTGCAGATATAGATTTGATGACTATATCATCAATATACACCTGCATAAAGGTTTCAATGAAATCATGGAAAATCGAATTCATTGCCCTTTGATAAGTTGCCCCAGCGTTTTTTAAACTAAAAGGCATCACCACCCATTCGTAGGTGCCTAAGGCTCCTGGGCAACGAAATGCTGTCTTGGAAACATCTTCTTCAACAATAAAAATTTGATTATACCCAGAGTATCCATCTAACATACTTAAATATTCGAATCCTGCAGCAGAGTCTACTAATATTTCTACCACAGGCATGGAGTACTCATCCTTAGGGGTTGCAGTGTTTAAATCCCTAAAATCTATGCAGATTCTCAAAGAACCATTTTTCTTAATAACAGGCACTATATTTGCTAACCATTCGACATACCTTGTGGTTCTGATGAATCTGCAACGCATCAACCTTTCGATCTCAGCTTTGATCTTTGTGAGAACCGCTGGTGCGAATCTTCTAGGAGTTTGCTTGATGGGCTTCTTGCCATCTTTGATTGGAAGTCTGTGTTCGACTAACTCCCTCTTTAAACCATGCATTTCGTCATAATCCCACGCGAAGCAATCTTTGTTTTTCTTGAGGACTTCGATCACTTCCTGCTTGAGGCCTCGGCTAAGTTTTGCACTTATGTAGGTTATTCTTTTCGTGTTTTCATCCCCTAAGTTCACTTCTTCGAGTGGATCCTGCGCCAACATTTTGGCACCTGAGTTTATGGGGTCCCTCTCGAAGCCTAAGGGCTCTTTATCATAGATGGCGTCCAGCCTTTGATCTATCTCAAGTTCTTTAAAGGGTGAGCCTTTCGAGCTATCCCCATTTATTTCGTTCATCTTTACAGCCAGTTTATTCATTTCAGCCTCTAAGGCCGCCTTTGATTCGTTCTCAGCCATATAGGCCGAAATCCTTTCGAAAAAGGAGGACTCAGTCATGAGTAAGGTTGTCGAATTCCCAGCCTGCTGGCCGTCTTTTTATAGTACTTTCGACTCCTTCGTCTTCACTGATTATTCTTCTATCCCAATATATGCCATCACGGTGAAGGGTCATATAGTAGTGGGCGTTTCTGGTTTCGTTGATTTCATCATTTGGGACACAAGGAGCAATCTTTGCCAGATGTTTGTCATAATTCCTCTTGTCAACTAAGTTGACTGCTGACATGAAGTAACTCTGGTCCGCTTCAATGTTTTCCACGATCCCATCTTCTCTCCATAAAACTAATCGTTGGTGCATTGACGAAGGAACTGCCCCTACGCCATGGATCCACTCCCTTCCCAGCAACAAGTTGTAGTTGGCCTTGGCTTCGATCACCATGAACATGGTGGGCCTACAACTTGAGCCTATTTTCAAGTCCAATTGAACCACCCCCAGTGTTTTGCCTACTTTCCCTTCATAATTGGATAGAACCATGTTGTGTGGTTTGATGTCTCCTTCGCGTATTTCTAACCTCTTCAGCATGAAATGGGGTATTAAGTTGACTGCAACGCCCCCATCCACTAGAACCTTATTCACGCCATGGGCACCAACCTTTTCCCGAATAAATAATGGCTTAAGATGGTTCTTCATAGCTAGTTCTGGACGCTCGAAGAACACATTCTGTTCCTCGACAGCTCCATTATCCATCATGTAGTAGCACACAGGCCTATGCTTCATCAGGTCCATGGTATCTTCTTCCTCATACTCTTCGATTTCAGTTTCCTGTCCAAACTCACAGGGAAGCACAGATACCACGTTGCAATTGATATTGAACGAAGACTCCCCCTCTGATTCGAAGTTGTCCGTTAGCATATCTTCGTCTTCTTCTGGACCTGGAGTGTATTCCTTTGGTTCAGTTGGTTGTACTTCGGAGAAGAGCCTCCTACTAACTGGGGGTTTGTCTTCAGTTTGATTTTTTGGTGTGGGTTTGTTGGTGCTAGATTCACCTTGGTTTTTTGTTGAAGTTGCCCCTTTATTTGCCACAGCTTCCCTTTCAGCCTTTCGAATCCTCTGTTGCCTTCGCCATTGAGATCTTGACATGGGGTTTCTTCCTTTGTAGTTCTCTAATCTCACCTCTTCCCTCTTTGCTATGTTGAACTGCCTTCTATATGTCATAGCATGGCGTGCGTTTCGTTCATTATTTCTCCATTTGTCTTTGCCTTTGTCATTTCTGACTTGCAGCCATTTGTCTGTTGGCACTTCAGCAGGGATTTTGAACGTCACTCTTCGAGCGCCCTTGGGATGAGGACTATCATGCCTCGTTGTTTGTATTTGCTATCGAAACGTGGGCCCATCTGAACAGTCTCTTGGTGGTTCCAGCAAGGGGCGAAGGGGATTGTTTCGAAGGCTCTGGCCATGCTTTGATCATACACAGCAGAACACCTTGGGCATATCAAGCATTTGGTTGCCCCTTTGTAGCAGCGAAGCACAAATTCCAGCAAACTTTCTCCAGCTTTAGGATAACACCTGAATAGCTGGTTATCCTGGCGCCAGTTGTTGCCAGTTCGCGCCCTTTGTACCCTCTCGAAGTTTACAGCGATTCTCTGATTGCAGAGGATGCTGCACCTAGGGCATAATATCATTCCTGTATCTCCTTTGTGGCACATCATGAGGTAATCCTTGAGACTAGCATCTCCAGCATGATTATCCTCCATTTTATACTTCTCTTTTTCTAAGTATCTCTCCACCTCCTCCATCTCAGAGCGAGGTCTCTCCATATCCACCATGTTTACCTCAACATCCTCCCCCTTAGCGTCATCATCTCCCCATCCTGTAGGTTTTATATCTTCAATGTGGACCTTTGAACTCTCTGGGGCAGAATATTTGACCAAGTAGTCAAACTTTCCACTGGGTTCCCCTAAAGTATCCCATATTTCTTTCTGAGGGGAGGTTGGCTTCGTGATTTGGACTTTCTCCAATTCTAGCCTCAGGCCTTCAGTAACCTGTGTCAATTCTTGGTTTTGGTTTTCCTGGCCTTCAGTAGCCTGGATTTCTTTTGCAACAGCTAGAGGTGCTGCTTCAATCGAAGTCTCTGGTTGCTTGTGGACGTCTTCAGTGACCTCCTTATTGACTTCGACTATCACCCAACTTTCATTTTCAGTACCTTTCTCTCCAACTGGAGCGTCACTTTGGTCAGCTTCCACCATGTTAATTTCCCCAATGCATGCAGGCTCGGAGTAATTGGTGTCTGCGACGTCCAAAGGATCTTCGTCTACTTTCATTTTTGCTTTATCAGTAAACTTCAGTCTGCCATCTTTAATTGCATTCTGAATTAGGTCCCTGAAAAGAAAACACTGTGAGGTTTTGTGGCCTAGGAAACTATGATACTTGCAAAATCCTCTTTTCTTTCTTTGATCTAAAGGAGGTATTTTGACATTTGATGGCACAATGAGTTGGCCATCTTTGACAAGTAAATCAAAAATCTCGTCGCACTTAGTGACATCGAAGGTATAAACCTTCTTTGGGAATTTGTCACTTTTCTCATTTTCAACAATTTATTTCCCTTTTGTGGGAACTAATAATTTGCAGGAGTAAGGTGGTGCCTGTTTTAATTCAGCGAGGTCGATTTCGACCTCTTCGAATTCGAATTCAGGATAATCTTCTGCTTCCTCAGTTCCAACATAGGAGATCCTTTCCTTTTTGTTATTTTTAAAGACTCTGGCCTTTTCGGCCTTTAGCCTTTCGACCTGTCGAACCCTATCGGCTAATTGAGCCATATCCCTCAAGTATTGAGTGTCTAATTTCTTTCGAATAGAGTAATCCAAGCCGCCAGCGGCCATTTCGACTAACTCATGTTCAGGCACTACTGTAAAACATCTAGATTTCAAGAGCCTGAATCTATTCAAATAATCATCTATGGGTTCAGTGAACTTCCTCTTGACACTGGCTAGTTCCTTCAGACTGATTTTTGATTGTCCCATGTAGAACTGTTCATGGAATAATCTCTCCAAAAGAGCCCAAGTATCAATGGACCCAGGAGGCAAAGTGGTGAACCATGTGAAAGCGTTCTTAGTCAGGGAACTCGGGAAATATTTGATCCTAAGGTCTTCATTATTGGCTATATCTCCTGCTTCGGTTAGATACCTGGATATATGTTCGGCTGTTGACTCATTGGTATCCCCAACAAACTTTGTAAACTTAGGGACTTTATATCCCCTTGGTAAATCAGTGTGCATTATGTAATCTAATATAGGGGAGGCATAATTTGTCCTTCTAATTCCTGTGTTGAGGCCATTCTGGGCCATGATTCTCTCTATCATGGTGGTTAAATTATTTTCTGCCAAGATGTTATCGTTTCGAATTCTATGAACGACTGCATCAGCATCTTGATTTCGACCCACCATGACAACCCCTCTAGGTTGTTCTTCTCGAAACTCTGGGACTTCTAGCCTTTCGACCCTTGCCCCTGGTTCCATAATTTCCCTTTGTGGGCCTTGGATCATTGGGACTTCTAGCCTTTGTGCCCTTGCCCCTAAATTAACCTCCTCTTTGGCTGGTCTATAGGGTGGGTCGTTAGCAACTTGTTCTATAATAGGTACGTTCGCTCGAACTCCCGCCTGATTCTGCCTACGCCTCTCTGGGGGAGCGAAGAAATCTGCTATTCGACTCATGTTATCTGCGTTTTCTCTGTTTGTCACAGTTACATTTTATACTATTGGGGCAAAGATTTCCTGCATAGTTTGTGCTAACACTCCTATCATATTATGGTTACTGTCATCCATCAATTGCCTAAAAGCCAACTGGTTTTCTGTGGTTAAGATAGGCATTGCACTATAACCCACTGACCCTTGGTTATTTGTCATAAACTGATTTTCCCCAGACCCAGACCCTAATTGTGGTGATGAATTCAATGTGGAATTGTGTAAGCCTGTCATAAAAGATGTTGGAATTCCATAAGAGGAATTTCTGGTTCTATTACCATCGAAACCGGGTGGTCTAGTTAGTGGGGTGGCGAAATGGGTTTGTGTCCCTGATGGTGGGACGAATCCCCCAGGATAGCCAATGGTTCCAGTATTTTCTAGGATCGAACTATTAGTTGATATGCCACTTATTCCATTAGTGGCTATATTACTGGTAGAGGATGCAACAGACTGTGCATTCGAAGGGATCACATTAGATGTTCCCATCGAGGCGGACATATTAGTGCCTGTTGTATGTGGGACATTTTGTTCCCCTTGTTGATTGTCAGAATTAGACATCTTGTTCAAACGTTTTCTTCTGGATAAGGGTTGGTTGCTATTGGTTATTCTACCACTTCTAAGGTTCATAAAACAACAAACTTATCGCTCAGAGAGTATTTTTACAATGGTTACGTCTCAACAATTTTTTATTTTGTTCTAAATTTCGTAATGGCCAATGACTCGTCCCACCGGGTGTGCCAAGTTGTTTACAGTGATTTCTGGTAAACAACCGCTAGCCCTCCAAACTATCAAATAATCTTAATGATTGTTATTCAATCTCTCTGGTAACTCGCATGATCGACTAGATTGATCCTAGGATGTATTGGTCATTTGGATAACTCTCATTATAGAACTGGTATTCATGGTTGGTATTTAGAATGTTGTGTAGGTGTTTAACTTACTTCGATTACTCTATTAAAGATCTAATAACTTGATCAAGTAAATGCGCGCGAAACTAAATTGCATGAATAAAGTTCAATTGTAAAGACATATAAAACTGCATAAAAGACAAGTAAATGACTTCGAAGCATAAAAACATGTAATGTAAAAGATTCTCTGGAATGTAAAAGATTCTCTGGAATGAAAGATTCGAAATATGAAGAAAGCGTTTAAATGCAAGAAAACAGTAAAATGACTTTAAGTGAAAAAAAAGTGTTCGAATGATAAAAGCTTGAAGATAAAGGCATGAAATGTACTAAAGTTTCTGAAATGTAAAGTATTTGAAATGGAAAGAAAACATTTAAATGTAAGGCATCAGTAAAAAGACTTCGAATGAAAATATTTTAATGCAAAGGCTTTTGAATGGTATTGACATGAAGATAGAGGAAAATACTGGAAATGATAAAGAGTTTTATTAAATCATAAACACTTGGTGTTATCATACGTACATTGCTCGTGCATTCGTTTCCCTAGCCATGTGGTATTTTGAATGTTTACTGAGTTTTTTGTACAATAGATATGACACACGAAATCCTAATGCTAAGACTTCTATTTATACTACTTCGACCATAACGGTCTTGCTATAAGATTCTGCCACGTTCAGAACATGCAAAGCAATGCCTCTCTCTAGCTTCCACGCGTCTTCGAATGCTCCAGCGCATATATTTTAAATTTCGAACATCCCGCTTGCATTTGAATTTCAAATGTTTTAGCACTTCTTCGCTTCGAACGCATTTCTTGGACACAGCCTTGTTATCACTTCGAGACTTCTTTTGAAGATATCCTCATAACTGTCACTCGAAGCTCCAAGCTTTGATATGCCCATTCAAAGCACTGCTTCTACCATTTCGAAACATGACATCTTGCTTTATTCCAATCGAAACATCCAACTTGCTTTGCTTCGAACAATATGATCAAAATCTTCAGCCAACACTCGCATCACTATAAAGATTGACAAGAGTCTAATCTTTTGAGAAAAAGTTTTAAGGTAAAAGGCCAAAGTGGCAAAATGGTTTGAATGAGATTGATTAACTTTTTGTCTTCTCACAAAAATGTCAAAGTATTATTAAGTTGATTAAAGTTTGATTAAGAAAATATTTTTGAAAATGCATGGACATAATTCCAAGTTTATTTGTGAAAGTGGTTCAAGTTTTAAAAACAAGAAGAGTTTTCAAAAGGAGAGAGAAGATTTTTGAAATTAAAGAAGGTGGAAGGAGATGAAGAGACTATCCTAAAGCATAAGGTAAAATCTAGGAAAAAGAACCGTCTAACCAACAAGAAGCCAACACTTGACATATTGAGTCAATGTAGAATTTCCATCATTTGGATTTGAAACCAAACAAGCAAAGATAATAATCCTCTTAAGAAAATCAAACTTCAATTGCATTAAGTCTTCACAAAAATTGGACAGAGTAACGGCTGTATACAGATAAATTCCTGATCACAGACAAAGTATATAATCACAATAACCTGCACACAAAGCAAACAAATAACCCAATGTCTTGGGATAAACCCCAAGAACTCCAAACAAAAGAACAGTTGAGGTCACAAGGTCCCAAGAGTGGTCAAGGTCTCTACTCCTAAGTTCAAGAAGTCCACAATCTCCATAATATCAAGGATAGTAACCAAGTAGTCCAAGTAACATTAAAGTTTTTTATGGTTCAAGTTGACTTTTAAGTATCTTCAAAAAGAAAATGAAAGCTCAAATGAGGAAAATAAAGAAAATTATATAAAAATAAATGATCAATTGAGCAAAGATAAAAATAGCATGAAATGTAAATGCTAAAATAAATGTGCTTAAAGTAAAAAGCATAAAGTAAAAGCACAAAATAAAGTCAATTGTTAGAAATTAGAGGTTAGTTGAATGACAATCTTGAAACTTGCATTTGAAACTCATTAGAAGATTGATAAAATCAAAGTCTTTCAACAACAAGTTTCATTTTCTTTTTGTCAAGTATATCATTTATTTTAAACTTTTCGAAGCGACAATAAATGATCAATGATGTTTAAGTGATTCACTTTGACCAAAGCTATGGAGATTCATTAGAGGATTGATAAGATCAAAGCCTCCTAACAATGAATCTCAAGGTTATCGGATCAAATGATTCAAATTAACATACTTGGGCTTACAAACATGGGTTTGGGCCACGAATAATCATTTCTCGAATCGGGACAAAATTTAACGCTATGTTAAGCAATCGTAAATGGACTTAAATAGAAGTCACATCTATTTTAAGATCGATCAATAAAGTCTATACATCCATGCGCATTCAAGAGCTAAATTAAAATTAACTTTAAAATCGCAATGCAATAGAAAATCAACAACACAATTTAAATTTATTTACACTAATATAAGCCAAAGCTCGACCGAGTCTTTAATAACACATGTTCATTATTAACAAATAAAAGAAACTAAACTAAAAAAACTATATACAAAAAGAAAATTAAATACTAGACATAATATATACTAATTACAACATATTTTTATATATCTATATTTACATGGTTTTTGTAATTAAAGATTAAAACTAAATGATAAAATGAAGTTGAATCCAAATTAAAAACAAAAACTAAGGAGGTGTATGTTGCTGTACAGTGATGATGAAGGATGTGCTTGGAAAGTGAATAGGTAGCGATGGTTGTGGTACGATTTCGCGGATGGAGTGATGGTCTTCGGAAACAGAACAAGGAGGGTGATGGATCGGATAAGCGGTATTTCCGGCGGATGAAGGAGAGGTTGGAGAGAATCGCAGCGCGGACAGTTGATGACGGTGGTGATTGAGAGATGATTACGGTGTATGAAGATGATGGGTGATGAATGGAGAAGGAATGTTGGTAGTAGGTTGTTGATGGTTGGAATAGTAGCTGAAAATCGATCTGGAGGGATTCGTATGATGTGAGGATGAAGAATAGAGAATGGATTTACCAAGAAGAAGAAGAGAATTGGGTTTCTACGTTTTCGTTTTTTCAATCTCTGCTAGCTTCTCATGAAATTTACATACTCTATTTATAACATAAAATTATTGGATTAACTAATTTTCTAAGTGACCAAAAAGTCCCTATTAATAAAGATGACGTCAAAAATCAAAAGTATAAAAATTAATATAATTTTAAATAATTTTTTTAAATTTAAAAAAAATAAATAAATAGAGACTCAAAATGATCAAAAGTGATAAAAAAAAAGTGGACAAAAATATATAAAAAAAAAAAAATTAACACATCAAAATAAACTACATGTCTTAAAGATTAATGAAAAATTACTTAAATGATCAAAATTAAAATAAAATGAGAATAAAAATATCAGGTTGAACAAACATTTACGATTAAAAACGAGACTTCATACTGTACCGAAAAAATAAAATGAACACATTAAAATAAACTATATATCACAAAGATTAATAAAAAAATAACCAAATGGTTAAAATCAAAATAAAATGAGAATAAAATATCAAGCTGAACAAACGTTTACGATTAAAAACGAGACTTTAGAATGTACCGAAAAAATGAAATGTAAACATTAAAATAAACTACATGTCACAAAGATTATTAAAAAATTAACCAAATTGTTAAAATCGTAATAAACCGAGAATAAAAATATCAGGCTGAACAAACGTTTACGATTAAAAACGAGACTTCAAATTGTACCGAAAAATAAAGCGAGCATACCGTCATGATCTATGTGAAACACAGATTCATAAAATGATCAGTAAAAGATGAAAACTTGAAATATTTTCTCGCTAATTTTCCGCACAGTATCAAATCATTTTTAACGATCTGTCTGTAAAACCGAAATACTAATATTATCAACACATAAACAACTTGGAGCAATGCTAGAAACGAGTATAGAAATAAAAATGCATGAAGTGAAATATCAGGTATTTTTAACTAAAAAACAATGCAAATGTTGATTTAAACTGACTATTCGTCAACCTAAACACGACTAAACAATGCAAATGTGATGAATGAAGATATTTATTAATGATTGTGACCAAATGACAAAGTATGTTATAATAATGCGACTAAAAAATTAGGGGCGAAATTTACGTGCAACAGCTGAAGTCATTTTGAGAAACCTTCTGAAGCAAAGTTATTCCTCACATCATTAGCTCTTGACTTGTAAAGAGAAGTTGGAGATGACGTCAAGGAGATTCATATGCTCGAAGAATCGCTCAAAAATATTGAATAATAAGGAAGTTATGATCATTCGAACTCAAACTGGAAAACATTGACTTTTGATCCGACAACTTCAAATCAACTTGCCAACTTGATTTTTTTCACATCCCAAGATACTATTAATCACATATGAACTTGAGGCGTCGAAGAAGGCATGAAAATAAATACATGAACCTATCTCGAAGAATCTTGAGAATTAAACAACCAGACTCGCCTTAACTATGTTGAATGAAACTTGAGGATAACGTGACTTAAGATTATAGATCACCACCCTAAGCCATAGGCTTTTGGGAACTATTTTGGGCTTGAATAAGCCAAAACCCTAACCAGAGAGCCATCACCTGAATTTCTTGGTCGCAAACCCGGTCTTTCAAGACACAAAACAAACAAAACATATTTTGGAATTTTGGTTAGAAGTCAGTAAAATATAAAATACATATATATGAAGCACATGATTCAAGGTGCTTGGTGATCTCTCGGGAGCAAAGTTAAAGATAAGGAGAAGAACCAAACCCTAGTGTGATCTTGTTATGATTGAGTTGATATGATATGATAGATAAATCTTATGGGAAAATTAGGGTACAATAGTGTGCACCCCTGCTGGGGCAAAGTTGCAATCATCATAGGATTCTGTGCAATTCTTTTTCCCCAGCACAATCTATCCATTTCAAGGCTTCTTGAGGGAATCCTTTTCTTTTGTTGACTCAATGCTCTTGATATATCCCCGTGAAGTTGACATTTTCCTCCTCGGTGCGGTTGGCACTCGTTCTCACCTTGAAGTCGACATTATGCTTCCTTAGTAAGTTTGGCATTCGTCTTCCCCATGAAGTGCATTCTCCTCCTCAATGAAGTTTTCACCTTTTCTCTCTGGTACGGTCTGCCTATGTCATAGTTTTTGAGGATTTCTGTTTACCTATGGGAGATTCTGGTTTGTATCCCTATGAAGACGACTTTTATGCACGATGGAATAATTTTTCTCCCAATGCGATTCCATGTTAGTATGGATCTTGCAAGGAGGGCTTTCCCAGTGTAACTGGTACCGTTGATATTGCTACCAAGAGCTCTTCTGATTCGCAGTGGAAGTTGTAGTTTTCTCCCTGGTTGGAGCCGAGTGTCGAGGATTATTTTGACCGATTTTCCTCTTATCCCTAGTGAAGTAAGTTTCCTTTCCCCAGTAAAGCCTGGTGATGATGAATATTATACAAAATCATGTATCCCCGGTATGGTGCATACATGGGAGTGCTGGTAGGAACTCTTTTTATCCCCAGTGATAGAATATTGTTGAGATATTCCCCAATAGAGTTTTGAATCTCAAGTTTTTGGGATCAATATATCTTTCCTCTTCCCAGTGTGAAGAATTGTATCCCGACAGTAATGTCCCCAATGTGGTTTGAGTTGAATTCTTTTTATTTAAGAACTTCTCTGATTCGCCAGTAGTAGTTATCTTTGTCAAGAAACTTTGCATGAGAAAGTTTCCATTCCCTTCTAAGTTCTCCTCATCCTTACAAGAGGCAAGGAATTTGTTCCCCGGGAAGTTGAGAGTTTGATCAGAGTTCAAGATTTTCTCTAGACTGCAATTTATTTTTTCATTATGCTTCCCAAGAATTTACTTCCCCAATGATATCGACCCTCAGAAGTTGTTGTTTCAGATTTGTAATCTCCCAACGAAGTTCATATTGATTATTCTCTACATAAGATTATATGTGCGAGGATAGTCATTCAGAAGTTCCTTGTCTTCTCAACAGTTGATTATTGTCGTGTTTTCCCCAGTACATCGCTAAACATGCATCATTATATTGCATCTATAAAAAAACTTCAAACGTGCAAGATGTATAATCCAGTTATCTTTACTTTGGAAGTAACCAGAGTGTTATGTGCTAAGATTTGAATTACCTCCAAATCTTGCTTTTAAGGTGATCCTATCCTATTTCCCCATCAGAGTCTATTTTGGTTTACCACCAGTTGGGTCTTTGGTATTTCCCTTTTTCCTAAATAAGTCATATATTTTCCTTGCCCTTGAAAGTCCTCTGTTATTTTACCCATGTTCGCTTTGCCGTTAGAGTGCGAGTAAGAGTCGGTGTATAACCTTTCTTATTTCTCAAGTATTTGAGTATCCATACTTGGTGTGTGTTAATTCAGATAATGCCACTCTTAAGAATTACACCCCACCATTGGCCTGAGGGACATTATAGTTCTTGTGCATTTTCAACCTCTTAAAGTCTATTGTGTTTCGGTAATCCTTGTTTAGAGTCTTTGCTGTTGGTCTCTTTTCCATTTGCAACTTCTCCTTCGACCAACATTCAATTTGGGTTTAATATGAACCTGAATCCCCGATAAATTTGCTTTCTGGTTAGTGTTCTTTCTTCAAGGATCTACTTTCGGCTAGTCTCCTTGTCATTCTAGGTTCGCCTTTGTTCAGGTGTACTTTGTTAGAGTATGCCTTGTCCATCCTCTTTCCTATATGTGTCTAACTCTGGCCATACATGTATATCTTATCCCTAGTAAGTTCGCCTTTGATCGATGTTCTTTCTCCAGGGTCTATCTGCAGTTAGCATTCCTTGTTGGATCCTTCTTCGGTTGGTCTCTTCTTTGTTTGTATATGTCCAATTTTACCCTGCATATTCCCAATATTTTCTAATATGTCTGTTACCAACTCCGGACATGCATATTTGTCATCCTCGATAGAGTTCGTTCTTCCAGTCTCTCTCGTATATGTTCTTTCCTCCGAACATATAGTTGTGGTATCTTTGTAGTGATTCATTTCTTCTGGTCTCTTTCCTATTATATATATTTTCCGTCGAATATATATTCCTGATATTTTTGGTTAGAGTCCTTTCCTCTGGTATCTTTCTTGTTATGTGTCCTTTCCTCTAGACATATATATTCGATATCTTTCGTACGTGTCCTTTCTTACGGACATGTATTGTTGATGTCATTGATAGGGTTATCGGCAGTTAGTCTTTGTCTTATGTTTTCTACTAACTCTGAACATATATTTGTGGTATCTTCGATAGAGTCATTTCTTTTGGTCTCTTTCGTATATGTCCTTTCCTCCGGACGTATAGTTATGATAGCCTTTGTAAGAGTCATTTCTTTCGGCCTCTTTTATATGTGTCCTTTCCTCTGGACATGTATATTCGATATCTCTTATGTATGTGTCCTTTCCTCCGGACATGTACTTATGATGGCTCTGTAAAGAGTCCTTTCTTCCTATCTCTTTCGTATATGTCATTTCCTCCGGACGTATAGTTATGATATCTTTGGTTAGATTCCTTTTCTCCGGCCTCTTTCCTGTTATATGTCATTTCCTCCGGACATATATGTTAGAACATAGTTTGATTCTACAACCCTCAGTTAGAGTTTTGATGATAACAAAATACAAGATTAAATGAATTATGAGATTTATATAAGACATAGATGCTACTTAAAATTATGTTATGTATTTGCAGAAACTCTGATGGAATCAGCATCAGAATATCAGTATCAACATCAGCATCAGAAGATATGTCAGTATCAGAAGATCAAATAACATGTGCTATACGCTGAAGCCTGATGAACAGAATCTGCGCATAACATACTCCGACTCTGCTCAAGATCCTAACCATGTCATCAGCACTCAGAAGCGTCTGAATAAGCTAAAGCCAAGAACACTCTGATTATCATTAGCAGAACACTCTGAAGTGTCAACGTTACTATGCATTCAAGACACATTAATTACCAACGGCTTTATTCCAAGACAAAGATCTTCTCAAAAAGGAAAGAACGTTATGAGCATTGAAATGGATTTATGGACAGCAACGTATCTCTTCCTAGGCTATTTAAACAAGTCAGTGAGAAAAGAAATGTCTAATACTCTACACGCATATACATGCCTAAGCTAATCCTCTCACTTTTGCTAAAGCTTTCAACCTCGCTTACTTTATAGCTCTAGCAATCTAGTTTTATTATAAGCTTCATATTGTGTATTATCACAGTTGTGATATATAGTTTTATTAGAAAACATCAAACACACTTTTTGTTCATTTATCTGTAAGAGAATTTCCTTGAGATAAACCGGTCTGTGGTTAGACTCAAGAAGGCTTTAACAGTTGTTAAAGCAGTTGTGTATTCAGTTGAATATAGTGGATTAAGACCTCGTTGGAGAGAGGCGAAATCACCTTGACGGGTGGACTGGAGTAGTTTGAGATCAAACGAACCAGGATAAAAATAACGTGTTGTCTGCATTTGACTTTAAGTTTTACAATTCAACCCCCCTTCTTGTGTTTTTCACATCTTCAATTGGCATCAGAGCGTCTGGTTCTGAGCTTATAACACTTAACCGTGTCAGTACAAGATCCAGCGTTAGAAAAACACAATTGAAGGACCACATCAAAACATCAGCAATGACAACAATGAAGAAATAGACAGATTCAGTGGCAAACCTCCAGTATTTGATGGAGAGAACTTTGATTACTGGAAAGACAGAATTGAAAGCTTCTTTATGGCCCATGATGCTAATCTGTGGGATATGGTGACTGATGGATACACGCACCCTGTGAATGGAAGTGGTTAGAAGATTGACAGGAAAGCAATGTCTGATCAACAAAAGCGTGATTTCAGAAATCATCACAAGGCCAGAACAATTCTTCTCAGCGCCATCTCTTACTCTGAATATGAAAAGATATCAAACAGAGACACTGCAAAGAATATGTTTGACTCTCTGAGAATGACGCATGAAGGCAACATTCAAGTCAAAGAAACTAAAGCTCTTGCGCTCATTCAGAAGTATGAGGCATTCAAGATGGAAGAAAGTGAATCAATTGAAACAATGTTCTCAAGATTTCAAATTCTGGTGGCTGGTCTCAAAGTTCTGGACAAAGGGTATTCTACTGCTGATCATGTTAAGAAGATCATCAGAAGCTTGCCAAAACAGTGGAGGCTAATGGTCATAGCGCTGAAGCTAGCTAAGGATCTCAACAAAATCTCTCTGGAGGAACTTGTCAGCTCCCTCAGAAGTCACGAGATAGAGCTAGAAGCAGATGAACCTCAAAAGCAAGGTAAGCCATTAGCTTTAAAATCTAACAGAAAATCTGACTCCAAAGTTTTGCAGGCTGTAGAAGAAACCTCTGATGGGTCCTCGTCAGAAGAAGATGAACTATCTCTCCTCTCCAGAAGGGTGAATCAATTATAGAAGCAGAGGCAAAGGAAGTTCAGGAATCCTAGAAGATCAGAGAATCAGAATGAATCCTCCTCCAGATACAGAAGGTCAGAATCCTCCTCTGGACACAAGATCTGAAGGCTCTTCAGGAAGCAGAAAGCTAAACAACAAAGACATCATCTGCTATGAATGTAACGAGCAAGGACACTACAAGAGTGATTTCCCAAAGCTTCAGAGGGAAAAGCCTAAAAAGAAGTTTGGCAAGGAAAAGAAAAAAAGTCTCATGGCTACATGGGATGACTCTGACACATCTGAAGCTGACTCGGAATCAGATGATGAGAGAGAAAACATAGCTCTCATGGCAAACATAACAGAAGACAGTGAAGCTTCTGAATCAGACTCTGAATCAGACACAGAAGAGGTATTTCCTGATTTTGCTATTAACTTTACTAAGGCTGAACTAGCTGAAAGCCTTAATGAAATTCTGGAAAGATATCAGCGGATCAGAGTCAAATTCAGAAACCTGAAAAGGAATCTTGCTTCTGACTCTGATAAAACTGAGAGTCTCAAATTGGAGAATTCTGAGTTGAAAGATAAAGTTTCAAAATTAGAAAATCTATTGCAAAACTATCAGAAGGAAACAATTCCTGAAACTCCCAGTAGTGCTGATGAGATCATCAAGGAGTATGATCACAGCTTTCAGAAGTTTCTAGCTAAAAACATAGATAGAAGCAAAATGGCTTCAATGATCTATGGAGTTAGCAGAAATGGCAGAAAAGGAATAGGATACCAAGGTAAGGTACCTACACCAAAGAAGGCCATGGATTTAGTTATAAAACGAACTCCACTTAATGCACACTTTGTATATGGGCACACACACGACATCAAATATACTAGTAGTAATTATTCTGTCAAACCAAAATTCAACCAGAGTTTTGGTAAAACTAACAAATCAGGACCCAAGAAAATATGGGTACCTAAGGATAAAATAATACATGTTGCAGATATCTTTAGCAGCAAAGCAGAAACACCAGTCATGGTACCTGGACTCTGGCTGCTCACGAGACATGACAGGAAGAAAGCATATGTTCCAAAGCCTGAAACTTAAGCCTGGAGGTCACGTAGGCTTTGGAGGCAATCAGAGGGGAAAGATCATTGGCTCTGGAACAGTAGGTAATGGAAATCTTCCCTCTATAAGTAATGTTTTATTAGTAGATGGATTAATGCATAACCTGTTATCCATAAGTCAATTAAGTGATAACGGTTATGATATAATCTTTAATCAAAATTCATGCAAAGCTGTTAGTCAGAAAGATGGGACTATCCTATTTAATGGAAAGAGGAGAAACAACATTTATAAAATTAAACTTTCTGAACTGAAAAGTCAGAATGTAAAGTGTCTTCTGTCTGTTAACAACGAGCAATGGATCTGGCACAGAAGATTGGGACATGTTAGTATGAGAAGAATATCTCAGATTAACAAACTCAATCTGGTCAGAGGACTTCTTAACCTGAAGTTCAATTCAGATGCTCTGTGTGAAGCATGTCAGAAAGGCAAGTTTGCAAAACCAGCTTTCAAATCTAAAAACGTTGTTTCCACCTCTAAGCCATTAGAAATTCTGCACATTGACTTATTTGGACCAGTTAAAACTGCTTCAGTCAATGGCAAGAAGTATTGGTTAGTAATCGTAGATGACTAGAGCAGATGGACATGGGTAAAGTTCTTAAGACACAAGGACGAGTCACACTCTGTGTTTGTCGCCTTCTGCAACCAAGTTCAGAATGAAAAGTGAAATTCTGGCTGCAGATACTCAATGTCACGTTCAATGTTATGACACCGTATCTGACTTTCTATAATACAGTAAATACAAAAACAGTAAAGAACACAGTCAATTGTTTACCCAGTTCAGTGTGCAACAACACCTACTCTGGGGGCTACCAAGCCAGGGAGGAAATCCACTATAAGAGATATTAATTCAGGAATAAACCAACCAGTTTAGCTCCTTCACTTAAGACCTACCCAATGCAACTTCAATCTAAGTACAACTTAAACCTGAGTTCCTACTCACTCCCCCTCAATCACAGCAGTGATACTTAAAACAATTGACTAATGATTTAATGAAGACACTCTTCAAAACATACACTTGATTATGCTTCACAGCTTTTTAATCAAGCAACACAAACACTCTTGCTTCACAGCTTTGAGTGATACATAATCCTAACTTGACTTTGCTTCAAAGCTTTAGTCAAGAGACACAAAACACTCTTGCTTCAAAGCTTTGAGTGGTACACAACCCTTACAATTAAAACCTATTCCAAGTCACTTATCACAATGATACTTGCTTGGATTACAATGGTTAAAACTATACAACTTCTAAATGATCTTCTGTCAAAAAGGGATACATTCCAAACAGAAGCCCTGTTGAATATATAGCAGCTGCATCTTCAGTTAGGGTTTCCACAAAAAGCTAGGGTTAATTCCGTTTGACCTTAAGACTAGGTCACGGGACTTTATCAACCAGGTTAGGGTTGAGCTAGGTTAACCCCAAGTCCACGAGATTTTCTGTTCTGGAAAGACTGAGTCATTTTCCTGAAAAAACTCAGAATTACCCAAACTGCATAACTGTTAGTTCAGAACAGGATGTCTTAACATTTGTTATGACATTTGAATTCCTGTCTACTGATTTTGGTAAATGTGATCTTTTTGCAAAATGCTCAGATACACACTTATAAACAGCAGCACCTGTATGACAATATTTTTCTGCAAAGGTACCTAATGAATCAGTACCTAATAAACTAGAATGTTATGACATCAGTCATGACATTCACACACCTGGTTTTACCAAAAATGCATGCCAATAACTAAACAACTACAAACTCCCCCTTTGGCAGATTTTTGGCTAAAGACCCTAAGCAATCAGAGATAGATAGCAGCAGAATAAATAGTTTGGCAGAAAAATAGAATATCTACCAAAATATATCTCCCCCTCTTTAGCCACAAATGGGCCAAAGATACATGTTCTTAAAGGTTATACAGTCATCCCAAAAGTACAAGAAAAAAAACTGAACACACTTTGCAAACTCCACCAGGAATCAGCATCAACTCCACCAACCTTCAAGCACTGTCCCCTTCAGAGGAGCTAGTTTCTTCGGTATTGAGTTGATCTTCAGCTTATGCACCCTCTTCCCTTATGTTTCCTTCAGCTTCCTCCTTTTCTAACCTGGAAATTAGGTTTTCTAGGGTCTTTTTCCTAGCTTCCAGCTCTTTGCAGGTCTCTTTCAATACAGCTATAACATCAGATGTTTTGGACTGAGTCTTTACAGATGATGTCTCAGCTGATGTTATGACAATATCAGGAGCATGAGATCCCTGAAACAGCTTGTAGTGTAACCCAAGAGCAGGAGCTCTTTTGCAAGCAGTATCTCTTGCCACCAGGATATCAGGGTATTGTGCAAGGATAATTCCACAAAGGAGGGAGGGAAAGGCAATTGGGCCTTTGACAGCATAACTACCAGCATGTTTTAAAGTTTGTTCAAAAATATACCTGCCATAGTCAAAAACAGTCTTGGTTCCCACAACATAAATAAATCTCCCCAATCCTGTGGAGATAGTTGATTTATGGTTTGTAGGGACCCAGTTGGCTGCACCAATCTTGTGTAGGATGGAAAATTTCATGCTAAGTTTGCTGGCATTCAGCTTGCCTTTCAAGGGCCAGCACTTGACTTGTCTTGCTGTGATGGTTTGACAAACTTCATTATCAGTGACTTCCAGTTCAGGGCAATCCTCATTTGATCTTCCAAGAAATTTGTTAATTTCTGATGGAGAGAAATTAACCCTTCTTCCTCTAACATAAACACTTTCAAAGTCAGCTGACCTTCCATCAGCACATTCATCAGACAAGTTAACTATGAACTCCTTGACCAGATTTTCATAGCACTTGGTAAATTTTACCACAGTCTTCACCAGTCCAGCAGTTTTAATCAGGTCCATGATGTCCTTGCACTCCATGGCATCATTGTTTAGCTCTCTTTCTAAAGCTATTCTCTTCAAGCAAACATACTTCCATCTGTTTGCATTGTCAGGATGGTGAAAAGAGATGTTATCTGTTGGGACTTCAGGAACTCTAGCCATTTTGTTGGAGGGGAGTTTCCTTCTGATAGGAATTTCTTCAGCATCAATCTCAAACTCTGATTCCTCATCAGAATCAGAAGATTCAGGTTCTTTTCTCTTCTTTGTGATAGGTTGTCTACCAGTATGCATCTGGGCTTTCACCTTCCCTTTGGACTGACCAGTTTTCACAGATTCTACCCCAGCCTTGCCTTCAGCCTTGGATTTCTTATCAGCAGGTTTATCTTTGGTCATACATTTTACAGTATTATGATTACCCTTTCTTTTCATCATTCTCCTAGCTATGCTAGGGTTTACATTGGCAATCAGATCATTGTCTGAGTATTCCTCATCCACATCAATGATAGGTGGATCAACAGTCTTCTCTGAAGGGTTCTGAATGTTGTCATTTTGTGTCACAACATTCTCAGAGACATCTACATTCTCAGAGACATCCACATTTGGGCTTGCTGATTCTTGATTTAATGGGACAAAAATCCCCGGTACATATTGGTTTCCGCTTAGTATTCTTGTAACAAGCCTAGCAATTGCTTGATGTACTTGAGCTGATCCTTCCCTATTTGGTACAGAGGAAGAAGGACGAGAAGGATTACCAGAAGCAGTAGCTTGAGCTCTTCCTGCATGCCTAGTTCTCAGTTTTTTGACTTTGGAGGGGTCAGTTGCCATTTCTCTGAGAGGAGTGATCTCCAGGACTTCAGAATCTATGCATGTGGTGATTGCTCGAGAATCTTGGTCAGATGATGAAGATGAAGTGGTCGCCTTGGTTGAAGATGATGTTTGAGACATTTTGATTGACTTAGAGCACCAGTAGCAATTTGAGAGAAAACTTTGATTGAGAGAAAGGAATAGGATGCAAAGACGAGAGAGGTAGGAGGCAAATGAGAGTCTATTCAACTTCTTAATAATTTTGAAAGAATTGGAAAGACATATGATTAACCCACTAAAAATAGACTTAACACAAATAACTCCTTCAACCCTTGTTTTAAGCAAAATTAATTGCTATAATTTCTCACGTTGGCAAATACCCATCTTGCCCCTCAAGTTTTCAAGTTGATTTCCAACAAGAGCCTTGGTAGAAGAATCAGCCAGTTGAAGCTTAATGATACCATGTTCCAGTTTAATTGACTTCTTCTCTACAAGGTCAATGTGCTTGGTCCTGCTATGCTGAATAGGGTTCTTGGAAATATTGATTGTATTCAGATTGTCACAATACAATGTCACAACATCTTGTGAGACATTATACTCAGTGAGCATCTGTTTTGTCCAGATATTCTGAGAACAACTACTACCAGCTGCAACTATTTCAGCACAGAGTTGGGAAGGCATTCTTTTGACATGAATCATAGCTCTGGCAGATTCCTGTATGATCCTATTTTTCTTTTTGTCTACTCCATTTTGATGATGAGTTATAGGAGAAGAGACTTCATGACTCATTTCTTCTGGGAAACAGAATTTATTAAACTTGTTGTTTCCAAATTCCTTGTCATGATTACTTCTGGTTCTGACAACACATCCTTCTTCAAGTTTATTCACCACATCATAGACATGTCTCTTTTTACCAGGCCTTTCAATTTGAAGTTCACCACAAACCCTCCTTTTATCAATTTGCAGTCTTGGAATCCTTCTGACTGCTTCCATAGAGATAGTTCTTTTCATTCTTCTTAGATGAAGATGGCCAAGCTTATGGTGCCACAGTTTCATCTCTTTTTCTTCTTTGGTAATGGAACACATAGTGGAGTTATTAGTGTTCTCAGGCTTCCACAAGTAACAGTTATCTTTAGATCTGATTCCTTTCATTACCACTTCTAGTTTTTCATTAATTACTAGACATTCAAATTTTGAGAAGTTGACCTTGAATCCTAGATCACACAATTGACTGATACTAATGAGATTAGCAGTCAGGCCTTTTACCAATAGTACTTCATTTAGATTTGGAACTTCAGGGCAGTCCAAATTACCAACTCCTTTGATTTCACCTTTAGCACCATCTCCAAAGGTCACATAACTAGTGGTGTGAGGTTTAACATGATTGAGAATGTTCTTTATTCCAGTCATGTGCTTAGAGCACCCACTGTCAAAGTACCAGCCTTCCCTTGCAGAGACTCTTAGGGAAGTGTGGGCTATCAGGGCAGTAGCCTTTTTCTTCCATTGAGGAGTATGTGGTACCCTTTTTGACTTAGGTTTAACACCTGAGTTTTGATTAGGGTATCCATGCAATTTGAAGCAGAAAGGCTTTATGTGGCCATACCTCCCACAATGATGACATCTCCATCTTTGGTACTTTTTCTTCATATATCTCTGTTTCTGATGCTGAGAGTTGTGTTGAGACATCTACTTTGACATTTGTTTAACAGGCCTGATCTTCTTGTCTGCACCAGATTTCTTAGCTTCCACAAATCCTAGTCCAGATTTGTTTCCCACATTTTGTCCAACTTGAAGAATCTCTTCCAATTTGTCTGTTCCATTAGTCAGCATCTTGACAGATTTGGTCATTTGGTTCAGTTGTGAGTTTAGCAATTGAACTTCCCCTTCTAGATGACTTATAGTTTCAAGGTCTGCCCTTTTTTCAGCCTCCAGCTTTATGATGAGTTTTGATTGTTTCTCATTTTGCACACAAACTTCAGCACTTCTGATACACAATTTCTTGTAAGTATCAGCCAGTTCTTCAAATATCACTTCTTCATCACTAGTGTCACTTTCAGAGGTACAAACACCAGTTAGAGCAGTAACTAGTTTGGCAGATTCTTCTTCAAAATTACTTTCTGAATCACAGTCAGACCAAGTAACAGTCATTCCTTTCTTTTGTTTCTTAAGAAAGGTAGGACATTCAACTCGAATATGCCCATATCCTTCACAACCATGGCATTGAATTCCTCTGCCTTGATTTCCTTTCTCTTCTGACCTTGGTCTTCTGCTGGAACTGTCAATGTCAGAGGGAATGTTATGAACATTAGACCTTGACTTTGGATCTATTCTTTTGATGAGTTTGTTGAATTGTCTTCCAAGCATAGCTATAGCTTCTGAAATATTTTCTTCTTCATCCTCCTTGTTTTCAACATCAGTGTTGGATACAAGTGCTATGCTCTTGTTCTTCTTGTCACCATTATCAGTGATCCCCATCTCAAAAGTCTGAAGAGACCCAATTAGTTCATCCACTTTTAACTTGCTGATGTCCTGGACTTCCTCTATGGCAGTTACCTTCATAGCAAATCTTTTAGGCAAGGATCTGAGAATCTTTCTCACCAATTTTTCTTCTGACATCTTTTCTCCCAGTGCTCCTGAGGTGTTGGCAATCTCCAAGATGTTCATGTGAAACTCATGAATGGTTTCATCTTCCATCATTTTTAGATTCTCAAACTTGGTAGTCAACATCTGAAGTCTTGACATTTTTACTTTGGAAGTAACCTCATGGGTAGTTTTGAGAGTGTCCCAAACTTCCTTGGCCAGTTCATATTGATGTACTAGTCTGAATATGTTTCTATCAATTCCATTGAACAAGGCATTTAAAGCTTTGGAATTTCCCAGGGCTAACTCATCTTCTTCTTTACTCCAATCTTCCCCAGGCTTCAGACTGATTGTCCCATCTTTCTCAGTTATGGTGGGATGGATCCATCCTTTGTCAGCAGCTCTCCAAGCCTTTTTGTCCAGAGATTTTAAGAAGGCAATCATACGAGGTTTCCAGTAGTCATAATTTGTTCCATCCAGAATGGGTGGTCTATTTCCAAAAACTCCTTCTTTGTCCATAGTGCCAGAAAGTGATATCCCTAGATCTCACCCAGTAATACAGGCAGGGTGCCTGCTCTGATGCCAATTGAAATTCTGGCTGCAGATACTCAATGTCACGTTCAATGTTATGACACCGTATCTGACTTTCTATAATACAGTAAATACAAAAACAGTAAAGAACACAGTCAATTGTTTACCCAGTTCAGTGTGCAACAACACCTACTCTGGGGGCTACCAAGCCAGGGAGGAAATCCACTATAAGAGATATTAATTCAGGAATAAACCAACCAGTTTATCTCCTTCACTTAAGACCTACCCAATGCAACTTCAATCTAAGTACAACTTAAACCTGAGTTCCTACTCACTCCCCCTCAATCACAGCAGTGATACTTAAAACAATTGACTAATGATTTAATGAAGACACTCTTCAAAACATACACTTGATTATGCTTCACAGCTTTTTAATCAAGCAACACAAACACTCTTGCTTCATAGCTTTGAGTGATACATAATCCTAACTTGACTTTGCTTAAAAGCTTTAGTCAAGAGACACAAAACACTCTTGCTTCAAAGCTTTGAGTGGTACACAACCCTTACAATTAAAACCTATTCCAAATCACTTATCACAATGATACTTGCTTGGATTACAATAGTTAAAACTATACAGCTTCTAAATGATCTTCTGTCAAAAAGGGATACATTCCAAACAGCAGCCCTGTTGAATATATAGCAGCTGCATCTTCAGTTAGGGTTTCCACAAAAAGCTAGGGTTAATTCCGTTTGACCTTAAGACTAGGTCACAGGACTTTATCAACCAGGTTAGGGTTGAGCTAGGTTAACCCCAAGTCCACGAGATTTTCTGTTCTGGAAAGACTGAGTCATTTTCCTAAAAAAACTCAGAATTACCCAAACTGCATAACTGTTAGTTCAGAACAGGATGTCTTAACATTTTTTATGACATTTGAATTCCTGTCTACTGATTTTGGTAAATGTGATCTTTTTGCAAAATGCTCAGATACACACTTATAAACAGCAGCACCTGTATGACAATATTTTTCTGCAAAGGTACCTAATGAATCAGTACCTAATAAACTAGAATGTTATGACATCAGTCATGACATTCACACACCTGGTTTTACCAAAAATGCATGCCAATAACTAAACAACTACAAAAAGGATCTTAGAATCGTTAAAGTCAGAAGTGATCATGGTGGAGAATTTGAAAACAAAGATTTTGAGTCATTCTTTAATGACAAAGGCATTCTGCATGATTTCTCTTGTCGTAGAACTCCCCAGCAAAATGGAGTTGTAGAACGAAAGAACAGACCATTGCAAGAAATGGCCAGAACCATGATCAACGAGACAAACGTTTCTAAGATCTTCTGGGCAGAGGCAATAAACACAGCGTGCTACATTCAGAATAGAATCTCTATAAGACCTATTCTGGAAAAGACTCCATATGAATTGTGGAAGAACATAAAGCCCAACATTTCATATTTTCATCCATTTGGATGTACTTGCTTTATTTTAAATACAAAAAATTATTTGAACAAGTTTGACTCTAAAGCACAAAAGTGTATTATGTTAGGATACTCTGAACGCTCAAGAGGGTACAGAGTATACAATACAGAAACACAGATTGTGGAAGAATCAATCAGTGTTCGTTTTGATGATAAGCTTGACTCTCAAAAGTCAAAGCAGAATGAAGTATTTGCAGGTATGGAAGGTGAATTCATAGGTACTGAAGACAAGTCATCAGAAGCTCTTAACTGAGACACTCCCTCAACAACAGAAAGAGGCTTTGCAAGCAATCCAGCACCTTCTGTTGATCAACTTCAGAAAAGACCATCCAGAAGCAGCATGGATCACCCAGAAGAAACAATCTTAGGAAGAAAGGAAGATCTAATCAGAACAAGAGCCAGCTTCAGAAACTCTGAAGAATCCCTCATGGGACTTGTTTCCCTAATTGAACCATCAACAGTTGATGAAGCACTTCTGGACAATGACTGGATTCTAGCAATGCAAGAGGAGCTGAATCAATTCACAAGGAATGACGTATGGGATCTAGTTCCCAAACCAAAAGGATTCAACGTCATTGGAATAAAATGGGTGTTCAGAAACAAACTGAATGAACAAGGTGAAGTCATCAGAAACAAGGCACGATTGGTAGCACAAGGTTATAGTCAGCAAGAGGGGATAGACTATACAGAAACCTTTGCTCCAGTCGCCAGGTTAGAATCTATCAGACTCTTAATTTCCTTTGCTGTAAATAAAGGCATCACTCTGTATCAGATGGATGTTAAGAGTGCATTCTTAAATGGCTATATAGAAGAAGAGGTATATGTGCACCAACCCCCTGGTTTTGAATGTTCAAAAAATCCAGAATATGTTTTCAAACTAAAGAAGTCACTGTATGGTCTGAAACAAGCTCCCAGAGTTAGGTATGAAAGACTGAGTAACTTCCTATTAGAAAAGGAATTCACCAGAGGGAAAGTGGACACAACTCTATTCTGTAATACAGTTAAGAATGACATTTTAGTATGTCAGATTTATGTTGATGATATCATTTTTGGATCTACTAAACCTTCTCTGGGAAGAAAGTTTGCTAAGTGTATGCAGGCAGAATTTGAGATGAGCCTAATGGGGGAACTGAAATTCTTTCTGGGCATTCAGATCAATCAAACCCCAGAAGGAACTTACATTCATCAGAGCAAATATGTCAGAGAACTTCTGAAGAAATTTAATCTCTCAGAATGTAAGCCATCAAAGATTCCAATGCATCCCACGTGCATTCTGGAAAAAGAAGAGGTAAGCAAAAAGGTAAAACAGAAGGTCTATAGAGGTATGATTGGTTCTCTTCTTTATCTGACAGCTTTAAGGCCTGATATTTTATCCAGTGTATGCATTTTTGCAAGATTCCAATTAGATCCTAGAGAATCTCACTTAACAGCTGTTAAGCGAATTTTCAGTATCTGAAAGGTACTACTAATCTGGGTCTGTTTTATAGAAAATCAAGTGATTACAGCTTAGTAGGATACTGTGATGCTGACTTTGCTGGAGACAGAGTAGAGCGTAAAAGCACTTCTGGAAGCTGCCAGTTTCTGGGAGAAAATCTGATCTCATGGTCCAACAAAAGACAATCCACAATTGCTCTATCAACAGCAGAAGCTGAATACATAGCAGCAGCTGGATGCAGCACACAAATGCTCTGGATGAAAAGTCAACTTGAGGACTTCCAGATATTTGAGAGTAACATTCCTATCCTCTGTGATAACACTTATGCTATTTGCTTAAGTAAAAATCCAATTTTGCATTCTAGGGCTAAGCATATAGAAATAAAACATCATTTTATTAGGGACTATATTCAGAAAGGGATTTAAAATTTAAAATTTATTAACACAGACCATCAATGGGCTAATATTTTCACAAAACCACTTTCTGAAGATAGGTTCAACTTCATTCTGAAACATCTCAGCATGAAGCTCTATCCAGAATAAAATTGTTTTAATTTTATATATTAACCTTCAGAATTGTGTTTATTTCTCTGTGAACTTCTGATCAATCTTCTTTCAGAATCTTAGAAGTGCAGATTGTATCAGAATCTATCAATGAAGATCTGAGTGCTTCAGTTCAAGGATAGAAGTGTTGTTCACTCAAGCAAACAAGTGCCATCCAGTCATCAGCTGTTTTCTGAGGCTGAACACGCGTTCATGTTTCTGAAAAGGCAAAGCGCTGATTGGATGCATTGAGACACATGTCATGGGTAACCGTTCCAAATATCTTTCTGAATCCCCTAAAATTAGCTATCATTAAATGCTAATAATCATTATTTATTTCTCTCCCTTAAACGTTTATGTTTTCAAAAACTTTTTAGAAATCTATTTAAACACTTCACACCATTCACACACTTTTACCGTCACTTTCGTTTTCTCTCAATATTTCTGATTTCCGTGTTCTTACTTTCTCAAGAAAACCTTTCAATCTTTTTCAAAAACCTCGTGTGAACATGGCTTCTTCCAGCATTCCTTCTTCAGGTTCCCGGAAAACTGCTTCTTCTGAACAATATGAAGTACCATTCAGAACGCTTCTCATTCCAATCAAGAACCTTGAAGTTCTGTCTGAACTAATTGTGGATTTCAACAGTCTCAAAGAAAATGGTTTTGATTTATCTGAAGAGATTAAAGCTCAAGGTTAGGAAAAGTATTTTGACAGGCTGGTGGGTCCAACTTTTCCTATTCTGGTAAAGGAATTTTGGATTCACGCTTCTTCTTCAAATCATCAAGTTACATCCTACATCATGGGGAAGAAGATTGTGATTACTGAAGACCTGATTGCAAGACTGATAGGGTACAATGAAGGTGGTATTCGCTGCATTGATATGGCAGAAAGGTGTGCAGATGTTGCCCTAATTGCAAGGGAAATTTTCACGCTGGGGCTTCCCTCCAGCAAGAAAAGGGATTTGAAGGACAAGCACAGAATTTGGGCCAAGATCATTCTGGGCTGTTTCAACCACAGGAAGCCTACCAGCTCTCCTGATTACATTAACATTGATCAGCAGTTTCTGCTCTATTTCATCTCTCAGAAGGTCAAGATAAATCTAGCTCATCTTCTGTTCAACCATCTCAGAACAAGTGTCAAAGAAACAAGGGAAGAGGAACGTACAAAAAGGGATTGGATACCCTTGGGAAGACTGATATCAGATATTCTTACAGAGAATAGGTTGATTGAACATTTGACAGAGGCACAAGAAATCAGCACTCTGGAACCATCTGTTGGCAAGCAGCTGAATGCCAAAAATCTGAAGAAAATGAAGCTGATAGAGAACATTAAGAAGGAGCCCAACGTCACTCCTTTTGCTGAAATCTCCAGCAGAAGAGTCCCTCTGGACGACTTCCCTATGTTCACAGAAATTGACTCTAAGCCTCAAATCATTATGAGATATTTGGATGCTTGTAAAGCTGATGGTACAACACCAAATCTGAATATTCAAGATCTTCAGCAGAAGGCTCCAGAGGTTGTTCTGAAGAAGACGAAGAAAAGAAAAGCTGCTGCAGAAGGATCATCTCAACAGACTCCAAAGAAAAAAGGTAATCCTGTTTTTGTAACTGTTTTAGATTCAACTGCTGTTTCCACATCTATTCCTATTCCAACTCCCTATGAAAACCCAACTCCTCAAACTTTCGATGATTTTGACGTTGACTTTGACCCTTCTGAATCATTAACCCTTAGAAGATCTCGCTCTCAACCACAAAATCCAAATACTGCAACCATACCAGAACCAGAACTTGCACAAGTTCTTTTTGATATAGACCAACACACTTCCGTTCCCGAACCAGAAAATCCAAATCCAAACACAGAAACTCCACTCTCACCAATACCAGAAACTCCACTCTCTCCAATACCAGAAATCCCACAACCTTCATCTCCTCAACCAGATATTAATCCACCCTCTCCTCAACATGAAAAATCTCCACAACTTGAGACTCAAACCTATGAGGCTCAACACTCTGAATCCCCTGAACCACAACCTTTGGCCATTCAATTGCCCTGTGGTACCACTGTAAATATTCCTCAACTTCCCTCTTCACCAGAAATAACTCCACCAAATACCCCATCAAGTCCAATCGTAATTTTTGACTCTCCCACTCCCTCACCTAAGAAAAATTCAGATGACTACAGCAAGACTGTCATTGATCTAACAGTCTTTGAACGCCTTGCTTCAATAAACAACAAAACTGCTATCCCTAAACCAAAACAACCAGATGTTGGTTCCAGCATATTGAACTTTGAAATAGATATACAGAAGTGGATCACTTCTTTGAAACAAGCAAGTCTGGAACTGGTTGATCTTGCTGTATCAGACCTCCTCTGGACACAATTCAGAAGATGGGTATGCACTGAAACCTTTAAGTTGCAAGACCAGAGCTATGGACAGGCTCAACAGAACTTCAGCAATCTGTTGAAAGAGATTGAAGGTCCAGTTATGAGAAAACTGCTTAAGGAAGAAGTTCTCCATCTGGACATTGCACCTTGGTCTGAAAAGCGTCCAGCATCCAAAGTTCAACCTGTAGAAGAACAGACGGTTCCAGTTGAAGACTTGGGTCAAGAAGAAGTTATTGCAGAAAGCTCTGAGAAGCAGCCTGTATCTAAAGATCCTCAAGCTTCCTCTCTTGACAGGCAGACTCTGGAGGATTTGAAAAGATCTGATATGCTGATGAATGAAAGGATGGATAAGCAGGACATCAAGATTGATTCTATAGCAAACATGGTATCTAAGAAACAGGAAACCAGCAATCAAATCAAGAGCATGTTGGAAGCTCTGTTCACACGTCTTCCACCTTCCTCTTAGAATTTTTCTTGTGTTTTCCTTGTTTTCTTTACATGTTTGTCTGTAATATTTTACGTGTTCTGAACTTATCATTACTTATGTTTTTTTATATAAACGCTCTTTTTGATCTGATCATTTTAACTCTGATTATTTGTGCTTTTTGATAACTGACAAAAAGGGGGAGAAAGAATGATATTTTTCAATAATGGATTACTGAGACAAAAGTCTCAAACATTCTAACATTCTGATATATTTGAATTTCTTTCTTATGAAAAGCTTACAGGTACAAGAATCTGATGAACTCTGATAAAGTAAAGTTCTGATGCTCAAAGAAAGTTCAATAAAATTCTGATGCTCAAGGTGTCATGGAATTAAAGGGAAGTAATAAACTCAGGGGGAGTTTTTCTCTTCGTTACTCTGATACCTTTTATTCCTTATCTTCTTATCCCTAATACCTTGTATTCGTTATTTGTTTATCTCTGATACTTTTTCTTCTCTATCCTTAATCTCTGATACCGTTTATTCTTTAATTTTTAATTGAAAAAAAACTGGTTTTTGTCATCATAAAAAAGGGGGAGATTGTTAGAACATAGTTTGATTCTACAACCCTCAGTTAGAGTTTTGATGATAACAAAATACAAGATTAAATGAATTATGAGATTTATATAAGACATAGATGCTACTTAAAATTATGTAGTGTATTTGCAGAAACTCTGATGGAATCAGCATCAAAATATCAGTATCAACATCATCATCAGAAGATATGTCAGTATCAGAAGATCAAATAACATGTGCTATACGCTGAAGTCTGATGAACAGAATCTGCGCATAACATACTCTGACTCTGCTCAAGATCCTAACCATGTCATCAACACTCAAAAGCGTCTGAATAAGCTAAAGCCAAGAATACTCTGATTATCATTAGCAGAACACTCTGAAGTGTCAATGTTACTATGCATTCAAGACAGATTAATTACCAACGACTTTATTCCAAGACAAAGATCTTCTCAAAAAGGAAAGAACGTTATGAGCATTGAAATGGATTTATGGACAGCAACGTATCTCTTCCTAGGCTATTTAAACAAGTCAGTGAGAAAAGAAATGGCTAATACTCTACACGCATATACACGCCTAAGCTAATCATCCTCAAGCACGCTCTCACTTTTGCTAAAGCTTTCAACCTCACTTACTTTATAGCTCTAGCAATCTAGTTTTATTATAAGCTTCATATTGTGTATTATCACAGTTGTGATATATAGTTTTATTAGAAAACATCAAACACACCTTTTGTTCATTTATCTGTAAGAGAATTTCCTTGAGATAAATCGGTCTGTGGTTAGACTCAAGAAGGCTTTAACAGTTGTTAAAGCAGTTGTGTATTCAGTTGAATATAGTGGATTAAGACCTCGTTGGAGAGAGGCGAAATCACCTTGACGGGTGGACTGGAGTAGTTTGAGATCAAACGAACCAGGATAAAAATAACGTGTTGTCTGCATTTGACTTTAAGTTTTACAATTCAACCCCCCTTCTTGTGTTTTTCACATCTTCAATATATTCTTGATATCTTTGGTTAGAGTCCTTTCTTCAGGCTTCTTTCTTGTCATATGTCCTTTCCTCTGGACATATATATATATATATATATATATATATATATATATATATATATATATATATATATATATATATATATATATATATATATATATATATATATATATATATATATATATATATATATATATATATATATATATATATATATATATATGTTTGTTGAGTCCTTTCCTCTGGTCTCTTTCTTGTTATGTATCTGTTACTAACTCCGAGCACATGATTCTTAATATCCAATTTCTTTTTTGTGTCTAATCTTGACTTGACATACATCTACCCCTGATAACCACTATTCACTAAAAAGCAAAAAATTAAATAAAAAATGTATAAAACCAAAAAATAAATAATACTCGACTGGCTTCTGAGTGAAAATTTTGCGGTTCTATTAAGTATTCAATCCTATTTCACCTTGATTGTTCGAAAGGCTACCGCCAATCTCACCCTCTGGTAAAAGAAGATTGAATAGGGGAAATTGTTGATCCCCAAAATTAGCCCTCTTCATTTTAATCCTAATTGGCTTATATTTCATTATCATATGCATACATATATGTCATTAGGTCAAATACTCATGGTGATATTGGTATGGATTGTGTGTGATACTTTTGATGATTGTTACTTGTTTTTGTGTGCTTTCACATGTTCTCTCAGGATTTGTAATTCAATTTTAATATCTTTATTAAATTGAATTAATTATACCTTAGGCTTTAAAACCAAGCATGATAACAATTAAGTAGAATTTCCCTTGATCCTAACTCTAAGTCCATGATGCACGACAATATTAGGATTAGTTTCGCTTAGTCCTTTTCTTATTTCGCATTGCATTTTAAAACTAAAACTTCTTTTTCTAATCAAATCTCAAAAACACTTAACAAATAAAGATATGAATCATATGCCATAAGCCTTAAGTAATGGGAGAAGAATGAGGCGGTACATTCATAACCTTGTTCTTTCTTTCATTCATAAACTTTAATATGATTCAATTCAAAAACCTTTTCAAAAGTAACAAAAACACTTTACAAATCCAAACTCTTTTGCCTTAGGGATTTTCTCTTTAACTTTTTCAAAAAGGACATGTTATTTCCAGTTTATGCAATACATTGTCGATGGCGACTCTGTTTGTGCCAGTGTTTTTCGCGATAGCAACAAATCTCTTAGAGAGTATGGAAAGAGCCTTAACTTGAATGCATCATCAATAACTCCAGGGATCTTAAAGTTATTTGCAACCTCCAAGAATGGTCTTAAGTACAAGTGAGGGTCCTCGTTTCTAGAGCCAAAGTATTCACCAATATTTTGCAGCATCTGAAACATCATTGGCTTGAACTCAAATTGTGCTATAGTGATCTCTAATCTTATTATTCTAGTGTTAATGGTGTTGGGATTAAATAATGCATACTCTTTAATGTTTCTTGCTCTATCATTGACAATGACAATTATGTCAGTTTTTGCCATGACAACTTCTTCTCGCACTATCCCTTCTGGATCTTCTAAGTCATCCAGAATGAAGGGAGGAGGAGTCCCTAGTAAATGCCTAGTAAGATGAAATCTCCTTAGTATTCTGAGTGTTCTTTCAGGTTCAGGATCTCATCTGTAAAATGGGTTTAACAACCTGCGCATACAACAGTTAAGCACCTGTCGTGACACCAGATTACAGGAAACATTAAAGGTTTAAATTCTTAACTAAAACCAAATAGTATGAATACAAAATAAAAATATAAACTTAGCACTCCCCGACAATGACGCCAAAAACTTGTTGCTTAAAAACGTGTCACATACAAGTACAAATCTATATTTGAAAGTAGCAAGTGATAAAAAAGTAAATATATCGTACCCACGGGGAGTGGAAGCAGCTTAGATTGAGTTTATAAGAAACCATCTTTTAAATTTAAGCATAAGCAAGGATATAAATAATACATGACAGTCATAAGTTCAATTATATTCTAAGCAAGATCTAAATAGTGTAAAATGAGTGTTGTGAATATTTGAAGAGAGTGTAAGTTGAGCTATGATCCATTAATATAAATGAAGTAAATTGTGTTCATGATGTGAAGTTTCGTGCCAAGAAAGTTCATAAAATGATATATATATATACGTGTATTCCTACAACATCAAAATCATGTATTTTAAGGCAAGGGAACAAATCTCTAAGTCACACATATAACCCTAAAACACGTCAGTTTATATTCTAAAAATCCTTTATATTTGTAGTTCCTGATCTCTAAGTGAACTAATCAAGTGAATATTTCTATCATACTCTTTTCAACTACTTTTATTATGAAATCCACTTGTCATTGGATCTCTCACAACAACAAGCTTTTGTCATTTTCTAAGTTGATCATTCAAAGAATCAGATTTATGAAAGCTTAATACATAATAAAACAAGACACTAACAACACATCACTTAACATAAAAGCAACATAATATTAACTTCTCATTGCTCAATAAACAAAAGGTTTAGCTCATGATGAGTTGTGTACAAACTACAAAACTAGTTCTTAGAGGAAACATTCTTAAACAAATAATGAAAAATAAATGTAAACCTAAAAGCAACATGAGACCTCCTTGTGATGGATGATCAACAAGTGATAACTTCATTTGCGCAAGGACTCAGCAACATGCACTAGGAATGGTGAGAAGAAGAAGCTATCTTTTCTGTCCACTAACCCTCACACTATTTTCTTATGTGTTTTTCTTCAAGATGCCAAACTCTTTTTTCATTTTACAACATGGTGTATTTTATAAGCTTTCAGCTAGGGTTCTTTTTGCAATTTCTTGGATTATGGGACTTTTGAGAAATAACATCAAGCCTAATGCATTCTTTAGCATATTACTTTTATTCCTTTCGCTTCATATGCAAGGAATCAGGTACAAAGACAATTCATGGGGACAAGGTGTATTATGACAGTCTGCCATGGCAGGGGTGCAGGCGACACTGTCCTTTTCTGTAGGGCACACTTGTAGTGGATATACTATGTGTTGCACCCCAAAACTTGCCCTCATAATTTATGTTATCTGGCTTAGGCTTCTGCATTCATCTGTATAAATTCCATTGGGTCACTAACGTAGCATATATTCATATTCAATAAAGCATTTGAGGTTCAAAAGATCAGTGATTATGCAAGCAGGGTTTTCACATTCTTTTGAGGAGTACATATCAAATAAAGCTTGATGTTCCTGATTCTCCTTCTACCAGTGAAGGTTTGGAATTAGGATTTATGTGGCTTCAAGGGGATCCCTCTCATTCAAAGGAATGTTAGGGTTTATATCCTATCATACTTGGGTTTATCAAAATTTTCAATGGATGTTCATTGGATAGCAAAGCATGATATAAGGATAGTGTTATGAATTCATTGAGATCGAGTGGTGTTGGTCCTCCTATTGGTTATTACACAAGATTGATGGGGATCATGGTCCCGTTATCTTCTTAATTTGTTGTTGTTTTAATTACAAGTTAAACTTGGATTTAGGGATTTAATTAAGAGTGAGGGTCATTAAACATGGCATGTATTGGATCCATTCTCTCATAAAGTACAAAGGGTGATATTAGGGACCATTTGGTTCATGATCATCAATTGAAGATTGGGCTCACTTCATGGATTATGATATAAGTCATTTGCTTTGGGATTCATTCAAGAAGTTTGAATTTTGATCATGGAGTTTGCCTTGGATTATTTCAAGAGAAATATCATTTGAATTTAAGTTTTCTTCAAAAATTGGATTAAAGTTCATTTATCAAGAATGCAAGTTTGGAAAAGGATTCATGTGAATTTCTTGAGAAACAAGTTACTTGAAATTTAGAGCAAATATCAAGTTCATTCATGTACAAGGTCACTCGAGAATTATTCAAGGCAATCTCAAAGTTCGGACATGAGTTCAAATTTCACCACAACTCCATTTCAACCTCAAATATCATACACCTTTTTTTGTCCAAATAACATTCCATTTTCCATCCATTACAAAAATTACAAAATAATCATTCAAAAGTCCATTCAAGTTTACTTTACATCAAAAGAAAGCTACAAAAATACTATCCTAAACCACCTAGTTTTATCCAATTTTGCTACCAACCGTCCCTAAACTCTTGCGAACTTCAAGCATTGCCATGTTATTCACTTTGAATAAAAAAACCATGTTGTCAGACCTTGTACCAGGCCATGTTACCCTGAAAAATAACCATTAAACCAAATCACCAATTAACACAAATAGCTCATGAAAACCCAATCCTAATGGCTAAGTTCCCCTCTTCAAATCCAAGTTTTCTTCCTGACTTTGCTTTCAGGTCCAACGCCAAGTGTTATCCCATGTTGCCTTAAACTCAAACCTACATTCCATACAAAACCAGTCCAAACTAATAACTGATAAAAATATCTCAGCAACCAAAAGAAATTCAACCTGTAACAGCATAAAATAAAACCAGTCCACATTCTTCCAAACTCGCATCTAAATAAAGCTCCCGATTTCCCAACTTATGGCATAATAACATGGCCCCACATTAGTTTATAAAGGAACGTCTATGGTAAGATCATCATCCAGCCACCTTGTAGGTTCTGATCGACCAGTAAGATCAGTGGTGATGTCTGTGGGAGACCTTCTCTCCCCATCTTTCTTTCCCAGGAACTCAAAGATCAAAGCAGATATTCAAGATTCCATTCACCAATTATGGCTGAACATGATGATCTCATCCTACTCAGAAAGATTCCACTTTCCCCAATGCACAAGACTGACAGAGGTCAGGGACATCCTCACCTTGATGCACAAGATTCCATCGGCACCCAGCGTGACAAATAACATTTCTTGGACGGAAAGCATCCCAAGATCCCAGCTGAGGAACTGCCAAAGATCATACAACCAGTTCCTATCCCTCAGAGCGTCGATCTGGCCATTGCAGCACTGCTCGCTGCCATCAACCAAACCAACGCCCTTATCTTGCAACAAAATAAAAAGATAGGGGCCTGGGAATAGAAGTAGTCAAGATTTCCTCCTCGGAGATCCCGACGACGATATTCCCCTAACACATCTCCACCAAGGCGTGTCCTTCCACCAACAAAGGAGAAGCGCGGCATTTATTTTTTCAAAAAACACGACCGTTCACCGCCACCAAAAGATCAAGACCTTATATCTTCCAAGAGAAAGAAAGCCGACCTCCAAGCCGACCGCTGTCGATCACCATCGCCCAAGCTGAGGCAGTAGCAGAGGAGTCCTCTCCCCCATCAATACCACGACACCCGACAGACACAAAATTATCACTCCCATCATTTGTATCCTGTAGATAGCAACGACGACGAACCTCGCAGACCGTTGTCGAGAGAAATTACAGAAGAACCTCTCCCAGTCAGACTAGAGAAACCAACCCTCTTTGGGGACGTACGACGGGATGACGGATCCTGACGAACATATTGAGAACATCGACGCTCTTCTCGACTACTGAGGGGTCAAAGGAGCCATCAAATGCAAGATATTCCCGACCACACTCAGAAAGGGAGCTATGTCCTGGTACAAGAGTCTCCCAGATGAATCCATCACCTCTTAGAAGCAGCTTGAGAGGATGTTCTCGAGGCACTTCATAGCCTCACGTCAACACCCAAAGTCGGAAGCTTCACTTGAAGCGATCATCCAAGGCAGGGATGAATCTCTTCAGGCATACATCGAGCTCTTCAACAAGGAAGCAGTACAGGTCTCTACGACCGATAACATGAAGAAATACCTCCTTGAGCGCGGGCTCTGTCCTCGCAGCAACTTTGCCAAGGAGGTGGGTGTCGAGACACCAGAAACGCTCGACTCCCTCCTCCTCAAAGCTCAAGCGTACATACAGTACAAGGAGAAGGAAGCCGCCAACAGCGCCCGAGAATCAAGGCACAAAGAGAGTGTCAAACCCTCGAGAAATGATGAACCCTCGACTTCTCGTCAAGGAGAGAAGAAACGAGAAGACAAATCCCGGGACCCTAAGGATTACAAGGGGCCCGCCGGGAGGTCCCACGACTACACCCCTCAAACTACTTAGAGGGAGCATATTCTATCTGAGTCTGCAAATTCCGAATTCAAACAAGTCAGAGTGCACTTTCCCCGACAAACACCCTCGAAATCAGGAACCGGCAAAATAAAATACTGCAGGTCAACTCCGGCGGGGGATTCAACAGGAACACGGCATGATATGTCAAAAGGAGATTCGACCAACTGATCGAGGTCAACTCCGACATGGATGCCACACTAGAAAAATTCCAAGGAGGTTCTCACCCCTCGTCTTCTACAGGGAAGAATTATCGGGTGGGCCCCTAACTTGACCATCCCACTGCTCATAAGGGCCCGCATGGCAAATTTCAACATGTGGCGCATTCTGGTCGATCAGGAAAGCTCGGTAGACATTATGTAATCCCAAATGTTCACCACTTTGTAGTTGAATGAGAGCCATCTGGCCCTGTATGTTGGATCAGCTCTCTAGGGTTTCAATGGGGCCAATACAAAATCTTGGGGATACATCGAGTTAATCGTCACCTTCGGGTGAGGAGTGACGGCCAGTGCCATCAAGACCCAATTTTTGGTAATAGACTGCCCATCTTTTTACCAATTCATCTTCGGGAGACCAACTCTCATCGAGTTGGTCGCAATACCCTCCACGGTGCACCTCAAGATGAAGTACTACACTGCCGACGATTTGGTCACCACCCTCCACGGGGACATCCAGGCGGCGAGGAGATGTTTCAAATCCTCAGCTAGAGGTCTCAGTTCCATCAATGTTCAACCTCGATCACTGGAGCCGAACTTCCCTCTAGCTTCGAGGAAGCCAAGCCGCTACCAAGGGTTGACGCCATCGACCTCGACAATCACTTCTCCAAAGAAGATCACTTTGAACAGAGAAACAAAGGCAAAGAACACTTTATCAAAGCCGAGGGATCTTCCCCATCAGTTGGTAGCACGAAACTCTCACAACCCATCTCGGACGGAGATTTTGAGCTCATCCCCCTCAGGAACGATCCCACTAGAGGAATGAAGATAAGAGCTGGCCTCCCCGACTTGGAGAAGAAGCAGCCTGAAGCCTTCCTAAAGGAGAACGCCGACCTGTTCGCCTGGAGCGCGGCTGGGATACCCGAAATAGATCCAGAAATCACATGCCATCACCTAACCATAGATCCTGCCCTCAAGGCGGTCGCTCAGTGCAGAAGAAAATAGTCTCTCGAAAAAGCGAAGGATGCCAAACTAGCTATAAGAGACCTCCTAGAGGCACATTTCATTTTTGAAGCCCAATACACAACCTGGTTGTCGAATGTAATTCTTGTGAAAAAATCTAATGGAAAATGGTGCATGTGTATTGATTATACTGATCTCAATCGAGCTTGCCCGAAAGATGCTTATCCCCTTCCCAATATTGATAAATTGGTCGACAACTCGGTCGATTTTAAATTACTATCATTCATGGGCGCATATTCCGATTATGACCATATCCCAATGGCAAAAATGGACAAAAAATCCACCGCTTTCATGATCAAGTTGGGCAACTATTACTACAACGTAATGCCCTTCGGCCTAAAAAATGCAGGTGTTACATATTAGCGCATGATGAACAGAGTTTTCTGCAACGAGATAGGCGACATGCTCGAAGTTTATATGGACGACATGATCGTCAAATCCATGGAAGAGGTCGGCCATGCCCTCCACTTGAAGAAAGTGTTCGAGAAGGCCCGAAAGTAATGGATGCGTTTCAACCCATAAAAAAGTACCTTCGGTGTACGGGCGGGAAAGTTTCTCGGATTCTACCTTACAGAATGAGGCATTGAAGAAACCCCCGATAAATGTCGGGAATTTTCTGAATTTCCAATGCCCACCTCAAAAAGTTCAATCCAAATCTTGAATAGTATGCTCACTTTTCTCTCTCGTTTCGTGGCGAAATCCGCCCAGCACGTGCTTCCCCTTTTCAAGCTCCTATGCAAGGAAGCTGCCTTCGAATGGACACCTGAATGTGAGTAAACCCTCACTCACTTGAAACAAGCATTGTTGCAACTACGCGTCCTTTCTCAACCCGAGAAAGATAAGACCCTCTACCTCTATCTGGTCTCCGCCTCTGAGGCAATAAGCGCGACGCTGATTAGAGAAGTCCCAGAAGGGAAAAGACCAATTTATTTCATGAGCAAGGCCCTGCAAGGCTCATAGGCGAGATATCAACAAATCGAGAAGGCGGATCTATCCCTTGTTAACGCAACGAGGAGGCTCATACATTACTTCGTGGCCACACCATAGTCGTCTGAATGGATCAACCAATAAAGCAGTTGCCCGGAAGACCAGACATGGCCGGCAGAATGCTGAAATGATCCTTAGAACTCTCTAAATTTGATATCTAATACGAAACCAGGAAAGCCCTTAAGGCTCGGGCCTTGGCCGACTTCGTGACTAAAATGACTTTGCTCGTACATGCTGGCGGACCACGCTGCTGGATAATCTTTGTTGACGGCGCCTCCTGTTCAACAGGGAGCGGCGTTGGCGTCATATTATAAAATAAAGAAGGGACCCTAATCGAGGTCTCCCTCGCACTATCTTTCTCAACCTCAAACAATCATGCCAAATATGAGGCATTCCTAGCAGGTTTACGATTGGTCGAAGATCTGGGAGCCGAGGAAGTTAAGATCTTCACTGATTCTCAGTTGGTTGCGTCCCAAGTCTGAGGGGAGTATCGGGTGAAAATGACCAATTCGCTGAATATTGGGCCCTGGTCCAGGAGAGGAAAAATATATTTAAATCCATGAATGTGCAACATGTTCCCCGCGAGCATAACGCCCAAGCAGACATCCTATCTAAGCTGGAAAGCACGAAGAGGAAATGAGGGAACAAGTTAGTGATATAGGAAATCCTTCCTTGACCAAGAACACAAAAACCACCCTCTACCTTAGAAGTATTCTCCGTAGGGGACAACAATTGTGGGATGACCCCCGTACACGATTACCTCACCAAAGGAAAACTGCCCATCGACTCAAAAGAAGCAGCCATTGTTAGACGAAGAGCCTGCCCGTATGTCTTGGTCGAGGGTAAACTTTACAGGAGACGATTTTCCATTCCATTTCTAAAATGCGTAGATCGAAGCGGTGCAAATCGTATCTTACTCGAAATCTATGAGGGCATTAGCGGCCAACATTTGGGCGGAAGATCCCTCGCCAGGAAAGCTCAACGAGCAGGATATTATTGGCCCACCAAGAAGCACGATGCGAAAGAACGCGTGAAAAACTGCGACAAATACCAATGACACAGAGACATGCACTTAGCTCCCCCCAACGAGCTCAAGTCCCTCTCCTCTCCTTGGCCCTTTGCCTGGTGGGGATTAGATCTCGGTCCATTTATGGTCGGGACCAATCAAAACAAATATTTGATCATAGCGGTCGACTACTTCACCAAATAGACAGAAGCCGAAGCTTTGGCCAAAATTACCACCCAAAACGTATTTCGCTTCTACAAAAGAAACATCCTCACTCGGTTCAACATCTCTCAAGCGGTAGTCACCGACAATAGGACTCAGTTCATAGATCACACCTTTCAGGAATTTGTCGCGAAATCGGGCACCACCTAGCACTTCACCTCTGTTGAGCATCCCCAGATGAACGACCAAGCCAAATCTACAAACAAGGTAATACTTAGGGGCCTCAAGCAAATACTAGATGAAGCCAAGAAAAGATGGGTCCAGGAGTTAAACAACATACTCTAGGAATACCGAACTACTGCATATTCATCGATTGGGGAGACTCCTTTCTGACTAGCTTATGGAACCGAGGTCGTTATCCCATAGAGATCAAATAACCCTCCAGGCGAACTTAAGCTCCCCCAGACGAGGAAATGAATGACGTCGCCTTTCGGGAGGAATTAAATCTGGTAGAAGAAATCATAACGGGGGCGGATCTACGAGAGGCCTCGCTCAAACAAAAGATAGCCATGTTCTATGATGCCAAGGTCATACGAAGATAATTCGAGGTCGACAGCCTTGTCTTGAAGAAAAATCTCAAAAAATCTCACGAAGGCAAGCTCGCAGCGAACTGGGAAGGCCCTTATCGCATCTACGCAAAAACGGGGACCGGGACATATTACTTAGAAAACTTACAAGGGGAGCTACTCGTTCGATCATGGAATATTGAAAATATGAAATAATATTATAGTTAAAACACTGAGCAGTTTGTGAGTTTCGTCGACAAGACAAACTCATCAAGGCCCGACCACGCGTGCATGCCTAGGTACAAGCATAACACCCAAAATATTTTGAAGGGGCGAAGCTCCGCTCTTATAACAAGCGCATCCTTAGCCCGACATGGATAACTCGATCAAGCTCCATCGTTCTTGTACTACGATGGAAGAATGCCCGACTTGCGGCGGGAAGTTTATATCACCGAACCCAGGTCCCTTAAAACAAGACCTGAGTTCTGGCTCAATCTCGGCATTCACCCCGGCCGTTTGACCAGTTTTCCCATGCTGGAAAACATATAAACCAAACGAGCAAATCCCCGCTACAAACTCTTAGAAAAATAAAGGATGTCTCGAATGGACAAGTGTAGCAGTAAACATGCAAACACTAATTAAATATTTGGAATAATTAAGAGAAATGACCATCAAGGTCGCTATTGTAGGAATATTACAATAACGGAGGCCCTTGGCGCCTCATCCAAAAGAATAATTTTGTGGCCACAGAGACCATGCTTGTTCAGAAATACAAAAACAGGCAAAGGCCCGGTGAAACAAAATTATAACAATAAGACACGCGGGCCGAAACAAAATAAAACAAGTAGCAATCATCCTTCAGTCTCTTCCTTGACGACAAGTGGTAATTGGGCAGGACTCCCGGCAGGCTGAGCAACGAACTCTTTGAGGTAGTCAGGGACTAGAATCTTGCCAGGAGCCATGTAGTAGTTAACCCTCATACCTGAGGTGTTAAGTTCGAGCCCGGGGTTCAACACATTCATCTGCTTCACCGTATTCTCAAAAATCCCCTTGAAGGCAGCTTGGGCATCGTCCACCACTAGTTGAAAATAAGCAACAAGCTCAGCCTGAGTCTTTAAATCTTTTGTGTCCTCAGGCTCGTCTTCGACAAGTGTAACCTTGGCAGTCAAGGTCGCTACCTTCTTGTGATACGGTGGCAGAACCGACTGTTATACTGCTTTGCGTTTTGTATTCGCAAATGTCACAGTAAGCAAGAGTCGCCACCAACTTTTATTTTATCCAATCAAAGGAAAAGGAAAAAGAACAAAAAAAAAACCTTTTTCGAGATATTTCTTAGTACGGGGGGTAGATTATAGAAAGGGAAGGTGTTATCACCCTTTCTATCCATGGTTTTATATGGGCTCTTAGGTACTTGCTAATTTTGAAATTGCTTGTGTGTGCTTTGAAAAGTTTTTGTTTAACTTTGTGATAACCCTTGTATCGGTCCTCAAGAGTGTGACGAAGTTGTTTTGAAAAGTGTTGGTGTGGAAAATTTTGTTTGAGCAAGTACCTAGGAACTAATCTACCTACTCGAAAAATTCTATTCGTTTTACTTTAGACAGCGCCATCCTATTATTAAGGAATAAGTAGCACCGTCATTGGAATTTTAAGGGACGTTCGAAGGGACAATTACAATCACAAAAGCAACGTTAGGAAATTTTAGTAATCATCCTAAAGCCTTAAAGATATTTTTTCGAGGCAACATCCGAATGGGTCATTTTAGATCTTTTGGGACTAGAGGACAACCACTAACATTCCCTATACTTTATGACCATTTACCAAAAGCAACCGGAGTGGAATAAACCCTAGGAGTGAGCATGTGCAAGTGTATTTTTTTCAGTTAATTATCTTTGCATATTTAGGATTTTCTACTGTTTTAAATTTCAATTTGTCTTTCCATACAATCCTATACATACATCTAAGCAGTTTATAGTTTGCGGAAATTAAAATGCGAGAAATTAGAGTCCTAACTATTACAAGGCTTTCGCATATACATAATTATTTTGACGGTAAATAAAGATGCAAAAATTTAAAACCCTAATTACTATTACAAACTCGGAGCAGTTACAATAAATGAAAAAAATAAAAAATAAGGGCACGCGCAGCGAGTTAAATGTGAGAAATAATTAGAAAACCTAAAAATCTAATTGAAAAAATATTTAGGTTTTTTTTTGAGAAAAAATTAGGTTATGTACAAAATTAAACCCTAATTCTAATTATTTTAAATTATAATAAGAAAGGAATTAAATTACCCTAATTTAATAAAACTAATTAATTAATAAAATATTTTTATAAAAAAAATGATTTTTGATGTTTTTATGATTTTTGATTAAATAAAAAAAAACATGATTTTTAGTGTTATTTGAAAAAGAAATAATTAAAATAAGAATTGAAATAAAAAAGAATAGACTTGGGCCTGCATAAGCAATCCAGGGGGTGTGCTTATGAATTTGATGGGCCCATTATGGCTGAGCCCACTCCCCATGCCTTATTCAGTGTTGGTACGCCTGGAGAGTGCACCATGGTCCTTCCTTGGTTTGAGCGTTGGATCTGTGTTGGTAATGGATCCAGTAATGAAACACTGAGGTTCATGGTGGATGTCAGACTATGAGGCACGCTGGATCTGCATTTAAATATTCAAAAAATAAGAAAATGTTTGGACTTGGGATCGAACCCAGGTCCTTTGCTTCATAAGTCCCTACCCCCTGCCATCTGCACTGCGTTGGTTAGTTGTTAATGTAATAAATCCAAAATATAATATATAAAAAAGAGTGGGTAGGTTGAATAAAGCAAAAACATGCGCGATTATTCAAATGGACCAGTGGTTGATTGCCACACCTTCATCTTCTTCCCAGAAGTATCGTCTTAGATACCAGACTTATACCTACAAACAAAACTCCATAGCTAAAAACCTGCAAGCTTCAAAAAAATTCATGACACATGATAAATTAAAAGTGAGTACCTGGATCAATTCGTCTGGATCCCATGAGCATCATGGTATCCTTTTCTTGGCCTAATTTTGCTTGTACAAAGAAGCCCTAAAACGGCTTCTTAAACCCTAGCCATGGTAGTCATCAATATATGCATCAAAACACAAAATTATTTAAACCAAAACATTCCAAATGATGATACAAATACAATGTTATGCTTTAAAATAGTTAATCATGCATAAATTGTCAAAATCGAATTCAAGAAATATGGAAAACCGTGAGAGATATGGAGGCTGATTCTGGGCGTCTTAATGCGTGCAAATGGTTGGAAAAGCTTCTGTAGGTGTCCAGGAACGTGTTCCAATCCTTAAATCTCCTTGAGGATGGCTCTAATATGGAAGTCGTCTTGATACATTTTGGTAAAAAGTGGCAACTTGTCTTGGCAGCTTCACGTGGTCAATCCCTTTCTTTGTGCTTGGGAATTGTTCTATATATGTAGTACACTGAATTAGGTCAACAAAAAGTATTCAAATCTTGGCAAATTATAAAGATTGGATTTCATTTCATCTTTGCATTATTTCTTCCTAAATCAAGCCAAATCATGCCATTCTCATCCCAATCACCCTTTGCATGATTTAATTTTGTTTGACAGCATAATTGGATTGTGATTCTATTCAAAATCAGATCAAAAACAAATTTTTACTAATTTATATCATTTATTTGATTTAATTTAATTTTTTAAATGATTAAAATCAAAATAAATTAAATAAATAAAGCCAATGATATGTGGGAGGGTTTTTGGGTCGTGGACCATGTTATAAGTAAGATGCAATCATGAAAAGCTAGGCCCATTTGACAAAAAATGCACTTTTGAGCACATTTGACTTTTGACAATTTTTCAAAAATGACCAACTTTGACAATGCATACCTCCTCTAATTTTAACCCTAGAGAGGTTTTCTTGGAATTTTTAGAAAGCTTAGGATGTCCCTTAAACAACCCTTTTGGTTTCATCTCAATTGGATCTTCCATGTTCCTTTAAGAAGCTTTGACCCAACAAGTGTTTTTTGTTGACTTTTCAAAAGGACCTATAATATAGAAATTCATATCTTTTTATGAGTGCATTTTTAGAACTTGAGGGCTGAATATGAGTTGTAGGGAATTGGATTCTCTTCAAAATGAGCCTTGGATGAAAAATTTCTGATAAAGTATGAGAAAGTTATGCTTGGTCAAAGTTTGGTTGACTTTTCTTGAGAAACCCTAATTTAGCAACTTTTGAGTTTTGATGAATTAGGAGCATTTCTTGAGGAATCATGATCAATCTTTGATCAAATGATGGATATCACTTCAAAATATTGATGTTGGCCAAAAATCTTGAAGTTTGGCTGTATGTGGGTCACAGTTGACTTTTGACCTAATATAGTTGATTTTCAAGCATCTGAGCAATTGACTGAGCAAACTTCCTGTGTAAGGCATGAAACTTGACATGGATGTTCTTTAGAACATATTAGGACCATGGAAAAGATTTGAGGCCTTTGGAGTTCACCCATCTTGATGAAAATGGAAACTCAAGTTGGAGGTTCATTGCTTTAGGAGAGAGTTTGTCTGGTCAACTCTTGGGCATCCTTGAGCAAGTTGACTGTCTGAATGAGCATATGTTGAATAAAATGGGAGGACAAATTTTAGGGTGCAACATCTACCCCTGTTCAATCTTCTTAGACCTGAGGATATAGATTGGCTTGTCTGCCTTTCGTGATTTGAAGGTGGAAGATGATTGAACACTAGAGTGCCCAGAAATTTGCACTCGCATGAAGTGAATGTCGATCGATAATATCGGGAATGGGCTTACAGATGCCATTTGGAAGTCGACAAAGAATTATCGGTGATAGGCTTAAAGATGCCATCCAAAAAAGATATTGGTTTCATAAGAGATTCCTTTGCAAGGATTCCTGTACCTGCCGCTGAGGAGGACTTCACCGAGGAAAGTTAGTTTCTGTCTTGGGAAATAGAGTCTAGGAGCTTTGGTTGTACATTATTTTACTGGGGAATTAACTCTTGATTGAGGAGGTGGAAGTAAACTGCATATCTGGTCAAGGTTTAGGCTGCACAGTGACTTACAGGGGAAATGTGAAACCGACTGTATCTGGTCGGGTCCAGGTCTTACAGTGCTGAAAACTGTCATCTAGAGATAAGAGAGAAGGAACCTGGATAGTAGGGTTGCTTCAGGATAAAAGCCTGGATAGTAGGGCTTATGAGAAGGAACCTAGATAATAAAGTTACTTCGGGATAAATGTGTAACACCCCAATTCTACCCCAAGCAATTATGCAAAATAAATCAGAGTTATAAAATTTCAATCATGCAAACGAATCGAGACGTCACAAATTCTTCTAACAAATTCATTGCATTCATCGTGGATATATAACACTTTCAAAACATCAGATGAACCATCAGAACATCTTTACATAAAATAATTCAACATCTACGCAGCGGAATTCTTCAATAACATCTTTAAACAAAACAACAACTACGAAACATCTCATATTTAATAATCATCAATTTAAAGTTCAACAACTGAAAAACAACAATCTAAAATCAGCAAGCGTTCATCTCCCCGAGTGTTACATATCAAAGCAATGACACTAACTCGAACTATTAAAGGTATACAGCCTTCACTCTCGATTACCTGCACGTTACCAACATAAGGGCAACATTCAAACAGAAGGGGTGAGATATCTAACAATATAATAAAGTAAATGATAATTAATATATTAAATTAGATCAACAACATCGCCATTTCTCATCTCATAATCAACAACAATTGTATCATATATACACGTTCATCAACATCAAAATACACTTCTTTATGAAATCATATAATGCGACTCAATACTATGCAAATGCATGTGGTACCATTGGAGCAGAACTCCCATCTAAAAAATTTGCCAATTAATAGAGGCATCAACAAGGCATAGCCTTCATCTCAAAATTTTCCAATCCAGGCCATCTCAACGAGCATAAGCTCCATCTCAAAAAATGCAATATATGCGACACAACCATGAATGTAATATTAACACCCAAGTTAACAGCATCTCAAATCAACAATATCTCGTAAACATCTCAATTAACAACATCTCAAATCAACAACATCTCATAAACATCTCAATTAACAACATCTCAAATCAACAACATCTCATAAACATCTCAAAAGCATATCAACGTCTCGTCATCAACATCTCATATCATCAAAATAATTTATTAAACATCATTTATTTATCACACGTCATTTGTTCATCATAATCATCAAACATAACTTTAGTAATAACATCTCACTAATAACTCAGATGTATATTAATAATACAGTAATCCATATTGTTATTATGCAATTTCACATCGTTACTGTCACTAATCCTACTGTCATAATTCAAACAGCAGCCTCTAAACATCTCTTACTCATCATTCTGTTCAAAATCCAGCATAACGACCAATACGGGAAGTAATTCTAAATCCTAAATCAGCTACTAGGATTACACTTCTTATTCATCGTTTTAATCACCTAAAATAAAGTTCATCGCGTTACCTATTCAACGCTTCGAACGACATCTCAAACAGAATCCTAAAACTCAAGTTACAACACTTTAAAATTGAATCTGTCAAAAATCAGACATCATGGGTCGATGCATAACCCTTTGGATCGACGCGTATTGCTTCATCTGCACATCATGAGTCGACGCATCCTCCTTATGGATCGACTCATCCTGGCCTCATACACATCATGTATCGACACATGCATCTCACCGGTCGACTCATCCAGAGTCTTGCAACTATCATGTATCGATGCAAATCCTTCTTGTATCGACTCATCCTGAGTCTAACATCACCCATGTATCGACTCATCCCGCTTGAGGTCGACACATATTGACCCTTCCTGCATAATTCTGCGATTTTTCTCTGTATTTTCACTACTGGAATCATATTACAGCCCCACAAACCTTATTATAATCATGATAAATCATCACCTAACATTATCCTATATTGCTACATCGATTAAACAACATCATGACATCATTATTCATCTAAAATTCATCAAATCTTCATCATACATCATCATACACATCCAATTCAAGAATAAAACAACAATCACCTCTAACCCCACATATCAAACATCATGAACCCAATTATAAAGTCAGAACCCCACCCTTACCTTGGATTGAAGGTCGCTCTACAATTTCTAGGTTGAATTCTTATTCTTGCCGTTTTCCACTTTCCAGCAGCTTCACGTTCTTATCAAATCCTTATTTCTTTCTACTGCTTCTTTCTTCTATTCCTTCTCACAAATAATAAAATAACCTTATTATTCTATTATTCCTTATTTCTTATTAGGCTCAAAACCTACACCCCCTTATTACTTCTACTCTCACAAAATAATCCCACATTAAATAATATTACACTTCTAATATTATTTCACCACATAATAATATAATGCCTCTACTATATTATTTCTCCACTTAATAAAATAAATCCATTCGATTATAACACATCTTCACAAATATTCCAAAAATAATAATTAAATAATTAATTAAATTACGGGCGTTACAACTCTCCCCCACTTGGAATATTTTCGTCCTTGAAAATTTACCTTAATCAAACAATTCAGGATAGGAGTGTCGCATCTTGCTCTCCAACTTCCAAGTCATGCTTTCACCAGCAGCTCCTAGCCGAACCACTTTAGCCAAGGCAATCTCTTTGCCCCTCAGAGTCTTCATTTCACGATCCGCGATCCGTACAGGCATCGTCTCCACCGTAAGATTATCCCGTACTTGTACATCGTCCATATGAATCACATGAGATGGATCTGAAATATACTTTCGAAGTTGCGACACATGAAACACATCATGCAAATTCGAAAGGTTAGGTGGTAAGGCCACTCTGTAAGCAACATTCCCCACTCTCTCTGAAATCTGATACGGTCCAATAAAACGAGAAGTGAGCTTCTTAGCCTTCAATGCTCGCTGTGATCGGTGGATCTGGAACTGACTGTTTAACGCTGGTTCGCGAAATGTCGCGGAAGCAAGAGTCGCCACCGTCTTTTATTTTTCCAAATGGAAAGGACAAAAGCACAGAAAAATTCCTTATAGAGATTGCTCTCGGTTCGGGAGGTAGGTTATAGAAAGGGAAGGTGTTAGCACCCTTTCTATCCATGGTTATCCATGGGCTCTTAGATACTTGCTCAATATGTTTTCAAAATGTCTTGTTTGCTTTTCAATTGTGGGTTTAAAAAAGTTTCTTTGAAAAATTTCAGTTCGACTCGTACGTCAGAGTGTTTGAAAAATTTGCTTTGAAAGCTTTTGAAAAGTGTTGGTGTGAAAAGAGTTTTTGATTTGTTTTGAAGAGAGCAAGTATCCATGAGTCGTCTACCTACCCTAAGGAATTCGTCTGTGTAAATGTCCTTTAAAGTAGTGCCATCCCACCATTGAGAGGTAGGTAGCACCACCGTTGGAGGTGTTCGGGTCAATTCGAGGTTCGGGACATGGTGATCACCAGAGCAATGGGAAGACACCTTAGAAGCTACCCTCATGCCAGGTTCCCGGATCATGAGGACTTATTAAGACATCCTCTACTCGACGATCACCTTTCGAGGCAAGGCAACAGTGAGGCGTACCCTAGGGGTGGTGTGTGCGATTCGTGTGTCGTTTTCATTGATATTTGTCTTGTCATGTTCATTGTGATCTACGCTTGATTTTATTATGGCCATTCATTCTTTCATGCTTTTTGTTAACAGTTAAAAGAAAAAATATTTGCGGGAAAGTAAATCTAAGGCTATTACAAATGGCGCGGGTCCACATCGCCAAAATTAAACCGGACCCGATTTGACGGAAAGTAAATAAAGCAAAAGAAATAAAAGTGCGAGAGGTTAAATTGTCCGAGTTACATGGCTTTGGGAGAGATACATAATTATTTAAGCAATAAAATAAATACGCAAATTAAACAATTAAAAATATGGGCGTTGGACCCTTTTGCAAAATTAAAATTAATAAGGAATTAAAGTTAAAATTAAATATTTTTTGGTATTTTTTGTGTTTTTTAGGAATTAAAAGAAAAAAGAATTAATTAGAATGAAAATTGAATGCAAACCCTAATTCTAATGGCTTTTAAATTTATTGTGAAAATATTAAATTAAAATCTAAATGAACCCTAATTAATTATGTACAATTTTAATTATGAAAAATAAATATAATAAATATTACTATAGTGAAAAAGAAATAAAACAACAATAATTAACCTATTTCTACATATTTTTTATATTTTTGTCATTAAAAGAAATTTAAAATTGTAACCTAATTAAAAACTAATAACTACATATTAATTTATTTATGAGAATATTAGAATAAAATAATTTATTACATTTTTTTTTCTGGTTTTTTAGGATGTTTTTATATTTTGTAAAAGAAAATTAATTAATTTGATTAAAACAATAAAGCAAAAATAAAACATCAAATTGAAAAAAAGAAAAATAATAAAATGTAATGAAATTGCAAACCAGGGGATTTCAGTCCCAATTGTGAGGTATAGGCCTTAGAATGCTGGCCCATTAAGCTTTGGTCCATTTGACCTCTTCAGTTTGTGTGCCAGCGCGTTGACCTGGGCATAGCATGCTCTTTGAATCCCTGCCCTTGATTAAATCTCCAGATGAACGTGGCTGGCTTGATGATGGAGGATACATGGTGTACCTTAATGTTGTGCCTGCATGGGAATTTATATGGAAAAACAAGATTGAAATATGCAAGACCTGGGACTCGAACCCAGGTCACTAACATCACCAAGCAACACCTGTACCACTGAGCCATGTTAACGCGTTTACTATATAATTAACGAATAAATAATATAAATGGACACAACGCATTAGTGACTGAAGCGCGCGAAACTTTGAATGAACGAATCACTGGTTGACACCACATCATCGTCCTCACCACCCCTGTAAAACAAAACGCAATAGCAACGGTTTTCAACGCGTTGCAGAAGGCAGGCTATTGGAAAATAGCGAATAGGGCTATGACGTCCATAAATTGATCGCGAATGGTGTTTCTTGTTCGTTGGAGCGTGCTGGTTACAACCATCATAGTCTTGTGGGCTAATTTTACTTAGTCTTAAAAGCCCTAATTTCTCCTCCTGAAAACCCTAGAAAAGCTAACATGGTAGAATCATATTGAGAGCGCAAAAACACAATCAAATGGTACGGTTAGCATCAGAAAACATCAATGAGTAACAATCCATAACAAAAATGCAATGATTATGCTTCAAAATTAAAATACGATTAAGCAAGTTTCTTGATGCAGTTTACGTTCAATCTACCAATTCTTGGAGTTTTGATGGTGGTTAATGAGTGAGAATCGTTCAGTGAGACTTGAGGATGCTATTGGGATCGTTGTTGTGCCTTGAATCGCCTCCTAAAGTTGATTTCGGATTTTTGTTCTTAAGCCAAATTTTCAAGTTTTTATCTTGTTCTTCTGCGCAGCTTAGGGTGTTAGGATTAGGTTTATGATCAGGCCTTTGTAGTGTAGCAATTAGGTTAAGAAAACTCAATAAAATCCAATGAATTAATGGTTTTTGCAATTTTGATTTCATAAGATCTTTCCATATCTTTTTCACATGTATTTTTGTGTCAATTAGCTCAAATCACACCAAATCTTTCCATGTTGGGATGTGCACGAAATATTGAGTTCAAAACATGTATAAAAAGATTGAAAACATTAGGTTAGGCATTTTTCACATATTTAATTTGATTTAAATGAATTAATATGCATAATAATTCAAATAAATAAATAAAAAATGAGAAAATACTTCCCTTTGGGCCAAGTGGTCGTGCACATGCTTGGAATGATGAATCTTGGAAGAAAAATGGGCCCATTTGCAATTTTAGGTCATTTGGATCAAAGTTGACTTTTCAAAATATCCAAAAATTTCCCAACTTCCACAAGGCATAACTTGCTCAATTTTTAAGCTTTTCACATGTTCTTTGACATTTTGGAAAGGTCTTTGAGTCCTTTAACCAATTCCTTTGGTCCCATGTCATTTTGATTTACCAATCTCAAGTTATGGCCTTTGACTTAAAGTCCCTTTTTGTTGACTTTTGAAAATGACCTATAATGTTGAAATTGATAACTTTTTGTGAGAGCATTTCTTGGACTTGGAATATGAAGATGAGTTGTAGGAAATGTATTTCTCTTCAAAATGAGCTTTGGATGGAAATTTTCTGATAATCCATGTGAAAGTTATGCCCTGGTCAATTTCAGTTGTCCAAATATAGTAACTTTTGCATCTTTGATGATTTCTGAGCCAAATTTTGAGAATCATGATCAAGCATTGATCAAATGATGTTTGTGGCTTCAAAATGATATGTTGACCAAAAATTTGAACTTTTGACTGCCAAATGACCATTTTGCCCCTACAGTTGACTGTAGTGCAATTTAGGGTTTTGACTATGCAATTTTGAGCTGAATGCCTTGAAACTTGATATGAGGATACTTGACCATCTTTGTAAGCATATGAGACTTGATTGGGCCTTTGAAAACTTCATTTCTTTGATCAGAACCCAAACCCTAGTTTTGACTGTATAGGAGACTGTTGGACTGCACAACCCTTGGGGAATTTTGTGACTTGGCTTGGCAATTTCTTGAAGAATATAGGAGGGCAAATTTTGGGGTACAACAGTTGCCCCTGTTCAATCCTCTTAGACCTGAGGATGCAGATTGGCCGACGTGCCTTTCGTAATCCGAGGGTAGAAGATGATTGGACACTAGAGTGCCCAGAAATTTGCGCTCACATAGTAGCAGTGAAGATGGAATGGGCTTATAGATGCCATTTAGAGATTGCTGGGTAGGATGATGGGCTTATAGATGCCATCTGGATGTTGATCGTGTAGGAGATTCCTTAGCGAGTACCTGCATACCTGCAAAAGAACAAGTGAGTACCTGACACGTTGCAGGAGTTGGTTTTCAGATGCTTGGTATAGATGTGTCCTGACTGGTTACAAGAGCTGAGTCTGGAGCTTCAAACAGCGATGAATGAACCAGGGATGGTTACTGCTTTAGCATGAATGATAAGAGAACCTTGGATGATTTTAACTTCAACAACGCTCGTTGAGAAAAAACCTTGGCGGGAATTACCATCTTTGCAATATCGGAACGAGAACCATAGGCAATTATAATCTGAAAGGAATGATCACCTCACTCAACGTCGGAGAGGGAAACATCTGAAAAGGACTTACCACCTCACACACCGTCGGAGAGGGAACCATAAGAGACTATCACCTCACACTCATCGTCGGAGAGGGAAACATCTGAAAAAGGAATTACCACCTCACGCACTTGCCGGAGAGGGGACCATAGGAGACTATCACCTCACACTCATCGTCGGAGAGGGAAACATCTGAAAAGGGAATTACTACCTCACACACCGTCGGAGAGGGAACCATAGGAGACTATCACCTCACACTCATCGTCGGAGAGGGAAACATCTGAAAAGGGAATTACTACCTCACACACCGTCGGAGAGGGAACCATTGGAGACTATCACCTCACACTCATCGTCGGAGAGGGAAACATCTGAAAAGGGAATTACTACCTCACACACCGTCGGAGAGGGAACCATAGGAGACTATCACCTCACACTCATCGTCGGAGAGGGAAACATCTGAAAAGGGAATTACTACCTCACACACCGTCGGAGAGGGAACCATTGGAGACTATCACCTCACACTCATCGTCGGAGAGGGAAACATCTGAAAGGGAATTACTACCTCACACACCGTCGGAGAGGGAACCATTGGAGACTATCACCTCACACTCATCGTCGGAGAGGGAAACATCTGAAGAAGGGATTACCACCTCACGCACTTGCCGGAGAGGGGACCATAGGAGACTATCACCTCACACTCATCGTCGGAGAGGGAAACATCTGAAAAGGACTTACCACCTCACACACCGTCGGAGAGGGGACCATAGGAGACTATCACCTCACACTCATCGTCGGAGAGGGAAACATCTGAAGAAGGAATTACCACCTCACGCACTTGTCGGAGAGGGGACCATAAGAGACTATCACCTCACACTCATCGTCGGAGAGGGAAACATCTGAAAAGGGAATTACTACCTCACACACCGTCGGAGAGGGAACCATAAGAGACTATCACCTCACACTCATTGTCGGAGAGGGACACATCTGAAAAACTTCTACTGAGTCTTCATCAGGAAAATCTGTTGGGAGTCGATTTAGCTGGACTGGACATGGTCTTGAAATGTCTTCAACTGGAATAAGGATCAGGGAGATCTTAGGGTCGATCTTGACTGAACCAGAGGAGGTTTTTTTTTGATAAGGATGTGATGAAGGAATCGGAGACGATTGCTACTCCAAATCTATGATGAAGGAATCTGGGACGATTACTACCTCAGCGGAATGATGAAGGAATCTGGGACGATTACTACCTCAGCAGAATGATGAAGGAATCTGATTACTACCTCAGCAGGATGATGAAGGAATCTGGGACGATTACTACCTCAGCAGAATGATGAAGGAATCTGGGACGATTACTACCTCAGCAGGATGATGAAGGAATCTGGGACGATTACTACCTCAGCAGGATGATGAAGGAATCTGGGACGATTGCTACTCCAAATATATGATGAAGGAATCTGGGACGATTACTACCTCAGCAGGACGATGAAGGAATCTGGGACGACTGCTACTCCAAATATATGATGAAGGAATCTGGGACGATTACTACCTCAACGGGTAAAGACTTTCATCTGTTGATCGTTCTTTCCTGAAAAAGTAACGAATTAGTTGTATGCAATGTCATAATGCATGAATTGCATGATTTTAAGATGTTCTCAAAAATAAATGAGATTGGGGTGATATGATGCGTCTATGCATGCTATAATGATGTATGTGACGTTTTATGAATGTGTTTTTCGTCTAGGAAAGTAAATCCTTGACGGGTGCCAGGAAGTCGTATCCTGGGCTGATGTTGAAGAATAGATTTTGCTTCATGCTGGGGATGATAACTGCAAGAATACCGGTAGGAGAAGACGACTCTGTTGCGGAATAAATTTGACAAATGGAAGATTCTGCGGGGAGAAAAGATACTCTAGCGACCATGCTGGGAAGCAACACTCTGTGGGGAGAGAGATGCTTTGCTGAATGTTGATAATAACTCTGTTGGGGGTGTCTTGTTGTTGGAAGTGTGAATAGACTTCGTTGGGGATAGAAGACTTCGTCGAGGACGCTCTTTCCGTGGCTTTTGGCTGAGGATAACCCAGTTATATCCTGTTAAGGAAATAACTCTTTGAATAAAGCCGGGAGACGCGTTCGTGTTCTGCGAGGGGATAAGCTTCCAGAATTTACTGGGGATAAGCTTATTGCTTGGGGATATGGATTCCAATTTTCTTGGGGAAACTGGATTGGACTCTCTTGGGGAAGTATTGAACCGTATTGGTTATGTTCTTCAACGGAACCTACCTTGATACCCTGGAGGACAAAACAATCAGATTGCTTAGACCACTCTTTATTGCCCCTGTTTCTTTGGGAGAAGGCACCTGTGGAATACTGATAATTATTGATGGACAAGCCTTCTTCTGGTAGGCAGATGGCAGGACATAGTCGTACGCTTTAATCCCTATCTTTTGCCTGGACCGCCCTTTCGGGTTTTCAGTCCACCGGGATACCCATTTTTGCCCAAGCCGCCTTTTCAGGTTTTCGACTTGCCGGGTATACAGATTTTTTTTCATTTCATCCCTTCATTTTGCCCGAACCCTTTTGGTTCACCGGGAAGCCCTTATTTTTTCCTAGGTATGTCAACCTAGCGGGTCTTTGATTTTGCGTAGTATCTTTTCGACTATGTCCACGCTCTTAGAATGCAGGGAGATGCCCCTGTCAGTAGTGTTTTGTCATGCCACCAGAAGGTGTTTGATCAGGCCAGATTCGTTGTTGAAATGCCCCAAGCGACTCAGGCGGAGATTTGCCCCAGGCTTTTTGGCCTTTGAGAGATTCTCTGAATCTTGACTGAACTGCCCCAGATGACGGACCATGATCATACCATGCCCCTTGATTGGAAGTGCTTCTGTTCATTAGGCATTCATCGTGCGAATTTCCCTGATGTTCAAACGAAAAGTCATATGTAAACAAAGTTATGTTAAAAATGCAAAGCTTATGTCTGTCTTGAAGATTTTGAAAATGAATTCTTTTTTCATAAAACATGTGGATGTTTGTAAAACATGATGTCAACTTTGTATTTACCGTAGCCTTAAGGAGTCAGGATACCTTTCGTAACAGTATGCTTTCGAACTAACCCATGCCTCAGCTAGGACTTTTGAGGGTTATAACATGGCCTGGTTCACGGTTTAAGAAACAAAGGAAAAAGGCTCAAATTTTATTTGTACCCACCCGCTCTTCGTGATGTTCTTCAAACCTAAACTCAGTTGATCGTGCGTTAGACCTTTTTTGAGTTTTTGTCCTGATGTTCCAATGATGGTTCAGATATTGATGATTTATTCTGAATAGGCGGTCATTTTTGTTTTTGTTGAGGATTTGTAGGACCTCTTTCTTTTTTCGATTTCGTTATCCCTTTCTTTTTTTGCCTGAACTGTTTCCTTTTTCGGAATTACAGTCAGCGGGATGCCCCAGTTTTGTAAGTCCCTTCTTATAGGTTTTGACTTCTTGGGCTTTTTGTTTATGATTTTTTTTGATAACAACTGCCTGTCTTTATGATTGTTCTGAACCATCACTGTTTTTTTCGTAAGGATCTCTTTGGTGCCATTCGTCATGCATTTGGATCAACTGAGAAGACTACCCTGCCCCGGGTTATGATAAAGGGTTTTAACTTTCGAAAATAAAAACTCCTACTTCTTTGGCTCAGATGGGTTGACGAGGGTTTATCATCCTTATAACTCCAGTGTTTAGGGATTGAAACAATGCCTGTACCTCATCAGCGGGGTCTGTTCAAAAGCATACTGTAGATCGTGGTATCGTTTTCGTCATCCTCCCTCAAGAGGCTTAGAATTTTAGATCAAGAGTTGTCATCAGAAAAAATATGAAAATAATTTGCATTTAGTGAATACGAATATATTGATTCAAAATAGACATAAGCGATGCATTAATGAAATAACAATGTTTAACATGAATAAATGTTTGAACAATCAAAGAAAAAATACAACTTGAACATTTGAATGAACAAAAGACGTTCTCGATGATTTGGTATAGGATCAGTGTTCAAATTCGACCTCCTTGGCGTCAATCAAATCCTGGATCTTGTTCTTCAAGGTCCAACAGTCGTCGGTGTCATGTCCAGGACTGTCAGAATGGTAGGCACATCTCACACCCGGGTTGTACTTGGAAGAGGAAGTATCAGGATTTTGAGGAGGATCCTTTAGTGTGATCAGTTTTGCCCTCAGCAATTGCTGTAATGCCTGAGACAAAGACATGTTGATGTCAGTATACTTCCTATCTTGATGCTTTATCCTACGCCTATTGCTCTTTCTTGGTTGAACGGGCGTGGGATCAGAAATCTGGATTGCCCCCACATCATGACGACCCTTTTTACCATTTATAGCATTGGATTCTTTCTTCCCACTGTGGGGCTTTTTCTGAGCATCAGCAGGTGCGGTTTCTTGAATCTTCCCCGACTTGATACCAGCTTCGATTCTCTCCCCAGTCAAGACAAGATCTGTAAACCCAGCAGCAGAATTCCCAATTAGGTGGTTGAAGAATGGACCAGACGGGGTCCCCAAGAACATGTCGACGAGCTCGCGGTCAGTCATAGGTGGTTGTACCCTTCCAGCAAGGTCCCTCCATTTTTGAGCATACTCTTTGAAGCCTTCTCCTGCACCCATAGACATTCCCTAAAGCTGAGTGCGCGTGGGAGCGAGGTCAGCGTTGTACTGGTAATGCTTGTAGAAAGCAGTGGCTAAGTCTTCCCAGGTACGGATGTTAGCTCCATTCAGTTGATAGAACCACTCGAGCTAAGTCCCCGAAAGACTCTCTTGGAAGAAATGGATCCATAAGTTTTTGTCAGCTGTATAGGGCTGGATCCTCCTTGTATAAGCCCTGAGATGCAACTTAGGACAGGATGCCCCATCGTATTTAGCAAAGGCAGGTACCTTGAATTTGCGCGGGATCACTACCCCAGCAGACAGACCTAGATCCTCGAAGTCCAGGCCAGGCACCTTTTGTATCTCCATAGCACTGAGCCGGTCTTCCAACTGTTTGTACCTGTCCTCAGCCGGAGGGTACTGTTCATCATTGAAATCTGTCTCATTGTCGGAGACCACTGGGCTGGGAATCCTTTCTTCTTGATGACTACTTTTCCCCACAAATGGAGTTGTCCTCTCAGCTTGGTCCTGCAGGGTGTTCCCAGATCTGCGTCTAGGGCTGAACAAGACAGTCCTCTTCTTCTTCTTTTCCTTCTTCAAGAGCAGAGCCTTCAGATCTTGCTGCCCCTGGGTCAAATTCATGATCAGTTCTTGGAACTGGGCATTCTGAGCCTGGAGGTCCTTGATAGTGTGCTCGGTTGAAGATTCAGGATTCATGACGATCGGCTGAAATAAACAGCGAAGAAGGGTAAGCAACCTGTCAAAGGGACACCTGCAATGCAATGAGATGTATGACATGCATGTAATGCTTTCAAGGACCTCGCGGGAGAAACAAGAAAATTTGTTAGCCTTTGAATTTATAGCTTGATGGAAAGAAACCCATGTTGTTGAGAATTCTTCTCCAAGGGTCAAAGGCTCACCATGTCCAGTGGGTCATAGCCCCTGACAACCTTGGTTAGAGGAAAATAAATCCTCTTTGCCCCTTGCTGGACAGTTGGTTCATCATGACCTACATCACAAGCCCTTGAGATCCTTGAAATGGATTAGGATGTATGCAATGGTATGATGTCATGCATGGGGTGATGTAGGTAAACCCCGTTATGAGTCCCAATTAAGGACTATAAACAGACCCTGCAAGAAATTCAGTATACTTTGTTATGAGTCCCAATTAAGGACTATAAACAAAACCTGCAAGAAATTTGGTAAACCTTGTCATGAGTCCTAGTTAAGGACTATAAACAAAACCTGCAAGAAATTCGGTAAACCTTGTCATGAGTCCTAGTTAAGGACTATAAACAAAACCTGTAAGTAGTTCATGTGTCAGATAACGAGCATGCAAGTAGGCAAGTACAAAGGCACACAAGTCACACAAAAGAGCCCTTAGAGTTTAGGCCAGCATGAGGTCTAGGTATTACCCTCTTGAAGTTGGTGGGTTCAACCTGTCCTAATCAAAGTAACCGGGTTCTAAGGTTCCCAATATCACGGGATTGCTTTCATTGTTCATCGTTTCGATTTAGCCACTGAACTGGCGACCGAAATATTCCAGGAAAGCAACCCTCAATTGAGTGTAGTATCGAGTATCAACCAACCTCGGACTGCACCAAAGTCAGTTATCTCACTACCCTAAAGAGGCCAAGATAGTTCAATTAAGGTTCCTAAGGTCTGTTGATGCTTCACGACACCACGCGGAGGCCCCGTACTCTCCTTGACTGAACTCAAGGGTTACCGGTACACACCAAAGTGCCACATCAACGTAGCAGACTGTTTCAACCATGTCGGTATACCCCGCACAGTTCCCTCACAGCCTTGTTGCTACTTTCTAAGAAGGTATCCCCCAGATCCGGGTTAGGATCTATAGAACTCCCCAGCAACCCACAATTTAAAGCACACAAGGAAAACAATTGAAAACATAGTGATCTTAGTCCTAAGGTACACCTCACTTTTATAAGATTCCCCAGCAGAGTCGCCAGTTCTGTGATCGGTGGATCTAGAACTGACTGTTTAACGCTGGTTCGCGAAATGTCGCGGAAGCAAGAGTCGCCACCGTCTTTTATTTTCTCCAAATGGAAAGGACAAAAGCACAGAAAAATTCCTTATAGAGATTGCTCTCGGTTCGGGAGGTAGGTTATAGAAAGGGAAGGTGTTAGCACCCTTTCTATCCATGGTTATCCATGGGCTCTTAGATACTTGCTCAATATGTTTTCAAAATGTCTTGTTTGCTTTTCAATTGTGGGTTTAAAAAAGTTTCTTTGAAAAATTTCAGTTCGACTCGTACGTCAGAGTGTTTGAAAAATTTGCTTTGAAAGCTTTTGAAAAGTGTTGGTGTGAAAAGAGTTTTTGATTTGTTTTGAAGAGAGCAAGTATCCATGAGTCGTCTACCTACCCTAAGGAATTCGTCTGTGTAAATGTCCTTTAAAGTAGTGCCATCCCACCATTGAGAGGTAGGTAGCACCACCGTTGGAGGTGTTCGGGTCAATTCGAGGTTCGGGACATGGTGATCACCAGAGCAATGGGAAGACACCTTAGAAGCTACCCTCATGCCAGGTTCCCGGATCATGAGGACTTATTAAGACATCCTCTACTCGACGATCACCTTTCGAGGCAAGGCAACAGTGAGGCGTACCCTAGGGGTGGTGTGTGCGATTCGTGTGTCGTTTTCATTGATATTTGTCTTGTCATGTTCATTGTGATCTACGCTTGATTTTATTATGGCCATTCATTCTTTCATGCTTTTTGTTAATAGTTAAAAGAAAAAATATTTGCGGGAAAGTAAATCTAAGGCTATTACAAATGGCGCGGGTCCACATCGCCAAAATTAAACCGGACCCGATTTGACGGAAAGTAAATAAAGCAAAAGAAATAAAAGTGCGAGAGGTTAAATTGTCCGAGTTACATGGCTTTGGGAGAGATACATAATTATTTAAGCAATAAAATAAATACGCAAATTAAACAATTAAAAATATGGGCGTTGGACCCTTTTGCAAAATTAAAATTAATAAGGAATTAAAGTTAAAATTAAATGTTTTTTGGTATTTTTTGTGTTTTTTAGGAATTAAAAGAAAAAAGAATTAATTAGAATGAAAATTGAATGCAAACCCTAATTCTAATGGCTTTTAAATTTATTGTGAAAATATTAAATTAAAATCTAAATGAACCCTAATTAATTATGTACAATTTTAATTATGAAAAATAAATATAATAAATATTACTATAGTGAAAAAGAAATAAAACAACAATAATTAACCTATTTCTACATATTTTTTGTATTTTTGTCATTAAAAGAAATTTAAAATTGTAACCTAATTAAAAACTAATAACTACATATTAATTTATTTATGAGAATATTAGAATAAAATAATTTATTACATTTTTTTTTCTGGTTTTTTAGGATGTTTTTATATTTTGTAAAAGAAAATTAATTAATTTGATTAAAACAATAAAGCAAAAATAAAACATCAAATTGAAAAAAAGAAAAATAATAAAATGTAATGAAATTGCAAACCAGGGGGTTTCAGTCCCAATTGTGAGGTATAGGCCTTAGAATGCTGGCCCATTAAGCTTTGGTCCATTTGACCTCTTCAGTTTGTGTGCCAGCGCGTTGACCTGGGCATAGCATGCTCTTTGAATCCATGCCCTTGATTAAATCTCCAGATGAACGTGGCTGGCTTGATGATGGAGGATACATGGTGTACCTTAACGTTGTGCCTGCATGGGAATTTATATGGAAAAACAAGATTGAAATATGCAAGACCTGGGACTCGAACCCAGGTCACTAACATCACCAAGCAACACCTGTACCACTGAGCCATGTTAACGCGTTTACTATATAATTAACGAATAAATAATATAAATGGACACAACGCATTAGTGACTGAAGCGCGCGAAACTTTGAATGAACGAATCACTGGTTGACACCACATCATCGTCCTCACCACCCCTGTAAAACAAAACGCAATAGCAACGGTTTTCAACGCGTTGCAGAAGGCAGGCTATTGGAAAATAGCGAATAGGGCTATGACGTCCATAAATTGATCGCGAATGGTGTTTCTTGTTCGTTGGAGCGTGCTGGTTACAACCATCATAGTCTTGTGGGCTAATTTTACTTAGTCTTAAAAGCCCAAATTTCTCCTCCTGAAAACCCTAGAAAAGCTAACATGGTAGAATCATATTGAGAGCGCAAAAACACAATCAAATGGTACGGTTAGCATCAGAAAACATCAATGAGTAACAATCCATAACAAAAATGCAATGATTATACTTCAAAATTAAAATACGATTAAGCAAGTTTCTTGATGCAGTTTACGTTCAATCTACCAATTCTTGGAGTTTTGATGGTGGTTAATGAGTGAGAATCGTTCAGTGAGACTTGAGGATGCTATTGGGATCGTTGTTGTGCCTTGAATCGCCTCCTAAAGTTGATTTCAGATTTTTGTTCTTAAGCCAAATTTTCAAGTTTTTATCTTGTTCTTCTGCGCAGCTTAGGGTGTTAGGATTAGGTTTATGATCAGGCCTTTGTAGTGTAGCAATTAGGTTAAGAAAACTCAATAAAATCCAATGAATTAATGGTTTTTGCAATTTTGATTTCATAAGATCTTTCCATATCTTTTTCACATGTATTTTTGTGTCAATTAGCTCAAATCACACCAAATCTTTCCATGTTGGGATGTGCACGAAATATTGAGTTCAAAACATGTATAAAAAGATTGAAAACATTAGGTTAGGCATTTTTCACATATTTAATTTGATTTAAATGAATTAATATGCATAATAATTCAAATAAAAAAATAAAAAATGAGAAAATACTTCCCTTTGGGCCAAGTGGTCGTGCACATGCTTGGAATGATGAATCTTGGAAGAAAAATGGGCCCATTTGCAATTTTAGGTCATTTGGATCAAAGTTGACTTTTCAAAATATCCAAAAATTTCCCAACTTCCACAAGGCATAACTTGCTCAATTTTTAAGCTTGTCACATGTTCTTTGACATTTTGGAAAGGTCTTTGAGTCCTTTAACCAATGCCTTTGGTCCCATGTCATTTTGATTTACCAATCTCAAGTTATGGCCTTTGACTTAAAGTCCCTTTTTGTTGACTTTTGAAAATGACCTATAATGTTGAAATTGATAACTTTTTGTGAGAGCATTTCTTGGACTTGTAATATGAAGATGAGTTGTAGGAAATGTATTTCTCTTCAAAATGAGCTTTGGATGGAATTTTTCTGATAATCCATGTGAAAGTTATGCCCTGGTCAATTTCAGTTGACTTTTTCAATTGTCCAAATATAGTAACTTTTGCATCTTTGATGACTTCTGAGCCAAATTTTGAGAATCATGATCAAGCATTGATCAAATGATGTTTGTGGCTTCAAAATGATATGTTGACCAAAAATTTGAACTTTTGACTGCCAAATGACCATTTTGCCCCTACAGTTGACTGTAGTGCAATTTAGGGTTTTGACTGTGCAATTTTGAGCTGAATGCCTTGAAACTTGATATGAGGATACTTGACCATCTTTGTAAGCATATGAGACTTGATTGGGCCTTTGAAAACTTCATTTCTTTGATCAGAACCCAAACCCTAGTTTTGACTGTATAGGAGACTGTTGGACTGCACAACCCTTGGGGAATTTTGTGACTTGGCTTGGCAATTTCTTGAAGAATATGGGAGGGCAAATTTTGGGGTACAACACTCGCCCAACATCAGTTACAGGTGTAACTCTTAAAAACACATGTCACCAGCTTGAAATTCTAAATCATTCCTTCGCTTGTCATGATAACTCTTCTACCTACTTTGTGAATCTTTCATCTTTTCTCGAATCAACTTCACCTTCTCGGTAGTCTCACGAACAAGTTTAGGTCCAAGTACTACACTCTCACCAGATTCATGCCAACATAAAGGAGTTCTACATCTTCGACCATACAACGCCTCAAAAGGTGCCATCCCAATACTGGAATGATAACTGTTATTATAAGTGAACTCTATCAAAGGAAGATAAGTATCCCACGAACCTCCCTGCTTGAGAACACATGCCCTCAGCAAATCTTCCAACGATTGAATAGTCCGTTCAGTCTGACCATCCGTCTGAGGATGATACGCTGAACTCAACCTCAACTTAGAACCCAACGCTTCTTGAAAACTCTTCCAAAAATCAGAAGTAAATCTTGGATCTCTATCTGACATAATGCACAAAGGAAAACCATGCAGCTTCACAATCACACTGTTGTACCCCAAAATTTGCCCTCCCATTTCCTCAACATTTTCTCATCACAAAACCCTTGGAGCTCAAGATCCAGTTAGGGTTTCTCTGCTCAAGACTTCTCCTTGCACTGTGGACCCAAATTAGGGTTTGTGTTTGAACAAAGATGTTTTGACCTAAAATGCCTAAGATGACTTTCATGCTTCATGTTGGACTCCCAAGTTTATCCATACCAAGTTTCAAGTCTTGATTCCAAATTTTGCCCAGTCAATTGGACAGTTGACCTAGAAATCAGCTGTATTGGGGAAAAAGTCAACTGTGGCCAATTGACAGTCAAATCTCATGGAAATTGACCCACATCAACATCATGAACTCACCCACATCAACATCATGAACTCACATGAACCATTTGATCAAGTTTGGATCACAATTCCACAAGAAATTTGATCAGATCACCAAAAGGGCAAAATGGTCATTTTTAGGGTTTTGACTGCACAAAAGCAATTTTTGACTGTTTGACCTAGCCAATGGCAAATAAAGCTCACATATGGATTCAAGGACCCCATGGAATTATCTTGACATGCTCAACAAGTTCAAAAGATCCCAAATACACAAGATTGACAGTTGAATTTCCCAGTCAATTGATCAATTTTGACTGTATACTGAAAAGTCAAACTTTGACTTTTTGGTCAAAATCAAGTGTCAAGATTCATTTTTTATCAAAACATGCCAAATCATGAAACTTGTTCATCAAGAAATCAAGAATTACAAATTAGGGTTTGAAATGAAGATTTTTCATAACTTAGAATTTTTCTAAGTTATGAAAAACCCTAATTTTTTCCTAACTTTGTCCCACTTTCTCACCAAGATTCATTTGGATTCAAGGAAAAGTCAAAACATGAAAGTTGTAGCCTATTTCAAAATCTACAACTTGGATGCACAAAGTTTTCCCAAAAGAAGCTTGTAGCTCAAGTTACAATTTTTGGAACAAGGGTACCAAACCATTCTTAACTTAGAGAAAATTTGACCTATTTTAGGCAAGGTTTTTATCTAACTTCAAGACCATTTTTCACATACTTCCACTTGGAATTTAAATTTTCATTTCAAAGATGGATTGTAGTACACATTCCAAGCTTTCCAAAATGTCCAAGAACTCATCAAACAACCTCATGGTTAGGGAGAATCGAATTTGGAAAGATGGGAAAAACTCACTTTTGATTTGGCCAAGTTACATGTTCATACATCTAGGCCATTTTGAAATCAGCTTGCACAACTTGATTACAGGTCCTATATCCCTTTTGCACTCATAAATTTAATGCAAACTCATTGTGCCAAGACCATATTTTATGTGTTCAAGCATTACATAAAGGTTTAGTCCCAAAATAGAAAAAGCATAATGCCCATTTTTGCAAAAGTAGAACTTTATGTCAATTAGCAATCCAAGCAAGTACAGTGCAAATCTCTTTGGCACAAGTTTATGAGCTAATTACACTGATAAAGGCCAAGGTATGCAGCATATTAGGGGGGCCTCTATCAGTCTAAAAACTCAAGTGGACATTTGTTGCTTAAAGTTGAAGAAACATAGCATAACCATACACAACTCTCATCTCAGCCAAGACAAGCTTAAGCAAACTTGTCAAACACATTCTAAACATCCATCCTGACCTGAGACACGAGCCTATCATCTCCAATACCTCCCCATTCACAGAATCACCCTCAAACTGCCAAAACAGAGTACCTGCTGCAGATTGAGTTCCATAACTCATTCCATTCGTGCATCCTTGCTAAAGACACTTCAAACACATCCCACAACATCCCTTGAAGCTATTCTAAACCTCAAACACGACCTGTAACACTCCCAATCAACATCACCATTTTCATTTTTCTGTTTTGCAGGTGGAGTTCTATAACTCGATTCAGCTAGTTTCAAAGCAAAGTAAAACTTGGAATAGCATCCCTGGACATCAAGGAAGCTGTACCAATCATCACCTTGCACTGAAAGTACCTCCATCACCAGATACGATTCCAACTGAACAGGTAAGTTCATGAACTCATATCTCTCTATCCAGGCATTGTTAGCTTTAGGTTTGTGAAGAAAATATGTCACATTCATAGCCCTGAACATGCCCATGCAATTAGTTTTCATTTATATTATGTGTGATGTGAGAATTTAATGTCTGAACATGGAACAAAAACTAGGTCAGGAATTGGGGGAGAAGAAATTCTGCCTCATCTTAGAGAGTTAAGTCAACTTCTTTATATGTCTGGATTCGTCTCTTAATGCTCTACATTTTTCATGTTGTGAGTTTTGCTTGAAAGTCCAGGAATTGGAAGATAGAAAATGCGTGTTGATTGTTGTTCATACAGTCTGGAGGTTGAAGAAGGACTTTTTGGGCTGGGCTCTGTTTCATATTTCTATTTGCACCTTTTTGTTACTTTTAAACCCCCTTGGCCCATTATGCTTATTTTTATGATTTTTTGACCTTTTCTTTTTTGTTCTGACTTATTTATTTTTCCTCACAATATTAAAAATATAAAAAAATATTTTTACACCATTTTTATATTTATTAGGCTTTTATTTGTTTAAATTGATATTTGTACATAAATAAATACTTATATACTATTATTTAAAAATACTAAAATTAATACCAATACATTTTATTTTTCTGATTTTTATTTTATTTTATCTTGTGAAAATATTTTATGAAAATATACCCCTTTTTTATAAATACTAAATATTATTATTTTGTATATATTTAATATATTTATCATATAATATAAATATTTACATATATATTAGTATATTTAGGTTAAAAATACAAGATATATACATTTTATTTTTTTATTAATATTTAACATTAAAAATACCTTTTTGACAAATATACTTCATTTTTTATTTTATTTTTGTATATAATAAATAAATATTGTCCATATTAAACAATTAATACTTTTATTTAATAAATTAGGGTTTTGCCCTAAATACATAAAAAATCCAAAAATTGATACTTTTTATTTTGTTTATTTGACATATAAAAATACCTTTTTTTTCATACATATAAAAAACATTTTTTGCATCTTGCATATTTATTCTTATTTTATTTAATTATTGTACATTAATTAATTTGTATAATTCCCAATTTGATGTAATAGTCTAGGTTTAAATTCCTTGTCAAAATACCCCCATTTGAACATTTGTACCCCCCTTCCCATATATTGTGTTGTAATAACTTAGAAACTTTATTTTTCGCACTTTAATGCTTTCTAATTATACCATGCTAGAATTAGGGTTTGTATGCAAATCAATCAACCAAAAATAGTTTGACCTAATTTCAAGATAAACAAGCATGAAAATGGACAACACTAATCACACTTGCACCCCTAGGGTATTCCACTTGTTGCCTTCAATAATGGGCCATATTGCATGTTAGGTCTCTTTGGGCAAAACAAAACAATCAAATGATCATAGTCCCTCGATGACGCTTTCAAAAGTTGCCTAAAAAATGATCAAGTCCCTTAAAGGAAAAATTGCCCAAAGATACTTGGCACCATTGCAATCATGGTCCAAACGATGACCCGCGCCCGTCCCTTTCACATCCTAACACAAGATTGTCCACCAAATGCAATGGTGGAACAAAATTGTTAAAAGGGTTAAAAACATAGGAGAAATCTTTGAGAAATTTAGGAGTAGACCAACTCTTAGTTACTTGAATCAAACTTGCAAAACAAAACACTTGCCTATCTTTCACTATACTTTCAAAAACAACTTTCAAAAACAAATGAAAACCTTTTCAAAAGACATACACCTTTGTATACATCCCAATATGGATCATTACAAAGGTTTCCACCACATTGGCTTCTTTTCAAAACATTTTCAAACCCACACACACAAAGCACCATTTCAAACAATTGAAAATTAAGGCAAGTTGATCTAAGCAAGTAACTAAGAGCCCATGGATAACCATGGATAGAAAGGGTGCTAATACCTTCCCTTTCTATAATCTACTCCCCGAACCCAAGAAAACATCTCAAAGGTTTTTGCTGTGCTTTTTTAACCTTTCCTTAGGATAAAATAAAAAGTCGGTGGCGACTCTTGCTCAACCGAAACATTTGCGAAAACAAACGCAAAACCATAGTCAGTTCTCCCACCGTATCACAGAACTGGCAACTCTGCTGGGGACAAATTTAAAAGTGGAGTAACCTTAGGGCTTAGATCACCCTCTTGCATGACTAATTGTTTGATTTGATTGCTTTATATCTTGGCTCTCTTGTTTGGGTTTGCAATCCTACGCCCGGATTTTGGGAAACATTCATAGATAGCAATACGTTGTGGAAACTGTGCGGGGTATACCGACACGGTCGAAGTAATAGCTATATTAGTGCGACATATTTGTGAGTACCGGTAACCCTTGAGTTCAATCAAGGAGAGTAGGGGACCGCTGAGTGATGTCACTAAGCACTAATGACCTAGAACCTTACTTGACCATCTTGGCCTTTTATTAGGGGTAGTGAGATGACCGGCTTTGGTGCATTCCGAAGTTGGTAGATACTCGATACTACACTCATTGAGGGTTGTTTTCTTGGAATATTTTGGTCGCTAGTTAAGTGGCTAAACCAAAACAATGAACAATGAAAACAATCCAGTGATATTGAGCTCCTTAGAACCCACTTACTATTTATAGGACAGGTTTTTAAGCCAACTACACTCAAGAGGGTACTTACCTATGAAACCCCATGCAAGCCTGAAACTAGGGTTTGGTGTGATTTTCTTGTACATATGTTTGTGCATACATCATAAACATCATAAAGCATCATATGTATTTACTAACCACTTCAAAGGTTTAGATCTTCATCTTTGTTCTTGTTTTGTAGGTCATGGAAATTCCTCGCAGAAAAACCATCCAAGTCAACCTTGTGAGAATCTCTCCTCAACTCAAGGAGCTCACCTCAAGAATTCCGGAAAGCTCATCCTTCAGTGAAAGACATGGTAGACTGCTCAGCTTAGTCAACACCAACATTGAAGAAGACATGATGAAAGTGCTATTCCAGTTCTTTGACCCTCTTCACCACTGTTTCACTTTCCCTGACTACCAGTTGGTGCCCACTTTGGAGGAATTTTCTTAACTCCTGAGAATTCCTATCCTTAATCAACTACCTTTCAATGGTACGGAAAAGGAACCAAAGCCTGAAGATGTTGCTCGAGCATTACATCTACAGCCTTCTGACATCAAGGGGCATTGGGAAACTAGAAGTGGTGTCAAAGGTTTCTTAGCAAAATTCTTGTTTGAGAAGGCACAAGAGTGTTGGAATTCATTGGACCTACAAGCCTTTGAAGAGATTGTGGCACTCCTTATCTATGGGTTGGTCTTGTTCCCAAATTCTGACCAATTGGTAGATGTCAACGCCGTCAAAATCTTCTTGTCCAGAAATCCAATACCAACATTGCTTGGGGACATTCTTCACTCATTTTACACACGAACAATGAGAAAGAGGGGTGTTCTCATGTGCTGCACTCCTCTCCTTGCAAGGTGGTTTATTTCTCACCTTCCACAATCTGTCTTGAAGAATGACCAAGGCTCAAGGTGGTCCCAACGGTTGATGACTCTTACTCACTTTGATGTACATTGGTGTTCTCGGTCCAGAGAAAATGTCATTATCATCGATCGTTGTGGAGATTTTCCTAACGTTCCTTTACTTGGAATCATAGGAGGTATCACCTACAACCCTTGCCTAGCTTTGAGGCAATTTGGATATGCACGAAGAGATGGCCCTCACGACATGTTGATTCCTGACCTAGTTTTTGACTTCGACAACGATGCGCAAGGACTTCGCCAAAGATTCATCAGAGCTTGGGGGAGGCCCAACAAGGTTGATAGCAAGACACTGGGACACAAAAACTCCATCCCTCTTGAGCCTTATCTCAAGTGGGTACGATCCCGAGCCCAGAGTCTAATGATGCCTTATCCTCATGTTCTCCCTGTGATTAAATAGCCTGTCAAGGAAGGAGAGGTTCCCTACACCATCCTACATCCTGACATGCCTACATCGTGGGAGGAGATGCAGGAGAGTTGGATCCAACTCAAGGAGGAACGGAACACTTTTGAAGCCAGCTTCTACGCCAGCGAGAAGAAGGTTCTAGAGCTCACCCGCCGACTCCATGAGCAAGAGGCCCTCAACACCTACATTGCGCCAAAGAGGATGCGCAACGTATTTTTACCTTGAGAAGTTGTTTTTGTAATATTTGGCCCATGGGGCATTTATGTACTAACAAATCTTTTCTTATTAATATGACGTGCGTTCCTTTTTGTCTGCAACAATTGTGAATTTCTAAAATCCTTGAATGCATTGCATAGATAGCATCTCATGCATCATGTGCATAACAGGTACCCTTTTTTCTACAGGTTGCTTAATCCTCTTCGCTGTTTATTTTGAACAGTCATCATGAATCCAGAATCATCCAGTGAACAAGCAATCAAGGCCCTTCAGGCCCAAAGTGCCCAGTTTCAAGAGATGGTGATGAACCTGGCCCAAGGGCAACAAGAGTTGAAGGCTCTGCTCCTAAAAAAGAAGAAGAAGAAGAGGACTGCTTTGTTCAATACTGGACGCAGGTTTGGGAACACACTCCATAACGAGGCTGATCCAACTACTTCCTCTGCCGAGAAAGATAGTCCCCAAGGGGGAGGAGCTCCTAGTCCTGCAGTCTCTGACAACGAGACGGATTACAATGACGAACAATACCCTCCTGCTGCTGACAGATACAAGCAATTAGAGGACCGCTTGAGCGCCATGGAAATTCAGAATGTGCCGGGGCTGGATTTCGGAGATTTGGGGTTATCTTCTGGGGTGGTAATCCAACATAAGTTTAAGGCGTCTGCCTTTGCCAAATACGACGGGGCTTCCTGTCCAAAGCTGCATCTAAGGTCGTACGTAAGGAAGATCCAACCTTACACGGCAGACAAAAATCTTTGGATCCACTTCTTCCAAGATAGCCTTTCGAGGTCACAACTTGAGTGGTTCTATCATCTAGATGGAACTAGTATCCGACATTGGGAAGATTTGGCGACCGCATTTTATAGACAATATCAATACAATTTTGACCTCGCTCCTACGCGTACCCAACTTCAGGGTATGTCTCTAGGAACGGGCGAAGGGTTCAAAGAATATGCGCAAAAATGGAGAGATTTAGTTGGCAGGGTGCAGCCTCCATTAACTGATCGTAAGCTGGTTGATATGTTTCTAGGGACCTTGTCTGGTCCATTTTTCAATCATCTGGTTGGCAATTCCTCAGCTGGGTTTACGGATTTGATCCTGACGGGTGAAAGGATAGAAGCTGGCATCAGGTCAGGAAAAATACAGAAAGCTGCCTCCGCAAGTACTGAGAAGAGGCTTTTCAAGAAGGAAGCTAGTGCAGTCTATGGTCCTAGAAGACAAGTCAAGCCAGAAAGCCGCCAAGCCGTCAATGCCTTGGTCATTTCAAAACCTGCTGTTGCTCCTCAGCAGTACAATCAACAAAGAGGTGAAAGGCCCAAGAGGCAGTATACTCGGCTGAGTATGACCTTGTCACAAATCTTACGGAAACTGTTATCAACCAACTTGGTGACCATCAAAGAGGCTCCGAAGGTCGTGAATACTGCATCTCCTAAGTATAACCCAAATGCCCGTTGTGCTTATCATTCCGATAGCCCCGGGCATACTACTGATGATTGTTGGGCCCTGAGAAACAAAGTTCAAGACCTTATTGATGCGAAGGAAATTCAGTTTGAGGCGCCTGAGAGGCCAAATGTTGTAACTGCTCCTATGCCCCAGCATAGAGTAAATGCCGTCGAGGAAGATTTGTATGCTGTTTCGGTGAATGATGTTGCTACCCCTCTATTGACTGTTAAGAGGAACTTACTACTAGCCGGTTTATTTCCGGGCTATAGCAAGGGTTGCCTCCTGTGTGCTGTTATCCCTACCGGTTGTCCGCTGCTGAAATCAGGCATCCAAAGCCTGATGGATAGCAAAGAAATTCTGTTCAAGAAAACTGTTGTTCCGTTTATTTCCGCTGAAGAAGTATCTGTCGTCACAATTTTCAACAATCCTACCAAGGCTCCCCCGAGAAAGCCAGTCCAAATTATGTCTGTTGCACCCATTACTATTACTGTCCCGGGGCCTCTCCCCTATGAATCTAACAAGGCTGTCCCATGGCACTATGGGGCAGACGTGTATGTGCTTGGAGTGAAGCAGGAATTCAACACCGGTACCAGTATCAGTAACATCACTGGTCCCGCCAAGATTACTCGTAGTGGCAGGCTCTTCTCGCCTGACATTGCACCGCCAGTTATCCGAAAACCTCTTATCATCACACCCGCAAGTGTGCATGTTCCAAATCAAGTTCTTGTGTCTACTACTGCCACCGAGTCCTCTGATGCTCGGGGCAAAGAAGTTGCTACCGATTTGCCTGCCAGGACGGAGGCACCAAAAAAGACTGTTGTTGAAGCCTCCCAACAAGAGATGGAGGAAATCCTTTAAATCATTAAAAAGAGTGACTTCAATGTCGTTGAACAGCTGGGGCATACCCCCTCCAAAATCTCTATGCTATCATTGCTATTGTGCTCAGAGGCCCATGCAAAGGCCCTGATTTCATTTATGAAAACGGCCCATGTGCCGCAAGAGACATCTGCAGATCAATTCACTGACTGTGTGGCTAATTTGACAGCTAACAATGGCTTGGGGTTCTCGGATGCTGACCTTACCGCCAAAGGGAAAAACCACAATGATGCCCTGCACGTCTCTATAGAATGCAGGGGAACTACTCTCGCACACGTGTTGGTGGATACCGGTTCTTCCCTGAATGTTTTGCCCAAGAAGGCCTTAGATCGGTTGGATTGTGAGGGCCTGGAATTGAAACCTAGTAACATCATTGTTAGAGCCTTCGACGGTTCTAAGAGGATGGTGCACGGTGAGGTAGACATTCCTATTCGTGTGGGTTCCCAAGTCTTCGACTCAACGTTCTATGTAATGGATATTCATCCATCTTATTCCTGCTTGTTGGGTCGACCCTGTATTCACAAGGCTGGGGCAGTAACATCCACTCTACACCAGAAGCTCAAATACCCTCTCAAAGGGAAGATTGTTACTGTGCAGGGTGAGGAGGAATACATGGTAAGTCACTTGAATTCATTCCGGTATACCGAGATGGACGGGGAGTTTATTGAAACGCACTTTCAGCATTTTGAGGAGGTACCTCCAACGTTGGCGTCAGCTGAGGCAGTGGTTGAAGAAGACTTTCCCTTGAAGATGGCTTCCCTGAAGGATGCCCGGGCTGTAATCGAGAAAGGCAAATGCACAAACTGGGGTCAGCTTCCTGACTTCACTCAAAAGACCGATAAGTTTGGGCTAGGCTTCACTGCGGAGGCTCAGAGGACTGTTCGCAAGGAAAGGATCAGAAAGGCTCCGGTGTTTATCACCAACCCAAGGGTGAATGCTATCGAGGAAGACGTAGAGGAAGCAGAATTTGACAGTTGGATCTATCCAACCACCAACAACGGACCAAGCAACTGGACGACAAAGGATTTTACACCTATTACATTTGTCACGCAGTAATTAACTCTTTTGATTTTCAATTTGTAACAAACAATATGTTGAAACTTTTATTGGCTCGGTGTCCTACCCGGGGCATCGTAGCTCCATTTGTGAGGGCTTTTTGTATGACATTTCCATATATCATTAATCAAAACATTGGACGTTTGTTGCATTTCAAATCTTGTGCTCTTTTTCTTTCTGTGTTATATATTGCAAAACAGCCATATTTACACACACTCACTTATACAGGTTTCAATCCACTCTGGATCTCACTGGTAAAAGCTCTGCTACCACCAATTATGACTTCGAAAATCCGATCAACTTGGCTGAAGACGAAGGCGAAGATGATTGTGAAGTGCCTGGTGAACTCGCAAGACTGCTACTCCAGGAAGAGAGGGCCATTCAGCCGCATGAAGAGCCCGTGGAAACAGTGAACCTAGGTACTGAGACAGATAGAAAAGAAGTCAAGATTGGTGCCAATCTAGAGCTCAACGTGAAGCAACGATTGATCCAGATGCTACATGATTACATGGAGATATTTGCTTGGTCTTACGAAGACATGCCCGGTTTGGATACCGATATTGTGGTTCATCACCTGCCTACCAAGGAAGACTGCCCTCCGGTAAAGCAAAAGGTCCGCCGTATGCGTCTAGAGATGTTAGAAAAGATCAAAGTTGAGGTTATGAAGCAATTCGATGCCGGGTTTCTAGCAGTGACTTCTTACCCTCAGTGGGTTGCCAATGTGGTGCCAGTGCCGAAGAAGGACGGTAAGGTCAGAATGTGTGTCGATTACAGGGATCTAAACAGGGCAAGCCCCAAGGATGACTTCCCCTTACCTCACATCGACGTTCTTGTTGACAATACTGCTCAACACAAGGTTTTCTCCTTCATGGATGGTTTTTCATGGTATAATCAGATCAAGATGGCTCCTGAAGATATGGAAAAGACTACCTTTGTCACTCAGTGGGGCACCTTCTGTTACAAGGTCATGCCATTTGGGTTGAAAAACGCTGGGGCAACCTACCAACGTGCCATGGTTGCTTTATTTCATGATATGATCCATCATGAGATTGAGGTGTATGTTGATGACATGATTGCAAGGTCTCAAACCGAGGAGGAGCACCTTGACCATCTGCGGAAGCTGTTTGACCGATTGAAGTTATACAAGCTGAGGTTGAATCCCAACAAATGCACCTTTGGGGTGAGGTTTGGAAAATTTCTAGGTTTCATTGTAAGCGATAAAGGTATTCAGGTGGAACCTGCCAAGGTAAAGTCCATACAAGAGATGCCAACTCCCAAGACAGAGAAAGAAGTCAGAGGCTTTCTGGGACGACTGAATTACATCGCCCGATTCATCTCACATCTAACTGCTACCTGTGAGCCAATCTTCAAATTACTGAAGAAAGATCAGGTAGTACGTTGGAACGATGAATGTCAGGCTGCTTTCGAAAAGATAAAGGAGTATCTCCAAGAACCACCCATTCTTATGCCACCAGTGGAAGGGAGACCTCTGATACTATACTTGACAGTACTTGACCATTCGATGGGGTGTGTGCTGGGGCAGCATGACGAGTCTGGCCGAAAAGAGCACGCTATTTATTACCTAAGCAAAAAGTTTACCGACTGTGAGTCTCGGTACTCACTGCTCGAGAAAACTTGCTGCGCTCTGGTATGGGCTGCTCGCCGGCTGAGACAGTATATGCTGACTCACACTACTCTGTTGATTTCAAAGATGGATCCCATCAAGTACATATTCGAAAAGCCTGCTCTGTCTGGAAGAATAGCAAGATGGCAAATGATCTTGACAGAATATGATATCCAGTATACCACTCAAAAAGCAATCAAAGGAAGTGTACTGGCAGATCATTTGGCACACCAACCCGTAGACGATTACCAATCCTTGAACTTTGAATTTCCGGACGAAGATATCATGGTAGTAACAGATTGTGAAGTGCCTGGACCGGATGAAGGACCTGAGGAAGGATCCCGATGGTCTATGCATTTTGACGGAGCCTCCAACGCTTTGGGTAATGGTATCGGCGCTGTGATCATATCCCCCAAAGGTACTCATACTCCACTCACTGCCCGACTGTGTTTCAACTGCACCAACAACATGGCAGAATATGAGGCATGTATCATGGGTCTTCAAGCTGCAATCGACTTAAGGATCAAGTTTCTGAGTGTCTTAGGAGATTCCGCTCTCGTGATCAATCAGATCAAAGGAGAGTGGGATACGAAACACCCAAATCTTATTCCTTACAAGGAGTATGTGTTGACTTTGCTTCCCCACTTTGAAGAGATAACTTTTGAACACTTCCAAAGAGAGGAGAATCAGTTAGCAGACGCACTAGCTACGATGTATTCAATGTTCCAAGTCAAATGGGACAACGAGGCTCCCCGGATCATTATCTGGAAGTTGGACGAACCTGCATACTGCTGCGATCTTGAGGCCGAAAGGGTTACTGAAAAAGCCTGGTATCATGAGGTGAAGAGATGCTTGGAAGCTCAGGAATACCCTGAAGGTGCATCTGTCAACGACAAGAAGTTCATGAGAAGGTTTGCGGCAAAATTCTTCCTCAGCAACGGCATTCTCTACAAACGAAATCATGATTCAACTCTACTGCGTTGCATGGATAAGGCTGAAGCAGAGAAGATCATGATAGAACTGCATGAAGGTACATTCGGAACACATTCCAGTGGACATACCATGGCAAAGAAAATCCTTCGGGCAGGATATTTCTAGTCCACAATGGAAGCCGACTGTTACCAACATTCTCGAACTTGTCACAAATGCCAGATCTATGCTGATAAGGTGCACATCCCTCCGATTCCTCTGAACGTCCTGACGACACCTTGGCCTTTTGCAATGTGGGGCATCGATATGATCGGTGAGATCCGACCAACGGCATCCAACGGGCATCGTTTCATCCTAGTAGCAATTGATTACTTCACGAAGTGGGTAGAAGCAGCTTCCTACGCCACCGTAACCAAGAGCGTCGTGGCACGTTTCATCCGGCATAACCTGATATGTCGGTATGGCGTCCCAGAAAGGATCATTACGGACAATGGTACCAATCTTAACAACAAGATGATCACTGAGCTCTGCGAGCAATTTAAGATACAGCACCACAACTCTTCTCCTTACCGGCCGAAGATGAATGGGGCTGTAGAAGCAGCCAATAAGAATATCAAGAAAATTGTGCAGAAGATGACAGTGACCTACAAAGATTGGCACGAAATGTTACCATTTGCCCTTCATGGGTACCGTACCTCATCAAGGACGTCAACCGGGGCAACTCCTTTTTCCTTGGTCTATGGCATGGAGGCAGTCTTGCCAATTGAAGTCCAGATACCCTCTCTCCGGATAATGAAGGATGCAGACTTGAGCGAAGATGACTGGATCCAGACACGACTTGATCAATTAAACCTGATTGACGAAAAGAGACTCACCGCTATCTGTCATGGTCAGACGTACCAAAAACGGATGATCAGGGCATTTAACAAGAAAGCCAGGCCACAAGAGTATCAAGTTGGGGACCTGGTAATCAAACACATCATCCTTCCTCAGAGTGATCCCCGGGGCAAATGGACCCCTACATACGAAGGGCCATTTGTGGTTAAACATGTGTTCTCAGGAGGAGCCATGATTCTAACCACCATGGATGGTGACAACCTTCCTCACCCCGCCAATGCAGACATAGTAAAAAGATACTACGCATAAATAAAAGACCCGCTAGGTTGACATACCTAGGCAAAAATAAGGGCTTCCCAGCGAACCAAAATGGTTCGGGCAAAAATAAGGGATGAAATGAAAAAATCTATACACCCGACAAGTCGAAAACCTGAAAAGGCGGCTTGGGCAAAAATGGGTATCCCGGTGGACCGAAAACCTAAAAGGGCGGTTCAGGAAAAAGTTAGGGATAAAGCGTAACACTATGTCTCATTGGATCACCTTGCATCCAGAATTCGGCATCAACTATCCGGCTCAGACTTCGGCATCGATCAATCAGCTTCATCTTCAACTAAGCAGCAAAGTGATGAGACGCTTGAAGACATAAAGGCGATAGCAGAGTTGGAACCCAGTGGGAATATTATGCACATAGCTGTTTTGTTTCCTTTTCAAAATTGTATAAACTTTATGTTATTCGGTGGCGTTCTCTTACTAGGACGTCAGCCTCTTGTACAAAAACGCCTATTTACAGGCAAATTTCAAAATCAATACAAGTTCACTTTTCCAAACAAATTGCCCATTGTTTTTCCTTTTTTCTGTTTTGTCTTGCGAAGAACGTCCAATGTTCATTTTTTATATATGCATTTGACATTAAATTGCTGATTCATAAATATTTGCATATGAAACAAAAGACTAATTACAGGTGACATCAGAAATAGGGGCAATATAGAGTTGTCCAGGCAGTCTAGTTGCTCTGTCCGCCAAGGTACCAAGGTAGATTTAACTGAAGAATGTGATCAAGTTATCTCAACTCCCCACAGAGTAAGACAAGATAGCAACATTCCCCAACGGAGTATAGGCATTCATCAGCAAGCATCCCCGGCAGTCTTGATCTAAGATTGTTCCCCGGCGGAATACGGACACTCCAGTGGAATCATTTTCCTGTACAGTCTGAAGGTTTCCCCAGGAAAGTGGAATTCTTATCCCCAGCAGGTCTTGAAGCTTATCCCCAGTAGATTCTGGAAGCTTATCCCCTGCAGGGTACAGACGTCTCTCCCGAGCTTTATTCAAAGTTATTCCTCATAAGGGCTTATAACTGGGTTATCCTCAGCTAATTACCACGGAAGATCGTCCTCGGCGAAATTCTTTCAATCCCCAACAGAGTTCATCAAAGTTCCCCAACATAACTTATCAACGCAATCCCCAGCGGAGTTTATTTATTGTCATCCCCAGAGGAGCTTATCTTTGGTATCCCCAGCGGAGTTTATCATTGTCATCCCCAGCGGAGTCCATCATTGAAATCCTCAGTGAAGCTCTCGTCAAACTTCAGCAAAGTATCTCTTCCACAGAGCAATTCCCCGCAGAGTAATCTCTCCAACAAGTTTATTCCTCAACGGAGTCATCTTCTCCTGCCGGTGTATTCTTGCAACCGTCATCCCCAGCGGAAACGAAGAGCTCTACTTTTCAACGTCAGTCCAGGATTTAATTCCACGGCCGATCGTCAAGGATTTATTTTCCTAGACGAAAATACATTCATAAACATTTCGCATTTCATACATCTTGCTTACATACATGATAAAGTGCATACGACACTATCTCATTTTGAACGTCATGATATCATGCATGTCATACATCATGACATTGCATACAACTGATGTTTTGCCTTTTCAGGAAAAAGACAACTACCTTCAACTGTCACAATTTCCAGATTCGATTCCTGTATCTAGCCAGGGCACATCTGTGAGTGATCAGTTTCCGGATTCGATTCCTGTACCTAGCCAGGGCACATCTGAAGAGTTTGAAGATTCGATTCCTGTATCCAGCCAGGGCATATCTATCAACTACCACAATTCCAGATTCGATTCCTGTATCCAGCCAGGGCATATCCGTTGACAACAATTCCAGATTCGATTCTTGTATCTAGCCAGGGCACATCTGAAGAGTTTGAAGATTCGATTCCTGTATCCAGCCAGGGCATATCTGTTGACGACTATTTCTAGATTCGATTCTTGTATCCAGCCAGGGCATATCTGTTGACGACTATTTCCAGATTCGATTCCTGTATCCAGCCAGGGCATATCTGTGAGCAACCGAGTGTAGATTCGACACCTGTATCTAGCCAGGGCATGTCTGCATGAAAAGATTGAAGATCAACACCTGTAACAAGCCAGAAAAACATCTGTCTTTCTCAAAATACACAAGTTCTCGCTAAGGAATCTCTTATGCGATCAACGCTTCCAAATGGCATCTATAAGCCCATTCCCGACAAGGTTCTGTCGCGTCTCCAGATGACATCTATAAGCCCATCTCCCTATCCATCATCTCTCCAAATGGCATCTATAAGCCCATTTCCGACATCACATTGCTGATACTCCAACATGCGAGTGCAAATTTCCGGGCACTCTAGTGTCCAATCTCCTTTTACCCTCGAGTCACGAAAGGCAAACTTGCCAATCTAACTCTTCAGGTTCAAGAAGATTGAACAGGGGCAACTGTTGTACCCCAAAATTTGCCCTCCCATTTCCTCATCACAAAACCCTTGGAGCTCAAGATCCAGTTAGGGTTTCCTCTGCTCAAGACTTCTCCTTGCACTGTGGACCCAAATTAGGGTTTGTGTTTGAACAAAGATGTTTTGACCTAAAATGCCTAAGATGACTTTCATGCTTCATGTTGGACTCCCAAGTTTATCCATACCAAGTTTCAAGTCTTGATTCCAAATTTTGCCCAGTCAATTGGACAGTTGACCTAGAAATCAGTTGTATTGGGGAAAAAGTCAATTGTGGCCAATTGACAGTCAAATCTCATGGAAATTGACCCACATCAACATCATGAACTCACATGGACCATTTTATCAAGTTTGGATCACAATTCCACAAGAAATTTGATCAGATCACCAAAAGGGCAAAATGGTCATTTTTAGGGTTTTGACTGCACAAAAGCAATTTTTGACTGTTTGACCTAGCCAATGGCAAATCAAGCTCAAATATAGATTCAAGGACCCCATGGAATTATCTTGACATGCTCAACAAGTTCAAAAGATCCCAAATACACAAGATTGACAGTTGAATTTCCCAGTCAATTGATTAATTTTGACTGTATACTGAAAAGTCAAACTTTGACTTTTTGGTCAAAATCAAGTGTCAAGATTCATTTTTTATCAAAACATGCCAAATCATGAAACTTGTTCATCAAGAAATCAAGAATTGCAAATTAGGGTTTGAAATGAAGATTTTTCATAACTTAGAATTTTTCTAAGTTATGAAAAACCCTAATTTTTTCCTAACTTTGTCCCACTTTCTCACCAAGATTCATTTGGATTCAAGGAAAAGTCAAAACATGAAAGTTGTAGCCTATTGAAAAATATACAACTTTGATTCACAAAGTTTTCCCAAAAGAAGCTTGTAGCTCAAGTTACAATTTTTGGAACAAGGGTACCAAACCATTCTTAACTTAGAGAAAATTTGACCTATTTTAGGCAAGGTTTTTATCTAACTTCAAGACCATTTTTCACATACTTCCACTTGGAATTTCAATTTTCATTTCAAAGATGGATTATAGTACACATTCCAAGCTTTCCAAAATGTCCAAGAACTCATCAAACAACCTCATGGTTAGGGAGAATCGAATTTGGCAAGATGGGAAAAACTCACTTTTGATTTGGCCAAGTTACATGTTCATACATCTAGGCCATTTTGAAATCAGCTTGCACAACTTGATTACAGGTCCTATATCCCTTTTGCACTCATAAATTTAATGCAAACTCATTGTGCCAAGACCATATTTTATGTGTTCAAGCATTACATAAAGGTTTAGTCCCAAAATAGAAAAAGCATAATGCCCATTTTTGCAAAAGTAGAACTTTATGTCAATTAGCAATCCAAGCAAGTACAGTGCAAATCTCTTTGGCACAAGTTTATGAGCTAATTACACTGATCAAGGCCAAGGTATGCAACACATTAGGGGGGCCTCTATCAGTCTAAAAACTGAAGTGGACATTTGTTGCTTAAAGTTGAAGAAACATAGCATAACCATGCACAACTCTCATCTCAGCCAAGACAAGCTTAAGCAAACTTGTCAAACACATTCTAAACATCCATCCTGACCTGAGACACGAGCCTATCATCTCCAATACCTCCCCATTCACAGAATCACCCTGAAACTGCCAAAACAGGGTACCTGCTGCAGATTGAGTTCCATAACTCATTCCATTCGTGCATCCTTGCTAAAGACACTTCAAACACATCCCACAACATCCCTTGAAGCTATTCCAAACCTCAAACACGACCTGTAACACTCCCAATCAACATCACCATTTTCATTTTTCTGTTTTGCAGGTGGAGTTCTATAACTCGATTCAGCTAGTTTCAAAGCAAAGTAAAACTTGGAATAGCATCCCTGGACATCAAGGAAGCTGTACCAATCATCACCTTGCACTGAAAGTACCTCCATCACCAGATACGATTCCAACTGAACAGGTAAGTTCATGAACTCATATCTCTCTATCCAGGCATTGTTAGCTTTAGGTTTGTGAAGAAAATATGTCACATTCATAGCCCTGAACATGCCCATGTAATTAGTTTTCATTTATATTATGTGTGCTGTGAGAATTTAATGTCTGAACATGGAACAAAAACTAGGTCAGGAATTGGGGGAGAAGAAATTCTCCCTCATCTTAGAGAGTTAAGTCAAGTTCTTTATATGTCTGGATTCGTCTCTTAATGCTCTATATTTTTCATGTTGTGAGTTTTGCTTGAAAGTCCAGGAATTGGAAGATAGAAAACGCGTGTTGATTGTTGTTCATACAGTCTGGAGGTTGAAGAAGGACTTTTTGGGCTGGGCTCTGTTTCATATTTCTATTTGCACCTTTTTGTTACTTTTAAACCCCCTTGGCCCATTATGCTTATTTTTATGATTTTTTGACCTTTTCTTTTTTGTTCTGACTTATTTATTTTTCCTCACAATATTAAAAATATAAAAAAAATATTTTTACACCATTTTTATATTTATTAGGCTTTTATTTGTTTAAATTGATATTTGTACATAAATAAATACTTATATACTATTATTTAAAAATACTAAAATTAATACCAATACATTTTATTTTTCTGATTTTTATTTTATTTTATCTTGTGAAAATATTTTATGAAAATATACCCCTTTTTTATAAATACTAAATATTATTATTTTGTATATATTTAATATATTTATCATATAATATAAATATTTACATATATATTAGTATATTTAGGTTAAAAATACAAGATATATACATTTTATTTTTTTTTATTAATATTTAACATTAAAAATACCTTTTTGACAAATATACTTCATTTTTTATTTTATTTTTGTATATAATAAATAAATATTGTCCATATTAAATAATTAATACTTTTATTTAATAAATTAGGGTTTTGCCCTAAATACATAAAAAATCCAAAAATTGATACTTTTTATTTTGTTTATTTGACATATAAAAATACCTTTTTTTTCATACATATAAAAAACATTTTTTGCATCTTGCATATTTATTCTTATTTTATTTAATTATTGTACATTAATTAATTTGTATAATTCCCAATTTGATGTAATAGTCTAGGTTTAAATTCCTTGTCAAAATACCCCCATTTGAACATTTGTACCCCCCTTCCCATATATTGTGTTGTAATAACTTAGGAACTTTATTTTTCGCACTTTAATGCTTTCTAATTATACCATGCTAGAATTAGGGTTTGTATGCAAATCAATCAACCAAAAATAGTTTGACCTAATTTCAAGATAAACAAGCATGAAAATGGACAACACTAATCACACTTGCACCCCTAGGGTATTCCACTTGTTGCCTTCAATAATGGGCCATATTGCATGTTAGGTCTCTTTGGGCAAAACAAAACAATCAAATGATCATAGTCCCTCGATGACGCTTTCAAAAGTTGCCTAAAAAATGATCAAGTCCCTTAAAGGAAAAATTGCCCAAAGATACTTGGCACCATTGCAATCATGGTCCAAACGATGACCCGCGCCCGTCCCTTTCACATCCTAACACAAGATTGTCCACCAAATGCAATGGTGGAACAACATTGTTAAAAGGGTTAAAAACATAGGAGAAATCTTTGAGAAATTTAGGAGTAGACCAACTCTTAGTTACTTGAATCAAACTTGCAAAACAAAACACTTGCCTATCTTTCACTATACTTTCAAAAACAACTTTCAAAAACAAATGAAAACCTTTTCAAAATACATACACCTTTGTATACATCCCAATATGGATCATTACAAAGGTTGCCACCACATTGGCTTCTTTTCAAAACATTTTCAAACCCACACACACAAAGCACCATTTCAAACAATTGAAAATTAAGGCAAGTTGATCTAAGCAAGTAACTAAGAGCCCATGGATAACCATGGATAGAAAGGGTGCTAATACCTTCCCTTTCTATAATCTACTCCCCGAACCCAAGAAAACATCTCAAAGGTTTTTACTGTGCTTTTTTAACCTTTCCTTAGGATAAAATAAAAAGTCGGTGGCGACTCTTGCTCAACCGAAACATTTGCGAAAACAAATGCAAAACCATAGTCAGTTCTCCCACCGTATCACACACACTAATATAAATCTCAGCCAACCTCGGCACTGGAAAACTGATGCTAACAGGAATAAAATGAGATGACTTCGTAAGCCTATCAACAATCACCCAAATCGAATCATATCCTCTTAAAGTATTAGGCAACCCCGTCACAAAGTCCATTCAAATACTATACCATTTCCATTCTGGAACTTCCAACGGTTGCATCAATCCTGCAGGCTTCTGATGTTCAACTTTCAACTTCTGACAAGTCAAACATGCATACACAAACCGAGCCACATCACTCTTCATCCCAGGCCACCAAAACAAACCCTTCAAATCTTTATACATCTTTGTAGCTCCTGGATGAATACTCAACTTACTTCTATGACTTTCTTCAAGTATCACCTTCTTCATCTCAGCATCATCAGGAATACAAGTCTGATTACGAAACCTTAACACACCTTGCTCATCTAGATTAAAATTACTATCCTCAAATTGATTAATCCCAACCATCAAATCTACCAGTTTCACATCCAACTTTTGAGCTTCTCTGATACTGTTTAGAAATTCATTATTAATCTTCAACATACCCAACATAACACTTTGTGGAGTAACCTCGCAAACTAAGCTCATATCTCTGAACTACTCAATCAATTCCAACTCTTTAATCATCATTGTTGACATATGTAAAGTCTTTCGACTCAATGCATCAGCTACCACATTTGCCTTTCTGGGATGATAATTCAAACTGAAATCATAAACCTTTAACAATTCCAACCATCTTCGTTGCCTCATATTCAACTCCTTTTGATCAAACAAATACTTTAAGCTCTTATGGTCACTAAACACTTCAAATCTAGAACCATAAAGATAATGCCTCCAAATCTTCAACACAAAAACAACTGCAACAAGCTCTAAATCATGCGTAGGGTAGTTCTTCTCATGAGTCCTTAACTGCCTTGACGCATAAGCAACTACCTTACCACTCTGCATAAGCACACCTCCTAAACCCATCTTAGAAGCATCACAATACACCACAAAAGGCTCCTGGATTAGGCAACGTCAAAATCGGAGTCGACGTCAACCTCTTCTTCAATTCCGTAAAACTTTCTTCACACTGAACATCCCATACAAATGCTCTACCTTTACAAGTCAACTTAGTCAACGGAAGTGACAACCTAGAAAACCCTTCAATAAACCTTCTATAATAACCATCTAAACCCAAGAAGCTTCTAATCTCAGTAGCTGACTTTGGGGTTTCCCATTGCAACACAGCATCAACCTTCGATGGATCTATAGCAATGCCACTACCTGAAATCACATGACCAAGAAAACTAACCTCTTTCAACCAAAACTCACACTTGGACAGCTTTGCATACAACTTCTTCTCTTTCAAGACTTGCAATACTACTCTCAAGTGTTCTGCATGCTCTTTTTCTAACTTAGAGTAAATCAAAATATCATCGATGAACACTACTACAAACCGATCCAAATAATTATGAAAGATACGATTCATATATTCCATGAATACTCCCGGCGTATTAGTAACACCGAAAGGCATCACCGAATACTCGTAATGTCCATAACGCGTTCTGAAAGCCGTCTTCTGAATATCTCCATCCTTCACTTTAATCTGATGGTAACCCGACCTAAAATCAATCTTACTAAACACACGGGCATCCACCAATTGGTCCATCAAATCATCTATCCTTGGAAGCGGATACTTGTTCTTAATCGTCGCTTTATTCAGCTGTTTATAATACACACAAAGCCTCATACTTCCATATTTCTTCTTTACTAACAACACTGGAGCTCCCCACGACGATACACTTGGTCTTACAAACTTCTTCTCAAGTAACTCTTCCAATTGCTTCTTCAACTCTAACAACTCAAATGCAGACATCCTGTATGGTGCCATAGACACAGGTCTGGTACTAGGTACAAGATCAATTGCAAATTCAACTTCCCTTTCTGGCGGTACATCAGGAATCTCATCAGGGAAAACTTCAGGAAATTCACACACCACCTGCAATTCCTCAATTATAGCTTGAGTTTCTACAGATAGCGACGCCATCAAAGAGAACATTTATGCCTCCTCTTGCATCAACTTCCTCAATTGTTTAGCAGACAACAGACCATCTTCCTCTTCTTCAGGAGTAGAAAACTTCACTGACTTGTCATAACAGTTAATATGAACATAATTATGCTCTAACCAGTTCATACCCAAAATTACATCCAAACCTCTTAACGGCAAACAAACCAAATCAACAACAAAGTCTCTGTCGAAGATCGACAAGGGACACTTAACACACACCAAAGAAGTAGTCACCGACCCCTTGGCTGGAGTATCGACGACCATTTCTCCATTCATAGAAGATAACATAAGACCCAATATTTCAACATAATCAACAGCAATAAAACAATGCGTAGCACCAATATCGATAATAGTAATTAAAGGATTACTATTAATGAAACATGTACCTCTAATAAGTCCATCCTAAGCAGCTGTCTGATCCTCAACCAAAGCAAACACTTTACCACTTGACTGAGCCATCTTCGGTTTCAGACACTGACTACCAATGTGCCCTTCCTCTCTACAGTTGAAACATATCACATTCTTGTGTTCACACTCAGATACAACATGTCTGTTCTTACCACAACGGTAACACCTCTTCACTTCAGTAGTGCATACATTACTCTTGTGCCCAGGTTTCCCACACTTAAAGCAAATCACACCAGCAGGAGCATCTCCCCCACTAGTCCTCTGTCCATGAGCAACTTTTTGTTTACCTTTACCAGCTGGGGCATCATAAGGCTTACCACAATTCTGTTGGTGCTTACCCCTATTCTCACTGATAATCTTGTAATGTGCATTATTATCCTCTTCATAAATCCTGCAGCTATCAACCAAATCAACAAAGACACGAATCTTCTGGTATCCAACTGCCTTCTTAATCTCTGGCACAAGCCGTTCTCAAACTTAATACACTTTGAAAACTCCGCATTTTCCTCAGTGTAATGCGGATAAAACTTAGTCAACTCAGCAAATTTGGCAGCATACTCAACAACAAACATATTCCCTTGATTCAGCTCTAGGAACTCAATTTCCTTCTTACCACAGACATCTTCAGGAAAGTACTTTCTCAAAAATTCCCTACGGAACAGAGCCCAAGTGACATTCTCACCTGCAGCTTCAAACTTCTGACAAGTCTCTAGCCACCAGTCATCAGCCTCGACTCCTAGCATATGAGTCCCATAACGAACCTTCTGCGCTAGAGTGCATTCCATTACGCGAAAGATTCTCTCAATCTCTTTCAACCAATCCAATGCTCCGCCCGGATCATACTTTCCCTTGAACGTAGGTGGATTCTCTCACTGAAAAGTCGCCAAGCTACGAGATCCAACATTCCTGTCAGTATTCGGTTGATTTTCCATCGCATGAGCCATTGCTTCTAAAGCAGCAGCAAGTGTAGCATCATTCCTTCCAGCCATCTCAACTTCTCACTACAACATAAAAAACTATTAGAACTCAAAATAACAATAATCGATTGTTAGACAACTACGACTCGATGACAAGGTCGGACCAACCTTTTGCTCTGATACCAACTTTGTAACACCCCAATTCTACCCGAAGCAATTATGCAAAATAAATCAGAGTTATAAAATTTCAATCATGCAAACGAATCGGGACGTCACAAATTCTTCTAACAAATTCATTGCATTCATCATGGATATATAACAACTTCAAAAGATCGGATGAACCATTATAACATCTTTACATAAAATAATTCAACATCTACGCAGTGGAATTCTTCAATAACATCTTTAAACAAAACAACAACTATGAAACATCTCATATTCAATAATCATCAATTTAAAGTTCAACAACTGAAAAACAACAATCTAAAATCAGCAAGCGTTCATCCCCCCGAGTGTTACATATCAGAGCAATGACACTGACTTGAACTATTGAAGGTATACAGCCTTCACTCTCGATTACCTGCACGTTACCAACATAAGGGCAACATTCAAACAGAAGGGTGAGATATCTAACAATATAATAAAGCACATGATAATTAATATATTAAATTAGATCAACAACATCACCACTTCTCATCTCATAGTCAACAATAATTACATCATATATACATGTTCATCAACATCAAAATATACTTCTTTATGAAATCATATAATGCGACTCAATACTATGCAAATGCATGTTGTACCATTGGAGCAGAACTCCCATCTTAAAAATTTGCCAATCAATAGAGGCATCAACAAGGCATAGCCTTCATCTCAAAATTTGCCAATCCAGGCCATCTCAACGAGCATAAGCTCCATCTTAAAAAATGCAATATATGCGACAGAACCATGAATGTAATATTAACACCCAAGTGAACAGCATCTCAAATTAACAATATCTCAAAAACATCTCAATTAACAACATCTCAAATCAACCACATCTCAATTAACAACATCTCAAATCAACAACATCTCATAAACATCTCAAAAGCATCTCAACGTCTCGTCATCAACATCTCATATCATCAAATTAATTTATTAAACATCATTTATTTATCACACGTCATTTGTTCATCATAATCATCAAACATAACTTTAGTAATAACATCTCACTAATAACTCAGATGTATATTAATAATACAGTAATCCATATTGTTATTCTGCAATTTCACATCGTTACTGTCACTAATCTTACTGTCATAATTCAAACAGCAGCCTCTAAACATCTCCTACTCATCATTCTGTTCAAAATCCAGCATAACGACCAACACGGGAAGTAATTCTAAATCCTTAATCAGCTATTAGGATTACACTTCTTATTCATCGTTTTAATCACCTAAAATAAAGTTCATCACGTTATCTATTCAACGCTTTGAACGACATCTCAAACAACATCCTAAAACTCAAGTTACAACACTTTAAAACTGAATCTGTCAAAAATCAAACATCATGGGTCGATGCATAACCCTTTGGATCAACATGTACTGCTTCATCTGCACATCATGAATCGACGCATCCTCCTTATGGATCGACTCATCCTGGCCTCATACACATCATGTATCGACACATACATCTCACCGGTTGACTCATCCTGAGTCTTGCAACTATCATGTATCGACGTAAATCCTTCTTGTATCAACTCATCCTGAGTCTAACATCGCCCATGTATCGAATCATCCAGCTTGAGGTCGACACATACTGACCCTTCCTGTATAATTCTGCGATTTTCTCTGTATTTTCACTATGGGAATCATATTACAGCCCCACAAACCTTATTATAATCATGATAAATCATCACCTAACATTATCCTATATTACTACATTGATTAAACAACATCATGGCATCATTATTCATCTAAAATTCATCAAATCTTCATCATACATCATCATACACATCCAATTCAAGAATAAAACAACAATCACCTCTAACCCCACATATCAAACATCATGAACCCAATTATAAAGTCAGAACCCCATCCTTACCTTGGATTGAAGGTTGCTCTACAATTTCCGAGTTGAATTCTTGTTCTTGCCGTTTTCCACTTTCCAACAGCTTCACGTTCTTCTCAAATCCTTATTTATTTCTACTGCTTCTTTCTTCTATTCCTTCTCACAAATAATAAAATAACCTTATTATTCTATTATTCCTTATTTTTTTATTGGGATCAAAACCTACACCCTATTATTACTTCTACTCTCACAAAATAAGCCCACATTAAATAATATTACACTTCTAATATTATTTCACCACATAATAATATAATACCTCTACTATATTATTTATCCACTCAATAAAATAAATCCAATCGATTATAACACATCTTCACAAATATTCCAAAAATAATTTAATTAAATAATTAATTAAATTACGGGCGTTACAAAAAGCCTGGATAGTATGGCTATGAGAAGGAACTTGGATAGTAGGGTTACTTTGAAATGAGAGCCTGGATAGTAGGGCTATGAGATGGAACCTGGGTCGTAGGGTTACTTCGAAATGAGAGCCTGGATAGTAGGGCTATGATAAGGAACCTGGATAGTAGGGTTACTTCGAAATGAGAGCCTGGATAGTAGGGTTGTGAGAAGGAACCTGGGTCATAAGGTTACTTCAAAATGAGAGCCTGGATAGTAGGGTTGTGAGAAGGAACCTGGGTCGTAGGGTTTCTTCGAAATGAAAGCCTTGATAGTAGGGCTTATGGGAAAGAACCTGGGTCGTAGGGTTACTTCGAAACGAGAGCCTGGATAGTAGGACCGTGAGAAGGAACTTGGGTCGTAGGGTTGCTTCGAAAGGAAAGCCTGGATAGTAGGGCTTATGGGAAGGAACCTGGGTCGTAGGGTTACTTCGAAATGAGAGCCTATATTAGTTGACTCGTTTAGTTTCGGGAACTGGGTTTCCATTAATCGTCTGTAGACGTGACCTGCATAACTGCTACATTTGTTGGAGATAATTGTCTTTCCTGAAAAGATACCAGGGTTAATTATAGGCAATGCATGAAATGCCTTGTGAGATGATGTTCTCAAAATAAAATAGATTATGTTATATTCAATATGTATGCGCATGTCATGATGTATGAACATGAAATGCTATTGGGGTATGTCCGAGTCTGGGAAAATAAATCCCTGACTGCTGCTGGAGAATATAGCATTCCTGACTGTTGTAGAGACTTGTGGTTCTTTTACTTCCACCGAGGATGATGAACGGAAATGACTATGCTGGAGATTTATTCTTTATTATTTATGAATATTCTGTCAGGGGGAGATTCTTTTTTAGACTAACTCTGCAGGGAACAACTTGGAAAGTGAATTTCCGTAGCTGAAGCAATGAGCTCTGTCAGGGATTGAGCTTCTGTATCCAGAGAAATAAACTCTGATTGGGACATAAAATTTACTGACCCGCTCGCGATTATGAAATTCGGATGGGGGATATAGCTGTCAGGTTTCTGAATGACCCTGGCTGGGGAGATTACTTCCTGTTTCGGGAAAACCGACATCAATGCTTTTGAATATTTTTACTCCATGGGGAGTGTATGTACTGATGATTGCTCCAAAGTTGTCTCTGTCCTGGTACCTTCTGGGCAGAGTAACTGTCGGGTCTGACACTTCTTGTTTTTGCCCCTGTTTCTGGAATTATGATTAATTTCCTTTTTGATTCTTATGTAAATATTTATGAGCAGCAATCATGTTCAAATTCATATGTCAAGAATAAATCATTGGACGTTCTTGCAAAACAAAACAGAAAAAGAAAAAAACTCAAAGTTTCTTGTGAAAATGATTTTGTATTGATTTTTGAATTTGGTCTGTAATAGGTGTTTTCGTACAAGGAGGATGACACTCTAGTAAGAGAACGTCGCTGTAAAAATAAAAACTATACAATTTTGTGCAAAAGAAAACAACTATGTGCAACAATCCCATTGAGTTCCAACTCTGTTATTGCCCTTATGTCTTCGAGCATCTTATCACCTTGCTACTTGTCCGAAAGTTGATTAGATTGATTGGTGTCGTCTGAGCTTGATAGTTGATACTGAAGTTTGGTCGCAAGATGGTCCAATGGGACATAGTGATACGCTTTACATCCCTAACTTTTGCCTAGACTGCCCTTTTGGGTTTTCAGTCCACCGGAATACCCTTTTTTGCCCAAGCCGCCTTTTCAGGTTTTTGGCTTGCCGAGTGTATAGATTTTTTCATTTTCATACCTTATTGTTTCTCGAACCATTTTGGTTCACCGGGAAGCCCTTATTTTTGCCTAGGCCAGTCAACCTAGCGGGTCTTTCAATTAGGCGTAGTATCTTTTCACTATGTCTGCATTGACAGGGTGAGGAAGGTCGTCACCGTCCATGGTGGTTAGAATCATAGCTCCACCCTAGAAAATGTTCTTAACCACAAATGGCCCTTCGTATGTGGGGGTCCATTTGCCCCTGGGATCACCTTGCAGCAGTATGATGCGCTTGATCACTAGATCCCCGACTTGATATTCTTGACGTTTGACTTTCTTGTTAAAAGCCTTGATCATTCGCTTTTGATACGTCTGACTATGACAAATAGCGGTAAGTCTCTTCTTGTTTATTAGATTTAGCTGATCAAGTCGAGTTTGGATCTAGTTGTCTTCGTTCAAACCTGCATCCTTCATAATCTTGAGAGAAGGTATATGGACTTCGATGGGTAGGACTGCCTCCATGCCATATACCAGATAGTAGGGTGTTGCCTTTGTCGGCGTCTGCGTGGAGGTACCATATCCATGAAGAGTAAATGGTAACATCTCATGCCAGTCTTTGTATGTCATCGTCATCTTCTGTATAATTTTCTTGATGTTTTTGTTAGCCGCTTCAACAGCACCATTCATCTTCGGCTGGTAGGGAGAAGAGTTATGATGTTGTATCTTGAACTGTTTACAGAGCTCGGTGATCATTGTGTTGTTGTGATTCGTACCATTGTCATTAATAATTCTCTCTGGAACACCATACCGACATATTAGATTATGTCGGATAAACCACGCCACAACGTTCTTGGTCACAGTAGCAAAAGAGGCTGCCTCATCCCACTTTGTGAAGTAATCAATGGCCACTAGAATAAAGCGATGTCCATTGGAAGCAGTAGGCCTGATTTCTCCGATCATGTCAATTCCCCACATTGCAAAGGGCCACGGAGTTGTCAAGACGTTCAAGGGAACCAGAGGCACATGCACCTTATCAGCATATATTTGGCACTTATGACAAGTTCGGGAGTGCTGATAACAATCTGCTTCCATAGTGGACCAGTAATATCCTACCCGTAGGATATTCTTAGCCATGGTATGTCCACTAGAATGGGTTCCGAAGGTACCTTCATGTAGATCTGTCATAATCTTCCCTGATTTGCTCTTGTCTACACATCGTAGTAAGGTAGAGTCATGATTGCGCTTGTAGTGGATTCCATTACTGAGGAAGAATTTCGCAGTGAACCTTCTCAGAAACTTCTTATCATTGACAGATGCCCCTTCAGGATACTCTTGAGCCTTGATATACCTTTTGACTTCGTGAAACCAGGGTTTATTTGCTACCTCTTCAGTATCAACTTCACAGCAGTGTGCTGGTTCATCCAACCTCTCAATGGTGATTTGGGGAGCTTCATTGTCCCACCTGACTTTGAACATATAAGACATGGTAGCTAGCGCGTCCGCTAACTGATTCTCCTCTCACGGGAAATGTTCAAGAGTTACCTCCTCAAAGTGTGGGAGAAATGTTAGCATGTACTCTTTATATGGGATGAGATTTGGATGCTTCGTATCCCATTCGCCTTTGATCTGACTTATTACCAAGTCTGAATCCCTGAAAACGTCCAAGAACTTGATCCTGAGGTTGATAGCGGCCTTGAGACCCATGATGCAGGCTTCATACTCCGCCATGTTGTTAGTGCAGTTGAAACATAGTCGGGCGGTGAAAGGAGTATGACAGCTCTCAGGAGATATGATTACAGTGTCGATGCCATTACCCAGTGCGTTCGAAGCTCCGTCAAAAACCATAGTCCATCGGGATCCCTCTTCGGGTCCTTCATCTGATCCAGGTTCTTCGTAGTCGGTCACCAGCATAATATTCTCATCCGGGAACTCAAAATTCATGGACTGGTAGTCATCCACGGACTGATGAGCCAAATGATCAGCCAATACACTCCCCTTGATTGCTTTCTGGGTTGTATATTGTATATCGTACTCAGTTAAGATCATCTGCCATCTTGCTATTCTTTCGGAGAGAGAGAGAGGGTTTCTCGAAGATGTATTTAATTGGATCCATCTTAGATATCAACAAAGTAGTGTGGGTCATCATATACTGTCTTAGTCGACGAGCAGCCCATGCCAAAGCGCAACAAGTTTTCTCGAGCGGTGAGTATCGTGTCTCATAGTCGGTAAACTTTTTGCTAAGGTAGTATATTGCGTGCTCTTTTCGACCAGACTCGTCATGCTGCCCCAGCACACACACCCCATTGAATTGTCTAGCACTGTTAAGTACAATATCAAAGGTCTTCCTTCAACTGGAGGCATCAGAATTGGCGGTTCTTGAAGGTATTCCTTGATTCTTTCGAAAGCAGTCTGGCATTCGTCATTCCACTTTACCACTTGATCTTTCTTTAGAAGCTTGAAGATGGGCTCACAAGTAGTAGTTAGATGTGAAATGAACCTGGCGATATAACTCAAGCGTCCCAATAAACCTCTAACTTCCTTATCTATACAGGGAGCTGGCATTTCTTGTATGGCCTTTACCTTCGCAGGGTCTACTTGGATGCATTTGTCGCTGACAATGAAACCCAAGAGCTTACCAGACCTTACCCCGGAGGTGCACTTGTTTGGATTTAACCTCATCTTGTATGTTTTTAACCTGTAAAACAACTTTTGTAAATGATCAAGGTGCTCTTCCTCGGTTTTTGACCTGACTATCATGTCGTCAACATAAACCTCAATCTCATGGTGGATCATATCATGGAACAAAGAGACCATGGCGCGTTGATAAGTTTCCCCGACATTCTTCAACCCAAAAGGCATCACCTTGTAATATAAGATGCCCCACTGTGTAACGAAGGTTGTCTTCTCCATGTCTTCAGGAGCCATCTTGATCTGGTTGTAGCCAGAGAAACCATCCATGAAGGAAAAGATTTTATGATGCACGGTGTTGTCAACCAGAACGTCAATGTGAGGAAGTGGGAATTCATCCTTGGGGCTTGCCCTGTTCAGGTCTCTGTAATCCACACACATCTGTACCTTATTGTCCTTCTTAGGTATCGGAACAACGTTAGCAACCCACTGTGGATAGGAGGTGATAACTAAGAACCTTGTGTCGAACTGCTTCATGACCTCTGCCTTGATCTTCTCTGACATTTCAGGGTGCATACGGCGGACCTTCTGTTTAACCGGAGGGCAGTCTTTCTTAGTCGGCAGACAATGTACCACAATATCAGTGTCTAAACCTGGCATGTCTTCATATGACCAGACGAAGATCTCAACATAGTCGTTCAACATTTGTATCAACCGCTGTTTGATCTTAACTTCTAGATTTATGCTGATCTTGATTTCTTTTTTGTCTATCTTCGTGCCCAGGTTTATCGTCTCCACCAGCTCTTCATGAGGCTGTATAGCCCTTTCTTCCTGCTGTAATAGTCTAGCAAGTTCTCCAGGCACCTCACAATCATCCTCACCTTTGTTATCAGCTTGGTTGATCGGATTTTCAAAGTCATAACTGGCAGTAGCAGAGCTGTTATCAATGGGATCCAGAGTGAATATGGATCTGCAGTATGATACGTGAGTGTGTGTAAGAGCATAGTTGTTTTGATAAAGTGAAAACAGAAAAGAAAAGCAGAGAGCGCAAAATTTGTATGCAAGGAATGTCCAATGTTTTATTGATGATATATGAAATGAAAAATAATATCCCTCACAAACAAATCCAATGTGCCTCAGGCAAGGCACAAGGTTGTAGAGTTTAAAATTGTTTATTACAAATCTCAAAACAAGTAAGACAGTTACTGCAGAATAAAGGAAACTGGTATAAAGTCCCTAACCATCTAGTTACTCAGTCCACCGTTGGTAGTTGGGTAGATCCAGCTTTCAATGTCAGAGTCTTCCTCATTGTCTTCAATGGCATTAATTCCCTGATTTCTGATGCGTAGGGGAGGTCCTCCAGCTCGAGCGCGTCGAACAACCCTTTGAGCTCCTGAAGTAAAGCCCAAACCAAACTTGTTAGTTTTGTGAGTAAAATCAGGGAGTTGTCCCCAATTGGTATACCCACCTTCTTCAACCACTGCTCTGGCATCTTTGAGATAAGCCATCTTCAGAGGAGGTTTGTTGCTGGTAGTAGTTTCAGTCGATGCCAAGATCTGGGGAACCTCTTCAAAATTCTGGCAAGGGGTCTCTATGAATTCCCCGTCCATCTCTACGTATCTGAAGAAGTTGAGGTGGCTCACCATATACTCATCTTCACCATGCACAGTGACAATCTTCCCTTTTACTGGATACTTTAGCATTTGGTGCAGTGTAGAAGTAACAGCCCTAGCTTCATGGATCCAAGGACGACCCAACAAACAAGAGTATGAAGGCCGGATGTCCATTACATAGAAAGTGGACTCCAAAGTATGGGAACCTAATTTGACGGGGATGTCCACTTCTCCATGTACCATTCTTTTTGACCCATCAAAATCCCTTACCACAATGTTACTAAGCTTTAAGGTCAAGCCTTCACAATCCAATCGATCCAGCACTTTCTTGGGCAGAACATTCAGCGAAGACCCAGTATCTACCAGCACATGAGCCATAGTGGTACCCCTACATTAATCTAGACATGCAAAGTATCATTATGCTTCCTCCATTTTGGTGTCAAGTCTGCATTTGAAAAACCCAGCCCATTGTCAGCAGTTAGGCTAGCCACACAGTCTTTGAATTAATCGGCGGAGGTTTCTTGCAGCACGTGCGCAGTCTTGAGGAATGCGATCAAATCCTTAGCATGGGCCTCAGAGCATAACAGCAGGGACAACATGGATATCTTTGAGGGGGTCTACCCCAGCTGCTCGACCACATTGTAGTTGCTATTTTTTATTATTTTCAGTATTTCCTCTATCTCTTGCTTAGAGGCCTCTACGACAATTTTCCTAGGTGCCTCCGTCCGGGCAGGCTCACCTATAACTTCTTTGCCTCGGGTCCCAGATGACTCGACGGCGGGAGTGATAATTAGAGTAAGCACAGGAGTAGTAGTTGATGTACCAGAAGGAGTAGCAGACGAAATAACAACAGGCCTATTGACAGTCTTTGGGGAAATCTCGGGAGAGAAAACCCTTCCACTTCTGGTAACCTTACTGGTCCCGACAATGTTACTGACATCAGGATCATCCTCTTCATTCTTCAGATCTTATTTAATGCCATGATAGTACACATTGTCACCATAATGCCAAGGGACAGCTTTGTCCAAAGCGTACGGGACAGGACCGGGAAAGGTGATTATTAATGGAGCGACTCTTGGAGCAGATGTAATCCTAACAGGTCTTCTCGAGGATACCTTGGAAGGATTGGTGGAAATGGTTATAATAGCAACATCTTCAAGTGGAACAACGGGAACCAAAGTTTTCTCGAACAAGATTTTTTTGTTGTCCATCAGGCGCTGAACACCTGACTTTAGCAAATGGCAACCATAAGGCAGAGATGAACACATGTGGCAACCTTCACCATAATTCGGAAATAAACCGGCCAATAACAAATTCTTCTTAACAGTAATAAGAGGAGTAGAAACTTCATCAACTGAGGTCACAAACAGATCGATATCAATAGCATTAACTCCGTGATTATGCTTAGGCATGGGAGCAGTTATGACATTGGGCTTTTCCGGAGCATCGAACTCAATCTCCTTGGCCTCGATCAGATCATGTACCTTATTTCTCAGAGCCCATTAGTCATTGGTATCATGGCCAAGACTCTCAGAATGATAGGCACGTCGAGCATTGGGATTATACCGAGGAGATATGGTGTTCGAATTCTTGGGAGCCTCTTTCAGGGTTGCCAAGTTGGATCTCAGTAGATGGGGTAGCACTTCAGCCAATGTCATGTTAATCCGGGTAAACTACCGTTATGGTATTTCCACCCTTTGTTGATTGTTGCATTGTGGAGCAGCCGCAGGTCTAGGTATCATTACAGTACTTACTGTCTGACGGTGTTCATCCCTGCTTTGGCCTCTCGGGATATAGATGGCACTGGCTTCCTTCTTACCAGTAAAAGGCTTCTTTACCGAACTCGAAGAGGCGTATTTTTGTATCTTACCGCTCAGAATCCCAGCTTCAACCCTCTCTTCAGTTAGAATCAGCTCGGTGAAACCGGCTGACGAGCTGCCGATCAAATGATTAAAGAATGGACCAGATAGCGTCCCCAGAAACATATCAACCAACTCCCTATCATACAACGGGGGTTGGACTCTTCCAGCCAAGTCTCTCCACTTTTATGCATAGTCCTTAAAGCCTTCACTTGCACCCATGGACATACTCTAGAGTTGAGTGCGAGTAGGAGCAAGGTCGGTGTTGTATTGATACTGCTTATAAAAAGCAACAGCCAGATCTTCCCAGTTTTGGACATTGGTTCTCTCCAGCTGGTAGAACCATTCAAGCTGAGTCCCTGACAGACTGTCTTGAAATAAGTGAACCCATAAATTTCTATCAGCGGTGTGGGGCTGAATCTTTCTAACGTAGGAACGGAGATGGATTTTTGGGCAAGACACCCTGTGATCGGTGGAAATAGAATTGAATGTTTAAAGCTGGATCGCGTATGTCGCGGTAAGCAAGAGTCGCCACCGTCTTTTATTTTCTACAATATGGACAGGACAAAAGCACAGCAAAATTCCTTATGAGAACATTTCTCGGTTCGGGAGGTAGATTTATAGAAAGGGAAGGTGTTAGCACCCTTTCTATCCATGGTTATCCATGGGATCTTAGGTACTTGCTCTTATGTTTTCAAAATGTTTGCTTTTCAAAATGTGAGTGGGTTTTGAAAAAGTTTCATTGAAAGGTTTCTGAGTGACTCTTGTATCTGTCCTCAAGAGTGTTTGAAAAATTTATTTTGAAAGCTTTTTGAAAGTGTCAGTGTGAAAATATTTTTTATTTGTTTTTTTAGAGAGCAAGTACCCATGAGTCATCTAACTACTCTAAGGAATTAGGATGTGTAAGAGTCCTTAAGGTAATGCCATCCCATCATTGAGAGGTAGGTAGCACCACCGTTGGAGGTGTTCGGGTCAATTTGATTGTAGGGACAGTATGGTCACCGAAGCAACAGTTAGGACACCTTAGAAGTAACCCTAATGTCCTAGATCCTTTTTAATCCGAGGCAACCGTTTCGAGGTAACTGTTCGAGGCAACTGGATCTTGGACATAAGAGCGACCGCTAAAACGTCCTATACTTGATGACCACGTTTCGAAGGCAACGAGTGAGGCGTACCCTAGAAGTGGTGTGTGTATTGTATGTTGTTTTCATGTTTAACAGTTATCTTTGATCATGGCATTGTGAACTACGCGTTGTTTTTAATTACCATACATTCTTTCATGCAATTTAGAATTTAAGAGTGCGGAAGGTAAAATACGGAAAGATAAAAGCTACGCTATTACAAGGCGCGGGTCTATACATCACCAAAATACAAAAACCCGTTTTTTGATAAAGATGCGGAAAGTAAAAAAGCAATAAACCTAATTACTATTACATCCTTGAACAGTTACATAATAATCAATAAGAAAATAAAGCGCGAAAAGAATTAAAATGGACGTCCGAGGGTTTTGACCCTTTGCTTGAAATTAAATTAAATTAGGACCTAATTATTATTTAATTAAAGAAAAGAAAGTGTGTTTTTTATGTTTTTGTATTTAATGAAATAAAGAAAATAAAATCAAGAGAAAACCTTAATTCTAAGTTTATTTTAATTATTAATGAAAATATTAAAGTTAACCTAATTTAAGCTAATTAATTAATTTACATGTTATTTACAAAAATAATAGTAATAATCAATGATGATAATAATTAATAAAAATAATTAATTAAGAAAAGATAAAAGTGTCAAAACCTAATTCTATGTATTTTTTATTTATTAAGAAAAGAGATTAAATTTTAAACCTAAATTAACTAAGTTAATTATTAACATTTATTTACAAAAAAATGGGTTAATGATGCAATTAATAAATAACTTATAAAAAAAACATTTTTGAGTTTCTGATTTTTATTAGGGAAAATTATTTGTGGTGAATTAATTAAAAGTATTAAAAAGAAAAGAAAATAAAATTTAAAAATGCAAAGCAAACCAAGGGGGTGTCTGGCCCAAAGTGGAGGTTTTTGAAGCAATTCAGGCCCATTAGACAAGGCAGGCCTCGTTGACTTTCTGGTTGTGTGCATGTTGGTTGACTGGAGTGCATCATGGAATTCATTCTGTGGCCACTGGATTGGACCTTGAAGCCACTTGGCAGGCTTAGGCGTGAGGGTGCATGATGGGCCATTGAACGAATGTTGCACTAGAACGTGTTAAAACAAAAATCATTAAGTATATGGGGGGACCTAGGAATCGAACCCAGGTCCCAATGCTTGCAAGACACGTCCTCCACCATCCGAGCTATGAAATGCATTTGTTAAATATCTACACAACAAATATTATATAAAATACCAACAATTATTATGATGCAAACAAAAATACGCGCGCAGATTTGAATGTTCCAGTCACATAATGCCACGCATGCGGTCTTCTTCGTTTCACCTGCAACTGTAAACAAGATAGCGGGGGTTTTAAACCCCCACTAAGTAAAAGTCCCAAGAATAGCGAATAGAAGTGGAGACAATATAAAAAGGGCGCGATAGGCTGGTTGAATTCGTCTGGCCTTGACGAATTCAACCATAGTCATGACGTGATTCAATTTTTCCTTATGCCTAAAGCCCTAATTTGGAGCTTCAGAAACCCTAGGTTTCGTCCATGGTGAATTTCGATTCAGGCAGCTTTAGCACAATTAAGTTATCTCAAAAGCTTCAGGAAGGTGTCAGCAACACAAATCAATAATCAAAACATAGCAATGATGCATAGAAATTAGATTTCGATTACGGAAATATTTGTTAAAACCGTGACTCTGTTTTACCGTTTCCTTGGGTATGAGAGCTTGTTCTTGATAGTAATAGCTTCCTGGAGACTTAGGCAATATGTTTGAATCACTTTTAAGCCTTGAATCCACCTGCAAATAGGATTTCAGTTTCACAATTTTCTTGAGTTTTTGCAAATTGGCTATGGAGTTTTTAGCAGCTTTCATGTGTGTTATGCTTTAGGGTTTCCTTCAGCACATATATGTGATGTGAATTAGGTCAAGAATAAGCCCAAAAGTCCATGGCATTATGACTTGAATATTTGATTGCCTAATCATATCTTTTTCAATCTTTTCCTTCATGAAACCTTGCCAATCATGGATTTTTTGCCTTGTTGATTGAGAAACGAGTTGCCAGCTTTCCCTAGTCATATTTGCTGCACAAAAAGATCTAAAAAGCACATCTTTTGAATTTTCTTATAATTAAAACCAATTAAATGAATTAATATAAATATAAATTCAATTAATTAATTAAAAATAAGAAAATAAGTCAAATTAAGCTTAATGGGTCGTGCATAGGCTTTGGGTAAAGATTCAAGAAAGAATTTGAGGCCCATTAGCAAAATTGAAGTGTTTTAGGCAAAGTTGACTTTTGAAAGTTCCCAAAAATTTCCCAACTTCTCCAATGCATATCTTGCTCAATTTTGAAGCTATGAACATGTTCTTGGACATTTTGGAAAGGTCTTGAAGTCCTATAACCAATGTCTTTGGTACCATGTCATTTTGATTCACCAATCTCAAGTTATGGTCTTTGACTTAAAGTGCCTTTTTGTTGACTTTTGAAAATGACCTATAATGTTGAAATTGATAACTTTTTGTGAGAGCATTTCTTGGACTTGTAATGTGAAGATGAGTTGTAGGAAATGTCATCCCCTTCAAAATGAGCATTGGATGGGATTTTTCTGATGAACCATGAAGAAATTATGCCTTGGTCAATTTGCAGTTGACTTTTCAGCTGTCAAAAAATAGAAACTTTTGACATCTTGAGACTTTTTGAGCCATGCTTATGGAATCATGATCAAGAATTGATCAAATTATGATTGTGGCTTCAAAATAAGATGTTGACCAAATTTTTTGACTTTTGTCTGTCAAATGACCATTTTACCCCTGCAGTTGACTGTGGAGCAATTAGGGCTTTTGACTGTGCAAGTTGATGTTGTGAGTCTTGAAACTTGACATATGGATGCTTGACAATGTATATAGGCATATGGGACTTGATTGGACCCTTGAAAACCTTAATTTCTTTGTAAGAACCAAAACCCTAATTTTGACTGTGTTAGGAGGCATTTGGACTGTGCAACCCTTGAGGGATTTTGAAGCTTGATCTTGCCAAATCTTGAAGAATATGGGAGGGAAAATTTTGGGGTACAACAGTTGCCCCTGTTCAATCTTCTTAGACCTGAGGATGTAGATTGGCTGGCGTGCCTTTCGTAATCCGAAGGTGGAAGATGATTGAACACTAGAGTGCCCAGAAATTTGCACTCACATAGTAGAATGTCAGCAGCGTGATGGCAGGAATGGGCTTACAGATGCCATTTGGAGAGATTATGGATGGAAGGATGGGATTATAGATGCCATCTGGAGATGTGACAGAACCTTGTCGGGAATGGGCTTATAGATGCCATTTGGAAAGATGACGGATAGGGGGATGGGCTTATAGATGCCATCTAGAGACTGCTGGTATGTGGATGGGCTTATAGATGCCATCTAGGTGTCGATCGCGTAAGAGATTCCTTAGCGAGAACTTGCGTACCTGAGAAAGAAAGATAATTACCTGGCCTGTTACAGGGGTTGATCTTCAAACTCTTTTTGTAGATGTGCTCTGGCTGGATACATGTATCAAATCTTCAAACCCTTCAGACGTGCCCTGACTGGATACAGGAATCGAGTCCGGAAATAGTCGTCAACAAATACGCCCTGGCTGGATACAGGAATCGGATCTTCAAACTCTTCAGACGTGCCCTGGCAGGATACAGGAATCGAGTCCGGAAATAGTCGTCAACAGATACGCCCTGGCTGGATACAGGAATCGGATCTTCAAACTCTTCAGACGTGCCCTGGAAGGATACATGAATCGAGTCTGGAAATAGTCGTCAACAGATACGCCCTGGCTGGATACAGGAATCGGATCTTCAAACTCTTCAGACGTGCCCTGGCAGGATATAGGAATCGAGTCCGGCAATAGTCGTCAACAGATACGCCCTGGCTGGATACAGGAATCGGATCTTCAAACTCTTCAAACGTGCCCTAGCAGGATACAGGAATCGAGTCCGAAAATAGTCGTCAATAGATACGCCCTGGCTGGATACAGGAATCGGATCTTCAAACTCTTCAGACGTGCCCTGGCAGGATACAGGAATCGAGTCTGGAAATAGCCGTCAACAGATACGCCCTGGCTGGATACAGGAATCGGATCTTCAAAACTCTTCAGACGTGCCCTGGCAGGATATAGGAATCGAGTCCGGAAATAGTCATCAACAGATATGCCCTGGCTGGATACAGGAATCGGATCTTCAAACTCTTCAGACGTGCCCTGGCAGGATACAGGAATCGAGTCCGGAAATAGTCATCAACAGATACGCCCTGGATGGATACAGGAATCGGATCTTCAAACTCTTCAGACGTGCCCTAGAAGGATACAGGAATCGAGTCCGGAAATAGTCGTCAACAGATACGCCCTGGCTGGATACAGGAATCGAATCTGGAATTGCGACAGTTGATAGTAATCATCTTTGTATTGACTTTTGTCCTGAAAAGACAAAACGTTAGTTGTATGCGATGTCATGATGTATGAAGTGCGTGATGTCATGAGATGACTGAGATTGTATGTTCATGATGCGTATATGCATGCTATAATGTATGAAGATGTGATGTTTATGACTATATTTTTGTCTAGGAAAATAAATCCTTGACGAATGCCGGGAGTTTGTTGAATCCTGGGCTGATGTTTGAAGAGTAGGGTTCTTCATTTCCGCTGGGGGTGATGATTGCAAGAATAAACCGGTAGGAGAAGATGACTCCGTTGGGGGAATAAACTTGTTGAAGAGATTACTCTGCGGGGGATTACTCTGTGGGAAGAGATACTTCACTGAGATTTTAATGAGAACTCCGCTGGGGATACCGTTGATAAGTTTTGTAGGAGGATTTGATGAACTCCGCTGGGGATAGGAAGAACTACGCCGAGGACGATATTTCCGTGGCAATTAGCTGAGGATAACCCAGTTATAAACTCTGGTGGGGAATAACCTCTGAACATGGTCGGGGAGAGATACATTGGTACTATGCAGGTGATAAGCTTCCAGAATCTACTGGGGATAAGCTTCCAGAATCTACTGGGGATAAGCTTCCAGAATCTACTGGGGATAAGCTTCCAGAATCTACTGGGGAGATGGTTCAACTCTCTTGGAGAAACTTTTGAACCGTATTAGGGAATGGCTCTACTGGATGTCCGGTATTCCGCCGGGGAACAATCTTAGATCAAGATTGTCGGGGATGCTTGTTAAGAATGTTTGTATACTCCGTTGGGGAATATTGAGATTTTCTGGGGGATAATCCAACTTCCTTAAGGCTGACAGTAGACTAACTCTGCCTGGGGAGAGTGTTGCTGACTTGCTAGGGATATTGTGCCTTGTTAGGGCTATTGGGAGATCAACTCTGCTTGGAGGGAGTATGGTTGAACCTTGTCTTGCTCTCGGGGAGTGAAGGTATCTTGGTCATGTTCTTCGGCTGAACTTACCTTGGTACCTCGGTGGACAGAGCAGCTTGTACAGTTCAGCCACTTCTTATTGCCCCAGCTTCAGTGGGAGAAGGAGACCTGTGAGGTGCTGATAGTTGCTGATGGGAAAACCTTCTTCTGATAGGCAGGTGACGAGATGCCGGGACATAGTCATACGCTTTGATCCCTAATTTTTGCCTGGACCGCCCTTTCGGGTTTTCAGTCCCCCGGGATACCCATTTTTGCCCAAGCCGCCTTTTCAGGTTTTCGACTTGCCGGGTGTACAGATTTTTTTCATTTTCATCCCTTATTTTTGCCCAAACCCTTTTGGTTCGCCGGGAAGCCCTTATTTTTGCCTAGGTGTGTCAACCTAGCGGGTCTTTGATTATGCATAGTATTTTTTTCGACCATGTCCACACTGTCAGGATGTAGGGAGGTGCCCCTGTTGTCGTGTTGCGATACTACCAGAAGATCTTCATTTGATCGTACCAGATTTGTTGCGGGAATGCCCTAAGTGACTCAGGCGGAGATTTGCCCCTAGCTGGTTGGCCTTTGAGAGATTCTCTTAATCTTGACTTCACTGCCCCAGGCGATAGACCATGATCATGTCGTGCCCCTGGATTGGAAGTGCTTTTGTTCACTAGATATTCTTCGCGCGAATTTCTCTGTTGTTCGAACAAAAAGTCATATGCAAACAATGTTATATTAAAAATGCAAAGCTTATGTATGTCTTGAAGTTTTTGAAAATGCAGTTTTTTCATAAAAACAAGTGAAATTTTTTTGTAAACTATGATGTCAACTCGTTATTTTACCACAAGCCTTAAGGAGTCAGGATACCTTTGGTAACAGTATGCTTTCGAACTAACCCGTGCTTCAGCTAGGACTTTTTGAGGGTTATAACGTGGTCTGGTTCACGGTTTAAGAAACAAAGGATAGAGGCTCAAATTATATTTGTACCCACCCGTTCTTCGTGATGTTCTTCAAACCTAAACTCAGTTGATCGTGCGTTAGACCTTGTTTGAGTCTTTGCTTTGATATTCCTATGATGGTTCGGATATTGACAGTTTATTTTGAATAGGCAGTCATTTCCTTTTGTCGAGGGTTTGTTGGACCTCTCTCTTTTTTATTGTGTTATCCCTGTTTTTGCCTGAACTGTTTCTTTTGTGATTACAGTCAGCGGGATGCCCCAGTTTTGTAAGTCTCCTTCATAGGTTTTGACTTATTGGGCTTTAATTTTGAAAGATAATGACTGCCTGTCTTTATGATTATTCAAAACCATCATCGTCTTTTGTTTTGTAAGGACTTCTTTGGTGCCGTTCATTGTGCACCTGGATCAGACTGAGAGAACTACCCTGCCCCAGGTTATGATTAAGGGTTTTAATTTTCGAAAAGAAAACTCCTACTTCTTTGGCTCAAAGGGGTTGACGAGGGATTATCATCCTTATAACTCCAGTGTTTAGGAATTGAAACAATGCATGTACCTCATCAGCGGGGTCTGTTCAAAAGCATACTGTAAGGATCGTGGTATCGTTTTTGTCATCCTCCCTCAAGAGGCTTAGAATTATTAATTGAGAGTTTGAACATCACAAAAATAAAAGCAGTTTGAATATAGCAAATGTGAATATATTGATTCAAAGCAGACATATGCGATGCATTGATAAAGTAATAACCTTTGCCATGACAAAAATTGTTTGAACAATCAAAAGAAAATTACAACTTGAAAATTCTAATGGACAAAAAGTCTTCTCATCTCAAGACTTGTCACTTCAAATGGTGAATCCTGCAGGGATGGTAGAAGAACTCAGCCTGACCCTCTTGGGTGAAATCCACTGCTCCTTCGTTAATTAGGTCCTGGACCTTGTTCTTCAGAGCCCAGCAGTCGGCAGTGTCATATCCAAGACTATCAGAGTGGTATGCACATCTTTTGTTGGGATGATAGTTAGGAGCATAGATATTGGGATTCCGGGGAGGAGCCCTTAGGGTAATCAGATTCAATCTCAACAGGTGTTGTAAAGCTTGAAACAGCGACACGTTGAGCTGGGTGAATTGCCTCCTGGGCTTGTTTGGCTTACTATGATCAACCTGTTGCTCTGGGCGAGGTTGTGGTTGGACCTGTGAAGTGGTAGCAATTTGGAGAGGTCTATTCTTCACCATACCAGACTCTTGTCCTCTTGGAAGCTGATCAATGACCTGGTCCCTGACTTGGACTGGTTGCTTCATGTCTTGATGAAGCTGACTGATCATGGTTCTCAACTCTTCTTGCTCCTGAGCTAAGCCTTGGATGAGATCCATTTGCCCCAGCATCTGGGTTCTCATTGTATCTACCTCAGCTAGCAGACGTTTCAGTCGTTCGTCCTTATCATCTTCGGGACTTTTCTTGGCCAAATTCCCCATGAGGAGTGTCCTCAACTCTTCCTGCCCCTTGGATAGGCTTAGGAAGATCTCCCTGAACTGAGTCTCTTGAGCATGAAGACCCTGGTTATCTTATTGGGAAGCCATTGCTGAAATAAACAGCAAAGAAGGTAAATGACCTGTAACAAGGGTACCTGTAATGCAATGATATGTATGATATGCATGCAATGTTTTCAAGGATCTCGCGGGATAAACAATAAAGATTGTTAGAACTTGAATTTTGTGGCTTGATTGAAGGAACTTCATTTTGTTAAGAGTCCTTCTTCAAGAGTCAAGGCTCACCATATCGAGTGGGTCATAGCCCCTGACAACCTCGACTAGAGGAAAATAAATCCCCTTTGCCCCTTGCTAGACACTTTGATTCATCATGATCTGCATCACAAGCCCTTGAGATCCTTGAAATAGATTAGTCTTTATGCAGGATGCATGCAATGGTATGATGTTATGCTATGCATGGAGTAATGTAGGTAAACCCTGTTATGAGTCCAGATTAAGGACTATAAACAAAACCTGCAAGAAACTCAAGTGTCAGATAACAAGTATGCAAGTAGTCAAGTTTGAAGGCACACAAGTCACACAAAGAGCCCTTAGAGTTTAGGCCAGCATGAAGTTTGGGATACTACCCTCTTGAAGTTGGTGGGCTCAAAACCTGTCCTATCAAAAGTAACTGGGTTCTAAGGAGCTCAATATCATAGAGTTGTTTTCTATGTTCATTATTTTGATTTAGCCACTGAATTGGAGATCAAAATATTCCAAGAAAACAACCCTCAATGAGTGTAGTATCGAGTATCAACCAACTTCGGACTGCACCAAAGTCAGTCATCTCACTACCCCTAAAGAGGCCATGATGGTCAAGTAAGGTTCCTAAGGTCAGTTGATGCTTCACGACACCACGCGGCGGCCCCGTACTCTCCTTGACTTGACTCAAGGGTTACCGGTACTCACCAAAGTGCCACATCAATGTAGCAAACTGCTTCAACCATGTCGGTATACCCCACACAGTTCCCTCATAGTTTGTTGCTACTTTCTAAGAGGTATCCCCCAGATCCGGGTTAGGATCTATGAAACTCCCAAAACAGGCCCGCAATTTTAAAGCAAACAGATCAAGCAATTGAAAACATGATGATGAACTATTCCTAAGGTACACCTCACTTTTAAGATTCCCCAGCAGAGTCGCCAGTTCTGTGATCGGTGGAAATAGAACTGTCTGTTTAAAGCTGGATCGCGTATGTCGCGGTAAGCAAGAGTCGCCACCGTCTTTTATTTTCTCCAATATGGACAGGACAAAAGCACAGCAAAATTCCTTATGAGAACGTTTCTCGGTTCGGGAGGTAGATTTATAGAAAGGGAAGGTGTTAGAACCCTTTCTATCCATGGTTATCCATGGGCTCTTAGGTACTTGCTCTTATGTTTTCAAAATGTTTGCTTTTCAAAATGTGAGTGGGTTTTGAAAAAGTTTCATTGAAAGGTTTCTGAGTGACTCTTGTATCTGTCCTCAAGAGTGTTTGAAAAATTTGTTTTGAAAGCTTTTTGAAAGTGTCAGTGTGAAAAGATTTTTGATTTGTTTTTTAGAGAGCAAGTACCCATGAGTCATCTACCTACTCTAAGGAATTAGGCTGTGTAAGAGTCCTTAAGGTAATGCCATCCTACCATTGAGAGGTAGGTAGCACCACCGTTGGAGGTGTTCGGGTCAATTCGATTGTAGGAACAGTGTGGTCACCGAAGCAACAGTTAGGACACCTTAGAAGTAACCCTAATGTCCTAGATCCTTTTTAATCTGAGGCAACCGTTTCGAGGCAACTGTTCGAGGCAACTGGATCTTGGACATAAGAGCGACCGCTAAAACGTCCTATACTTGATGACCACGTTTCGAAGGTAACGAGTGAGGCGTACCCTAGAAGTGGTGTGTGTATTGTGTGTTGTTTTCATGTTTAACAGTTATCTTTGATCATGGCATTGTGAGCTACGCGTTGTTTTTAATTACCATACATTCTTTCATGCAATTTAGAATTTAAGAGTGCGGAAGGTAAAATACGGAAAGATAAAAGCTACGCTATTACAAGGCGTGGGTCTATACATCGCCAAAATACAAAGATCCGTTTTTTGATAAAGATGCGGAAAGTAAAAAAGCAATAAACCTAATTACTATTACATCCTTGAACAGTTACATAATAATCAATAAGAAAATAATGCGCGAAAAGAATTAAAATGGACGTCTGAGGGTTTTGACCCTTTGCTTGAAATTAAATTAAATTAGGACCTAATTATTATTTAATTAAAGAAAAGAAAGTGTGTTTTTTATGTTTTTGTATTTAATGAAATAAAGAAAATAAAATCAAGAGAAAACTCTAATTCTAAGTTTATTTTAATTATTAATGAAAATATTAAAGTTAACCTAATTTAAGCTAATTAATTAATTTACATGTTATTTACAAAAATAATAGTAATAATCAATGATGATAATAATTAATAAAAATAATTAATTAAGAAAAGATAAAAGTGTCAAAACCTAATTCTATGTATTTTTTATTTATTAAGAAAAGAGATTAAATTTTAAACCTAAATTAACTAAGTTAATTATTAACATTTATTTACAAAAAAATGGGTTAATGATGCAATTAATAAATAATTTTAAAAAAAAAACATTTTTGAGTTTCTGATTTTTATTAGGGAAAATTATTTGTGGTGAATTAATTAAAAGTATTAAAAGTATTAAAAAGAAAATAAAATAAAATTTAAAAATGCAAAGCAAACCAAGGGGGTGTCTGGCCCAAAGTGGAGGTTTTTGAAGCAATTCAGGCCCATTAGACAAGGCAGGCCTCGTTGACTTTCTGGTTGTGTGCATGTTGGTTGACTGGAGTGCATCATGGAATTCATTCTGTGGCCACTGGATTGGACCTTGAAGCCACTTGGCAGGCTTAGGCGTGAGGGTGCATGATGGGCCATTGAATGAATGATGCACTAGAACGTGTTAAAACAAAAATCATTAGGTATATGGGGGGGCCTGGGAATCGAACCCAGGTCCCAATGCTTGCAAGACACGTCCTCCACCATCTGAGCTATGAAACGCATTTGTTAAATATCTACACAACAAATATTATATAAAATACCAACAATTATTATGATGCAAACAAAAATACGCGCGCAGATTTGAATGTTCCAGTCACATAATGCCACGCATGCGGTCTTCTTCATTTCACCTGCAACTGTAAACAAGATAGCGGGGGTTTTAAACCCCCACTAAGTAAAAGTCCCAAGAATAGCGAATAGAAGTGGAGATAATATAAAAAGGGCGCGATAGGCTGGTTGAATTCGTCTGGCCTTGACGAATTCAACCATAGTCATGACGTGATCCAATTTTTCCTTATGCCTAAAGCCCTAATTTGGAGCTTCAGAAACCCTAGGTTTCGTCCATGGTGAATTTCGATTCAGGCAGCTTTAGCACAATTAAGCTATCTCAAAAGCTTCAGGAAGGTGTCAGCAACACAAATCAATAATCAAAACATAGCAATGATGCATAGAAATTAGATTTCGATTACGGAAATATTTGTTAAAACCGTGACTCTGTTTTACCGTTTCCTTGGGTATGAGAGCTTGTTCTTGATAGTAATAGCTTCCTGGAGACTTAGGCAATATGTTTGAATCACTTTTAAGCCTTGAATCCACCTGCAAATAGGATTTCAGTTTCACAATTTTCTTGAGTTTTTGCAAATTGGCTATGGAGTTTTTAGCAGCTTTCACGTGTGTTTTGCTTTAGGGTTTCCTTCAGCACATATATGTGATGTGAATTAGGTCAAGAATAAGCCCAAAAGTCCATGGCATTATGACTTGAATATTTGATTGCCTAATCATATCTTTTTCAATCTTTTCCTTCATGAAACCTTGCCAATCATGGATTTTTTTGCCTTGTTGATTGAGAAACGAGTTGCCAGCTTGCCCTAGTCATATTTGCTGCACAAAAAGATCTAAAAAGCACATCTTTTGAATTTTCTTATAATTAAAACCAATTAAATGAATTAATATAAATATAAATTCAATTAATTAATTAAAAATAAGAAAATAAGTCAAATTAAGCTTAATGGGTCGTGCATAGGCTTTGGGTAAAGATTCAAGAAAGAATTTGAGGCCCATTAGCAAAATTGAAGTGTTTTAGGCAAAGTTGACTTTTGAAAGTTACCAAAAATTACCTAACTTCTCCAATGCATATCTTGCTCAATTTTGAAGCTATGAACATGTTCTTGGACATTTTGGAAAGGTCTTGAAGTCCTCTAACCAATGTCTTTGGTCCCATGTCATTTTGATTCACCAAGCTCAAGTTATGGTCTTTGACTTAAAGTGCCTTTTTGTTGACTTTTGAAAATGACCTATAATGTTGAAATTGATAACTTTTTGTGAGAGCATTTCTTGGACTTGGAATGTGAAGATGAGTGGTAGGAAATGTCATCCCCTTCAAAATGAGCATTGGATGGGATTTTTCTGATGAACCATGAAGAAGTTATGCCTTGGTCAATTTGCAGTTGACTTTTCAACTGTCCAAAAATAGAAACTTTTGACATCTTGAGACTTTTTGAGCCATGCTTATGGAATCATGATCAAGAATTGATCAAATGATGATTGTGGCTTCAAAATAAGATGTTGACCAAAATTTTTGACTTTTGACTGTCAAATGACCATTTTACCCCTGTAGTTGACTGTGGAGCAATTAGGGTTTTTGACTGTGCAAGTTGATGCTGTGAGTCTTGAAACTTGACATATGGATGCTTGACAATGTATATAGGCATATGGTACTTGATTGGACCCTTGAAAACCTTAATTTCTTTGTAAGAACCAAAACCCTAATTTTGACTGTGTTATGAGGCATTTGGACTGTGCAACCCTTGAGGGATTTTGAAGCTTGATCTTGCCAAATCTTGAAGAATATGGGAGGGAAAATTTTGGGGTACAACACACCCCATTTTACTTTACAAAAATTTGAGCCTTGAAATTCTGCGGGATAACCACTCCCGACACCAATCCCAATTCTTCGAAATCCAACCCAGGTATCCTCTAGACTTCCAAAGCACTCAGACGATCTTCTAACCGCTTGTATTTATCCTCAGTGAGAGGATACTGCTCATCATTGTAGTCAGTATCATTGTCAGAAACTTCAGGAATGGGGTCCTTCTCCCTTGTCTCTCCTTCTTGATTCTCCCCTTCCTTGGATGAAGAGGCCAGATCGACTTGTTGCTTTGACGGCCCCTGAACCTTCTGCCCATATTCAGAATACCAGCGACCTTCTTCTTTTTATTTTTCTCCTTCAGGATGAGGGCTTTCAGATTCTCCTGCCATTTCGCCATATTTATTAACATATGTTGGAATTAGGCATTTTGTGCCTGAAGATCCTTGATGCTTTGTTCGGAAGACATTACTGCTGAAATAAACAGTGAAGAAGATGAGAAACCTGTTATGGTACCTGTTTATGCAATGATATGGATGTGATATATATGCAATGATTTCAAGGATTCTTAAAGGCTCAGATTTGTTTAACCAAAAGGAACATACTTTAATTGCATTAATAAGTTCAAATTGTTTCAAAGAATTCCTTTTAGGCTTACAATAAAACAAAACAAAACTTAAAGCAAAAAAGAAACTAGGTCTCCCAGGAGTGCATCCTCGTTGGTGCGATGTAAGCGTTTATGTTCCTTTCTTCATGAAGTAGCCTAGTGAGCTCCAGGACCTTCTTCTCGCTAGCATAGAACTGAGCTTCAAATGTGTCTTGTTCCTCTTTGAGTTGAACCCAGGACTTCTGTAACTCTTCATGATCACTTGGCATGTCAGGATGATGACCAAGGGAGGTAGTATCTCCTTCAACAACTGGTTCCATAGTTATTGGTAGGACAGCAGGATAAGGCATCATAATACTTTGGGTGCAAGCTCGTACCAATCAGAGATAAGGCTCAAGAGGAATGAAATTCTTGTGCCCTAGCGTCTTGCTATCAATTTTATGTACCATGCCCCAAGCTTTTATGAACCTTTTCCGGTATCCCTGAGCATCATTCTCATAGTTGAAGGCGATTCCTTGGATAAACGTATCATGAGGACCATCTCTTCTCGCATAACCAAACTGACATAGTGCCAAGCAAGGGTTGTAAGTGATTCCTCCCCTAATGCCTAAGAGGGGGACATTAGGGAATTCACCATATCGATCGATGATGGTAACATCTTCCGAGAACCATGAACACCAATGAATATCCGAATGTGTAAGGGACATCAGCCTATGAGACCATTTCAAACCCTGTTCCTTCTTCAAAATAGACATGGGTAGGTGCGAAATAAACAACCTAGCCAATAGAGGAGTGCAACACAGGAGGGTTCCCCTTCTCTTTAGAGTGCGAGCATGCAGAGGGTGTAGAATATCCCCGAGTAATGTAGGCACCGGATTATGAGACAGAAAAACCTTAATTGTGTTCACATCTATGAGTTGATCTACATTAGGGAAAAGTACCATCCCGTAAATGAGAAGTGACAGCACCTCTTCGAAAGCTTGTAAATCCATGGTATCCCAAAAATGGTAAACCTTCTCGAATAGAAACTTAACCGGAATTCCTTGGACACTTCCTCTAGTCTCCCAACTTGTCACTACGTCGGACCGTTGTAAGGATAGAGCTCTAGCAATCTCTTCAGGCTTTGGATGTTCTTCCGTACCGTTGAAAGGTAACTGGTCAAGAATAGGTACTCCTAAAAACTGATAAAATTCCTCCATAGTAGGTACTAGCTGGTAATCCGGGAAGGTGAAACAATGGTGCACAGGATTGAAGAACTGAAACAACACTTTTAACAATTCTTCATCAGGTTTTGCAGTGACCAAGTTGAGCAACTGACCATGCTTTTTAGTGAAATGAGAACTTTCAAGAACCCTTAATGCCAGGTCCTTTAGTTGGAGAGGCACTTTCACAAGGTTAATTTGGATAATGTTCCTACGGGCGGATGCCATATCCTACAAAACAAAGAAAAAATGAGCCATAGGAAATCCTTGAAATGGATAGTTATGATATTCCGTGCTTATAATGTCATGATTATGCTAGAAAATCACATGTATAGCAAACAGCAAACAAGTCACACCAAGTCCTTAGGTTTAAGTCCTGCATGAGTTTTAAGGTCATACCCTCTTGAAGTTGGATTGGTTCAACCTGTCCTATAAATAATAATCGGGTTCTAAGGGATCTCAATATCACCGATCTTTCCCCCAGCTTCGTTCAATAGGTGATTGACTCACAACCAAACAAAGCTCAAGAGTCAAACCACAATGGGTGTAGCATCGAGTATCTGTCGACCTTGGGAATACACCAAAGCCAACCATCTCGCTACGTCCTACTGGCCAAGTTGTGCAATTAAAGGTTATAAGGTCAGTTAATGTTTCACGACACCACACGGCGGCCCCGTACTATCTCTGATTGACTCAAGGGTTACCGGTACCAACCAAAGTGCCACATCAATGTAGCTACTGCTTCAACAGTGTCAGTATACCCCGCACAGTTCCCTCACAGTTTTTTGCTACTTACCTAAAAGGTGTCCCCAGATTCGGGTGTAGGATCTATATAACCCCAACAGATGCCCTTAAAATAAATCAATCAAGACAAGCAAGAGAAGAAATTAAAATGACCTATATCCTAAGGTATACCCCACTTTATTAGATAAGTCCCCAGCAGAGTCGCCAGTTCTATGATACGGTGGCAGAACCGACTGTTATACTGGTTTGTGTTTTGTATTCGCAAATGTCGCAGTAAGCAAGAGTCGCCACCGACTTTTATTTTATCCAATCAAAGGAAAATGAAAAAGAACAGAAAAAACCTTTTTTAAGATGTTTCTGAGTACGGGGGGTAGATTATAGAAAGGGAAGGTGTTAGCACCCTTTCTATCCATTGTTTTCCATGGGCTCTTAGGTACTTGATCATTTTGAAATTTCTTGTGTGTGCTTTGAAAAGTTTTTGTTTAACTTCGAGATAACCCTTGTATCGGTCCTCAAGAGTGTGACGAAGTTGTTTTGAAAATTGTTTTGAAAAGTGTTGGTGTAGAAAATTTTGTTTGAGCAAGTACCTAGGAACTAATCTACCTACTCGAAAAAGTTTGTTCGTTTTCCTTTAGACAACGCCATCTTATTATTAAGGAATAGGTAGTCCCGTCGTTGGAATTTTAAGGGACGTTCGAAGGGACAAGTACGATCACAAAAGTAATGTTAGGAAATTTTAGTAATCATCCTAAAGCCTTAAAGATCTTTTTCCGAGGCAACATTCGAATGGGTCATTTTAGATCTTTTGGGACTAGAGGACAACCATTAACATTCTCTATACTTTATGACTGTTTACCGGAGGCAACCGGAGTAGAATAAACCCTAGGAGTGAGCATGTGCAAGTGTATTTTTTCAGTTAATTATCGTTGCACATTTAGGGTTTTCTACTATTTTTAATTTCAATTTATCTTTCCATACAATTCTATACATATATCTAAGCCGTTTATAGTTTGCGGAAATTAAAATGCGAGAAATTAAAGTCCTAACTATTACAAGGCTTTCGCAGATACATAATTATTTTGACTGTAAATAAAGATGCGAAAATTTAAAAGCCTAATTACTATTACAAACTCGGAGCAGTTACAATAAATGAAAAAAAGAAAAATTAAGGGCATGCGCGGCGAGTTAAATGCGAGAAATAATTGGAAAACCTAAAAATATAATTGAAAAAATATTTAGGTTATGTTTTTGAGAAAAAATTACGTTATGTACAAAATTAAACCTTAATTCTAATTATCTTAAATTATAATAAGAAAGGAATTAAATTACCCTAATTTAATTAAACTAATTAATTAATAAAATATTTTTATAAAAAAAATGGTTTTTGATGTTTTTATGATTTTTTGATTAAATAAAAAAAACATGATTTTTAGTGTTATTTGAAAAAGAAATAATTAAAAAAAATAATTGAAATAAAAAAGAATAGACTTGGGCCTGCATAAGCAATCCATGGGGGTGTGCTTCTGAATTTGATGGGGCCATTATGGCTGAGCCCACTCCTCACGCCTGATTCAGTGTTGGTACGCCTGAAGTGTGCACCATGGTCCTTCCTTGGTTTGAGCGTTGGATCTGTGTTGGTAATGGATCCAGTGATGAAGCGCTGAGGTGCATGGTGGACTTCAGGCTATGAGGCACGTTGGATCTATAGTTAAATATTCAGAAAATAAGAAAATGTTTGGACCTGGGATTGAACCCATGTCCTTTGCTTCACATGTCCCTACCCCTTGCCATCTGCGCTGTGTTGGTTAGTTGTTAATGTAATAAAGCCAAAATATAATATATATAAAAAAGAGTGGATAGGCTGAATAAAGAAAAAATGCACGCGATTATTCAAATGGACCAGTGGTTGATTGCCACGCCTTCATCTTCTTCTCAGAAGTGTCGTCTTAGGTACCAGACTTATACCTATAGACAAAACTCCATAGCTATAAACCTGCAAGCTTCAAAAATTCATATGACGCATGATAAATTAAAAGTGAGTACATGGATCAATTCATCTTGATCCTACGAGCATCACGGTATCCTTTTCTTGGCCTAATTTTGCTTGTACAGAGAAACCCTAAAACGACTTCTTAAACCCTAGCCATGGCAGTCATCAATATATGCATCAAAACACAAAATTATTTAAACCAAAACATTCCAAATGATGATACAAATACAATGTTATGCTTAAAAATAGTTAATCATGCATAAATTGTCAAAATCAAATTCAAGAAATATGGCAAACCGTGAGAGATATGGAGGCTGATTCTGGGCGTCTTGATGTGTGAAAATGGTTGGAAAAGATTCTGTAGGTGTCTAGGAACATGTGGCAATCCTTAAATATCCTCGAGGATGGCTCTAATATGGAATTCGTCTTGAGACTTTTTGGCAAAAAGTGACAACTTGTCTTGGCAGCTTCACGTGGTCAATCCCCTTCTTTGTGCTTGGGAATTATTCTATATATGTAGTGCACTGAATTAGGTCAACAAAAAGTATTCAAATCTTGGCAAATTATGAAGATTGGATTTGATTTCCTCTTTGCATTATTTATTCCTAAATCTAGCCAAATCATTCCATTCTCATCCCAATCACCCTTTGCATGATTTCATTTGTGTGACAGCATAATTGGATTGTGATTCTATTCAAAATCAGATCAAAAACAAATCTTTACTAATTTATATCATTTATTTGATTTAATTTGACTTTTTAAATGATTAAAATCAAAATAAATTAAATAAATAAAGCCAGTGATATGTGGGAGAGTGTTTGGGTCGTGGACCATGTTAGAAGTAAGATGCAATCATGAAAAGTTAGGCCCATTTGACAAAAAAAAGCACTTTTGAGCACATTTGACTTTTGACAATTTTCCAAAAATGGCCAACTTTGACAATGCATATCTCCTCCCATTTTAACCCTAGAGAGGTGTTCTTGGACTTTTTAGAAAGCTTAGGATGTCCCCTAAACAACCCTTTTGGTTTCATCTCAATTGGATCTTCCATGTTCATTTAAGAAGCTTTGACCCAACAAGTATTTCTTGTTGACTTTTCAAAATGACCTATAATGTAGAAATTCATATCTTTTTATGAGTGAATTTTTTGAACTTGAGGGCTGAAGATGAGTTGTATGGAATTGGATTCTATTCAACATGAGCCTTGGATGAAATTTTTTGGATAAAGTATGAGAAAGTTATGCTTGGTCAAAGTTTGGTTGACTTTTCATGAGAAACCCTAATTTAGCAACTTTTGAGTTTTGATGAATTAGAAGCATTCCTTGAGGAATCATGATTAACCTTTGATCAAATTATGGATATCACTTCAAAATGTTGATGTTGGCCAAAAATCTTGAAGTTTGGTTGTATGTGGGTCACAATTGACTTTTGACCTAATATAGTTGATTTTTAAGCATTTGAGCGGTTGACTGAGCACACTTCTTGTGTAAGGCATGCAACTTGACATGGATGTTCTTGAGAACATATTAGGACCATGGAAAATATTTTAGGCCTTTGGAGTTCAACCATCTTGATTAAAATGGAAACCTTAATTGGAGGTTCATTGCTTTATGAGAGAGTTTTATCTGGTCAACTCTTGGGCATCCTTGAGCAAGTTGACTATCTGAATGAGCATATGTTGAATAAAATGGGAGGGAAAATTTTGGGGTGCAACACTTCTCTTCAAAAACCTTCTTATCAAGCAACAGGATCCTGCATTCCTCAGAGAGTCTCCATGATTCCTCCTCGGATAGTCTTTGGGCCATTTCCTCATTGATCCTCCCCTTCTCGCTTGCGGCCAGCTTAGCCCAAAGTTTCTTGAACTATACCTCCTGCAAAGAACTCCCCTCGGTGTAAGCAACGACCATCTCCAGTATCCTCATCAAACCTCCAGCATCATGCGCCATCATCGCCCTCTTCTCCAGGAGGTTCAAACCCTCGAGATGAAGGGATTCAGCCCGAGGAAGGCGAAGAGCTGCACCCTCAAAGAAAGCATACTCTATCCAGCAAAGGGGTAGGTCATACGTCCCTTTCCCCTTCTCCCCGGTTAGATTGACACTTCCCACGGCATGCGGCCTCTTTGCTTTCGGGGATACAGGGGCAGGAGAGAGAGCAACCATAGCTTGGCCAGAAGATGAATCGCCCGACCCTGAAGTAGGAGCGACCCCCAAGCCAATTTGAGCGTCCTTCTGAGCCTTCTTCGCTCTAGTAGCAAGAGTCCTGGCTATGCACTCTTGGGTGAGATTCATGCTATCTACAAAACAAAAAATAATCTTAGTTAGAAAATGAGGATTCAAAAAAGCGACAACCGCATATAATTATTAAAAACATAAATACCCAAATACTTGACAGAATCCTCGCTCTCGAGTAGCTCTTTGACGATCATAAGGTATGGCTCGTATACAGTCTCCCCAATCTTGGCGATCACAGGCTTGCCTCCATGGCCCACTCGCTGGGCCCGAGGAATCTGGGCCACGAAGGCAGTCATGACGGCGAAGCTCTCGTGGTCCTTGACGCTGAGCTCCCCCTCCCTCCAAACGTAGAAACCCAATTTGTTATCAAAGTGCTTCCTCGTTCACTAGAACAGGAACTTGTAAACAAATTTGACCATAGGGTCTCCCATCTCATTCAAATGGGGGGCACCATCCTCATTACACACTAGTGTGGTCCTGAAAACATTCAGCATCGCCTTGCTTGAGGAAGGCTGCACCAGTATATATTTATCCTTGAAGTGACAAACAGACTCTTAGTAAGCTTTGAACAACTTCCCGTTGCCTTGCTTCAAAGTGACCCATCCCCATTTGTCGTCGATCTTGATCCTCTGGAGATGGAAGCAGTAGAAGAACAAGGGAATGGTAGCCCCTATCTTCAGGTAATCACAAACAATGAACACTCGCAAGAACGCAATGCGGTTCGGGTGCAATTGGGAAGGAGCCAGCCGAAGATGCCTGAATACGGCCACCTCAAAATCTGAGAAAGAAAGCCGAAGACCCATTCCCTAGAACATAATGTCGTACATGGGAATCCACCGTCTGTCGTATTTCGAGTAGATCCTGCTCTCTTTTCCAGGAATATGCAATGATCACTCTCCCTAGTTTCCTTCCTCATGTGCATACACCTCAGTAAAGACGTCATCGTGATGCTCGAAAAAGTAGGAGGGTCAGTCCCAAGGATCATTCGCGACTCAAGCCCGCAGATCCTCATTATCCTCGGGGGGAAACATGCCACATTAAACAGCAGAGGCCATCTCCACATCACCTCCCCCCACTTGTTGTTCGGGTTGATCCAACACGTCCCTGGAAATCTCCAAAATGCTCCACGAGTTACTCGCCTCGTCCGAAGAACTTCGTGAAGATCCAGAAGATTCGCTCGAGAGGTCAACCCTGATGTTGTCGGCCATAGTACCTGAAAAGTAGAGGATAAAGACGAGTTCGACACCAATGCCAAAACCACCCTTCCACCACTAATCAAGTGAAAGGGCGCTGATAAACGAGGACCGTGTCCTTGACTAGAACCCTCACTAAGGCGCATAAACAAAAAGGAGTATGGGGAAGAGCCTTAGGCCCTAAAGAACCATCTACGAAACAGCGAGAAAATCCAGTGAAACGACCTAGATCCCAAAAGTACAATCTACGACACAACGAGAAATGTCCTGAGAGGATCCACGGTGGCTCCGGCGATTCTAAACTACAGAACCACCATCTGCCACCAACACTCCCCGGGAACCCCCTAATGGACGAGATCCTAAACACTAACCACATGCATTTCTAAGAAGAAAATCATGAAAATCAGAACTACAAAAGCCAAATAACAAAGAAAAATTAAAATCTTATCGGTTAAAAAAGAAAGAAGGCTGAAAAGAGAGACAACGAGTGGTGAACCTCAAGAAACAATGGTGGTCGACAGGCGAGCAACAACGAGCAGTATGGAGAAAGAACGAAAAACACAGAACTCCCTACTCCTCTCATATATTATAGTTTGGACCATTCGCGGGTGCGAGATACATGCTTGGGAAACCATAGGGTCGTCATTATTGCACCCTGGCCCCTAGGCCATCATTGTGCCGCTTCGTCAGCACACTACCCGAAACATGCTACCTCTTTAAGTTGAAAGCTCAAAATGACCAACTCTTCATCTCCCCACGAGAAAAATGCAACGAGCGATGCTCGCGCTCCCCATATGACGCTCCCTGTCCCACGAGCAGGTGTTAAAGTCATCACTCCTATGCCCATAAGCAACAATATGGGGGGATACTATTCTGGACTGGCCCGATAGCAAGAGTGGGCCTAGTCTAACCCCTTCTTTTGGTATGGCCCACACGACCATAGCCCGAATCTCCCCGCTCTCCATCGGGAAACATCGATCCATTGCCCTCTGGACTGGCTAGTAACCCACAATAATTGACGAGTACCTCTTAGTCTATCCGACCTTAAGTCGTGCAGACAACCAAGAATCGACTAGATCGCTTCCTGTAACCTACCTCCTCCTCGGATCTAACAGCTAGTTACGGGCACACCTGCTCGGTATGACCAAGTCTTGGCAGTTACCTATTTTTATGGACCCACATATCTAGGCCCAAAAACAGGAACCAATGGCCATGCGCTATGGTCATTATATAAACCCTCACACATGTGAGGGATAGGTATCGAATATTCACTATTCACCACTAATACCCTAATACTTTGCTTGTATCTCCTTGTTCTCACACTTACTTCATTGTCGGAGTGCCTTGTAGGTACAACCCCCTTTTTTCCTCCTCGACACCACAGCCCAACTGAAGATCATCATTTGGCCACCTTGTAGTTTCTAAACAACTAGTAAGATCAATTGGAATCTTACGCAATGGGCTTAGTGCTTGATTTCTACACTACATCACCAGTTTCCAATTCACCCCCTCTATTTGTAATTGATTTTGGATTTTTTGTAGTAATTTTCTTTTCTTAAATTTTATTAAACAAAAATATTGATAACAATAAAATTGTTAAGTTCTTTTTTTTAGAATTTTCTTTTGTTGTTTATGTTCGGTAATCATTTTGTTGCCAAGATTTTGAGATTCAACTTTACTTATTGAGATATGAGTCTTATGCAAGTTTATCGTGCGATATGCAGATATGCTTGAGTTTCCGATTGTGATTTATTTTCACATCGATGACGCTTCAACACTTATTCCGAGCATTTGACTTCTGACTCTTCTCTGTTTCTTGGTGAAGCTTACTTAAATCTTTCTGGGTTTCTCTACTTTTGCTTGCTGTGTTACAAACTTTTGTTCATTCAAAATCATTATGATTCTGATTTATCTTTCCGCACTTTACCGCTTTCTAGATATCACGATAAGTAGGATAATAAAGAGTGTGTGCTCGAAGTTGTTGTTTAAAGACTTGTAGTAGGCATTTCACACTTATTTGCTACTTGTGTTTGTGCTTGTGTTTGCCTCCTTTGTTAACGATCAATGATGTCACTCAATTGAGAAAACGACTTCAATCTTTACATGCTCCCCATAGGATTTCATGGCTCATTTCTTTTAATGATCAATGATTTCACTTAATTAGAATTGAGATAACGACATCGATCTTTGCATGCCCCCCATAGGGTTTTTTCGTTTTCCTTTATTGATGATCGATGATGTCACTCAATTAGAATTGAGATAACGACTTCGGTACCATTGCATGTTCCCTATAGGATAGTTATCCTTACTCTTAGGTTTTAGGTATGCTAACTTAGGTATGGATTTCCCTTGCGTGCTCTCTTGATCTTGTGGGTTACTTGCTTTCCATCCTTGTGTACATGTTTTCTTAGGTTGTGAACCTTTGGCATGTTCTCTTAGGAGCCCTTGATTCATCCTTTGGTGGTGATTCGAGATAGATATAAGTTCAGGTTGTGAACCTTTACTATGATCCCTTAGGACTTCTCGATTCATCCTTTGGTGGTGATTCGAGATAGACATTAGGATTGTAATACATGCATGCTAACATAGGGTAGATATTTTCCTTTCAAAACTCAACCTTAGGATAAATCATTGTATGATAACATTAGAGATTAGATTCTAGCTAGTTTCCCTTAGATGTTTTTCTTTCTTTTACATCCTTGCATTAAGACTAAAACTTTTTTCTTGGAAGATGCATAAAACATCTAACAACTTTCAAATCCTTTTTTAAGATAAAAAACATTAACCAACACATACTCTTATTGCCTTTGGGCCTTTCTTTCAAACTTCAAAAGGATGTGTTAATTCTACTCTACACAACATGACGCGTAAATCCCCAAAGGTTGGGTGGCACTATGTCTAAATTGCTAGAGTATGAATGTAGCATTATCTGCCTTCGGGAATTTTTCTTTGCAAATACCTTGTTAGATAAAACATGTTAATTCACTTTTGTGTTGATGTGTGAGTCTTCAAAGGCTGAGCTACGGCAGAAGGCAAAATTAGTATTGTTCATTAAAAAACATAAAACTAACTGAAACATGTAAGCCGAACTACGACACTCTGGTTCCTTAAAAAGGATACGTAGGCATCTGGTCACAGGGCGTAGCCGAGCGAAACTTTATAAATATTTCTTTATTTTCCCCATGTTTTCTTTCACATGCATTCCCTGTTTGCATTTCCGTTTTAGCTCTTAAGCATTAGATTTGAAACACACCCTATGATTAGAACAACAAGAGTGAATACCGTAGAGTACTACGGGCGTGTGGGGGTGAAATCACCCTTCTCAGGTTTACTCAATATTTACCTTTCCCTTCCTATCAGATAAAAAAAATTTAATGGTGACTTTATTGATTTCATCTCGATGATTTGTTCAGCCGGTTGTTTCACTATGTACCCCTTTTTTGTCCTCTAACATGCAACAAACACATCAATATTACCAAAGGGAGAACCTATTGTGCTATAGGAAAATTACTATGTAAGATGATAAAATGTAATAAAACAACAAAAAAATAACAAATCAACTAGCTAAAAACAAATAATAGGCTATATAATAACTCATAAAATGTGGATTATCAATATGTGATCGCCTATATGGGCGAAAAATTCTGCTTTGTGAGGATCCAACTTATGTGATCACCTTTAGGGGAAACAAGAATTCCTATATGAGGAACCAACATACACGACTGCCTTCACAGGTGGTCTCAATAAGGATTTCTTTTAATCCTTAGTTCCTGCAAAAGAGTGTACTAGTATTCCAAAATTAACGTGAGGTGCCTCATTAAAAACTCGTGCACCTTTTTGTCAACCAGGGGAAAATAATGCTCATTTAAACAAAGAGTGTCATGAATTTGACCATACAAAGGACAAAGACGATATCACACATAATACAAACCAAAAAAATAAAGTAAACTAAACTTAAAACTAATTAACATTAAAAATAGTTAAAAGTTTCTAACAAGTATTCTCCCGTCTCCTTTATGCTCTCCATGTATAGGGGAGACAAATCTTCATTATGAGGAGCTACCTTTTATGGCCTGATCCCTAATTTCATGTTTACTTCTGTCGTATTCCAAAATTTCCCTACCTTTATGATCGTATTTTCAAGATTAAAAAATGGAAGAGAAATGTTTTGATTAAGGGTGGTCCAGCAATATCTGATAGTCCATTTTTGAGAATCCAAGTCAATAGGGGGTGTATCTTAACTCCAGGGAGTAGGGATTTCCAAATCAGAAAGACCCACATATCCATGGGTCCACTTGCAAAGCATGTTGGTCAATGGCCCATGGGATTCGAATATTGGAAATTATTTCAAAAGGAAATGAAGTTTAATTACATAAAGCCCAATAGAGGTTTATTGTTGTTAGTAAAGAGAGGAGGTGAAACTTTAAATCAAAGGCCCATCGGATTTCATTTTTTCCCATTTTAGTTTTTGGTTATTAAAAGGTAAGGAGGTAGGTATAAATATGGAATTGCATGCCCATTAAGATTGTTATTAGCCCATTTGTCAGCCTTTTTATTATTACTGTTTTGTTTTATAAAGAAAAAAACGGTATTATTAAACTTCTTCTGTTATTATTAAAAATCCTTTTTTATAATTACTTTACTGGTTATTAATAAAAGATTTTTAAACTATTTTATTAGACATTTTTTGAGAAAAAAAAGATTTGTTGTATAAGGCCTAAACTGAGGCCCAATTCGTACCAAAAATAATATTGTTTGCAAATAACAAAAAAAAACAAGTATTGTTGTTTGCAGTAACGTGTTGGGCTGGGAATTTTTAGGCCCAAGTTTCATTCAATACACTTGTTGGGCAGTTTGAATAACGTAGGCCCAAATCATAAACAAGTACTGTATGAATCAATGAGTAAATCACGCGTGTTTTCGGTGAGGAACACTTACTGTACAAATTAAATACTTTTTTATTAAAACAAATCCCTGATTTTTTTACAGTACAAAACCTAAAACAATTAAATCAAATCTTAAATATTGCATAACAAATCTTAATACTGAATCAAATCTCCATTAGAAACCAAATCCCAAAATAATATACAAAATAAATCTCAGTTTTCTTACGAAATTAAATCTCAGAAAAGTATATTACAATTACAATTTGAATCAATCATAGCAAGGTCTAAATCCCTAATTAATCTAAATCTCCTAAATCTAAGCTAAACTAATTTGTAACGACAATTCTATAAAACCCTAAAATCTATCCCTATAAATATAAGAACAACAAGTACAGAAGGAGGAAAGAGGAGGAAGTTGAAGAAGAACACGAAGAAGCAAACCTTATCTCGCCGTTGAAGACCGAAGTAAGAAGCGATTAGGGTTTCAATATCTAAAACCCTAATCGCGTAACCGCGCCGCCGCTAAGCTTAAACTCCATCGCTGATTGAACGCGTTTACCAACTGAGACCTGCAAATCAGAAAGAGATGAAGGATTAGAAGCCATCTCTCTGAATCGCTCAAGAACTCGAATGAAATACACAAAGTCACAAAGAGGTAACAAGCTCGAATCCTTAGCTTTGATCGCGTATGAATTTGTGTTTTGTTTTTGTATTTGGGGTAGGGTACAATGCCGCCGCAGAGTTTGTCGTTAGGGTTAGGGAGAAAGGGATAAAGGGTTAGGTTAATGAGGGAGAGAGAAGGGCGAGAGACTATAAACAAAGAAAATGAAGAATGAAATGAAAACATTTTTTTATATTCTGTAATGGTTTAATACACACGCGTCCACGATAGATTAGCAAGCACCCTCGATTTCATCCCTTTGATCATCATTGGACGGCCGTGAGGCCAAGTGCACCATAAGCTACATGCGCCTCTACATACACAATCACTCAGCCCCCCCCCCCCCCCCCCCCCCCCAAAAAAAAGTGTGTTTGGGCCTAGCCCAGTTTCTTAACACACACACCCTATTTACTCGTTAGTTGTAAAAATAAACCCCCAGGCTTACTGGGCCACAATTCAATATTTGAATTCAGGCCCTGGCTTTTCACACCCTACCCCTTTTACTACTTAACTAAAAAAGCACCCCCTGGATATTTAATTTTTTTCTAATTTTTTTATATATATATAGTTATTATTATTTTCTCATTCTTTTATTACTATTGTAAGTGTTTGTTTGTTGGCATTTTTTTTGATAAAACCAGAGTTGCGAATGTCATGACTGATGTCATAACATTCTGAGATAAAGGTACATTCTGCAGAAAAGAATGTCATACAGGAACCACTCAATATGAGTTTTTATCATGATCATTAAGCAATGATCATATATATTGTATTCTACCAAAATCAGTGAGCAGGATTCTTGTTGTCATAACCAATGCTAAGACATCCTGTACTGATCTAGCATTTGTGCAGATTTGTTATTCCTGAGAATTTTCAAGAATCTGGTATGCTTCTCTGAGTTGATATATACAGTCCAGATCAGATGCTCACGTGGACATTAGGTTAACCTTGCTTAACCCTAATCTGGTATGTTGAAAGCCTAAGACCAAGTCTTGAGGTTAACTTTAGTTAACCCTAGCTTTTTTCATGGAAGCCCTAACTGAAGAATAGACTGCCTATATATTCCTCATGAAGATTAATGGTTAAGCATACTTTTTGACAGAAGATCAATAAGGGATTGTATAGTTGTAACTACTGTGGGCCAAGCAATTATCATTGTGATAAGTGACTTGGAGTAGGTTTTGATTGTAAGGGATGTGTGTCACTCAAAGCTTTGAAGCACGAGTGTTTGTGTCTCTTGATTAAAGCTTTGAAGCAAAATCAAGTTAGGGTTGTTTATCACTCAAAGCTTTGAAGCACGAGTGACTGTGTCTCTTGATTAAAGCTTTGAAGCAAAATCAAGTGTGTGTATTGAAGAGTGTCTTCATAATCTCATTAATCAATAGTTTAGTATCACTGTTGTGATTGAGGGGGAGTGAGTAGGAACTCAGGTTTAAGTTGAACTTAGATTGAAGTTGCATTGGGTAGGTCTTAAGTGAAGGAGATAAACTGGTTGGTTTATTCCTGAATTAATATCTCTTATAGTGAATTTCCTCCCTGGCTTGGTAGCCCCCAGAGTAGGTGTTGTTACACACTGAACTGGGTTAACAATTGATTGTGTTCTTTACTGTTTTTAATTTACTGTCTTGAAGTGTGTCAGATACGATGTCATAACATTCACTGTGACATCAAGTATCTGTTGCCAGAATTTCAATTGGCATCAGAGCAGGCACCCTGCCTGTCTTACTGGGTGAGATCTAGGGATATTATTTTCTGGTGCTATGGACAAGGAAGGAGGATTTGGAAACAGACCACCTATTCTGGATGGATCAAATTATGACTACTGGAAACCTCGTATGATTGCCTTCTTGAAGTCACTGGACAAAAAGGCTTGGAGAGCTGCTGACAAAGGATGGAACCATCCCACCATAACTGGGAAAGATGGGACGACCAGTCTGAAACCTGAGGAAGAATGGAGCAAAGAAGAAGATTAGTTAGCCCTGGGTAACTCCAAAGCATTAAATGCCTTGTTCAATGGAATTGATAGAAACATATTCAGACTAGTACATCAATGTGAACTGGCCAAGGATGTTTGGGACACTCTCAAAACCACCCATAAGTGTACATCCAAAGTAAAAATGTCAAGACTTCAGATGCTTACTGTTGTACCCTAAAATTTGCCCTCGTATTTTTCCACAAGAAATCACAGCTTCAGACTTTTCCTGATTTTTCAGACTGACTCAAGAATCGGTCAAACAGACTTTTCTTATCAGTCAGACAAAATTAGGGTTTTCATTGATTTTAAAGCAGTTCAGGCAAATTGCTAAAGTTTGGTTGAGTTGGCTCAGGTTTTGATCAGGCGGACGTTTCTTTGACATTTAATCAAGAACTAGGGTTTGTGCACGCAGAAAGAATTAATTTTACAGTTCTTTTCAGTTTACTCTGAGATGTGGATTGAGGCATTTGAATCAAGAACTTGCAGTGTTTTGTTTAATCAGTAAAGGCTAAGGCGTTTGAGTTGAGATGAGATAAAAGTTGAGGTGCTTAAATTGAGAATCTACAGTGATTGATTTGATCAATACAAGGATAAGTATCTGGATGTTGGTTTGATTAACTCTACATTATTTAATTGGAGCGCCGGGTTTATTTTTGATTAACCACTGTGTTCATTAATTGTTTATTTATTCTAAGTTAGGATAATTGGAATTTATTTCCATTTATTATAATTTAAGAATTTGTAAATAATTAAATATACAGCAGAAAGAAGAATTAACTGACAAAAAGGATTTCATTCATCTTTAATTGTTTTGTTACAAGTTATTATTTGAACAAACTGTAAATTTATTTACATCTTTTATTACAATAATAATAGTACAAATAATTGAAATGAATTAAAACTATCCTAAAAATCCCTAAGTCTTCAAATCTTCAGTTTCCACTGCTACTCCTCTCCGTTTGATTTTTATCTGCAAAAAAGAAAAGAAGAAGTCAAAAGCAGATAAAATTAAAAGACAGACAGATAAAAAATAGATTCATCATTAAAGGCAACTGGCCGGAATCAGTTTGCCCTCTCTGCAAATCACGAGATTTCTCCCGGTTCACAAAGAGGGATGAAAAAATGCTTGCAAAAGAAAAAGTATGAATGCACAAAGTTGTAACATTGCACAATTTCAAAAATGGTCAAAAAGCTGCATAGTTCATAAAATGCCAAACAAAGTCCAAATACAAACTGAACTGAATTGCCTAACTGAAATTCACAAATCCAAGATATCCAAAAAGCTGTCCAAAAAAAGATATCAAGATATCAAAGTACAAAAGGCTATCAAAAGGCTGTCAATAAAAATGCAGGAAAGCTGGAGAAAGAGATAAAGTATGCAGAGTAAACCAATATTGCAAGCAAGCAAGTTTCAATTACATCATTTCCTATGGCCAGCTACCTTTTCAGTAAAAGTACAAACATAAACAATATTTTATGCTGTAATCTGTACTAGAGAGAGAGAGAAGAAAGAAAAGAAGATAGGCTTACGGGCTTTAGGCAAGGAGATATAACAAACTTATCAAGATAGTAAAAGGGGCAGGGAGAAAAATACATAACCAAGAAAAAGGGGATAACATCAAAGAGAGATAGCAAAGACAGTTCCCAAGCCTCCAAACCTGTATCCAAAAACAACTCAGAGCTGCAAACATGAACAAAACCATAAGCTTGTAATCATTCAACAAAAAACTGCCTCCACCCTGCTGAAGCCAAACAGAAGCACACTAAGCCTCAAACAAACTCAGGCCTTACCATTCAAAACTGAACCAACATATCCAAACCTCACAAAAAGCCTTACCTGATTCAAAGAGCCCTCAACCTATTTCAAACCTGAAACACAAGCTTAAATCCTGCATAGTTCATAGAAGCCAAAGCCCAGATCTGTCCAGGCCTTAAACTCACAAAACATCAAGCCACATAGGCCCAAAGCCTAACCTGTAAAAGGCCAAGCCCCTAACCTGTAAACAAAAGCCATGAATCTGCCTCAAGCCTTAGCCAAGCTCATTGCAAACTGAAACCTGCATAAGCCTTTCAGACTTCAAGCTTAAACCATTTCAAGCTTCAACTGACAACCAAACTTGATTCAAAGTACTCAAAATCCAAATCAACAAAATCCAACCAAAACACACGCCCTCAGAATTGCTTCATCACTGGGCTAACAACAACAATATTCCTCAAACTCAGAAACATATCAAGCGTTCAAGGCGATACAGAGTAAGGCAAAGAGGCCCTCAGAGGAAGCCTCATCACAGGGCAATCATACAAGGCATCAAGGCATCAAGGCAACTCAGCATCAATATTAGCATATCAGAAAGCATATCAGTAATCAAACATCTCATACAAATCATCATTGAAGGCAACTGAAGCGAAGTTCACAAAGAGGAAAAGAAGTGTCAAAGCTAGGCAACTCAGAATAAGCATACAAGCGAGCTAGGCAACAGAAGCGAGGCAAAGAGACAGAAGAGGAAAATAGAGTCATACAAAGGGTTTTCAAGCTTATCATCATTAAACCCTAAACAACAAAAAAAGAAGCAATACAAAAGTACCAGGTTCTCCAACGAAGCAAGCGAGCTCAACATCACACGTCCTCCACCCTTGGCCGCCCACAGCGCCTCCGATCCGTACTCCTCCGTCTCCAAAGACTGAGGTAGTATTCTTATACCCTTTTCATGCATTTCAAATGGCAAACAAAAACACAGAATATCGGAATACGAAATCAGAACATGCAAGGACAGAAATGACAAACCCTAAAAACATCCAAAAACGTTTCCTTTTTTCTCATTTCTTGCGTTGCCCAACCAATGGAGGGAAGAGGACGAATGGTGGTGTTGGTGGCCTTGGGCAAAGAACGATTATTCAATGGCTATGGCATGGAGGAAACGAAGTGAAGACGAAGAAGAACGGCGTTGTAACTCCCAAACTCACGAACCCTAATGACACAAAACTCATGAACCCTAAGACAAAAACTTGTCACAAAGCTTGGGCCTTGCCCGTTACAATGTCTGAGCCCATTTGTTTTTTTTTTGGGTATGCACCCCCCTTTTTGACTTAGCCTGGTATGTTTTATTTGGGTTGAAAGGCCCAATTAACCCTTTAGTTCTTTTTTTTTATCATTTTTCAAACTAACCTTTTTTTTACATTAAATTTTGATTAACAATGCTATTTTCTTAACATAATTAATGTTTCAAATAAATAAATAACACTTTTTTTATATATACATTTTTTTAACATGAATATACAAACATTATTTTCTCTTTTTTTCTCAAACTTAAAACTTCTTTCTTTAAATTAAAACTCTTGTATTAAAATACATTAATTTGTAAATACATAAGAAATATTTTTCTTTAATATAAGACATTAATATATAGAATTTGAATATTTTCTTTTCTTAAAATATTTTATTCTTGTACATCAATACGTAATACTTTTCTTTTCTTAAGATATTTTGTTTGTATATACCTAACAAAAAATACAAGAATACAATAATACATAAATAAAATACTCAACTTTCTCATTAAGTTAGCAATACTTAATAAATACACATTCCACAACTTGCAAATAAATCGTACACTTACACAGTTGCAATATACAAATACGTCGATACATTTACTTTGCTCTACACATATACATTTGTTATTCTTATACATTGCTATACATTACATATTACATTTGCGCAATTCGATTTGGTTGTAATTATTTGGACACTATTCTCCTTAAAGTCTCATCCCCATTTGTAAATTTGTACCCCCACTCCCGGATACTTATTTGTAATAGCATAGACTTTAAATTCCCGCAATTTACCGCTTTCAAATATACCATGGTTAGACCTAGGGTTTGCGTGTACATAAAATCAAACGTTAGATAACCTAACACAAAGACAAATGCATGAAATCAAATACACAATCACACTTGCACCCCTAGGGTAATCCCGCTTGTTGCCTTCCAAAATGGGCCATGCTTGCACGTCGAGTTTCTTTGGCAAAACAATTCAAATGATCATAAGTCCCTCGATGACGCTTTCGAAAGTTGCCTACCAAAATGATCATAGTCCCTTCAAGCAAATTTCCAAAGACACTTGGCACCATTGCATTCATGGTCCATACGATGACTCGCGCCTGTCCCGTTAAACATCTTAAACGCAAGATTATCCACCAAACACAATGGTGGAGCAAAATTGTTAAAAAGGGTTAAAACATGAGAAAAAAACCTTTGAGTACAATAGGGGTAGACAAACTCTTAGTTACTTGATCAAACTTGCAAAAGCACTTGCCTACTTTTCAAACCACACTCCACAAACACTTTCAAAACAAACTTTCAAAAAAACATTTGAAACATCTTTTCGAAAAGATACACACCTTTGTAAAACACTCAAACACGAGTCATTACATTGGTTGCCTAAGACAAGGCATCTATTTCAAAAAAAACATTTTCAAAACACACACACACACCACAATTTCAAGCAAATTGAAAATCAAAGGTAAGTGATCTAAAACCAAATAACTAAGAGCCCATGGATAACCATGGATGAAAAGGGTGCTAATACCTTCCCTTTTCATAATCTACCCTCCGAACCCACGAAACATCTCAAAAGGTTTTTCCTGTGCTTTTTAACCTTTTCTTAGGATAAAATAAAAAGTTGGTGGCGACTCTTGCTAAACCGAACAAGTGCGAATACAAATGCAAAACCACAAGTCAGTTCTCCCACCGTATCACAGAACTGGCGACTCTGCTGGGGATAAATCTAAAAGTGGGGTTACCTTAGGGTTTAGATCACCTTTACATTCTTGCCTTGATTGCCTTGATTGTTTTACTTTTTTGGTTCCTTGTTTGGGTTTGTTGTAAATCCTACACCCGGATTTGGGGGCACCTTTTAGGTAAATAGCAAAAAAAACTGTGAGGGAACTGTGCGGGGTATACCAACACGGTTGAAGCAGTAAGCTATGTTAGTGTGACATATTTGTGAGTACTGGTAACCCTTGAGTTCAGTCAAGGAGAGTACGGGGCCGCTGAGTGATGTTGTTAAGCACTAACGAACCCTTAGAACCTTAATTGACCATCTTAGCCTTCTTAGGGGTAGTGAGATGACCGGCTTTGGTGCAGTCCGAAGTTGGTAGATACTCGATACTACACTCATTGAGGGTTGTTTTCTTGGAATATTTTGGTCGCTAGTTAAGTGGCTAAACCAAAACAATGAACATGGAAAACAATCCAATGATATTGAGCTTCTTAGAACCCGGTTTCTATTTTAGGACAGGATGAGCCAACTAACTTCAAGAGGGTACTTACCTATAACCCCATGCAAGCCTGAACCTAAGGACTTGTTTACTCTGTGTGAATATGATTACCTGTATATACACTCACTTGCTTCTGCATACATGTACATAACATCATAACATCATACCATAGCATTTTCAAATAACCATTTCAAGGATCTCGAGGGTTCTTTTGATGCAGGGTTACGTTGAACCAGACGTCTACCAAGGGCCAAGAGGTTTCTCCTCTAACAAATGCCATCAAAGATCAAGTGCAACAACTTGAATCAGGGGCTATGACCCACTTGACATGGTGAGCTTGATTCTCGTGGAAAGACGTCCACCGGGGCAAAGATCTCCAATCAAAGATCGAAGTTCAACCTCTAACATTCTCTTGTGTTTACCCCGAGAGATCCTTGAAAGCATGCTTCCACATATCATGCATTGCATCTTGACGATCTTTCCTTTTTCAGGTTTCCTTACTCTCCTGCTGTTTATTTCAGTAAGAGACGACTCTAGAAAGGACTGTCAAGGATATCCAGGACCAGACTGCTCAGCTGCAGGAAATGTTCTTGAACTTGTCTCTGAGGCAAGAAGAGGTGAAAGCTCTCCTAACAAAGAGCTTGGTCCAGGAGACTTCAAACAATGCCAGGAGTGATCAGCTTGCGGAGCTGCAGTTTGATTTGGCAACATTGAGGATCCAAGTGATGGGGCAGCTAGTGGGCCAGATGGCTCTCATCCAGGACCTGTCTCAAAGATAAGAGGAACTCAGAGTTCTCGTCAACCAACTGCTTCGGAACAGCCAACTGGGGCAAACATCTGAGGTTGAAGAGCAAGTCACCACTCAACCCCCATCCAGACAAGAAGACAAAGGAAAAGCTCCCTTGCTTGCTTCAGGGTCACAAGCCCAGCAACAACCTCGCCAGCGTCAATGGGGTAATCGGTGTAAGCAAGAGACGTCGGGAAGACAGTTCACAGAGACTGACATACCGTCATCTCTAATACTAGAGCGCTTGTTAGAGGTCAATCTGACTGCTTTGAGGGAGCCTACCCGGAAGCCCAATACCTCCGCTCCTAACTATCATCCTGATGCATTTTGTGTATACCACTCCTACAGCCCGGGGCACGACACCGACGACTGTTGGGCCTTGAAGAACAAGATTCAAGATCTGATCGACATTGGAGTGCTGAGGTTCATGCCAGACGGCGAGATGAAAATCTTCCGTTAAGGAGTTCTCCACCTGGAGTGACAAAGCTCAAGCTGAAAGACTTTTGCTTCATTTGAATTTTCAAAGTTGTAATTTCTTTTGTTATTCAAACAATTATCTGTTGATGTTAAACTTTGTTTCATTAATGCATTGCATATGTTTGTCTTGAATTCATCCATTCGTTTTCACTACTCTTATGCTTTCTTTATGATATTTGACTCTTGATAAAAAGCTGCAAGCCTTTAGAGGGAGGATGACGAAACAATACCATAATCTCACGCAGTATGCTTTTGAACGGACCTTGCTGATGATGTACATGCATTTCTTTCAATTCCCAAACACTGGAGTTATAAGGAAGATAATCCCTAGTCAACCCCTTCGAGCCAAAGAAGTAGGAGTTTTCTGTTCTAAACAATCAAAACCTTTGATATAAACCTGGGGCAGGGTAATATCTCAGTCAATTCAAAAGAAAATGCGCATTGAAGTCGCAAACTCTCAGTTCGTAATACAACGAACGACATCAAAAAAGAAAAGCATTCCCTTTGGAATCAAAAGACAAGGGTGGTTCCCTATCACATAGGCAGTCAATCTCTCAAAAGAGAAAAGCCCACCAAGCCAAAACCTATAAAGGAGGCTTAAGAAAGCTAGGGCATCCCGCTGACTGTAATCTCGAAAACGGGAACAGTCAGGCAAAAGTTAGGGATAACAAATCAAAATCAAAATAGAGAGGTCATTACAAATCCTCAACAACATGAAAAATGTTGTAAAGAAAAAAGGAGGATGACTGTCTCCCAAAATTCAACTGATGAACCATCACCCAAAAGTCATTCCAAACTCGAATAGAGTACGACACACAATTAACTGAGCTTAGGATTGAATAACATCACGAAGAGTGGGTGGGTACAAATATACTTTGAGCCTTTATCCTTTGTTTATTAAACCGTGAACCAGGCCACGTTACAACCCCTCAAAAGTCCTAATTGAAGCATGGGTTAGTTCGAAAGCATATTGTTACAAAAGGTATCCTGACTCTTGTAAGGCTTTGCTCTAAACCATATGTTGATTTGTCTTATAAAAAAGTTTTCTGCTAAAAAACGCATTTTTCAAAACTTCGAGACAAACATAAACTTTACATTGCTTGAATATCATTGTTCGCATTTGGGCTATTTGTTTGACAGCGAAGAAATTCATACAGCGAATGTTCGGAGAAACGAAAACTCTCTCAGTGAGTTAAAATCACTTCAAAAGGACGACACTTCCATTACAAGTCTCCTATCAACAAGGGGCATGACATGTCACCATCCAATTAACCTGGGGCAGTCCAGTCAAGGTTTCAACAGATCTTTCAAAGTTCGATTAACCTGGGGCAGTCCAGTCAAGGTTTCAACAGATCTTTCAAAGTTCAGTTAACCTGGGGCAGTCCAGTCAAGGTTTCAACAGATCTTTCAAAGTTCAGTTAACCTGGGGCAGTCCAGTCAAGATTTCAAGAAATCTCTCAATTTGCAGAGTAATCTGATTCAAGACTCCTTCATCACCACTTGGGGCATTCGAATGTCAAAAGTGTTCAACAATTCCTTCATCACCTGTTGGAAGATACGGTCCAGATGTGCTCCAGACACGGTTGCCATTCTGTCACCTTTCTTAAAGTTCCAGATCAACACCTGTAACAAGCCAAGAAAATATTTGTGGACGACTGATTGTAGATTAACACCTGTAACAAGCCAGGAAATCATCTACATGAAGAGATTGAAGATCAACACCTGTAACAAGCCAGGGAACCATCTTTCTTTCTCAGGTCAGAGATCAACACCTGTATCCAGCCAGGACAGTATCTCCTCGACCAACATTTCTTAAAGTTCCAGATTAATACTTATAACAAGCCAGGAAAATATCTGTGGACGACTGATTGTAGATTAACACCTGTAACAAGCCAGGAAATCATCTACATGAAGAGATTGAGGATCAACACCTGTAACAAGCCAGGGAACCATCTTTCTTTCTCAGGTCAGAGATCAACACCTGTATCCAGCCAGGACAGTATCTCCTCGACCAACATTTCTTAAAGTTCCAGATTAATACCTGTAATAAGCCAGGAAAATATCTATGGACGACTGATTGTAGATTAACACCTGTAACAAGCCAGGAAATCATCTACATGAAGAGATTGAGGATCAACACTTGTAACAAGCCAGGGAACCATCTTTCTTTCTCAGGTCAGAGATCAACACCTGTATCCAGCCAGGACAGTATCTCCTCGACCAACATTTCTTAAAGTTCCAGATTAATACCTGTAACAAGCCAGGAAAATATCTGTGGATGACTGATTATGGATTAACACCTGTAACGAGCCAGGAAATCATCTGCATGAAGAGATTGAAGATCAACACCTGTAACAAGCCAGGGAACCATCTTTCTTTCTCAGGTCAGAGATCAACACCTGTAACAAGCCAGGATAATATCTCCTTGACCAACATTTATTAAGTTCCAGATCAACACCTGTAACAAGCCAGGAAGATATCTGTGGACGACTGATTATGGATCAACACCTGTAACAAGCCAGGACAATATCTCCTTGACCAACATTTCTTAAGTTCCAGATCAACACCTGTAACAAGCCAGGAAGATATCTGTGGACGACTGATTATGGATCAACACCTGTAACAAGCCAGGAAATTATCTACATAAAGAGTCTCTTTCATCACCACTTGGGGCATTCGAATGTCAAAAGTGTTCAACATTTCCTTCATCACCTGTTGGAAGATGTAGTTTTACACGGACTCATCATCAGGAAACCCTACACCGGTTCTTTCTCAAACTCAAAAGATTCTTGTAATACCCATCCAGAGAGCCTTACAGAATCTAATTCCCCTCAGCAGTCAAGATTCTTTTATCCCCAGCGGAGTTCATCAAGTTCCCCAACATAACTTATCAGTGGAACCCCCAGCCGAGCTCTCATCAAAACCTCAGCGAAGTATCTCTTCCCACAGAGTGATTCCCCGCAGAGTAATCTCCCCAACAAGTTTATTCCCCAACGGAGTCATCTTCTCCTACCGGTTTATTCTTACAACCATCATCCCCAGCAGAAGCGAAGAACTCTACTCTTCAACATCAGCCCAGGATTTGATTCCCCGGCCAGTCGTCAAGGATTTATTTTCCTAGACAAAAATACATTCATAGACATTTCACATTTCATACATCCTGCTTACATACATGACAAAGTGCATACAACACTATCTCATTTTGAGCATCATGACATCATGCATCATGACTTCGCATACAACTGATGTTTTGCCTTTTCAGGAAAAAGGTCAATCCAAAGATGATCACTATCAACTGTCACAATTCCAGATCTGATTCCTGTATCTAGCCAGGGCATATCTGAAGAGTTTGAAGATTCGATTCCTGTATCCAGCCAGGGCATATCTATTGACGACTAATTCCAGATTCGATTCCTGTATCTAGCCAGGGCATATCTCAAGAGTTTGAAGATTCGATTCCTGTATCTAGCCAGGGCATATCTGAAGAGTTTGAAGATTCGATTCCTGTATCCAGCCAGGGTATATCTGTAGACGACAATTTCCAGATTCGATACCTGTATCTAGCCAGGGCATATCTGTTGACGACAATTCCAGATTCGACACTTGTATCCAGCCAGGGCATATCTGTAGACGACCAATTCCGGATCTGATTCTTGTATCTAGCCAGGGCATATCTGTGAGCGTTTGATTGTAGATTCAATACCTGTATCCAGCCAGGGCATGTCTGCATGAAGAGACTGAAGAACAACCCCTGTAACGGGCCAGGAAATTATCTTTCTTTCTCAAGTACGCAAGTTCTCGCTAAGGAATCTTTTGTGTGATCGACACACAATTCCAAATGGCATCTATAAGCCCATTCTCGACAAAGTTCCGTCACACCTCCCAATGGCATCTGTAAGCCCATCCCCACAACTATCCATTACACTTCCCAAATGGCATCTATAAGCCCATTCCCGACAAGGTTCTAGCAATTCCCCAGATGGCATCTCTAAGCCCATCACCAAATGGCATCTGTAAGCCCGTTCCCTCTACCATCACATCATCGAGTGCAAATTTTTGGGCACTCTAGTGTCTAATCTCCTTTTACCTTCGAGTCGCGAAAGGCAAACTTGCCAATCTAACTCTTCAGGTTCAAGAAGATTGAACAGGGGCAACTGTTGTACCCCAAAATTTGCCCTCGTATTTTTCCACAAGAAATCACAGCTTCGGACTTTTCCTGATTTTTTAAACTGACTCAAGAATCGGTCAAACAGACTTTTCTTATCAGTCAGACAAAATTAGGGTTTTCATTGATTTTAAAGCAGTTCGGGCAGATTGCTAAAGTTTGGTTGAGTTGGCTCAGGTTTTGATCAGGCGGACATTTCTTTGACATTTAATCAAGAACTAGGGTTTGTGCATGCATAAATAATTAATTTTACAGTTCTTTTCAGTTTACTCTGAGATGTGGATTGAGGCATTTGAATCAAGAACTTGCAGTGTTTTGTTTAATCAGTAAAGGCTAAGGCGTTTGAGTTGAGATGAGATAAAAGTTGAGGTGCTTAAATTGAGAATCTACAGTGATTGATTTGATCAGTAAAAGGATAAGTATCTGGATGTTGGTTTGATTAACTCTACATTATTTAATTGGAGCGCCGGGTTTATTTTTGATTAACCACACTGTTCATTAATTGTTTATTTATTCTAAGTTAGGATAATTGGAATTTATTTCCATTTATTATAATTTAAGAATTTGTAAATAATTAAATAGACAGCAGAAAGAAGAATTAACTGGCAAAAAGGATTTCATTCATCTTTAATTGTTTTGTTACAAGTTATTATTTGAACAAACTGTAAATTTATTTACATCTTTGATTACAATAATAATAGTACAAATAATTGAAATGAATTAAAACTATCCTAAAAATCCCTAAGTCTTCAAATCTTCAGTTTCCACTGCTACTCCTCTCCGTTTGATTTTTATCTGCAAAAAAGAAAAGAAGAAGTTAAAAGCAGATAAAATTAAAAGACAGACAGATAAAAAATAGATTCATCATTAAAGGCAACTGGCCAGAATCAGTTTGCCCTCTCTGCAAATCACGAGATTTCTCCCGGTTCACAAAGAGGGATGAAAAAATGATTGCAAAAGAAAAAGTATGAATGCACAAAGTTGTAACATTGCACAATTTCAAAAATGGTCAAAAAGCTGCATAGTTCATAAAATGCCAAACAAAGTCCAAATACAAACTGAACTGAATTGCCTAACTGAAATTCACAAATCCAAGATATCCAAAAAGCTGTCCAAAAAAAGATATCAAGATATCAAAGTACAAAAGGCTATCAAAAGGCTGTCAATAAAAATGCAGGAAAGCTGGAGAAAGAGATAAAGTATGCAGAGTAAACCAATATTGCAAGCAAGCAAGTTTCAATTACATCATTTCCTATGGCCAGCTACCTTTTCAGTAAAAGTACAAACATAAACAATATTTTATGCTGTAATCTGTACTAGAGAGAGAGAAGAAAGAAAAGAAGATAGGCTTACAGGCTTTAGGCAAGGAGATATAACAAACTTATCAAGACAGTAAAAGGGGCAGGGAGAAAAATACATAACCAAGAAAAAGGGGATAACATCAAAGAGAGATAGCAAAGACAGTTCCCAAGCCTCCAAACCTGTATCCAAAAACAACTCAGAGCTGCAAACATGAACAAAACCACAAGCTTGTAATCATTCAACAAAAAACTGCCTCCACCCTGCTGAAGCCAAACAGAAGCACACTAAGCCTCAAACAAACTCAGGCCTTACCATTCAAAACTGAACCAGCATATCCAAACCTCACAAAAAGCCTTACCTGATTCAAAGAGCCCTCAACCTATTTCAAACCTGAAACACAAGCTTAAATCCTGCATAGTTCATAGAAGCCAAAGCCCAGATCTGTCCAGGCCTTAAACTCACATAACATCAAGCCACATAGGCCCAAAGCCTAACCTGTAAACAAAAGCCATGAATCTGCCTCAAGCCTTAGCCAAGCTCATTGCAAACTGAAACCTGCATAAGCCTTTCAGACTTCAAGCTTAAACCATTTCAAGCTTCAACTGAAAACCAAACTTGATTCAAAGTACTCAAAATCCAAATCAACAAAATCCAACCAAAACACACGCCCTCAGAATTGCTTCATCACTGGGCTAACAACAACAATATTCCTCAAACTCAGAAACATATCAAGCGTTCAAGGCGATACAGAGTAAGGCAAAGAGGCCCTCAGAGGAAGCCTCATCACAGGGCAAGCATACAAGGCATCAAGGCATCAAGGCAACTCAGCATCAATATTAGCATATCAGAAAGCATATCAGTAATCAAACATCTCAAACAAATCATCATTGAAGGCAACTGAAGCGAAGTTCACAAAGAGGAAAAGAAGTGTCAAAGTCAGGCAACTCAGAATAAGCATACAAGCGAGCTAGGCAACAGAAGCGAGGCAAAGAGACAGAAAAGGAAAAGAGAGTCATACAAAGGGTTTTCAAGCTTATCATCATTAAACCCTAAACAACAAAAAAAGAAGCAATACAAAAGTACCAGGTTCTCCAACGAAGCAAGCGAGCTCAACATCACATGTCCTCCACCCTTGGCCGCCCACAGCGCCTCCGATCCGTACTCCTCCGTCTCCAAAGACTGAGGTAGTATTCTTATACCCTTTTCATGCATTTCAAATGGCAAACAAAAACACATAATATCAGAATACGAAATCAGAACATGCAAGGACAGAAATGACAAACCCTAAAAACATCCAAAAACGTTTCCTTTTTTCTCATTTCTTGCGTTGCCCAACCAATGGAGGGAAGAGGACGAATGGTGGCGTTGGTGGCCTTGGGCAAAGAACGATTATTCAGTGGCTATGGCATGGAGGAAACGAAGTGAAGACGAAGAAGAACGGCGCTGTAACTCCCAAACTCACGAACCCTAATGACACAAAACTCACGAACCCTAAGACAAAAACTTGTCACAAAGCTTGGGCCTTGCCCGTTACAATGTCTGAGCCCATTTGTTTTTTTGGGTATGCACCCCCCTTTTTGACTTAGCCTAATATGTTTTATTTGGGTTGAAAGGCCCAATTAACCCTTTAGTTCTTTTTTTTTATCATTTTTCAAACTAACCTTTTTTTTACATTAAATTTTGATTAACAATGCTATTTTCTTAACATAATTAATGTTTCAAATAAATAAATAACACTTTTTTTATATATACATATTTTTAACATGAATATACAAACATTATTTTCTCTTTTTTTCTCAAACTTAAAACTTCTTTCTTTAAATTAAAACTCTTGTATTAAAATACATTAATTTGTAAATACATAAGAAATATTTTTCTTTAATATAAGACATTAATATATAGAATTTGAATATTTTCTTTTCTTAAAATATTTTATTCTTGTACATCAATACGTAATACTTTTCTTTTCTTAAGATATTTTGTTTGTATATACCTAACAAAAAATACAAGAATACAATAATACATAAATAAAATACTCAACTTTCTCATTAAGTTAGCAATACTTAATAAATACACATTCCACAACTTGCAAATAAATCGTACACTTACACAGTTGCAATATACAAATACGTCGATACATTTACTTTGCTCTACACATATACATTTGCTATTCTTATACATTGCTATACATTACATATTACATTTGCGCAATTCGATTTGGTTGTAATTATTTGGACACTATTCTCCTTAAAGTCTCATCCCCATTTGTAAATTTGTACCCCCACTCCCGGATACTTATTTGTAATAGCGTAGACTTTAAATTCCCGCAATTTACCGCTTTCAAATATACCATGGTTAGACTTAGGGTTTGCGTGTACATAAAATCAAACGTTAGATAACCTAACACAAAGACAAATGCATGAAATCAAATACACAATCACACTTGCACCCCTAGGGTAATCCCGCTTGTTGCCTTCCAAAATGGGCCATGCTTGCACGTCGAGTTTCTTTGGCAAAACAATTCAAATGATCATAAGTCCCTCGATGACACTTTCGAAAGTTGCCTACCAAAATGATCATAGTCCCTTCAAGCAAATTGCCAAAGACACTTGGCACCATTGCATTCATGGTCCATACGATGACCCACGCCTATCCCGTTAAACATCCTAAACGCAAGATTGTCCACCAAACACAATGGTGGAGCAATTGTTAAAAAGGGTTAAAACATGAGAAAAAAACCTTTGAGTACAATAGGGGTAGACAAACTCTTAGTTACTTGATCAAACTTGCAAAAACACTTGCCTACTTTTTAAACCACACTCCACAAACACTTTCAAAACAAACTTTCAAAAAAACATTTGAAATATCTTTTCGAAAAGATACACACCTTTGTAAAACACTCAAACACGAGTCATTACATTGGTTGCCTAAGACAAGGCATCTATTTCAAAAAAAAAACATTTTCAAAACACACACACACACCACAATTTCAAGCAAATTGAAAATCAAAGGTAAGTGATCTAAAACCAAATAACTAAGAGCCCATGGATAACCATGGATGAAAAGGGTGCTAATACCTTCCCTTTTCATAATCTACCCTCCGAACCCACGAAACATCTCAAAAGGTTTTTCCTGTGCTTTTTAACCTTTCCTTAGGATAAAATAAAAAGTCGGTGGCGACTCTTGCTAAACCGAACAAGTGCGAATACAAACGCAAAACCACAAGTAAGTTCTCCCACCGTATCACACTTACTACCAAATTTGTGAACCTAAGGATGATGAAAGATGAGACCATTCATGAGTTTCACATGAACATCTTGGAAATTGCCAACACCTCAGGAGCTTTGGGAGAAAAGATGTCAGAAGAAAAGCTGGTGAGAAAGATTCTCAGATCCTTGCCTAAAAGGTTTGCAATGAAGGTGACTGCTATAGAGGAAGCTCAGGATATCTGCAACTTGAAGGTTGATGAACTCATTGGGTCACTTCAGACTTTTGAGATGGGGATCAGTGACAATGTTGACAAGAAAAACAAGAGCATAGCACTTGTATCCAATATTGAAGATGAAAACAAGGAGGGTGATGAAGAGAATATTTCAGAAGCTATAGCTATGCTTGGAAGGAAGTTCAACAAACTCATCAAGAGAATGGACCCAAAGTCAAGGTCAAATGTCAAGAACATTCCCTCTGACATTAGCAGATCCTATGACTCCAACAGAAGACCTAAGTCTGAAGAAAAGGGAAATCAAAGTAGAGGAATCCAATGCCATGGATGTGAAGGATATGGTCATATTCGAGCTGAATGTCCTACCTTTCTTAAGAAACAAAAGAAAGGAATGTCTGTTACTTGGTATGATTGTGACTCAGAAAGTAACTGAAGAAGAATCTGCTAAACTAGTTACTGCACTAGATGGTATTTGTAACTCTGATAGTGACTCTAGTGATGAGGAAGTGACATTTGAAGAACTTGCTGACACCTACAAGAAGCTATGTATCAGAAGTGCTGAAGTCTGTCAGCAAAATGAGAAACAGAAAAAACTCATAGTAAAGTTGGAGGCTGAGAAGAAGGTTGACACTGATACTATAAGCCATCTCGAAGGTGAAGTTCAAATGCTAAACTCAAAACTTGATCAGATGACCAAGTCTGTTAAGATGCTGACAAATGGAACTGACAAGTTGGACGAAATCCTTCAGGCTGGACAAAATGTGGGAAACAAGTTTGGTCTAGGATTTGTGGCTGCAAAGAAATCTACTATAGACAAGAAGAAGATCAGGCATGATAAACAAATGTCAAAGCAGATGTCACAACATAGAACTCAACATCGAGAACAGAGAAATATGAAGAAAAAGTATCAAAGATGGAGATGTCATCATTGTGGAAGGTTTGGTCACATAAAGCCATTCTGCTTCAGATTATATGGATATCCTAATCAGACCCCAGTTGTCAAACCTAAGTCTAACAAGGCACCATATACTCAACAGTGGAAGAAAAGGTCTGCAGCCCTGATAGCCCACACCTTCCTTAGAGTTTCTGCCAAGGAAGACTGGTACTTTGACAGTGGATGCTCTAAACACATGACTGGAATCAAGAATCTTCTGAATAATTTTAAACCTCATACTACTAGTTATGTCACTTTTGGAGATGGTGCTAGAGGAGAAATCAAAGGAGTTGGAAACTTGGACTGCCCTGGAGTTCCAAACCTAAATGAAGTGTTGCTAGTAAATGGCTTGACTGCTAATCTCATAAGTATCAGTCAATTATGTGATCTAGGATTCAAGGTCAACTTCACCAAGTCTGAATGTCTTGTAACTAATGAAAAACAAGAAGTTGTAATGAGAGGAGTCAGATCAAAAGACAACTGTTACTTATGGGAGTCTGAGAACACCAATTACTCTTTTGTATGCTCTATAGCCAAAGAAGAAAAGGAAGTGAAACCGTGGCACCAAAAACTTGGTCATTTACATCTAAGAGAGATGAAGAAGATCATATCCATGGAGGCAGTCAGAGGGATTCCAAGGCTTCAAATTGATGAAGGGAGAGTCTGTGGTGAATGTCAGGTTGGAAAGCAAACTAGAATGTCACATCCAAAGACAATACATCTGACCACCTCTAAGGTGCTAGAAATTTTACATATGGATCTGATGGGTCCAATGCAGGTGGAAAGTCTTGGTGGAAAGAGATATGCATATGTTGTTGTGGATGATTTTTCCAGATTCACCTGGATTAACTTCATTAGGGAAAAGTCTGATGTATTTGATGTATTTAAGGAACTGTGCAAAAGAATTTAGAGAGAAAAAGAAGGATGCATTGTCAGAATCAGAAGTGATCATGGCAAGGAATTTGAAAACAGTAAGTTTGATGAGTTTTATTCCTCAGAAGGAATCAATCATGAATTCTCTTCACCCATAACTCCTCAACAAAATGGAGTTGTGGAAAGGAAAAACAGAACTATACAGGAATCTGCCAGAGCAATGATACATGCCAAAAGACTTCCTATTCATTTTTGGACTGAAGCTATGAATACAGCCTGTTATGTCCATAACAGGGTCACCTTGAGAAAGGGAACATCATCCACCATTTATGAACTATGGAAAGGAAGAAAGCCTTCAGTGAAGTACTTCCATGTCTTTGGAAGCAAATGCTATATTCTGACAGATCGTGAACAAAGGAGAAAGATGGATCCTAAAAGTGATGAAGGAATATTCCTAGGATACTCTACCAACAGCAGAGCATATAGGGTATTCAATTCCAGGACCAAAGTTATGATGGAATCTATAAATGTCATAGTTGATGATTACCATGAGGAAACAAATGTCCCATACGATGTTGAGACATTCTTTGAGACTTCAACTCAAGTGTCTAAAAAGGATGATGTACCTAAAACTACTTCATCAAAGTCTGAATCAAAGGAAGCTAACAAAGATCCTTCCATCAGAATTCAGAAAGATCATCCTAAAGAACTTATCATAGGAGACCCTAACAGTGGAGTCATTACAAGATCTAGAGAAATCATCACAAACTCTTGTTTTGTATCTAAGATTGAACCAAAAAATGTTAAGGAGGCTTTGACTGATGAATACTGGATTGGAGCAATGCAAGATGAATTGAACCAATTCAAGCAACATGAAGTATGGGAGTTAGTTCCTAGACCAGAAGGAACAAACATCATTGGCACAAAATGGATCTACAAGAATAAATCAGATGCTGAAGGAGTTGTCACCAGGAATAAGGCAAGGCTTCTTGCTCAAGGATACACTCAAGTTGAAGGGGTTGATTTTGATGAGACTTTTGCTCCTGTAGCCAGACTGGAATCAATCAGACTTCTATTGGGAGTTGCTTGTCTCCTTAAGTTTAAGCTATTTCAGATGGATGTAAAGAGTGCCTTCCTAAATGGGTACTTAAATGAGGAAGTATATGTGGAAACACCTAAAGGATTTGTGGATCCAAACTGTCCTGATCATGTCTACAAATTGAGGAAAGCTTTATATGGTCTGAAACAAGCTCCTAGAGCCTGGTATGACAGGTTGACAAAATTCCTCACTGACAAAGGATACAGGAAATGAGGCTTGGATAAAACTCTTTTTGTCAAAAATGAATGAGGAAAGATAATGGTAGCTCAAATTTATGTTGATGACATAGTGTTTGAAGGAATGTCAGATAAAATGGTTAAACATTTTGCTGACCAGATGCAAGCTGAATTTGAAATGAGCCTCATGGGAGAATTGACCTACTTTCTTGGACTGCAAGTCACACAGATGGAAGACTCAATTTTTCTGTCTCAAAGCAAGTATGCAAAGAACATTGTCAAGAAGTTTGGAATGGAGAATGCCAGTCACAAAAGGACTCCTGCACCTACTCATTTAAAGTTGTCCAAAGACACAAGTGGGGCAAATATGGATCAAAGCTTGTACAGAAGCATGATAGGAAGTCTGCTATACTTAACAGCCAGCAGACCTGACATTGTTTTTGCAGTTGGAGTATGTGCAAGATACCAGGCTGAACCCAAAGTAAGTCACATCAACCAAGTGAAAAGAATTCTGAAGTATATGAGTGGAACTTACAACTATGGCATGCTGTGCTCTCATGGATGTGAACCAATTTTGTCTGGTTACTGTGATGCTGATTGGGCTGGTAGTGCTAATGATAGAAAGAGCACCTCTGGAGGATGCTTCTTTTTTGGAAATACTCTTGTCTCTTGGTTCAGCAAGAAACACAATTGTGTGTCTCTATCTACTGCTGAAGCTGAATACATAGCAGCTGGTAGCAGTTGTTCTCAAATGATCTGGATGAAACAGATACTAACTGAGTATAATGTCACACAAGATGTCATGACATTGTACTGTGACAATCTGAATACTATTAACATTTCCAAGAATCCTATACAGCACAGCAGGACTAAGCATATTGACATTAGACATCACTTCATCAGAGATCTTGTGGAGGAAAACGTGATTAAGCTGGAACATGTTGCCACTGAACTACAACTGGCTGACATTTTTACCAAGGCACTTGATGCTAGTCAATTTGAAAATTTGAGGGGCAAGCTGGGTATTTGCCAATATGAAGAGATGTAGCAATTAATTTTGCTTAAAACAATGGATGAAAGAGATATTTTAGTTAAGTCTATTCTGATTGGGCTAATCATTTGTTTCCCTCTTTCTTTCCAAAGTTTTAAGAAGTGGAATAGACATTCATATATCTCCCTCTTCTCGCGTTTCTGCAACAGTCTCCATTCTCTCAAACGAAGATTTCACACTCGCTGTTACTTGCTTTCTAAATCGCTCAAGATGTCTCAACAATCCATGTCATCATCTTCATCAAAGGTGACTGCCTCTTCCGCACCCTCTGACACCGAACCTAGGGCAATCAAAAACTGCATGGATGCTAATGTTCTTGAGATAACTCCTCTTTGTGAAATGGAAGTTGATCCTACTAAGGTCAAGAAGCTGCGAACCAGACATGCAAGAAGATCACAAGCTTCTCCATCTGGTAAATCTTCTCAACCATCATCTTTTGTTCCTCCAGAGATAGAAAATAGGGAAGGTTCTGCTTATGTACATCAAGCTATTGCCAGACTAGTCACTAGGATTCTTAATGAGAATCACTTTGTTCCTGGCATTTCTGTACCTTTGAACCAAGAAACTGCTAGTCCTAATGTAGAAATGGATCCAAATGTCACTCAGAATGTTGAGACACCTGATGACAACATTAGGAAATCTCCAGAAAAACATGATGATCACCAGAACCCTACTGACAAGGCTGTTGAACCTCCTGTTATTGATGTTGATGAAGAATTCTCTGACAATGATTTAATTGCTAATACCAACCCTAGCATAGCTAGAAGGATGATGAGCAGAAAAGAAAAGAAGAATGCTTCCCAAAGCCCCTCCAAAGAGAAGGCTACTGAAGTTGTTCATAAGAAAACCAGGTCTGAGAACAAGACTAGAGTAGAAGCTGAGAAGGATCAAAAAGCTGGAATGTCGAAAGGGAAGGGGAAGGTAAAAGTTAGAGTACCTGTTGGCAGTCTCTCAAAACCTTTGATACAACCTATAGCCAAGAAAAGAAAGGATCCTGAACCTTCTGAATCTGATGAGGAATCAGACTTTGATTTTTTTGTTGAGAGAAATGTTCCAGACATTCCTCTCAGAAAGAAACCTTCTTGTAGCAAATTGCCTAAGGTTCCTGAAGTTGCCATTAACAACATCTCCTTTCACCATCCAGAGAATGCAAGCAGGTGGAAGTATGTGTTTCTGAAAAGGATTGCCTTGGAGAGAGAGCTGAACAACAATGCTATTGAGTGTAAGGAAATCATGGATCTAATCAAATCTGCTGGCCTGATGAAAACAGTGGTCAAGTTTTCCAACTGCTATGAGATTCTTGTCAAAGAATTCATAGTAAATTTGTCTGATGGATGTGCTGATGGAAAGTCAGCTGATTTTATGAGTGTTTATGTGAGAGGAAGAAAGGTAAATTTCTCTCCTACTGTGATAAACAATTTCCTAGGAAGGCCTGATGATGCTCAACCTGAGCTTGAAGTTACTAACAACCAAGTTTGTCAAACCATCACTGCCAAGCAAGTCAAGCACTGGCCCTTGAAAGGGAAGCTAAATGCAAGCAAGTTGAGCATGAAGTTTGCCATACTGCACAAAATTGGTGCAGCTAACTGGGTTCCCACCAACCACAAATCCACCATTTCCACAGGTTTGGGAAGATTTATCTTTGCTGTTGGAACCAGAACAAACCTTGATTATGGCAAGTACATCTTTGATCAAACATTGAAACATGCTGGAAGCTATGCTATTAAAGGCCCTATTGCTTTTCCCTCTCTCCTGTGTGGTATAATCATTGATCAGTATCCTGATATTCTGGTTGAAAAAGACTCTGTATGCAAAAGAGCCCCTGCACTTGGTTTGCACTATATAGTTGTTTCAGGGAACACATGTCCCTGACATTGTTATGACATCTGCTGAGACATCAAATGTCAAAACTCATTCCAAGAAAACTGATGTTATATCTGTGCTAAAAGAAACCTGCAGAGAGCTTGATACAAGAAAAAGGACTCTTGAAGAGTTGATTGCTAGACTAGAACAGGAGGAGAATGAAGAACAAATAAGGGAAGAGGATGCTGATGAAGACCAGCATAATGCTGAAAATAGTGCTTCCTCAGGGGATGACAGTGCCTGAAGGTCAGTGTTTGCTGAAAAGATTGCTGCTGGAACTTGTTGCTGCCAAATGACCTCTTATTATTTCTGTGTTTTTTTTAATTTCCTTTTGGATGACTGTATAACTTAAAGTACAAGTATCTTTGGCCTCTTTATGGCTAAAAAGGGGGAGAAGAATTTGTGGTAATTTTGGTAGAATTAGATATTGGTAGCTGTTATTAAAATTTCTGCTGCATTCTAATCTCTGATTGTTTAGGGGTTTTAGCCAAAAATTTGCCAAAGGGGGAGTTTGTAAGTGTTTGTTTGTTGGCATTTTTTTTTTGATAAAACCAGAGTTACGAATGTCATGACTGATGTCATAACATTCTGAGATAAAGGTACATTCTGCAGAAAAGAATGTCATACAGGAACCACTCAGTATGAGTGTTTATCATGATCATTAAGCAATGATCATATATATTGTATTCTACCAAAATCAGTGAGCAGGATTCTTGTTGTCATAACCAATGCTAAGACATCCTGTACTGATCTAGCATTTCTGCATATTTGTTATTCCTGAGAATTTTCAGGAATCTGGTATGCTTCTCTGAGTTAATATATACAGTCCAGATCAGATGCTCACGTGGACATTAGGTTAACCTTGCTTAACCCTAATCTGGTATGTTGAAAGCCTAAGACCAAGTCTTGAGGTTAACTTTAGTTAACCCTAGCTTTTTTCATGGAAGCCCTAACTGAAGAATAGTCTGCCTATATATTCCTCATGAAGATTAATGATTAATCATACTTTTTGACAGAAGATCAATAAGGGATTGTATAGTTGTAAATACTGTGAGCCAAGCAATTATTATTGTGATAAGTGACTTGGAGTAGGTTTTGATTGTAAGGGTTGTGTATCACTCAAAGCTTTGAAGCACGAGTGTTTGTGTCTCTTGATTAAAGCTTTGAAGCAAAATCAAGTTAGGGTTGTTTATCACTCAAAGCTTTGAAGCACGAGTGACTGTGTCTCTTGATTAAAGCTTTGAAGCAAAATCAAGTGTGTGTATTGAAGAGTGTCTTCATAATCTCATTAATCAATAGTTTAGTATCACTGCTGTGATTGAGGGGGAGTGAGTAGGAACTCAGGTTTAAGTTGAACTTAGATTGAAGTTGCATTGGGTAAGTCTTAAGTGAAGGAGATAAACTGGTTGGTTTATTCCTGAATTAATATCTCTTATAGTGAATTTCCTCCCTGGCTTGGTAGCCCCCAGAGCAGGTGTTGTTACACACTGAACTGGGTTAATAATTGATTGTGTTCTTTACTGTTTTTAATTTACTGTCTTGAAGTGTGTCAGATACGGTGTCATAACATTCACTGACATCAAGTATCTGTTGCCAGAATTTCAACTATTATTATTTCTTTTCACTTTTATAATAATAATTATTTTAATATTTAATTTTTACTTTCATATATTATTATTTATTATCATGATTAAATAAGTATTTTATTTAAAACCTCATGTATAATATTATTATCATGTAAATAATTATTTTATGTAAAACTCATGCATATATTTTTATACTATTGCATTAAAATATTTTAATCATGCATTAATTGAAATTTTTTGTAATTAATATTATTAAAATATATCTCAACAAATCTTAAATCTTTTTTTGCAATAAACTAATCTAAACAACTAATTTTTGCTAAAGGGTTTCAAATATATTTTGACTAATCGCGCATTTAGTCCAAAATTCTGCTATCTCTACACCCGGTCAAAATGCGAGACAATTCAAAATACTTTTGCAACCCCTAAAAAACACAAACCCATACGAACTACGAATTGGAACTCTGATTCCTCATAAGAGGATACGTAGGCATACGACTAAAATCATGGCGAGTTCCCCTATTATAAATTAAAGCCATGTTTTACCTGAAACCTAAACCTAAACATAGTATCCTTAAGAATAAGATAGATGAAAGGTGCTTAACACCTTCTTTTCATCTAAAGAAGTCTGAAACTTAGAATCTTTGTCTTTCGAATTAGGGTTTCCTATTATACGCCCTTCCTTAGGATAAAAACTAGTAGTGGCGACTCTTGATTTTAAATCTAGTTGCAACAGCCGGCGACTCTACTGGGGACCTCAACCCTAGGTTTTAGGTTTTATTTTGGGTTTTTATTTTCTTTATTTACTTATTTATTGCATTTACTTATTCTTGTCTATTTTTTTATCATTATATATTTACTGCATGGCAGGACTTTTATTTCAAAAAAAAATTCAAATGACCCTTAGAAAGAAGGTTCGTCTATTAGCTTAGGGGATACATCATCCTAGCGAGTTTATGTGACGACTTCGCCTAGAGTCGGTGGTATTCCTCAAAAGGAATACTTATCAAGAGATATCCTCTTGACGAGTAAGACTTTGGAATGACACCCATGACTCTTTGTAACGACCCTAACCAAAATTCCTCTTGTGCCATTCCCTCTGGTGTTATTCATGATACCCTTAAGGAAGCCACCTTTTGGGAGGGTAGACTAATTGTAGGATAAAATTAAGAACCTACCTTATAAGGGTATCTACCACAAAATCCCGTCACTCAACCCTACATCCATGCATTCATACATTTCATATATTCATCATCTGTTTCTTTTGTTTGTCTTACTCACAGGGTAAAAAAACAAAAAGCAATAAAATCAAGATTTTGGTGACTATCTTTGAAAATAGATACCAAAGGGAAACAACTTGTCCACGTCAATGCTCTCAAGCCATACATATTTGAAATCAAAACCATAAAGGGGAAATCATCTGAAAGAGCTCTGAAGATGTACGCTCGCCGCTATGGGGATACCCTTGACTTGACCAGAGTAGAGGTTCAAATATATGTTGTTTCTGCCCTCATTCAGTTCTATGACCCACCGCTAAGATGCTTCTGTCGTACCCCAAATTTGCCCTACCTCGATTATTTTATTTTTCAAGAAGAAATATTTAATTAAATATGGTACAACAATATCTGATGGCCCATCTTTATCCAATACTAATGGGTGTATTTTAATTCAAGAGTGGGGCTTTCTAAATCAGAAAGACTCATAAATCCATTTGCAAAGCATGTTGGCCAATGACCCATGTGATTTGAAAATGGAAAATAATTACTAGGTTATTAAATTATTAAATCCACTTAAGTTTAAGTTGCTATTAATTAATAATTAAAATTAAATACATGAGCCCATTTAGGTGTTATTATTGTTAGTAAAAAAGAAAGGAGGTACAATTATAAATGGCAGGCCTGTTGTATTTCCAGCAACCCATTTGTTGTTTTGCTTTAGGAGAATTATTAAGCCCATTTAATTGTTGTTGTTAGCAAGAAGAAAAGGGAGTGAAATGGCAATTCAAAGGTCCATTAAAATGCATATGGACTCATTTTTTTGTTTTAGTCATTAAACAGTAAGGAGGGGGTATGTTTATGAATAAGTAAGTAGCCATTTTGATATTTTGTTTTACTGTAAAAGAAGTTAGTAAATATTGTTTTTAATGTTAGCAATATTTTTTATAATATTGTTTCAGTAAAGGATATTACATTAAGACATTTATTATTAGTTTTTTGGTATTGTAAAAGTTATTGGACTAGAGTGTCAAGACCATATTGGGTCAGTTACATAAGAATCTTTCTTGCTGTAATAAAAAAATAATAGTTTTGCTAGATAACAAAAAAAAAACAAATACAAGGCCAGTCTGGTTAAGAAAAAACGTGTTGGGCTGAGTAAAATAAAAACCAGCGCATGCCCAAAAGCAAAAATCACGTACTGTTCCAATCAACCCAAAATTTACGCATGTTTCTTGAAATTTACAACCACTGTAGAAATCAAAACTAAAAAATCAAATCAAATCCAGAAACATCAAAAACAATACAGTTACGGTAAATCAAATCTCCAGAAAACAAATCTTTATTCAATCTAAAATTCGGGAATTGTAGTAAATCTGGAAATCTCAATACAAACCATCGCCTAAGACTTCATGTAGCGATGTTCAGAAACCACACCTAGCTTATCGCCTAAGACACCACGCAACAATTCGCAGATATCACCCATGGCCTCAGTCTCCAAGCAGCTACTCATCACCAATTACTGTTTCATTCATCCCTCCAAAAGGGATGAATAAACAAAAGCAAAACCAAGGCATACAAAATTGCGCTCTCAAGCTCAAGACTATCAGCCTCGTCATCCAACCCTGATAAGCGATATATCATCAGCTTTGCCCACTTCCTTAAAGACCCGTAAGGGTATGTTATATCAGCATAACCTTATGATTCTTCGGACAAATTTTGGGGTATTCCAAGTATTCAATAAACTCCCAATCATAATGCGCAAGACTCGCGTTTTCTCACGCTATTCGATTGGAAGATAATTGAATAGGGGCAGCTGTCGTACTCCAAATTTTCCCTACCTCGATGATTTTATTTTTCAAGAAGAAATACTTAATTAAAGATGGTACAACAATATCTAATGGCCCATCTTTATATAAGACTAGAGGGTGTATTTTAATTCAGGAGTGAGGCTTTCTAAATCAGAAAGACTCATAAACCCATTCGCAAAGCATGCTGGATAACAAAAAAAATAGATACAAGGCCCAGTCTGGTTAAGAAAAAATGCATTGCGCTGAGTAAAATAAAAACTAGCGCAGGCCCAAAAGCAAAAAACTCGTACTGTTCCAATCAACCCAAAATTCACACACGTTTCTTGCAATTTACAACCACTGTAGAAATCAAAACTAAAAAATCAAATCAAATCCATAAACATCAAATACAATACAGTTACGCTAAATCAAATCTCCAGAAAACAAATCTCTATTCAATCCAAAATCTTGGAATTGCAGCAAATCCAGAAATTGCAATACAAATTGTATTCAATCAAACAACCAATCTAATCCCTAATTTCTACAAATCCTTCCTAAATCTCTGCTAATTGTAACAACAAATTAAGCTAACACTAATCCCTAAATCAGCCTATATATACAGAACAAAATTAAGAGTACAGGTGAAGCCGAATTTGACAAGAATAGAGAAGAAGAGGACACATTTTTTTACATAGGCTTGAAATCGGGAAGTCCCGAAGACATTAGGAGAAGACCGCGAAGCTTGAAGAAAATTGTTGTTGAAGCCGCCGCAATTAGGGTTCCAATATCTGGAACCCTAATTACACCGCTAGCCACCGCTGATCATCGAGCTCCGTCGTTGCTCCACTACCACCATCCTCAAGCTCTGCAACCTGCCAAATCAAGAAGAATAGGGGATTAGCCCAAATCGGACGAAACTCAGAATTAGAGCAACAAAATCGTAAAAGGGGTAAGGTCATTAGCTTTCGTTTTGTTTTGATGTTTAAGTGTAATTTATGGTGGTGGTAGGGTTTGTAAGCACCACGGTGATGGTTAGGGGATAAGGGTTTGGAAGCTAGGGTTAGAAGAGGAAAGGGTTGTGTTTAGCGAAAGAGAGAGGAAGGAGAGAAACTGTAAACAAACAATAGGTATAAATAAAAATGAAAAAGAATTAAAACATTATATTCTACCTGTTCTGATCCTGTACACCGCGCCTATAGCAGCTATCATAGTCCCTCAATCTCATTCGTTGGATACGCATCAGACGGTCATTAGACCAAGTCTGTACGGTAAATCCATACCCCCTCGCCGCACAAGATCCATCGAACCCCCTCCATAGCGTGTTGGGCTTAAGCCCAGTTCCTCTTCACACCCCCTTCGCCAGTAACTACTAAACGCAACTAGAAACTGCACCCCCTGTCTGAACTATAATTGGGTCAGCCCGAGCTTACCTTTTTAGCACCCATTTTTACTGTTTAGTTGAAAAACGACACCGCCTGAAATAATTAAATAATTCTCTAATTCTTTTTATTTTTTATATTTTTATTACTTTTATATTTTTATTCCTTATTCCTTTTTTTAATTATTTTTTTATTATAATACTTAATGTTATTATTATTTTTTATATTTTATAATTATTATATTTATATTTTTTATTCTTTTATAATAATTATTATTGTATTTAATTGTCATATATTATTTGTTATCACATAAATTATTTTTATTCAAACTTATACAAATTATTTTATATATTATTGCATTAAATATTTTTTAGTCATGCATTGATCAAGATTTTTGCAATTAATACTATAAAAAATACTAACAAATCTCAAATTATTTTTCGCAATAAACTAATTTAAACAACTGTTTTTGCAAAAGGATTTCAAACGAATTTTGACTAATCGCGCATTTAGTCAAAATCTCTACAATTATTATTCTCGATCAAAATGCGAGGTGATTCAAAATATATTTACAATTCTTAAAAAAATATCAATCTTATATAAACTATGAATTGAGACTTTGATTACTCATAAAAATATATGTAGACACGCGATCAAAATGTTTTGAACATAGAAAATAACGAGGGATTGACTTTGATTCTTTGTTCTGTAATTTATCAAGGTATTGATGGATAAATCTTTTCAACATATACAAAGTTGTTATGCGACACAAGTACGATGTGGATATCGTTATACCAATCAAATATTTCGGTGGATACTACAAATTTTAAAAAAATCATTATCTTATTCTTTTACATTTGAATATGTTATTCGATGTGAAATGTTATCTAAATGTTTCTTTAAAAAAAACATTGATCTTAGTCAATTCCATAGTAAATTTATAAGTATTTTAATTATAAAGAAATATTAATATATTTACACTATATCAAAATCAATTTAAAAACATTTATTTCTATTATATCAAACCAATAATATTTATCTATTTCTTGAAATCAACAATTATTCTATTTTTTAGTTTATATAAAAATAGATAAAATTTTATCAAGTTGAAAATAACATTGACTCGTGCTCATAGACAAACATTTAACTAATTTCTTTTAATATTATTAGAATTATTTTTAATGTTTCCCCAAAGTATTTTTAAGACTAATTCTAACATATGTGGTTGTTTTGGACTCCTCTGCTCCATAATTTGAGTGCAGAATTATTTTCACTCTAAAAATTTCTAATCACTTTTAATCAAAATAAATTTTGATAATTCATTCAAATGTCACTTTTATATTTGATACTCAAATTCATTCTAGATCAATTTCAAAACAATTAACAAAGCTTAAAAACAAAAACAATACTAGTATAATTTTATTACTTTTTGGTGGGACCCAAAAATTAGTAATATACTGTTTACAACAAACAATGTTCAACCGCCAAGCAAACAAGGGATAGGTGAAGGGGTGCAATGCAACTCCATCATCAGTCACGTCGTGCTACCAAGTCACTCGTTTTCAACACATTCCATAGCTGTCACATTCACACCTTCCATCAAGTGTGTAACACCTTCCATATCTTTTAAAAAATCTAAAAACTAATTAATATAATTATGGATGCGATTGATGTGAAGAGAAAGTTAGAAAAGAGAAATACAAGAGAAAGTGGAAGAAAATAGAAAAATGTGAGAAATAATGAAAATTTGATATATTGTTTATTATAAGAGAGGAATAAGAGAAATAGAGAAGAGAGAAATATTAATGGTTATTAAAAATATCAAATTGTCTTAATAATAATTTTGAATTAGAAGAAAATAGGGGTATAAATGATAATTTAGTAACAAATTAAGATTTGTCCTCTTTCTTCTCTATTTTAAAGAGATTGAAAAAAAAAGTAGATTCCATATATTTCTCTCTATCTCTCTTCTCATTCTCTCTTCTAAACCAATCAAAAGAAATTAATTCTGTTTTTTATACTTCTTTCTCACGTTACGCTCTCTTCTCTATTACTCTTAAATCAATTACACCCTATAAATCTAATATAATCATCACACAACTGCATAAACTAATTCTTCAAATCGTGTAAAAATCATCATAAGTTATAAATTTTTCTTCAAAAAATTTAACAATATATTATAAAGAATTTAAACGTAGAACATCTAATTAAACTTAAAGAGATTCATCAAATAATGTTAACATTATTGATTTATCCATAATTATATTTTCAACATTAAAAAAGTAAGAGTGTGTTTGGTTTGAAAGAGAAATTATGAAGAGAGAAATAGATAAGAGAGAGTATAATAAAAGAGAAAATAATGAGAAATAGAGTAAATTTGAAATATTGTTTGGTTTAAGAAAAAGAGAAAAGAAATAAAGAAGAGAGAAATGTTATATATTTTTAAAATTATTATAATGCCTTTATAATAAATACCATTAAAAATATATTTACAATGTAATGGATAAAATAGTCATTTTCCCATCCTAATTTATTTCTTCTTACTTTCTCTATATAATCGAAGAGATATAAAAAGTGTGGAGTTCATTCTTTTTTTCTTCTCAAACAAGAGAAGTTGTTATTCTCCCTTCAACTTTTCTCTCACCTATTTCTCTCTTTCCTACTTCTATTCTACCAAATACACCCTAAATGAGAAATCGCGTGGAAGCAGTACAAAAACATGGCGCGTGAGCGTTACATAAAAAGCAGCACCGCCTCTTATCGTTCTTTGTACTAGTACAACCTTCTCAATATCTCTTCCCACTCTTTTTCCTCAAAAAATTAAATAAAAAATTTAAAATCATTCTAAAATAAAAAAAGTGAAAAATACTCAACACTCACATTCATTCCATTCAACTTTCCCTTTCTCTTTTTTTTCTTGCAATATAAATATTTGGGTCCCATTTTTTACAAACCGTATCAAAACCTCTTCGCAAACCCGAAATCCAAATTCAAATTCAAACCACTCTTTCAAAAAAAAACCAAATGGCTCAAAACTCCGACTTCTACCTCCCGCCTCAGTTTCTCACCGACGACGAAAAACGGTTCGTCAACCACCTCTTCACTCCCTCCAAAAACGACGACGTTTTCAACTCCTTTTCAATCGATGACAAACACTACATCAACGAGTTAACTCGTCGCATGGCTCAGTCCTCCCTCCATCACCAACTCGCTCTCAACAACAAGGTAACAACAACATGCAAAAAAATTATCTAACATTATTTTCTCCAATGAAGAAATTTATAACCGTTTTTCTTCTTTTTTTAGGGCTCTTCACCACAATCAAGGCAAAACGACACCGTTTTGAACTCGAACTCGAACTGGAACCATCACAGAGTTACGAATGATCTACTGCATGCGGTTCCGTGTGAAGTTGATGAGGCTCACCGAGTGAACAACGATGAAGCTTTTTACGGGTTTCTCCCGAAAAAGCCCTCTATATTTCACTCTCAGAATCTTCAACACTCGATTTCTCAGAAACAGTTACAGCTTCAGTTACAAATAGCACAAGTAAATAACTAACATAAATTTGTATATTAATTTTTTATTTATTGTGATTTATTTATAAATTTATTATTAAATTTTTATTTATTTATTTTAGTTTGAGATGTTGAAGAAGCAGTGGTTGAAGCAACGAGATGAACTGGCTCGTGGTTGTGGAGTTTTTTCGCAGAGAAATAATTGTAATTACCAAAATGTCCTTGGAAGAGGAACGAACAGTGAAACGGTTTTTCCGGGAAAAGTTGGTTTGTCGCCATCTGCATGGCCTTCTGTGCAAAAGATTGGGAACAACAATAAACCCGTTTTTCCTGGAAACCCTAATTTGAAAAAGGAAAGAAACGGAACCGGGGTTTTTTTGCCTCGGGTTGTTGATACCGAGTCATCACGAAAAAAACCAGGTAAAAAAATCATTTACTAATTAAGTTTATTTTATGTTATGTAGATGAAAGTTTGGTCATAATATTTGTTTATTTTGTTATTTTTAATGTAGCTTGTAGAAATGTGGTTGTTCCTGATAGAGTTGTTCATGCATTGAATCGGAAGGTTGATGAAGGTGTTATTAGAGGTTACATGCAACAGAAGAATCGTTTTCATGGAACTTCAAATATTGAAAATGGTTGGTAAATTTTTTATATTTTATTTATTATTAATTTATTGTATTTATTATTTTTGTTAATTTATTTAGGTATTGGAAGGAATGGGAGTGATGATGGTTCTGTTAAGCAAAAGCTGAACGTGAGAGCACAGCAGACAGAGGTGAACAGTGAGATTCATCTACCTCAAGAATGGACTTATTGATAGTAAAAGTGGGACCGATGTTTTAAAAATTGAACCGAATTGAACCCGGTTCAGTTTGGTTTTTAAAACACTAGTACTAGTAGTTAATACAGGGTTAGAAGTTAGAAGAAGAATTAGTGTTGGGGAGGGTCTAGTATGGCTTTTTGGGGGGTATTTTGGGAAATGGGTGATGTTTTTATAGTCACTATGTTTGGGAGGTGAGTTAGATTTAGGAGAAATAAATGTAGATGCAAAATTGGGAAGATGAAGGAGCACTAGGTTGGAGATGATTTGGTGAAGATGTAATTACATTTTGATGTAATCATTTCTGGGGAATTACATTTTGTGTAAAGATCATAATGTTGCAACCTGTCCACCCAAATTACAATAAATGGATACAATGTATTTCAATGATTGCGTCTCTTAGTTTTTCTTAGGTGATTTTAATTATGTTTTTTTGTGATTTGTGGTCAAGTTAATTGCACTTGTTAATTGTATTTGGATTTTTTATGCTCTTTCATGAACTCGTAACAGGGTTTTTTACTTGATTCATAATCATAATTGATTTTAGAGTTAATAAAAATGTTGCCTTTAAATGGGTAGAGCAATGAGAACCATTTTCATAGGGCAATTACTATCTTACTTTTTCCAACTTTACTTATCAATGAAGTTTCTTTCAAAATTTTGTTAGTCGTGGGCCATGTAGATCTCGATTTATAGTGGGCCATCATTGACACGTGTAATTCAGATAATGTATGTTTTTTTAAAAAATAATTTTTTCTATAAATAAAGTAAAATAAATGTACGAATTAAATTTCAGATCATGCTTTTTATTTATGGCAACACAAATCCACTCTTGCAACACTGATCACTGAGCGGTGGCTAAAAATGGTTTTGAAATGAAACGTAGCTATCTACTGTCCATGTTGCCAATGCCTGCGCCTGTGTTCTCTGTTCTCAAGACAGAGACACACAGCCATTAGGGACGATTTACAAATAGTATACGGCAGGCCGCATATATTTAAACAATGTTCTACACATCCAAAATGGTGGAAGGGTATTAATTTAAATACCCTTTTTGTTATGTTAATTAATTTACTATTAAACTTATAAGTGAAATATAATTTTTTTAAATGAAAATTTGTTATTTTAAATCATTCAGGTAGGGACATCAAATATAAAAATATTTAAAAAAATTATAAATCGAACAGAATTGAAATTAAAATAAATAAAACTATTATATTTGATTAATGAATCGAATCATATTATACAAATAATTATATCATCAAATGATATGATAAATAAACTGAACTGAAATTAAAATTAAAACAAAAATACTAAATTATTTGTAAAATGTGTTTTTGTTTTTTCTCACGCGCGTTAAGGATGATGGTTGAGTTGAGGGGAGGGGTTCAATGTTTTGGTGGGGAGAGTGATGTGAACGTGCTGTGTGAAACGATGTGTGACATTGGATTAGGTGTAAAGTGTATTTGACTCGCTCAGTTTGTGTCTGTGGGACACTCGCTACCGAAAACTGTTGTGCCTTTTTCCCAATTCGTGCCTTACATTTTCCTTCTGCTTAGTAATAGTACCTCATCATATTCTAAGCATTTTGAATATTAAATGTAGATCATTTCTAAGTGAGATTCAAATTTTGATTCATCGTATATGATGAGAGTTTAATATTTTATTTCAATTTTTGATTCATCGTGTAGACCATTTCTTTTACTCTTTCTATTGGTCAGAAATTATTTATACTATGAAGTTATTGTTAGAGTAATTTTTTTTTGGATCTATTAATCAAAAGCAATAGCTTTTGAGGACGTTAACTAGAAATTATAGATTTCTGAGACTATTTTAGTTAAAAGGTTTTTTTGATCTATTAATCATAAGCAATAGCTTTTGAGGATGTTAACTAAAACTTATAGATTTCCGAGACTATTTTAGTTAAAAGGAGTAATTAGATATTTTTTAGAAGTTATTGTTAGCTGGTAGTTTAACTATTAAATATATTTTTGTTTGTGTCTATGTGACAATTTATTTTTTGTATTTAAATAAATATGTAGTTAGAGTTTTTGTAAAATTTTATAATAGAGTTTCTTTTTCAACAAATTTGTTGCAACCAATTTTCTCTCTCTTCTCTCTTTGTTCTTTCAGCTTCATCTTCATCTCCAATCTTGTGCACCAACAATTAGAATCTAGAGCTTCAGTTTGATTCACAGAGAAACACAAGTGTACGTGAGACGCGTGTGATTGATTTTGTTGTTTGAATTCATGTTAAATTCACGATCAAAATCGTAACAGAATTGTATTTCTTGATTTTGTGAGATCGGGAAACACGAGTGTTTGATGAAATCTGAGATCTGTTTGAGTTTTTAGTGCATAAGAACGAAGATGAACGACGAAAACCGTTTGAATACAAAGTTTCCAGTGTTTGATGGAAAGAATTGGAATCAATGGATGATTCAAATGCATGTGTTATTCGGTGCTCAAGATGTTCTTGATCTCGTCACAGAATGTTACATCCCAGTTGTAGCGGATGTAATAGAGGAACAGAGAAATACGAGGAAAAAAGATCAAAAAGCGTTGTTCTACATCCATCAGTGTGTGAATGCGAACATATTTGAGAAAATCGTTGATTCGACGACAGCGAAGGCTACGTGGGATATACTGACATAGTGCTATAGCGGTGATGCGTCAGTGAAGAAGGTGAAACTTCAATCTCTATGTAAGTAGTATGAGAATCTCAACATGAACAACAATGAGAAGGTACCTAATTACATCTATAGAGTGATTTTCATCACAAATAAAATGAAAATCTCGTGGAGAAACTCTTTCTGAATATGATTACATTGTTGTAGCAATTGAACATTCTAAGAATCTGATCACCATGAGAATTGAAGAGCTCATCATCTGATACTATTCCAAATTGGAAGAAGATTCTGAACATGTCCAGAGGCCACAAAGAACTAGACAAATATCAAGGAGATTTGCAGAGTTTAACATGTTGCAAGATACTGAAGTAGACTCTGAGGGAGAAGTCTTTTAATGTTCCATGTTAGTAGACTTTGAACCAGTGAGTATGAAGAAGCTCTTAATAATAAAGTGTGGCTGAAGGCCGTGAAATAAGAACTTGAGAATATAGAAAGAAACAAGATTTGGGAGTTGAATGAACTTCCAAAGAAGAAGAAAGCCATTAGCGTCAAATGGGTTTTCAAGATAAAGTTGAAGCCATATGGATAAATTGGCAAACATAAAACAAGGTTAGTAGCTAGAGGATTTTACAAAAATCTGGACTAGATTACTTTGAAGTGTTTGCTCCTGTAGCTAGACATGAAACAATTAGATTGGTGATTTCTATAGCTGCTAATAGGAATTGGTCTTTCATGAATCTGGATATTGTTGTAACTGGTTTTTAAATTAGAGTCGTCACTCTTAATTTTTATCCTAAGGAAGAGAATATAATGGAATAACCTTAAAAATTTCAGAGATTCTACATTTTTGACTCAGTTCTAGACGAAGGGAAGGTGTTAGGTACCCCTCATCTACCTTGTTCACGAGGATACTAGGTTTAAAAGCGCGATCTTTAAGAAGTGGGATTTTAATGCTTTATTAGGGGAACTCACCACGATTTTAATCGTATGCCTACGTATCCTCTTAGGAGGAATCAGAGTTCCATTTCGTAGTTCACAGTTGGTTTGTGTTTTTTATAGATTACGCAGATATTTTAATTCCCCTCGTTCTTTGTCCGTGTGTGTGAATAGCGGAGATTTTAGATGAAACGCGCGATTAATTGAAATATACTTCGTACTCCTTTTCGAAAATTAATTGTTGAATTAATTTATTTACGAAAAATAATTTGATGTTTGGTTGAATATTTTTAAGTATTTAATTATAAAAAATATCTTATTTAAAATGCATGATTAAAAGATAATTTAATGCAAATAAAATAAATAATATTTTTTATGGGTTAGAAAATAATATATTTGGTTTTATGATAAAAATAATATAAGAGCATTAAATATATTAAATATAATAAAATAAGAAACATAAAAATAATTATAATAAAATGATAAAGAAAATAAAATAAAATGTGTGTGTGTCTCTGTGTGTGTGTGTGTGTGTGTGTGTGTGGGGGGGGGGGGGGGGGGGGGGGGCGTTTGTAAATTATATTGAAGTAGTAAAAATAGGAGGGTGTTAATAGCATGAGCCAAAATCCAGATATTGGATTTGACCCAGCTGCGCAGGGGGTGTCAATTTTAGTTTAGAAGTAAAAGCTGGGGGTGTGAGAAGTAGGGGGCCTAAGTCTAGATTTTGGACTGGGCCCAATAAGTCAAAGGATGCGTTTTTGAGCTGCTGAGTGAAAACAAAAAAACAAGGGGGTTTGGTTATTAATGGGCCCGACCCAAGGAGAGGTTTGGGTTCGTTGGCCAGCGTGTGGGTTGTATACCGTAAGGCCATTAGTACACGCACTTGTGAGCGTTTGATTTGGATCTGATGATCGTGGTTGAGGGTGTATCGTAAGGAACATAGAGCGACACATATTGGATCACTAAGCGTAATATACCTTTGTTTCAGTTAAACCTAAATCATTTCCCTTATCCTCTTCTCTCTCTTTGCTATCACCCTCTCCTCTCTTCCCACAAAAACCGAAACCCTCTACAAACCAAAACCCTAACCCGCGACAATGTTATCTCCGTCTCTTTGTTCCTTCTTCTTCTAACACAACACCATCAAACCCTAATCTTCAGTCCCAGCGGTGGTGATGTCCTCCTCTTCTCCAAACTCCTCAACATCCGAACCTTAGGAACCCGATCCACAACCTTAACCCCCAAATCATTCAGTGGTTCACCAGAACGATAATAAAACGCAAGCTAAGTGATTTCGTGCTTTACCTTATTCTTTTCTTTCGATCTCACCTTTTAATCCTTTTTCTTCTTGATTCGCAGGTAATGACGAATGATGATGGTGGATTGAACGACGGTGTGATGGTGAGACTGGAGGAAGAGGACGGTGGAGCGTCTCAGATCCAGGGTTTCAGAGATTGAAACCCGGATCCATTTCTGTCAACCTTTCATCTTTCTGTAGTGATTTCCCTTTAAATTATCTTTTTTCTCTATAATAATCTTTGTTCTCTGTCAATTTCCCCCCCTCGTCATTGTATTAGTTCTTCCTTTTTATAGTGTTTTGAGGGTAAGATGTTTTTAGGAAACAAATTCAATGTTTGTACTTATTTTTAGAATTAAGGAAATTCCAAATTGCAATGATTCACGTTGTAAATATTTTGATTCAGTATTGATTAGTGTTAATCCGTTTCTGTTTTTGTATTGGATGGGCTTGATTCTGTATTGCTCTGGATTGATTTGTTTTTGTATTAGTTAGAATTTGATTCGTTATGAAAATGTAAAGATATTGTTTTGATGAAAACATTATTTGTTCTTTTAAAGCACATGTTTTTTCTGATTAATTTGCACAATGCTTGTTTCTGTTTTTGAACATGCATTCTTTGGATTTGGACTGGGCCCTATTGACTCTAGAAGTCTCAAGTTTGGCCTTTAAGTTTCTTGACTTGGACTGGGCCGGTTTGACTTGAACTTTGCCCGTGAAAAAGAAGACTTTTTTGTTAACACTTTTCTCTTTAATAAAAAACAAAAATCAACTTTATAATATAATGTCCTAATTAAAATCAATATTAGCATAATTAATAAAAGTAATGTTAATAATAGTGTAATACTATAAAAAATAATCAACAATTATATTATAAGCAATAATAATCAATAAATTAGAATAATAAAAAAGTCAGAAATTGACTTCTATTTATTCTAATTAAAACATCGGGCCATCAAGAAAATTTTGATGGGCCTATTTGATAAACAATGCACCAACCCCTTTTATAACTTGAAATGGGCTTTTGGTCTAATGGGCCTTAACAAGAAAATGATCTGCTTTATACACCCTCTTCCCAATATTTGAAATGGACTAAAAAGTTACATGGACCCTTTCTGATTGAGAAAGACCCACGATTTCTTTACAAGATAAACCTCTCTTTATAAACTCTAAATCCCCATATCTTTATGAATAAAAATTTATAACAAATAATTTTTAGAAAATGAAAAAAAAACTATCAGGAACTAGTAGGGGAAATTTGGGGTATGACAACTGCCCCTATTTAATTACTTTTCGATCGGATAGTGTGAGAATATGCAGGTCTCACACGTTCTGATCAGAAATTTATTAAATATTGGAAGACCCCAATTTTTTTTGAAAGATCATAAGGATACGCTGTACATCGTTCCCATGAGTGTGAAGAATGATGATGCATCATCTTACAACGTTTGAACTAAAGTTTGTTTTAATTTAGACATGGCGACGCGGACGACTAGTCAGTATCTAAAAGAGATTATAAAATTTTGAATTTTTATCGTAACCTGGGAGGTAAATGATACAAGTTTTAAAAGTTAATTTACTAATGCTTGGGGACTAATATAGTAAGTTTTGGTTTGATTTGATTTTTTTTATTCATCGCAACCTAGGGGATGGATAAAACAAAGTCTGATAACATATTGCTGGATGGAGACTGATGCAATGGATTATGCAGGTATATTAACATATTTATCGCAACTTAGGGGATATATATTTGAAAAGGATCTTGATAACAATACCGCTGCATGGAGACTGACGCAATGGGTTATATCGCAGAAAAAACTTGATAACTACATTGCTGCATGGAGACTGATGCAATGACTCAAATTGTAGATTTCACACATTGCTGCATGGAGCCTGACGTAATGAACTATATCATATAGGAGGAAACACATTGTTGCATGGAGACTGATGCAATGAGTTAAATTACGGATTTCACATATTGCTGCATGAAGCCTGACACAATAAGCTAGATCGTAAAGGAGGAAACACATTACTGCATGGAGACTGATGCAATGGATTATACATGTTTATTCATATATCTATCTCAACCTAGGGGGTAGATATTTGAAAAGGAGCTTGATAACAACATCACTGCATAGAGACGGACACAATGAGTTATATCGCAGAAAAAGCTTGATAACAAAATTGCCGCGTGGAGCCTGATGCAATGAGTTATAATTGCAAAAGGGAAGCTTGATAACAACATTGCTGCATGGAGACTGGCACAATGAGTTAAATTGCAGATTTCACACATTTCTGCATGGATCCTAATACAATGAACTATATCACAGAGGAGGAAACACATTACTGCATGGAGACTGAGGCAATAGGTTAAACTGCGAATTTCACACATTGCTGCATGTAGCCTCACACAATAAGCTAGATCGCAGAGGAGGAAACACATTGCTGCATGGAGCCTTACACAATGAGTTAAATTACAGATTTCTCACATTGTTGCATAGAGCCTGACATAATGAGCTATATCACAAAGAAGGAAAACACATTACTGCATGGAGCCTGATGCAATGAGTTAAATTACAGAGGAATCTGTTTTGATGACCCAAATCTTAGATAACTAAATCAGAGATGAGATCGGATTTTTACCGGTTTGTTGTACCCCAATTTTTGCCCCTAAGATTCCTTCATCATACCATATTGTTTCAATCACAACACGATCACATTAAGGCTTTTGGCTTTTCTCCCTATCTTTAGCCTTGCTCTTTTGAGGAGTTACTAAGAACCTTGACTTGTTTTCTTTTGTGATCATGGATATTTTGCTTTGATTTTATCTCTAATTAATAAAATACAATATTGGTTTGTCTTACTTGTTAATAATGTAGGTAAAGGCAATGAGGTTTAACAAGTTGCTCCATGGGTTCATGAGTTTATTTCCATGCCCTAGTCAATACCTTGAGAAATTCAAACTTCACTATTGGATGATTTTGGAAGAAATGGCATGACAAGGCTTATTTCGGTTCAAAATATCTCAAAGTTATCAAAATTGATTCAAAAGTACAAGGGGTTGAGGGAAGAAGTTGTCATGATTGGACAAGGTCTTGTTCCTATTGGTCACAAGAGCACATTTCTCTCAAATTTCAAGATATGGAAGTGGTTTTGGTGGCTATGAGTCCTCACAATCATCCTCAACAACTTCTATTCACAAAGGAAGAATATTGGCACAAAAATCTTGTTCAAACTTGGCAAATTTCCTCAAAGCATGTTTCTTGATATAGGAGCTAGGGTTTTGAACTTCAAAGGAGAATATCTTGCTCATCTTTTGGTATTTTTGAGTGATTCCAAAAACATCCTTCTCTTCAAAGAGTTACCAAGAAATCAATTTAAAAGTTCCAAGGAGTTTTCATGTGGAAGGAACTTGGTGAAGAAGAAAGATTACAAGTCACCCAGATGAATCCCCAATTTTCCATATGTGACTTCAAATGGTCATAACTTGGTCATTTTTTATCACCTTGAGCCCATTATTTTTTCATGATGATATTGAGGATGTGTACTTCATGCCTTATTTTATGTGAAAAGTAATAAAATGGATGGAAGTTGCCTTAAGAATGCAAAAGATTATAGGTCATTTCATGATTTTTGGCCAACTTCAACAAGTCATAACTTGCTCAATTTTTGGAGATTTCGAGTGGCTTAAATTGCAAAGTGTCATTCAAGAGATATACTTCATTCCGTCCTTTTTGGTCAAGAGAAAATTCTAAGTGGAAGGTGTTAGCTGGCTATTTCGAATGAACATAGAGACCACAATCAAAACAATATTTCGAATAAGCACCTAAGGAGATTGATATCAATGTTGGATATTGGTGGGAAATATAGAACCATTATGCTAAAAGGATTATTCGATTTCCAGTGATAGATGATGGATTTCGATTTGGATTTTTTAGTGTTTAAAATATAAAGAGCTCCTTTATGAAAGGGTGCCAGAATTGGGAACGGTCCAGGCCATTGGCTTATTTCGAAACGAAGAAAATTAGTAAAATGCTTCGATTGGCACAGGTTTCGAATTTCAAATAAAAGCGCCATTCTTAGAAGATGCGTGGAAGTCAGTGAACGTGAGAAGCCTGCATGCTTCGAACGTGGCATGATTTTAGGGTAGGGCCGTTAGGGTCAAGACACTATAAATAGGTGTTTTTATCTTAGATTTGGCATGTTCATTTTCATGTACTAAAAAATCTCAAAACACTCAAATTACCGTGAATTAAGGGAAACGAGTCAGAAGACAAAATGTACGTATTGAACATCATGATTCTTTACAATTTCAATACAAGTCTTTTTTATATTTAGTTCACTATTACAGTATTTCTGCCCTTAAATCTTTCGATTTCCTTGCATTTCCTTGTTTTACTTGCCTTTAAACACAATTATTTCTTTAGAAACTTCACTTTTACTCTATCATTTTATTCAAACACTCCATATTTCCAGAAACTGTTATTTTCTCAGAAACTCCTTATCTTTACATTCAAGTATTAAATCCTAAGTCTAATTCGAAGCCTTTCCTTTCTACATTCAGTCAGTTTATTCCTATAGACAATTTTAGAGATATTTCTTAAGAATCTCACATTCGAACTTAACATACAACATAAGTTTATCAAGATAATGGGTATGAACATAGAAATGAGTTATGACACATGTGTTCTAGGATCAATCTAGTCGATCCTGCAAGTAACCAATAATAATCAATAAATTGGAAGACTAGCGGTTGTTTACTAGAAATCACTGTAAACAAATTGACACACCTGGTGGGACCGTGTCATAACAAAAAGTTTTATCAAATATATTAGAAGAATTTTTAGGATCTTCTGAGTGTGGAGCGCGTTTCGGTACATGAACCTTCGAAGCGGAAAAATAAAGAATAATAATCCACATATATCCAGAAAACAACGTACCAAAACAATGGTTAACACAACCAACCAAGATGGGGTACAAAACCCCCCACAGGGGACTGCAACAATCGTTTCAAGTTCGATTGATGCCTCTAATGCCATCCCTGTTGGCAGTTCGAATACGATCCCAGTAAGTACATTAGAAATTCCATCAAACGTGGCCTCAGTGCAAACTGTGCCACACGTAGGGAATCAACAGTATTCGACCCCCCCTAGGCCTCCAGGTTTTGAACCTTTGAGACCTAGAAACCCTCAGTATGGAATTCCAACTCCGTTTATGGCAGGGTTACATAATGCATCAACTTCGTCCCCACTCCAAGGGTCTGGTTCAGGAACGAACCATTTGGGTACAAATTTCCAGAATATAGGAAACTTCGCAGTTGCCTACCCTTACAACCAATAGTCAAGCAGCGCTTAGGCAACAGATGGATGATAGTAATCATGATATGGTAGGAATCCTAGCCCGTGAAATGAATGCTATTTTCAATCCCCTAATCCAGAATATAAATAGAACAAACCAAGAAAACGCAGCCCAGATGGCCAGAATAGCAGATTTTTTTGGTGCCCCTAATGCGCCTGCAAGGCGTAGGCAAAACCCAGTGGTGATTCGAAATGAAGAACCCATAATCGAACAAATTCGACCCCCTATACAAGTGGTCGAAGAAAGAAATATAGGGGTAAGATTAAGGAACCAGGAAGCTCAGGAAGTTCAGAATGAACAACCTAGACCAATAAAGATGGTGAATAGGGATCAAAATGCAGACGAAATTGTTCATAGAATTAGAAACGACAATTTAGTGGTAGAAAATAACCTCACCACTATGATCGAAAGAATAATGGCCCAGAATGGTTTAAATTCAGGATTTAGGAGGCCAAATTACACATCTCCTATTATAGACTATGTTCTGCAAACAAAATTACCCAGGGGATTTAAAGTCCCTAAATTCACAAAATTTGCCGGAGATACAAGTGAATCAACAGTGGAACATATAGCGAGATATTTAACCGAAGTAAGAGATATAGCAAATAATGAGAATCTTAGGATAAAATACTTCCCAAGTTCTCTAACGAAGAACGCTTTTACTTGGTTCACCACCCTACCCCCTGGATTTGTGGACACATGGCCTTATTTAGAAAGACTTTTCCATGAACAATTTTACACGGGTCAGTCTAAAATTAGTCTCAAAGAATTAGCAAGCATTAAGAGAAAATTCACAGAACCAATATATGATTATTTGAATAGGTTCCGTTTATTAAAATCTAGATGCTTCACAGTGGTCCCTGAACATGAATTGGTCGAAATGGCTGCTGGGGGCCTAGATTATTCCATTTGAAAGAAATTGGATACACAATATCTTATAGATATGGCCCAACTAGCAGACAAAGTTCGTCAGGTCGAAAGGTTAAAAGCTGAAAAAGCTAGGGCTAGTAAAAATCATAAGAAAGAGAGAATAGCCTACATAGAGGCTGAAGAGGAGAACATAGATGATTCTCAAGACCCTTATGATTTCGATCAGTTCGAAATAGATCTTACAGAACTAAAGGAAGCACCCCCTTATGCTTTTCAAAGTTCTGCTTCCTTCCAATGGAAAGGATTCTGTCGAAAGTGAAAGGAATGATAAATTCCCTAAGAAAATCTATACTTTCGACATAACTAAATGTGACAAGATATTTGATCTGCTTGTTAAAGATGGCCAGTTAATAGTCCCTCATAACCTTAAGGTTCCTCCGTTGGAACAAAGGAAGAAGAGGGGCTTTTGTAAATATCATAACTTTTTAGGCCATAAAACCTCACAGTGTTTTCTTTTCAGGGATCTGATACAAAATGCAATCAAAGATGGCAGGCTGAAGTTATCAGACAAAGGGAAGAATCCAATGAAAGTTGATACGGATCCGTTGCTGATGGAGGAGACTAACTATGCTGAACCTCTGGACATCAATGTAGTAGAAATTGCTGAGGGGAAAGTTGAATCGAAAGTGGAATTCGAAGAGGATGGGGACTTCATCTTAATCAAAAACGAAAGAGAGGCTACTGATGGCCTCCCATTGATCAAAAATGAAAGAGAGGCTACTGATGGCCTTCCAAAGGTGCTCAAAGCAAAGATATTAAGTGAAAAAAAATTAACTGAGACCAATGAGGGTCTTAGGATGAAATTTGAAGAAGTCAAAATTTCTGATGAACAAATGCTGGGAGTGAATATGGTGGACTTCGAACAGCCTAACGCTGAAATGGAAGAAGTGGAATGCTGTTTGGAGAGGGAGAGAGAGCAAAGAAGAGAGAACTTACCTAGAAAGTACGCGGGTTTGCGTGAATACCTCTTCCACTGTCATAAGAAAAATCAGGATAAGTTGCTATGCCCAAGGTGCAGCATCATCTGCAACCCTAGAATTGCTGTTGAGTTCGAAAGGGCCCATCGTGAGCGAACAGGGGTCAACTGGAGGCAAGACAACCAACTGTACAAAGTCTATCCAAAATCTGATGAAAGTTTGCTCGAATTCTTGGTTCGTTGCCACAAGATTGGAACAGAGTGTTTAATATGTCCCAGATGTGCAACGGTGTATGATAAAGAGATGGCTGAAGCGTTTGAGAGAATTCCGTTTGCATCAGGCTGGGGGCACCAAGGCAGAATGCCTTCGAATCCTGTTAACACTGGTAGAAATATGCCAAGGAGGCCAGACAACCCTTACCCCAGGGGAGCAAGGAGAGTTTCCTTTAAACTACATGCAGAAATCCCCACTGACAGATGGCTACAGGCGAAGGCTGATAAGGGAAAAGGGAAATGGCGCAGCTATGACCAAGGAGGAAGGACTACGGTGGCTTACATGAGGCAATTCAATTCAAATAGAAGGGAAGAAATAAGACTGGAAAATTACAAAGGCAGAAATCCAATGTCTCGCTCTCAGTGGCGCAGACACCAGAGAAATAAAAAAGCAGAAAGGGATTCGAAGCCTATGGGGATAGGAGAATCTAGTACCAATAACCTAACATCAGTGAACCAGACTGGGGGCAAACCCCCAGTGTCCAGGAAACTTTTTTCACCATAGAAAGACACTGAAGAAAATAAGACTCAGAAGGAGGCTGCAAACGAAGAGGACTTGATGACTGATGACTTCGAATCGGAAGGGGAATCATTCTTTAATGCAAACTGCAATGTAGTTTCGGTGCTGCCTTGTGAGTACAATCAGGATACAGAGGTTTATGTTGGTGAGGAGACTGACAAGGACGAAATGGCCAGGCATAGGCCCGTGTGCTATTACGTGATGAACAATGGGGCAGTCGAAGAGCAAAACGTTTTCTTCGAAAAGCCAGACAAAGGAATGAAGAACCATCTAAAACCCTTATTCATTTGGGCAAAGGTGGAGCAATATGGTGTGAACAAGGTTCTGGTGGATGGTGGAGCTGCTGTTAATTTGATGCCTCAATTCATGCTAAAAAGGATAGGCATGCAGGATTCAGATGTTAGACCTCACAACATGGTGCTTTCGAATTATGAAGGAAAGGTTGGCAATACTTTGGGAGTAATACAAGTTAACTTGACAGTTGGTTCCCTCACAAGACCAACAATGTTTATGGTCATTACTGCAAAGGCAAACTACAATCTGTTGCTTGGCAGGGAATGGATCCATGGAATTGGCGCAGTGCCTTCTTCAATGCATCAAAGGTTGGTGTTGTGGAGAGACGATGGAATTGTCGAAAACATAGAAGCAGACCAAAGTTACTATATGACAAATCAACAATGTGGACAAAAGAAACTTCGGTCAAAATATGGCCAACTTAGGGCCATGTCACCCACCTGAGGAATATTTCGAGCCCAATGAGAACCCTTATTATTCTTTAACCCTGCGTCCCAATGGATTCCAATGGGATAGGGAAATCATGTGGGATGGGCAGGTGATTGAGAAAGATGAAGAGACTTCAACGATACAGCCAACTGGCTGGGCAAGCGAAGGTTATTATGACTGAGTTAAATTACTACCAAAAGATTTCGGCCTATCTGGCTGAGAACAAACGAAGAACGGATCTCGAAGCCAAAATACAAAACATGGCTGTCGAAGCCGTAGATAAAAAAGAAATAGAAAATCCTGAGGGAAACCATTCACCCTCACCATGTGATGGACAAACTTCTGAACTGGTGGATCAACGACTAGATGCCATTTATGATCAAGAGCCCTTGGGGTTCGAGAAGGATCCAGAGTCAACAAGCGCTAAGATGCTGGCCCAAGATCCTTTGGAGGAAGTTGATATTGGGGATGGCGTCGAAAAAAGAGTTATGTACATCAGTGCGAAACTTAGTCCCAGTCTAAAAGGCAAGGTGGTTGAAATGCTCAAGCAAAACAGAGATTGCTTCGCCTGGGACTATAATGAAATGCCTGGTTTAAAGAGGGAACTGGTAGAACATAGGCTTCCAATCAAGGATGGCAAAAAGCCCATCAAGCATATGCCTAGACGATTTGCTCCAGCAATCCTCTCAAAAATAAAGGAAGAGGTGGAACGACTCCTTCGATGCAAGTTTATCAGGACCACAAGGTACGTAGAATGGCTTGCTAATATTGTACCTGTGATTAAGAAAAATGGCTATTTACAAATTTGCATAGATTTTAGGGATTTAAACACTGCCACCCCAAAAGATGAATATTCCATGCCTATAGCAGAAATGCTGATTGATTCTGCTGCGGGTTTCGAATACCTGAGTATGTTAGATGGATACTCTGGGTATAATCAGATTTTTATTGTTGAGGATGATGTTCCCAAAACTGCATTCAGATGTCCAGGCGCCTTAGGCACTTATGAATGGGTAGTTATGCCCTTTGGACTAAAAAATGCTGGGGCAACATATCAGAGGGCAATGAACACAATTTTTCATGATTTCATTGAGTCATTCATGCAGATTTATATAGATGACATAGTAGTCAAATCTGTTTCTGATGAGGATCATTTGACTCACCTTTGCCAGTCATTCGAAAGAATGAGAAAACATGGCTTAAAAATTAATCCTCTTAAATGTGATTTCTTTGTTCAGGCTGGGGATTTCCTAGGCTTTGTGGTCCACAAGAAGGGGATCGAAATTAACTTGAACAAGACGAAGGCTATTATGGAGACGAAACCTCCTTCAACAAAGAAAGAGTTGCAATCTCTATTGGGTAAAATTAACTTTTTAAGGAGATTCATATCTAATTTGAGTGGGCGAACTCAGGCTTTCTCTCCACTCCTCCGTCTCAACCAAGGGAATTTTGAATGGACGGTGCAGCATCAGGAGGCATTCAAGAAGATCAAAGCCTATTTGATGCATCCTCCTATACTTGCACCCCCTTCTAAAGATAAACCAATGAGATTGTATATCTCTGCCTCCAATGTAACTATAGGTAGTATGTTGGCCCAAGAAAATGATGATGGCGTCGAAAGAGCCATCTACTATCTTAGTAGGGTCCTAAATAAAGCAGAGACTAAGTATAGTAGCATTGAAAAACTATGCCTCTGTCTGTATTTCTCTTGTACAAAACTTAAATATTATATTAAACCAGTTGATGTTTATGTTTCATCTCACTTTGATGTTATTAAACATATGCTTTCAAAACCAATCACGCACAGCAGGATTGGAAAATGGGCTTTAGCGCTCACTGAGTATAATTTGACCTTCAAGCCTTTAAAGGCTATGAAAGGACAAGTAGTTTCAGATTTCATAGTGGATCACTCTGTGAGTGAGGACTTCGCGTTAGATTATGTTGAGATCCACCCATGGAAATTATCCTTCGATGGATCAACGCATAAAAATGGAAGTGGTGTTGGAGTCCTTATAATTTCTCCTGAGGGAATCCCAACAAAATTCAAGTACAAGTTAGAAGGCCCTCCCTGTTCGAACAACGAAGCTGAGTATGAAGCATTAATTGCTGTACTTGAAGCTTTGTTGGAATTCGGGGCAACCAGAGTCGAAATTAGTGGAGACTCAGAGCTGGTCATCAAACAAATAACCAAAGAATACAAATGTATCAAGGAAAATTTGATCATGTACTTTGTTATTGCTAATAGATTACTCAAGAAATTTGAATATGTAGATATAAAACATATTCCCAGAATTGATAATCAGGAGGCAAATGACTTGGCTCAAATAGCCTCAGGATATAAGACATCTAAAGAAAAACTCCAATACCTCATAGAAACAAGAGGCAGAATAATGGCTACCAAATTATCACCATTAGACTTGGAAAATTCGAAACTTGGTTATGCAGATCAGAAAGAATTCGAAGTATTAAATATTGATACTTTGGCAGATACAGATTGGAGAAGTCCCATAGTAAATTACCTGAAAGAACCTTCAGTAAGTATAGAGAAAAAGATCAAATATAGGGCATTGTCTTATGTCCTAATAGGGAATGAACTTTTTAAGAAAACCCCAGAAGGTATCTTACTCAAATCTTTAGGAGAAAATGAAGCATATTTAGCATTGTCCAGTGTGCACAGTGGGGCATGTGGGGCACATCAAGCAGGTCACAAAATGAAATGGTTGTTGTTTCAATATGGAATGTATTGACCCACTATGCTCAAAGACTGCATAGAATTTGCTAAAGGATGCGAGGAATGCCAAGTTCATGCAGGTATTCAACATGCTCCTGCGAGTGAGTTACATTCAATTGTTAAGCCTTGGCCTTTTAGAGGATGGGCATTAGATCTAATTGGTGAAATTCGACCAACATCATCCAAAGGACAGAAATATATCCTTGTGGGTATAGATTATTTTACAAAATGGGTCGAAGTAATTCCTCTAGTGAATGTTGATCAAGAGGCTATTATGGAATTTGTCCAGAGGCAAATAATTTACAGGTTCGGAATACCAGAAAGTATCACAACAGATCAAGGTTCAGTTTTCACAGGGCGAAAAATGCAAGAGTTTGCAAAAGAAATGGGATTTAAGTTACTCACGTCAACTCCTTATTATGCTCAAGCTAATGGACAAGTGGAAACAGCCAATAAAGTCATAATAGGGTTGATAAATAAACATGTAGGACGAAAGCCAAAGAGTTGGCACAAAAATTTGGACCAAGCTTTGTGGGCATGTCGAACATCTCCTAAAGAAGCAACGAACACTACTCCGTTTCGACTTACATTTGGACACGATGCAGTGCTGCCAGTCGAAATACACTTACAGTCAGTAAGAATCCAAAGACAAAATGAGATACCAACTGATCAATATTGGGAAATGATGATGAATGAATTAGTGGATGTGGATGAAGATAGGCTACATGCTTTAGAAGTTATGAGAAGACAGAAAGAAAGAGTAGCCAGAGCATACAATAAAAGAGTTAAAAGTAAGTTGTTCTCAACCAATGACCTGGTATGGAAAGTTATATTACCTATGGATAAAAAGAATATATTATTAGGTAAATGGTCACCCCATTGGGAGGGTCCCTTTCGTGTTTTGAAAACATTTTCGAATAATGCTTATGAAATAGAAGAATTAGCAGAGGATAGAAGAATCTTGAAGGTAAATGGGAAATACTTAAAAAAGTATAAGCCATGCTTGCAAGAGGTTAGAATCACTACAGGATAATTAAAAATAAAACAAATAATAAAGCCAAAATGGTATTATATAGATGACAAAATGGTTGTGTTCAATCCTTAACAAGAAAAAGCATTAACAAAATACATTCGAAAATCAGAAAGGGGCGTTTCAGTTCAACTTAGCAAACTTTCTCTTGCATAAGTTGATCTTGCATTGGGTAGCATTTCTGACGCTTTCAAGCCCCTTGATCTCTTCGCTTATTCCTTCAGCTACCTCCATATGTTGAAGACTTTGTGTGACAAGATTTTTAAGTTCTTTGTCATCAACGGGCTTCAAGGCGGCCTGCTCATTTCGAGCACCCTCAATTTTCTTTTTGAGTTATTCAATCTGAGATTCCCAAAACAGGATTTATCGAGCCAAAACGTCATGCTTGTCTTTGGCCTGGATTTTAGCACGCTCCAACGCCTCTGCTTCTTCAGAAAGTCTCGAAGTTTGGTCATAAGCTTTAGACAAAGCTTCTTGTTTGGTTCGAATCTTAGCCTCAGCATCATTAACCCTAATATATTCACTGCTAACCTCATTGAGCAAGATTTGCAGATCATATATGGTTTCACTTACTTCAAGTGGACAAATGCTGAGATCTATCTGAGAAAGCAACTTCTTCATCGAAAAATAGGCTGCAGTATCTGCTTTTAGAATGGTAAAAATGTCTGCCTCAAGAATAGTTTTATTGACTTGTTGAAGAAGTTGGTCGAGAGAAGTAAGAGGGGCATTATCCTTTGTTTGGCTCGAATCTTCAGATTGATTTTTGCTAGAAGAAGAATCCCGTTGAGCTAGCATTAGCTTGATGTATTTCAGGGGATTACTCCGTTTTAGCTCTTCCTTCTGTTCCCCAGTCAAGATTGGAGGATCTGGGTTTTTAGTGAAAATAGTCCCAGTAGGAACGGGAACTTCCACCTCCTCTTGCACCATCTCATCTTCTTCACCATCTGCGAAGTAACGACTCACAGTATGTGTTTCGCTTTCCTCTTCAGATTGGTCAGCAAAATGCACCCTTCTGGGAGAGGAGTCGCTAGGATTATCGATGATGGGAGTTTCGAGCGCTTTGTCTGGTTCGCCAGTTGCAGGGCCCTCTGTCAAGGGAGGCGGAGTTGCTTGTTGATCTAAAGCTTTGACCATTGGAGGCGAGGTTGCTTGTTGATCTTCGATGGTCCCTGCAGGAGTAGCAGCAGTGGATGAACCTTTATTTAAGACGACTTCGTTGAAATCCTCTGGTTGAGGAGAGGCTGTAAGTTTTGAAGCTTGGCCCTGATTGGTAGGAGGATCAGAAGAAGCAAAAAGAACGCTCTGTGCAGAAACAAAAGGTTAACATAAAGAAGGTTACATAATCAATCTAAAAGGCATTAAGTGAGATTTACCTTTTGTTCATCAGAAGTTGCATTGCTACCAATGCATTCTGAAATTATGTTCTTCGAAGACTGAGACTTCGAAGATCCTTTGGATTTGAGCTTGGGAGCAGTCACATTCACCTTGCTTTTTGAAGGATTGGAAAGTTGGGAACCTTCGCCAGATTTGTTGGTTTTCTTTTTCTTTTTTCGTTTAAGAAGAGAAATGTCTTCATCCTTTTCTGATTCATTTTCAGAATGGGCACCCTCGTGTCTTTGTTTCTTAGGAGACTTGGGAGGTAATCCACTCTCCTGGAGAAATGAAAAGAATAATTAGTCAATTTAAAAAGTAATTTCGACAATAAGAAAGGAGTGAGGGAAGTATTACCTTTTTCTTTTTTGAGGAGTCATCTTCTTGTTCAGAAGGAGGATTCTCAATATTGGTCATTGGCGCTTTCAAAGAAGAAGTTGAGCTTGCCTTGGGTACAACTTTATCCTTTTTCAAAGATTTTAGATCAACAGCTGAAAAGAATATGAAACGGTCAAGTTTAAAACAGAGTTTAGAAAGAATAAGGGAACTTCGATTTTCTTCAGTTATGCACCTTCGCCGTGTTGAGATGTGATAGACATGGCTGACAAGTCATAGTGAAGGTGCCCCCTGAAATTGTCTAGATCACATTTAGCCCACGTTACCCTTTGGGCAGGTTTTTTGGCATCATTTTCATATATACGGAAAATGTTCCCACAAACGAACCACTAGGGATGCGGAGGAAAAAAGGCTAAAGCCAACTCTGAAGTAGGTAGGTTTGGAAATTTTAGTGGTTGATATTTAAAATCCCACCAATACCTATCTTCAGGTTTTACATAAGGAGGAAATCAAACTTTTGAAAGTTGTTTTTCAAATTTTTCTTTCAAAGTTTTTGCTGCTTCGCAGACAGTTCGATGTATTTCCATAGGATTATAGACAATTTCGAAATATTCTTGAAAGGCTCGAATTTCCTTAACATGAGTAAATCTACCTTTTTTGACATGCTCCTGCACAAAGGAAAAAGCTGTCGTCAGTTGTTGTTGAATTTGGATGGTGATGAACATATTCTTCGAATAATAAGCCATCCACCAAGTATAAAAATCTTTTGTCATGTAAAAAGAAGGAGTAAAGAAGACTAATGAAAAGTCAGCAAAGCCGACATATTTCTTCTGTCGAGTTTCGATTTCTCTAAAGGAGTAAGGTACCTCTGCTAAACATATCTCCTTTTTCTTGTTGAAGAGAGGCTCAGGTAGAATCTGGCATAATCCGAATTGACGGGCCACAAAATTAGGTTGACAAGCAAGGATACACACTTAGCTCTTCACAAACGTGATCCTAGAAATAATAAGCCTAGGGTTTAAAAAGGCACACCAAATGTCCCTGATTATCTCTTCTTCAATGGCTTGTTCAAGGGGCATGGTAAACCAAGTTGGACCACAATTTCGATTGGCAAAAGGGGCCATTGAAGGGTCAAACCTATGTCTTTTGGAGAAAATCATTGTGTAGTTGACAAAGCATGTCTTGAAATTTTCTCTTTCATCGTTTGGGGTTAGTTTTAACAACCTAGTGCCTTCGATGCTGCGATTTACCACGTCAGGATGTTCTTCGTTAATAACCCCAAAGGTTGATAGAGATGGTTCGAAAGTTGCATTTAACCAAAGCTGCAATAGCCAAAAGGGGCCAGCAAGAAGCATATTAGTGCCAACTTCGTAAGTTTTCAGTTTCGAAACTGCAACACCTATGCTTTCATATAAGCTTGTTAGCAGCAACTCACTGATACACACCCTTCGACCATGATGAAGTTGATTTGCAAGGGTGATGAACCTGCTAGCAACTTGTAGAGACTTGCTGCAGAAGACATATTTTGATAACCACAGTGCCAGAAAAGCTATATGCTCGACATCAGAAACCTCCTCCTCAACAGAGTGATAGAAATTGATGTATTTTGAGAAGCTGGCATTCTTGACATCGAAGTCAATAAGGTTATCTGCATCTTTATTTGGACCAAAAGTTTCCCCAATAGGAGAGAGTCCAGTGATGGCAGCAATATCAAAGAACGTGGGTGTCAGCATTCCACAAGGGAGATGAAAGGTATTATAAGTGCTGTCCCAAAAATATAAGGAGGCTAGCAAGAAGGGTTGGCTATAACTAAAACCTAATTTTGACATTCGAATCAGGTTTAGGATGCCTATACTTTCCCATTCCTGGGATTTCTTATTTTCAACTTTCGAAAGCCAATCTTGGTATAATTGATCTGATGAGGGACATGAGCGAAAGGGTTTGAAATTCCCAGTAACATAATCCATACAAAAAACGTCCCTCGTAGGTTTTGACGTTTCTATGTCATGTGTTTTCTCTTTTAAGGTTTTGGACAACCTAACAATTGATTCATCTTCCTTAAGTGTTAAAAGGGTGGATTTATTAACAATGGGTTTGGTTTTGGAATACGCGGGAAAAAATCCTTTTGTTTTTTCTAAACGATCCGTAGAGATTAGGGGACCCATAACTCCTAGGGTTTTATCAAGAACATTGGTGGGAATGATTACCTGAGAAGCATAGATGGCCTTTTGTTCTTGAGTGAGTTTGGGGGTTGAAATGAACTCCTGATTATCAAGATTGATAATCTTGCTTGCTGGTTTGAGAATGGAGGGAGAAGCTTGCTTGGAATTTCCAGATTTCTTGGATGAAGAAGTTAGCGTTGAAGACATTGTGAAAATCAAAGTTTTTTTTTTGAAAATAAAAAATCTGGTTGTTTGAAGGATGAGCGAATTTGGAAAAGTTGGAGTGAAGAAGATGAAGTATTTTTATAAGCCTTCCTCAACGGTTTAAAGGTTGTTGACCTTTGGAAAAAGGTGGGATACGTGTAACTCCCTCATTGGAAAGAGAAAAGGTGGATTTTTTGAACTTCCTAGGGAAGTGACGTTTTGCTGCTAATTATTAGCTATAACTGCTGTGATTGCACGTTTTGGTATGATGATTGGACATTTTGCAGAAAGTTGGACACTTACTCTGCCATCGTGTGCAGTATTGTCATCATGAGTTTTTGATACTCTCGAAATAGCATGGATAAATCAAAAACAAGTATTTCTTTATATCTATCGAAATACATGTTCTTGAGGGGCAATTTGTTAGCTGGCTATTTCAAATGAACATAGAGACCACTATCAAAACAATATTTCGAATAAGCACCTAAGGAGATTGATATCAATGTTGGATATTGGTGGGAAATATAGAACCATTGTGCTAAAAGGATTATTCGATTTCCAGTGATAGATGATGGATTTGGATTTGGATTTTTTAGTGTTTAAAATATAAAGAGCTCCTTTATGAAAGGGTGCCAGAATTGGGAACGGTCCAGGTCATTGGCTTATTTCGAAACGAAGAAAATTAGTAAAATGCTTCTATTGGCACAGGTTTCGAATTTCAAATAAAAGCGCCATTCTTAGAAGACGCGTGGAAGTCAGTGAACGTGAGAAGCCTGCATGCTTCGAACGTGGCATGATTTTAGGGTAGGACCGTCAGGGTCAAGACACTATAAATAGGTGTTTTTATGTTAGATTTGGCATGTTCATTTTCATGTACCAAAAAATCTCAAAACACTCAAATTACCGTGAATTAAGGGAAACGAGTCAGAAGACAAAATGTACGTATTGAACATCATGATTCTTTACAATTTCAATACAAGTCTTTTTTATATTTAGTTCACTATGACAGTATTTCTGCCCTTAAATCTTTCGATTTCCTTGCATTTCCTAGTTTTACTTGCCTTTAAACACAGTTATTTCTTTAGAAACTTCACTTTTACTCTATCCTTTTATTCAAACACTCCATATTTCCAGAAACTGTTATTTTCTAAGAAACTCCTTATCTTTACATTCAAGCATTAAATCCTAAGTCTAATTCGAAGCCTTTCCTTTCTACATTCAGTCAGTTTATTCCTATAGATAATTTTAGAGATATTTCTTAGGAATCTCACATTCGAACTTAACATACAACATAAGTTTATCAAGATAATGGGTATGAACATAGAAATGAGTTATGACACATGTGTTCTAGGATCAATCTAGTCGATCCTGCAAGTAACCAATAATAATTAATAAATTGGAAGACTAGCGGTTGTTTACTAGAAATCACTGTAAACAGAAGGCCATGTTTGGATGCAAAAGATTATAGGTCATTTTTAAAGAAGAATTTGAAATATTTCTAAGTATGGAAAGTCAACTCTTTTTCTTCAACTTTGACTCCATGTAGCTTTCAGCTCAAGCATCCATTTGATTCCATTCTTTTTCCATTGCAAAGCTTGTAACCTCATCTTTCAAAACATCAAGAATTATGCCCTAAGACCCCTTGAGGTGGAAATGCCATGGATTTAAATTGGGTAGTTTGAAACTGAATTTTTCACAAAGTCAGGATTTTGAAATCTTTGTTTTGGCTTCTAATCACAAGATTTCCACGCGTTTTTGGTTTTAATCATGTTTAGCAACTTTCCAGAAGTGATTAGCATCATGAAACACACGATTTGGCTGAGTTTTGATCAAGTTTGAGTCACACTTTCTTCATGATGCAGACCCACATGAATTCCCTCCAAAACGCATCATTTGCTATTCCTTTTGATCCCATTTTCTTCACTATAAATAGAGGGTCATCCCCTATTCAATTTCCCAAGCTTAGATAACTAGAATCACCCTGCCAAACTTGCTTCACAACCAAAAATTCAGCAACCTCAAAATCTATTCTCAAGCCTTTTTCAATCCTTTTATCCCCTCAATTCACCTTCCTTGATCTTCCCTGAAGCTAACCATATAATTACATTCAAGAATCGTGCCATATACTGCTCCATAGAAGTCCAGTTTCAGAGCTCTGCAACTCAACTTCAATAGATAGATCCCTTCATCAATTATTTAAAACTCTGATATCATTGTGTTGCTCTCACTGCCCTGGTTCTAGTCGCAACACTTACATTTCACTGGAAGCACGTTTTGACCATGAATTTTCAAATCCCTTTTCAAAACTTTCTATCCAAATTGCTTGAGCTACAATTTATATAAATTTGGCGCGAGGGTGTGGTTGTCTTCGTCTTGAAGAGACGAAGCGATTGGCATAGGTCTGATCTTCTGATTTTACAGTTTGAGAGACCTGCAAATCACGTTGGCTGGAGGTTGAAGATGACCTACGTGTCATCTTCCAACCAATGATGGCGTGCCATTTGTGTTTTTAAAAATCTGATTTATTATTGATTCTGTACATTATTCATTAATGACCATGATATGCACAGCGCGTCAGATCCCTTGGATTTGATTACTAACGTATTTTGACTCTCATCCAATGGTCCACATATTTTACTTTTATTTTCTTTTTCTGATTTTTATATTTTAATTGTTTTAAATTTCAAAAAATCATAGAAAATTCATTTTTAGTCCAAAAAATCTGAAAAAATTATGAAAAATATTTTTGATTATTCTCTTTCTGATTTTTATTTTTTTACAATTTAATTTTGTGTTTTGGTATTTTTTTAATAAATTTTACACTTATTTGATTTGTTTAAAATGTTTAAAAATACTTTTGTATATTTTTAAATTCTGAAAAAATTATGGAATGATCCAATGATATTGTGACAAATATTGGTGACCTTATTTCATTTTTGTTTCTGACTTTACTATTTTTTACTATTTTTTTATTTTACCCATTTATTTTATTTTTTTAAAATAGTTTCTGACTTTTAAAAATCACCAAAAATTTTGTAAAATTACTTGGCCTCTTTTCTGATTTTTCTATTGTCTTATTTTCCATTTCTTGATTAATTTGAATATAATTGAAATTTTCCTTATTATTTTCCATTCTTTAAACATTTTTAAACCTTTTAATGTATATATTAAATATGATATTATTTTGTGATTATTTTCTGGCTGTCTTGAGTTGATTTTTTGATCATGGCTTTATTAACATCATTGAATCCATGGTGTTGAGTTCAACTCCACAAAAATGGATGAATGATTTTAATAATAGTTTGATTAAATTTTTAACTCAAAAGTGGTTTATTCATCTTTTACCCTAATCCTTCTTCATCTCATCCCCTTCCCATTGCACTAAGTGTTGTTGAAACATGATATATATATCATGTCTCAAAACAAATGGTGCATAGATTAATATTGACCGGCCTCAAAATAGGTGCGACTTCTATATAAGTCCACTTACGATTGCTTAACATAACGCTAAATTTTGTCCCGATTTGAATAAATGATCATTCGTGGCCTAAACTTATGATTGCAAGCCCAAGTATGTTAATTTGATCTCTTTGATCCAATAACCTTGAGATTCATTGTGTGGAGGCTTTGGTTCTACCAATCCTCTAATAGATCTATAACACCTTTGATCAACGCGGATCACTTAAACATCGTTGATCATTAAATGGTACTTGTGAGAATTCCAAATGGATGATATACTTGACAAAAAGCAAATGCAACTTGTTGTGTGGAGGCTTTGGTTCTACCAATCCTCTAATGAGTTCCAAATGCAAGTTTCAAGATGGTCATCCAACTAACCACTAATTATTGTCTTGTTTATCTTATGCTTTTATGCTTTTATGCTTTATGCATTATTTATTTTTTAGCATTTTTACATTTCATGCCATTTTCATCTTTGCTCATTTGAGCATTTATTTTCTTGTCATTTTTACTTTGCTCACTTGAGATTTTTTTTTCTTTTCCTAAGATACTTAGTAATCAACATAAACCCTAAAAAACTCTTAATGGTATTTGGAATATTTGGTTACTATCCTTGACATTATGGAGCATGGGACTATTTCTTGGACTTAGGATTAGAAACCTTGGCCTATTTTGGAGACTTTGTGATCTTATCTGATTATTTTTGTCTGGAGTTCTTGAGGTTTACCTCAAGACATTGGGTTGTTTGTTTGCTTTTGTGTGCAGGTTTTTGTAATTATATTCTCTGTTTGTAATTTGGAAATTCGCCCGTATACAGCCGTTACTCTGCCCAATTTTTGTGAAGACTTAATACATTTGAAGAGCTCTAGTATCTTTGCTTGCTTGGTTTCAATCCAAAGAATGGGAATTTTATCTTGGATCCTAATGTCATGTTTTGGCTTCTTATTGGTTAGATGGTCCTTATCCTTAGCTTTTACCTTATGCTTTAGGATAGCCTCTTCTTCTCCTCCCATCTTCTTTAATTTCAAAAATCTTCTTCCTCCTTTTGAAAACTCTTCTATTTTTCTAAACTTGAAACACTTTCATAATAAACTTGGACTTAGGTCCATGCATTTTCAAAACATTTTCATCAATAAACTTTAATCAATTTAATAATACTTTGACAATTTTTGTGAGAAGACTAAAAGTCAATCAACCTCATTTCAAACCATTTTTTTTGCCACTTTGGCTTTTATCTTTAAACTTTTCTAAAAAGATTAGACTCTTGTCAATCCTTGTAGTGATGCAAACAACTATACTTCTACAATATGTAATAAAGTGAGATATTTTCCACTTGGGTGTTGAGTGAGGCATTGTTGATTTTAAGAACCAAGCCATATCCTCCACTTTGAGATGATGCAAATTCTCCTTTCTCATGATTGTGGATAGTAAGTATGTTTTCCATACAGACAATGACGATGATGTCTTATCTCTTAAAATTAATCAACACACTTGTGTTTCAAATTTTTAAAAGAGGAACTACATGTACCCTGATCCCCTATTGCACGAAAGGTGGTACGCAGGCACTAAAGGTTCGCAACCGCGGCGGGTGCAAAAATCATAAAAAGTATATTTCTCATCTCACCTCCACCATCTATTTTATACACAAACACATTTTTATAGCCAAAATATACAGATTTTTCAAAGAGGTTCCTGTGAAGCACCATAGATGTTTAGGGTGCTAATACCTTCCCTTTGCATAACCAACCCCTTACCTTGAATCTTTCCCCCCTCTTTTTGGCTTATTCGCTATTTTCCCATTCCTTTGGAAACAATAAAGCGTGGTGGCGATTTTTATTTTTGATTTGTATAAAGTCTAGTCAATCCAATGGCTTAGTCTTGAACATTTATACCACTATAGAAAAATGGCGACTTCGTTGGGGAAAGAATGACCTCTTGCTGGTCCATCCCTAAGTGGGTTGAGCCTATCTTTGTTTATATCTGTATATGTGTTATTGTTGCTTATGTGCTATAATTTATATACATATTTGTCTTGATTTTCCTGGTTTTCAGGGTGCTTGGTGATTACTCATAAGTCCTATACCCGAACTTGAGCAAACTTTAAGATAGGACAGGCGGTATAGTCATGTTAACTTTGAGGGAGTAATCCCAAAAAAGGAGGCATGAGATCCCCCACTCAGTGGAGGCCCCTTTGACTGTAGTGTCGTTTACCGAGTAATCGGGAAGACGTACTACTTTCGACCTGGGAGCCTGCTGAAACTGAGGACCGTAGAATACCAAACCCATCTTGGCCTTTTAGGTGTAGTGCGGAAGCTATGACGGAGTAATCCGGAAATAGTTGTCACGCGATACTACGCTCGGACGAGTCTTTCTTGCGAATGTTACTAATTACCGAGTTAATCGGGAAGTTGGTAATATTTGATGGAAGGATATAGACTCTGGGAACCTCTAGAACCTTGTTCGACAGGTGATAACTTTTAGACCAACACCTTATGGGTAGTACCTTCGACCTCATGCTCGTGACGTTGAACCTATGAACCCTATATGTGTGATCTTGTGTGTGATTGTTGCATCATGCATCCATGCACTCGTAAGCATCTTTTGAAGAAAACAATATTTCAAGGGATTTAAAGGTTGACTATTTGTGAATATCTCAGGTACTATTAACCACGGATTCTGGAAAGAGAAAGACCAGGAAATACAGTTTCAAGGATCCCAAGATAGATGAGCTGATCAGTCTAATTCCAGAGATCGGGTGTTCTGCAGACTTTCCGAAGAAGTATGGATCCATTATTCCTCTCATGAAGTTGAAGATGAAGGATGGTATTCTCTCGACCTTGGTCCAGTTCTATGATCCGATGTGTCACTGCTTTACTTTTCCCAATTATCAGTTGATGCCTACACTGGAGGAGTATTCTTATCTATTGGATTTACCTGTTACCGATCGTGTTCCTTTTACTGGTTTGAAGGGTGAGCCAAAACCACATGAGATTGTTGCTTTGATCCATCTGGGGAAGTCTGAGGTGGAAGCCCATATAACTACCAAAGGAGGGATTAGAGGATTACCGGCTCAGTTCTTATTGGAGAAAGCTTGTTACTTTGCCAGGATGAAGAGTACGGTTGCTTTCGAGGCCATCTTTGCTTTACTTGCTTACGGATTGTTCTTATTTCCTAATTTGGACAAGTTTGTCGACATTAACACTATCAGGATTTTCATGATTGGAAACCCAGTTCTTACACTGTTGGGTGATGTTTATTACTCTGTTCATCTTCAGAGTTCTTATATGGGGGAATGATTATCTGTTGCACGCCTCTGTTGTACCGGTGGTTCATCTCTCATATGCCTCAGTCTGATGCTTTTTGGGATGTCAAGAAGGAACCCCGTTGGGCTCCTAAGATCATGGAACTTACTCACTTGGATATTGATTGGTATCATCGAGCTTACCAGGATGTACAGATTATTGACAGTTGTGGTAGTTTCCCTAATGTATCTCTTCTTGGTACAAAGGGATGGATTAACTATAACCCTGTTCTTGCACGGCGACATCTTGGTTATCCGATGAGGGATAAACCGAACAATATTCATTTGAGTAGTTTCTTTCTGAAGGAAGGAGAAGATCACAGGGAAGCTAGGGAGTAGAATGCGAAGGCCTGGCGTCACATTCATAAGAAGAGTAGGAAGGATTTGGGACCTAGGGGTGCTGTTTCTTTGGAGCCATATCTTCAGTGGGTCTGATCAAGAGCCATTCAGTTGAAGATGCCGTATACTCGGGAGACGCCCATGACTGATCTATTTGTGAAGACCACTCATCTCTTATTAGATGATCTAGAAGAGCTGCAACTTGCTTTGGTCAGGATGCAACAGGAAAGGGATGCTTGGAAGAACAAGTTCCAGACTTTAGAGAGTTCCTACAGAGAAGACCTGGAGGAGAAAGACAATTTGATCGAGATCCGCGAGAGTCGAGCGGTGGAGTCTATGGAGAGGCAAGGGGATTTATTTTCTCCTAAGCCTCAAACAGGTGCTGATTACTCATTTCCTGATCCAGATGATTGGAAGGAGGTTGCCATCAGACATGTGGAAGAAAACCAGAGGTTGAGGGCTCAGATTGCCAGGCTCACAGGGAAGCGCCAGCGTACAGATTGATCTCCATCAGTTCTTTCTCTCAGGATGTTAGATTGTATGTTCATCTTGTACTTGGGATCATTGAAACTTGTAATCCATTTTGAAGTTATTATAATAAATTTTTTTCCAGTATTTCAAAAAAGCTTTATTACTTTGATGTTTGCAATATGTCTATAAATCTTAAATCCCTTGACATATTAAATAATAAAGTAAAAATAATCATGCGCATTGCATATCATGCATCATATTGCACATATTTCTTGCATTTATTATGCATATCTAGGTGCCTTACCCAACTTCTTTACTCCGTTCAACAAGCTGACTCATCACTACAACACTCGGGCTAATTTCAAAAAGAAGATGGACAACTTGGAACAGGAGAATCATGAGCTACGCGAAGAAGTTTCCGCTTTGAAGGCTAGCTTGGTAAACTTGACTACTCTGATGGAAGCTCTGGTGGTTGCTCAGAATCAGCCACCGAGTATTCAACCTCAACCAACGAGGGTAAGTGCTGAAGTTCCTACTGTTCCTGTATCCGCCACTCCGGCTGTTGTTCAAAACCGTATGCCTCAGGGTTATCTGTGGGGAATGCCAGAGAATTTTGCACCTGAAGGTTTCAATTTGGGCCCCCAAGATGCTCTAGTGGTTCAAGCTGTTGTTACTCTAGCACCTCCTATGGTGCATACTGTTCCTGCTGCACCTCCTTCGGTGAATTTGGTTCCGTTTGTTAATGAAGATGTGTGTCGTCCTTTCCTTCTGCCGAGTGAAGACTTGGGTCTTTATGACAGAATGGATGATTTCCAAAAGCAGTTTTATAGAATGCAAAGAGAGATGAAGGATCTTAGGGGAAAAGAGCTATTTGGGCAGAATGTGAATGAGTTGTGTTTGGTCCCGAATGTTAAAGTGCCTGCTAAGTTCAAGGTCCCGGAGTTTGAGAAGTACAAAGGTAATACTTGCCCTCGTTCTCACTTGGTGATGTACGTGAGGAGAATGTTTACCCACACCGATGATCAGCGTCTGCTGATTCACTTTTTTTCAGGATAGTTTGACCGATGATGCATTGAAGTGGTATATGAGTTTGGACAGTGCCAACACCCATACTTTTAATGATTTGGGAGAAGCATTCATTAAAAAATACAAGTACAATATGGACATGGCGCCTGACCGTGACCAGCTTAGGGCCATGGTTCAGAAAGACAGAGAATTGTTCAAAGAGTATGTGCAGAGATGGCGCGAAGTGGCCGCACAAGTGATCCCTCCCATGGAGGAGAAAGAAATGACTAAAACTTTTCTGAAGACGCTGGGCGCTTTCTACTACGAAAGAATGGTAGCAAGTGCCCCAAGTGATTTTACAAAAATGGTGGGAATGGGTGTCCGCCTAGAAGAGGCAGTAAGAGAAGGCCGTTTGACAAAGGGTGAAGGATCCGGAAGTGTGAAAAAGCCAGCTTATGGATTTACAAAGAAGAAAGAGGGGGATACAAATGCTATCATACAAGAGAGGAGAGTGAACGCTCCTGGAAGGAATTATCAGCATCATCAGCAAGTTGCCTTAGTTACTCCTGTTATGAATACCTCTCCAACTACCGTTGCTTATCAAAGACAGTCCCGGCAGGGGAACCAAGGGAATAATCAGAGAAAGGAGAACTATGACCCTATTCCCATGAGCTATGCAGAACTACTACCATTATTGATTCATAAGAAGTTGGTCCAGACACGACCACCTCCCGCCGTACCATCACCATTGCCTTGATGATCAACTCTTAATTAATAATTCTAAGCCTCTTGAGGGAGGATGACGAAAACGATACCATAATCTACAGTATGCTTTTGAACAGACCCCGCTGATGAGGTACAGGCATTGTTTCAATCCCTAAACACTGGAGTTATAAGGAAGATAATCCCTCGTCAACCCCTCTGAGCCAAAGAAGTAGGAGTGTTTCTTTTCGAAATTTAAAACCCTTAATTATAACCTGGGGCAGGGTAGTCTCTCAGTTGATCCAAGTGCATAACGAATGGCACCAAAGAGGTCCTTAAATAAACAAAAGACAGTGATGTTTCCGAATAATCATAAAGACAGGCAGTCATTACCAAAATCAAAAACCCAATAAGTCAAAACCTATAAAGGAGACTTACAAAACTGGGGCATCCCGCTGACTGTAATCACGAAAGAAACAGTTCAGGCAAAAAAACAGGGATAACAAAATCAAAAAGAAAGAGGTCCTACAAACCCTCAACAAAAACAAAAAAAATGACTGCCTATTCAGAATAAATCACCAATATCTGGACCATCACTGGTATATCAGGACAAAGACTCGAACAAGGTCTGACGCACGATCAACTGAGTTTAGGTTTGAAGAACATCACGAAGAGCGGGTGGGTACAAATAATTTGAGCATTTATCCTTTGTTTCTTAAACCGTGAACCAGGCCACGCTACAACCCTCAAAAGTCCTAGCTGAAGCAGGGTTTAGTTCGAAAGCATACTGTTACGAAAGGTATCCTGACTCCTTAAGGCTCACGTTAAAATACGGAGTTGACATCACGTTTACAAACAATCACTTGTTTTATGAAAAAGAATGCATTTTCAAAATCTTCAAGACAGACATAAGCGTTGCATTTTTAACATAACCATGTTTGCATATGACTTTTTGTTTGAACAACAGAGAAATTCGCACGATGAATGCCTAATGAACAGAAGCACTTCCAATCAAGGGGCATGGCATGATCATGGTCCGTCATCTGGGGCAGTTCAGTCAAGATTCGGAGAATCTCTCAAAGGCCAAATAGCCTAGGGTAAACCTCCGCCTGAGTCACTTGGGGCACCCCAGCAACGAATCTTGCCTGATCAAACACCTTCTGGTGGCATGACAAAACACTTCTAACAGGGGCAACTCCCTACATTCCGAGAGCGTGGATATAGTCGAAAAAAAATACTACGCAAAATGAAAGACCCGCTAGGTTGACACACCTAGGCAAAAATAAGGGCTTCCCGACGAACCAAAAGGGTTCGGGCAAAAATAAGGGATGAAATGAAAAAGATCTGTACACCCGGCAAGTCGAAAACCTGAAAAGGCGGCTTGGGTAAAAATGGGTATCCCGGTGGACTGAAAACCCGAAAGGGCGGTCCAGGAAAAAGTTAGGGATTAAAGCGTACGACTATGTCCTGCCATCCTGTCACCTGCCTACCATAAGAAGATTTGTATATCAACAGCTATCAGCACCTCATAGGTCTTCCTCTCCCACCTCAGAAACAGGGGCAATAAAGAGTTGTCCAAGCAATCTAATTGTTCTATCCTCCAAGGTACCCAGGTAGGTTCAGCTGAAGAACGTAGCCAGTACATCCCAATTCCCCAGAGAGTGAGCCAGCAAGTCAGTACACTCTCTCAAACAAAGTTATCAAACCTTAAAGAAGTTGAGTATCCTCCAGCAGATCTCAACATTCCCCAGCAGCATATATATTCTTAACAAGCATCCCCGGCAGTCTTGGTCTAAAGATTGTTCCCCGGCAGTATATCGAACATTCAATGGAGTCACTTCCCCGGTACGATTCAAAACTTCCCCAGGAGAGTCAAATCCAGTTTCCCAGGAAAGTTGGAATTCATCTCCCCAAGCAGTAAGCTTATCCCCAGTAGATTCTGGAAGCTTATCCTCGTAGAGCACGAACGCGTCCCCCGGCTTTATTCAAAGAGTTATTTCCTTACCAGGATATAACTGGGTTATCCTCAGCCAAAAGCCACGGAAAGAGCGTCCTCGACGAAGTCTTCTTATCCCCAGCGAAGTCTATTAACACTTCCAACATAACAAGGGTATCCCTAGCAAGTTATTATCAACAACTCAACAAAGTACCTCTCTCCCCACAGAGTATTGCTTCCCAGCAAGATCGCTAGAGTACTTTTCTCCCCACAGAGTAATCCATTCGCCAAGTTCATTCCCCAACGGAGTCATCTTCTCCTACCGGTATTCTTGCAACTATCATCCCCAGCGGACAAAAAATCTATTCTTCAACATCAGCCCAGGACTGACTTCCCAGCACCCGTCAAGGATTTATTTTCCTAAGACGAAAACATACATTCATAAACATCTCTATACATTATAGCACGCATATACGCATCATATCTTACAAATCTCATTTATGTTGAGAACATCATTGCTTGATCTATATCATGCATTGCATATGACTGACTTTTACCTTTCAAGAAAGATCCGGTTAAGTTCTCAGTTATATTCAAGACCTTCTCTGGTTCAGTCAGATCGACCCTAAGATCTCCCTGTTTCCTATCCAGTTGAAGATTTCAAGACCTAGACCGGTTCAGTTAAGTCGACCCTAAGACTTTTCTGTTTCTTATCCCGTCCAAGGCCTTCTCTGGTTCAGTCAGATCGACCCTAAGATCTCCCTGTTCCTTATCCAGTTGAAGACATTTTCAAGACCTAGACCGATTCAGTTAATCGACCCTAAGATTTTCTGTTTCTTATCCAGTCCAAGGCCTTCTCTAGTCCAGCTAAATCGACCCCTAACATATTTTCCTGATAAAGACTCAGTAGAAGTTATCCAAGATTCTCTCAATGATTGCTGTTGAGGTTGTAGTCGCCTATGGTTCTCTCCCCGATACTGCGGAGGTAGTAATCATCCCCAGATTCGCTCAGCGTTACTGTTGAAGTTGAAGTCGTCCAAGATTCTCTCAATGATTACTGTTGAGGTTGTAGTCGCCTGTGGTTCTCTCCCCTTTACTGCGGAGGTAGTAATCGCCCCAGATTCTCTCAGCATTACTGTTGAAGTAGAAGATATCCAAGATTCTCTCAATGATTGTTGTTGAGGTTGTAGTCGCCTATGGTTCTCTCCCCAATACTGCGGAGGTAGTAATCATCCCAAGATTCGCTCAGCGTTACTGTTGAAGTTGAAGTCGTCCAAGATTCTCTCAATGATTGCTATTGAGGTTGTAGTCGCCTATGGTTCTCTCCCCGATACTGCGGAGGTAGTAATCGCCCCAGATTCTCTCAGCGTTACTGTTGAAGTAGAAGATATCCAAGATTCTCTCAATGATTGCTGTTGAGGTTGTAGTCGCCTGTGGTTCTCTCCCCGTTACTGCGGAGGTAGTAATTATCCCAAGATTCGCTCAACAATTGCTGTTGAGGTTGAAGTCGTCCAAGATTCTCTCAGCGTTACTGTTGAGGTTGAAGTCATTCAAGATTCTCTCAGCCATCCTGTTGAGGTAGTAATCATCCAAGGTTCTCTCACCGTTCCTGTTGAGGTAGTAACCATCCCCAGTTCATTCATCACCGTTTGAAGCTCCAGATCCAGCTCCTGTAACCAGTCAGGACACATCTATACAAAGACTCTGAAGACCAGCTCCGGTAACGGGTCAGGTAATCATTCTTCTTTTGCAGGTACGCAAGTTCTCGCTAAGGAATCTCTTATGCGATTGACATCCAGATGGCATCTATAAGCCCATCCACCTATCCATCACCTCTTTTCATGGCATCTATAAGCCCATCATCCTATTCATCAATCTCCAAATGGCATCTATAAGCCCATTCCCCCATCACACTACTATGTGAGCGCAAATTTCTGGGCACTCTAGTGTTCAATCATCTTCCACCTTCGGATTACGAAAGGCACGGCAGCCAATCTGCATCCTCAGGTTTAAGAAGATTGAACAGGGGCAACTGTTGTACCCCAAAATTTGCCCTCCCATATTCTTCAAGATTTGCAAAGAGCAAGGTTCAAAAATTCCCCAAGGGTTGCACAGTTCAAGGGCCTCCTAACAGTAAAAAATTAGGGTTTTGGTTCTGACAAAGAAAATGAAGTTTCCAAGGGCCCAATCAAGTCCCACATGCTTATAAACATGGTCAAGCATCTTCATACCAAGTTTCAAGACTTACAGCACAAAATTGCACAGTCAAAAATCCTAATTGCACTACAGTCAACTGTAGGGGCAAAACGGTCATTTGACAGTCAAAAGTTCAAATTTTTGGTCAACATCTCATTTTGAAGCCACAAACATCATTTGATCAATGCTTGATCATGATTCTCAAAGCTTGGCTCAAAAATCATCAAGATACAAAAGTTTCCATATTTGGACAGTTGAAAAAGTCAACTGTAAATTGACCAGGGCATAACTTCCACATGGATTATCAGAAAAATTCCATCCAAAGCTCATTTTGAATATAACGACATTTCCTACAACTCCTCTTCATACTTCAAGTCCAAGAAATGCTCTCACAAAAAGTTATCAATTTCAACATTATAGGTCATTTTCAAAAGTCAACAAAAAGGGACTTTAAGTCAAAGGCCATAACTTGAGATTGGTAAATCAAAATGACATGGGACAAAAGAAATTGGTTAGGGGACTCAAAGACCTTTCCAAAATGTCCAAGAACATGAGCAAAGCTTAAAAATTGAACAAGATATGCCTTGTGGAAGTTGGGAAATTTTTGGATATTTTGAAAAGTCAACATTGCTTCAAATGTCTTAAAAATGCTAATGGGCCTCTTTTTCTTCCACAATTCATCATCCAAAGCATGTGCACGACCATTTGGCCCAAAGGGAAGTTTTTGATCATTTTTATTTATTTATTTGGATTTTTAATTATTAATAATTCATTTAATTAAAATAAATAGGTGAAAAATACTAAACCTAACTTTTTAAATCTTTTTGTGCATGGAATAGACTCAATATTTCGTGCATAATCAGATATAGAAAGAATCATGGTGATTGGATGTGATTGGCATCAAAAGCATGTGAAAAAGATTGGAAACATTATGCATGAAAATCAAATCTTCCATACATCAATGCATTGATTCTTTGGACCAAATTTCCAACCCTAATCGTTCACATATACATACTAATGCAAACCCTACTCCTAAGAACCTCCCAGCTGCGCAAGAAAATCATCATCACTTTTGCATTTTTGGTGAAAAAACTCAAATACTGAAAACCATCTTGCAGGGCTTTTCAAGATCAAATAACCACTCCATTAGCTTGCCAAGGTTACCAGGAGACGATTCCAATCAAGAACTTGGTCCCATACTCAAGGAGGTGGTATATCTGAGTCAAGCTTTGCACGAAAATTTCCATAATCGAATCATGAATCTCATGCATTTTTCGCGTGTTTTCTTTATTGATTTATACTAAGTGGAAGATTCTGAAGCTAATCCTATAATTTGATTGAGTTTTTGTGCACTATTGGAGATTTCACCATTGATACAGGTTAGGGTTACCAAGCTTTTAATTTGGGCGTTTCTAAATGCTGTGAAATTGGAACACCTCAATACCATAACCAAACTCACCATGCTTGGACGGTCTGAATAGAACCCTCGCGCCTAATTTATGTACCCACATGGCCTGTTCGCTATTATGGAAATATGCATATTTCGGGGGGGTTTAAAACCCCCGCTAACCTTCTTTTATTTTCAGGGAAAAACGAAACGAAGAAGAAGATGATGAAGTGTCCAGCAATAATTGGTTGATTTGAAATTTCGCGCGAAAAAGTCACTAACGATTTGTTTTATTTTATAATAATTGTTTGTCATATAATATACAAAACGCGTGTGTGGAGCAGTTGGCAAAGTGCATTACTGGTAATCCCTGGGACCTGGGTTCGAACCCCAGGTCCCCATCCCTTTCCAATATTATTTTTCTAATTGTCATCCTATGCAGTTTCAATACAAGAAGACCACCATATTCTCCACATCCATGCTTGCCACGCGTGCAATGGTCTCAGTCCAAAGGTCCAGATTTGCTGAATACCATGGGCGTTAGTCAATGGAGTTACACGCTGACACAAAAGTCAATAAGGCCATGAACTTAATGGGCCTGAATTACTGAACAAAACCTCCCTATTGGGGACAGAACCCCCCAAGGTATTGTATTTCTTCTCTTTTATTTATTTTATCTATTTCAATTATTGCTTTTTTAATTAATTCCTCTAATTTAATTATTTTCATAAAAACATAGAAAACAATATAAAATCAGAAAAAAAAGACAAAAATAAGTATTTTTATTTAATGTTATTTTTTGTAAATAAACATCATTAATTAATTTTAGCTTTTAAATTAGGTTTAATTCAAATATTTTTCTCAATAAACTTAAAAACTTGTAGAATTAGGATTTAATAATTTTAATTACTTTTTTCTTTTATTTTATCATCTCTAATAATTAATTACTTACTATTATTTTTATAAATCAAATTGCTTTAATTAGTTAGGTTAATGTAGGTTTAACTTTAATATGTTTTCCTTAATAAATAAAAATTAGAATTAGGGTTAATTTCTCAATCTCATTTAATTCTCTTTTTAAAGATTCATGAATACAAAAAATCTCAAAAATAATTTCTTTTTTTCATTTTAATTCATTAATTTGTAAATAATAATTTAATTTCATTAAAAAGGGTCCAACTCCCTCGTTTCCAATTTTAATTCATATTCGCGCATTTTATTTTATTTCTTATAATATTGATGTAACTCTCCCAAAGCCTTGTAAACTCGGACATTTTATTTCTCGCACTTTATTTACCTTCTGTCAAATCGGGTCCTGGATTTTAATTTTGGCGATGTGGACCCGCGCCTTTGTAATAGTTTAGAACTTTACATTTCTCGCAACTTTTTAACTGTTAAATAAATGCATGCAAGAATGAATGACAAAAATAAAAACAAACGCATAGATCACTTTGACATGAACAAGATAAATGCAAATGAACATGACACACAAATCACACACCACCCCTAGGGTACGCCTCACTGTTGCCTTGCCTCGAAAGGTGATCGTCGAGTAGAGGATGTCTTAGTAAGTCCTCATGATCCGGGAACCTGGCATGAGGGTAGCTTCTAAGGTGTCTTCCCATTGCTCCGGTGATCACCATGTCCCGAACCTCGAATTGACCCGAACACCTCCAACGGTGGTGCTACCTACCTCTCAATGGTGGGATGGCACTACTTTAAAGGACATCTACACAGACGAATTCCTTAGGGTAGGTAGACGACTCTTGATACTTGCTCTAATTTCAAAACAAATTCAAAAATACTTTTCACACCGACACATTTTCAAAAAGCTTTCGAAAGCAATTTTTCAAACACTCTTGAGGACCGATACAAGAGTCGAACTGGAATTTTCCAAGAAACTTTTTTTAAAACCCACAGTTGAAAAGCCAACAAACCAATTTTGAAAACACAATGAGTAAGTATCTAAGAGCCCATGGATAACCATGGATAGAAAGGGTGCTAACACCTTCCCTTTCTATAACCTACCTCCCGAACCGAGAGCAATCTCTTTAAGGAATTTTTCTGTGCTTTTGTCCTTTCCAATTGGAGAAAATAAAAGACGGTGGCGACTCTTGCTTCTGCGACATTTCGCGAACCAGCGTTAAACAGTCAGTTCCAGATCCACTGATCACAGAACTGGCGACTCTGCTGGGGACTTAAACTTAAAGTGAGGTGTACCTTAGGGTTAGTTCATAACTGTGTTTTCAATTGTATTGATTTTCTTGCTTTAAAATTGTGGGTTGCTTGGGAGTTCTATAGATCCTAACCCGGATCTGGGGGATACCTTCTTAGAAAGTAGCAACAAGACTGTGAGGGAACTGTGCGGGGTATACCGACATGGTTGAAACAGTCTGCTACGTTGATGTGGCACTTTGGTGTGTACCGGTAACCCTTGAGTTCAGTCAAGGAGAGTACGGGGCCTCCGCGTGGTGTCGTGAAGCATCAACAGACCTTAGGAACCTTAATTGAACTATCTTGGCCTCTTTAGGGTAGTGAGATAACTGACTTTGGTGCAGTCTGAGGTTGGTTGATACTCGATACTACACTCAATTGAGGGTTGCTTTTCTGGAATATTTCGGTCGCCAGTTCAGTGGCTAAATCGAAACGATGAACAATGAAAGCAATCCAGTGATATTGGGACCCTTAGAACCCGGTTACTTCTAATAGGACAGGTTGAGCCCACCAACTTCAAGAGGGTACTACCCAAACCCCATGTTGGCCTAAACTCTAAGGGTTTCTCTTGTGTGACTTGTGTGCCTTCGTACTTGCCTACTTGCATGCTTGTTAACTGACACATGAACTTTCCTGCAGGTTTTGTTTATAGTCCTTAATTAGGACTTATAATAGGGTTTATTGAGTTCCTTGCAGGTTTTGTTTTAGTCTTTAACTAGGACTCATAACAGGGTTTACTGAGTTTGCTTGCAGGTTTTGTTTATAGTCCTTAATAGGGACTTATAACAAAGTTTACCCATATTCCATCATGCATCATGACATCATACCATTGCATACATCCTAACCCATTTCAAGGATCTCAAGGGCTTGTGATGCAGGTCATGGTAAGTCAACTATCCCAGCAAGGGGCAAAGAGGATTTATTTTCCTCTAGACAAAGTTGTCAGGGCCTATGACCCACTGGATATGGTGAGCCTTTGACCCTTGAAGAAGGACTCTCAACAATATGAAGTGCCTTCAATCAAGCTACCAGATTCAAATCCTAACAATCTTCTTGTTTACCCCGCGAGGTCCTTGAAAACATTGCATGCATATATGCATATCATTGCATTACAGGTACCCTTGTTACAGGTCACTTACCTTCTCCGCTGATTATTTCAGCAATGGCTTGCCAACAAGACAACCAGGACCTTCATGCTCAAGAGACTCGGTTCGAGGAAATCCTCCTGAATCTATCCAAGGGGCAGGAAGAGCTGAGGACACTTCTCATGGGGACTTTGGTCAGGAACAGTGCTGAGGATGAACGGCTGAGACACCTGCAAACTGAAATGGATACAATGAAAGTCCAGATGCTGGGGCAGGTGACTGCCATTCAAGGGTTAGCTCAAAGACAAGATGAGCTCGGGGTTCTCGTCAACCAACTGCTTCGGGGTAACCAACCGGGGCAAACATCTAAGGTTGAAGGGCCAGTCATCGTTCAACCACCTTTGAGACAAGGAGATAAGGGGAGAGCTCCTCAAATGGTTTCAGTGTCACAAATTCAGCATCAACTTCACCAGCTTCAGATAGACAAGCCCAGGAGGCAATTCACTTAGCTTAACATGTCGCTGTTTCAAGCTTTACAACGCCTATTGAGGTTGAATCTGATCACATTAAGGGCTCATCCCCGGAACCCCAACACAGCATCTCCTGTCTATGATCCCAATAAAAGGTGTGCTTACCACTCTGCCAGTCCAGGACATGATACAAATGAGTGTTGGGCCCTGAAGAACAAGATCCAGGACCTGATTGATGAAGGGGCATTGAAGTTCACACAAGATGGTCAGGCTGAATTTTTCTACCATCCCTCCAAGACTCACCATTTGAAGTGACAAGCCCTGAGACTAGAGAACTTTTGTTCATTCGAATGTTCAAGTTGTAATTTTCTTTTGTTCAAACATTTACTCATATTAAACGTTGTTATTTCATTAATGCATCGCATATGTCTGTTTTGAAGCAATATATTCGTATTCACTAAATGCAAATTATTTTCATATTTTTTCTGATGATCAACTCTTAATTAATAATTCTAAGCCTCTTGAGGGAGGATGACGAAAACGATACCATAATCTACAGTATGCTTTTGAACAGACCCCGCTGATGAGGTACATGCATTGTTTCAATCCCTAAACACTGGAGTTATAAGGAAGATAATCCCTCGTCAACCCCTCTGAGCCAAAGAAGTAGGAGTGTTTCTTTTCGAAATTTAAAACCCTTAATCATAACCTGGGGCAGGGTAGTCTCTCAGTTGATCCAAGTGCATAACGAATGGCACCAAAGAGGTCCTTAAATAAACAAAAGACAGTGATGGTTCCGAATAATCATAAAGAAAGGCAGTCATTACCAAAATCAAAAACCCAATAAGTCAAAACCTATAAAGGAGACTTACAAAACTGGGGCATCCCGCTGACTGTAATCACGAAAGAAACAGTTCAGGCAAAAAAACAGGGATAACAAAATCAAAAAGAAAGAGGTCCTACAAACCCTCAACAAAAACAAAAAAAATGACTGCCTATTCAGAATAAATCACCAATATCTGGACCATCACTGGTATATCAGGACAAAGACTCGAACAAGGTCTGACGCACGATCAACTGAGTTTAGGTTTGAAGAACATCACGAAGAGCGGGTGGGTACAAATAATTTGAGCATTTATCCTTTGTTTCTTAAACCGTGAACCAGGCCACGCTACAACCCTCAAAAGTCCTAGCTGAAGCAGGGTTTAGTTCGAAAGCATACTGTTACGAAAGGTATCCTGACTCCTTAAGGCTCACGTTAAAATACGGAGTTGACATCACGTTTACAAACAATCACTTGTTTTATGAAAAAGAATGCATTTTCAAAATCTTCAAGACAGACATAAGCGTTGCATTTTTAACATAACCCTGTTTGCATATGACTTTTTGTTTGAACAACAGAGAAATTCGCACGATGAATGCCTAATGAACAGAAGCACTTCCAATCAAGGGGCATGGCATGATCATGGTCCGTCATCTGGGGCAGTTCAGTCAAGATTCGGAGAATCTCTCAAAGGCCAAATAGCCTAGGGTAAACCTCCGCCTGAGTCACTTGGGGCACCCCAGCAACGAATCTTGCCTGATCAAACACCTTCTGGTGGCATGACAAAACACTTCTAATAGGGGCAACTCCCTACATTCCGAGAGCGTGGATATAGTCGAAAAAAAATACTACGCAAAATGAAAGACCCGCTAGGTTGACACACCTAGGCAAAAATAAGGGCTTCCCGACGAACCAAAAGGGTTCGGGCAAAAATAAGGGATGAAATGAAAAAGATTTGTACACCCGGCAAGTCGAAAACCTGAAAAGGCGGCTTGGGTAAAAATGGGTATCCCGGTGGACTGAAAACCCGAAAGGGCGGTCCAGGCAAAAGTTAGGGATTAAAGCGTACGACTATGTCCTGCCATCCTGTCACCTGCCTACCATAAGAAGATTTGTCTATCAACAGCTATCAGCACCTCATAGGTTTTCCTCTCCCACCTCAGAAACAGGGGCATTAAAGAGTTGTCCAAGCAATCTAATTGTTCTATCCTCCAAGGTACCCAGGTAGGTTCAGCTGAAGAACGTAGCCAGTACATCCCAATTCCCCAGAGAGTGAGCCAGCAAGTCAGTACACTCTCTCAAACAAAGTTATCAAACCTTAAAGAAGTTGAGTATCCTCCAGCAGATCTCAACATTCCCCAGCAGCATATATATTCTTAACAAGCATCCCCGGCAGTCTTGGTCTAAAGATTGTTCCCCGGCGGTATATCGAACATTCAATGGAGTCACTTCCCCGGTACGATTCAAAACTTCCCCAGGAGAGTCAAATCCAGTTTCCCAGGAAAGTTGGAATTCATCTCCCCAAGCAGTAAGCTTATCCCCAGTAGATTCTGGAAGCTTATCCTCGTAGAGCACGAACGCGTCCCCCGGCTTTATTCAAAGAGTTATTTCCTTACCAGGATATAACTGGGTTATCCTCAGCCAAAAGCCACGGAAAGAGCGTCCTCGACGAAGTCTTCTTATCCCCAGCGAAGTCTATTAACACTTCAAACATAACAAGGGTATCCCTAGCAAGTTATTATCAACAACTCAACAAAGTACCTCTCTCCCCACAGAGTATTGCTTCCCAGCAAGATCGCTAGAGTACTTTTCTCCCCGCAGAGTAATCCATTCGCCAAGTTCATTCCCCAACGGAGTCATCTTCTCCTACCGGTATTCTTGCAACTATCATCCCCAACAGACAAAAAATCTATTCTTCAACATCAGCCCAGGACTGACTTCCCAGCACCCGTCAAGGATTTATTTTCCTAAGACGAAAACATACATTCATAAACATCTCCATACATTATAGCACGCATATATGCATCATATCTTAAAAATCTCATTTATGTTGAGAACATCATTGCTTGATCTATATCATGCATTTCATATGACTGACTTTTACCTTTCAGGAAAGATCCGGTTAAGTTCTCAGTTATATTCAAGACCTTCTCTGGTTCAGTCAGATCGACCCTAAGATCTCCCTGTTTCCTATCCAGTTGAAGATTTCAAGACCTAGACCGGTTCAGTTAAGTCGACCCTAAGACTTTTCTGTTTCTTATCCCGTCCAAGGCCTTCTCTGGTTCAGTCAGATCGACCCTAAGATCTCCCTGTTCCTTATCCAGTTGAAGACATTTTCAAGACCTAGACCGGTTCAGTTAATTGACCCTAAGATTTTCTGTTTCTTATCCAGTCCAAGGCCTTCTCTAGTCCAGCTAAATCGACCCCTAACAGATTTTCCTGATAAAGACTCAGTAGAAGTTATCCAAGATTCTCTCAATGATTGTTGTTGAGGTTGTAGTCGCCTATGGTTCTCTCCCCGATACTGCGGAGGTAGTAATCATCCCTAGATTCGCTCAGCGTTACTGTTGAAGTTGAAGTCGTCCAAGATTCTCTCAATGATTACTGTTGAGGTTGTAGTCGCCTGTGGTTCTCTCCCCGTTACTGCGGAGGTAGTAATCGCCCCAGATTCTCTCAGCGTTACTGTTGAAGTAGAAGATATCCAAGATTCTCTCAATGATTGCTGTTGAGGTTGTAGTCGCCTATGGTTCTCTCCCCGATACTGCGGAGGTAGTAATCATCCCAAGATTCGCTCAGCGTTACTGTTGAAGTTGAAGTCGTCCAAGATTCTCTCAATGATTGCTATTGAGGTTGTAGTCGCCTATGGTTCTCTCCCCGATACTGCGGAGGTAGTAATCGCCCCAGATTCTCTCAGCGTTACTGTTGAAGTAGAAGATATCCAAGATTCTCTCAATGATTGCTGTTGAGGTTGTAGTCGCCTGTGGTTCTCTCCCCGTTACTGTGGAGGTAGTAATCATCCCAAGATTCGCTCAACAATTGCTGTTGAGGTTGAAGTCGTCCAAGATTCTCTCAGCGTTACTGTTGAGGTTGAAGTCGTTCAAGATTCTCTCAACGTTCCTGTTGAGGTAGTAATCATCCAAGGTTCTCTCACCGTTCCTGTTGAGGTAGTAACCATCCCTGGTTCATTCATCACCGTTTGAAGCTCCAGATCCAGCTCCTGTAACCAGTCAGGACACATCTATACAAAGACTCTGAAGACCAGCTCCGGTAACGGGTCAGGTAATCATTCTTCTTTTGTAGGTACGCAAGTTCTCGCTAAGGAATCTCTTATGCGATTGACATCCAGATGGCATCTATAAGCCCATCCACCTATCCATCAAATCTTTGCATGGCATCTATAAGCCCATCATCCTATTAATCAATCTCCAAATGGCATCTATAAGCCCATTCCCCCATCACACTACTATGTGAGCGCAAATTTCTGGGCACTCTAGTGTTCAATCATCTTCCACCTTCGGATTACGAAAGGCACGGCAGCCAATATGCATCCTCAGGTTTAAGAAGATTGAACAGGGGCAACTGTTGTACCCCAAAATTTGCCCTCCCATATTCTTCAAGATTTGCAAAGAGCAAGGTTCAAAAATTCCCCAAGGGTTGCACAGTTCAAGGGCCTCCTAACAGTCAAAAATTAGGGTTTTGGTTATGACAAAGAAAATGAAGTTTCCAAGGGCCCAATCAAGTCCCACATGCTTATAAACATGGTCAAGCATCTTCATACCAAGTTTCAAGACTTACAGCACAAAATTGCACAGTCAAAAACCCTAATTGCACTACAGTCAACTGTAGGGGCAAAACGGTCATTTGACAGTCAAAAGTTCAAATTTTTGGTCAACATCTCATTTTGAAGCCACAAACATCATTTGATCAATGCTTGATCATGATTCTCAAAGCTTGGCTCAAAAATCATCAAGATACAAAAGTTTCCATATTTGGACAGTTGAAAAAGTCAACTGTAAATTGACCAGGGCATAACTTCCACATGGATTATCAGAAAAATTCCATCCAAAGCTCATTTTGAAGATAAAGACATTTCCTACAACTCCTCTTCATACTTCAAGTCCAAGAAATGCTCTCACAAAAAGTTATCAATTTCAACATTATAGGTCATTTTCAAAAGTCAACAAAAAGGGACTTTAAGTCAAAGGCCATAACTTGAGATTGGTAAATCAAAATGACATGGGACAAAATACATTGGTTAGGGGACTCAAAGACCTTTCCAAAATGTCCAAGAACATGAGCAAAGCTTAAAAATTGAACAAGATATGCCTTGTGGAAGTTGGGAAATTTTTGGATATTTTGAAAAGTCAACATTGCTTCAAATGTCTTAAAAATGCTAATGGGCCTCTTTTTCTTCCACAATTCATCATCCAAAGCATGTGCACGACCATTTGGCCCAAAGGGAAGTTTTTGATCATTTTTATTTATTTATTTGGATTTTTAATTATTAATAATTCATTTAATTAAAATAAATAGGTGAAAAATACTAAACCTAACTTTTTAAATCTTTTTGTGCATGGAATAGACTCAATATTTCGTGCATAATCAGATATAGAAAGAATCATGGTGATTGGATGTGATTGGCATCAAAAGCATGTGAAAAAGATTGGAAACATTATGCATGAAAATCAAATCTTCCATACATCAATGCATTGATTCTTTGGACTAAATTTCCAACCCTAATCGTTCACATATACATACTAATGCAAACCCTACTCCTAAGAACCTCCCAGCTGCGCAAGAAAATCATCATCACTTTTGCATTTTTGGTGAAAAAACTCAAATACTGAAAACCATCTTGCAGGGCTTTTCAAGATCAAATAACCACTCCATTAGCTTGCCAAGGTTACCAGGAGACGATTCCAATCAAGAACTTGGTCCCATACTCAAGGAGGTGGTATATCTGAGTCAAGCTTTGCACGAAAATTTCCATAATCGAATCATGAATCTCATGCATTTTTCGCGTGTTTTCTTTATTGATTTATACTAAGTGGATGATTCTGAAGCTAACCCTATAATTTGATTGAGTTTTTGTGCACTATTGGAGATTTCACCATTGATACAGGTTAGGGTTACCAAGCTTTTAATTTGGGCGTTTCTAAATGCTGTGAAATTGGAACACCTCAATACCATAACCAAACTCACCATGCTTGGACGGTCTGAATAGAACCCTCGCGCCTAATTTATGTACCCACATGGCCTATTCGCTATTATGGAAATATGCATATTTCGGGGGGGTTTAAAACCCCCGCTAACCTTCTTTTATTTTCAGGGAAAAACGAAACGAAGAAGAAGATGATGAAGTGTCCAGCAATAATTGGTTGATTTGAAATTTCGCGCGAAAAAGTCACTAACGATTTGTTTTATTTTATAATAATTGTTTGTCATATAATATACAAAACGCGCGTGTGGAGCAGTTGGCAAAGTGCATTACTGGTAATCCCTGGGACCTGGGTTCGAACCCCAGGTCCCCATCCCTTTCCAATATTATTTTTCTAATTGTCATCCTATGCAGTTTCAATACAAGAAGACCACCATATTCTCCACATCCATGCTTGCCACGCGTGCAATGGTCTCAGTCCAAAGGTCCAGATTTGCTGAATACCATGGGCGTTAGTCAATGGAGTTACACGCTGACACAAAAGTCAATAAGGCCATGAACTTAATGGGCCTGAATTACTGAACAAAACCTCCCTATTGGGGACAGAACCCCCCAAGGTATTGTATTTCTTATCTTTTATTTATTTTATCTATTTCAATTATTGCTTTTTTAATTAATTCCTCTAATTTAATTATTTTCATAAAAACATAGAAAACAATATAAAATCAGAAAAAAAAGACAAAAATAAGTATTTTTATTTAATGTTATTTTTTGTAAATAAACATCATTAATTAATTTTAGCTTTTAAATTAGGTTTAATTCAAATATTTTTCTCAATAAACTTAAAAACTTGTAGAATTAGGATTTAATAATTTTAATTACTTTTTTCTTTTATTTTATCATCTCTAATAATTAATTACTTACTATTATTTTTATAAATCAAATTGCTTTAATTAGTTAGGTTAATGTAGGTTTAACTTTAATATGTTTTCCTTAATAAATAAAAATTAGAATTAGGGTTAATTTCTCAATCTCATTTAATTCTCTTATTAAAGATTCATGAATACAAAAAATCTCAAAAATAATTTCTTTTTTTTCATTTTAATTCATTAATTTGTAAATAATAATTTAATTTCATTAAAAAGGGTCCAACGCCCTCGTTTCCAATTTTAATTCATATTCGCGCATTTTATTTTATTTCTTATAATATTGATGTAACTCTCCCAAAGCCTTGTAAACTCGGACATTTTATTTCTCGCACTTTATTTACCTTCTGTCAAATCGGGTCCTGGATTTTAATTTTGGCGATATGGACCCGCGCCTTTGTAATAGTTTAGAACTTTACATTTCTCGCAACTTTTTAACTGTTAAATAAATGCATGCAAGAATGAATGACAAAAATAAAAACAAACGCATAGATCACTTTGACATGAACAAGATAAATGCAAATGAACATGACACACAAATCACACACCACCCCTAGGGTACGCCTCACTGTTGCCTTGCCTCGAAAGGTGATCGTCGAGTAGAGGATGTCTTAGTAAGTCCTCATGATCCGGGAACCTGGCATGAGGGTAGCTTCTAAGGTGTCTTCCCATTGCTCCGGTGATCACCATGTCCCGAACCTCGAATTGACCCGAACACCTCCAACGGTGGTGCTACCTACCTCTCAATGGTGGGATGGCACTACTTTAAAGGACATCTACACAGACGAATTCCTTAGGGTAGGTAGACGACTCTTGATACTTGCTCTAATTTCAAAACAAATTCAAAAATACTTTTCACACCGACACATTTTCAAAAAGCTTTCGAAAGCAATTTTTCAAACACTCTTGAGGACCGATACAAGAGTCGAACTGGAATTTTCCAAGAAACTTTTTTTAAAACCCACAGTCGAAAAGCCAACAAACCAATTTTGAAAACACAATGAGCAAGTATCTAAGAGCCCATGGATAACCATGGATAGAAAGGGTGCTAACACCTTCCCTTTCTATAACCTACCTCCCGAACCGAGAGCAATCTCTTTAAGGAATTTTTCTGTGCTTTTGTCCTTTCCAATTGGAGAAAATAAAAGACGGTGGCGACTCTTGCTTCCGTGACATTTCGCGAACCAGCGTTAAACAGTCAGTTCCAGATCCACCGATCACAATATCCATCCTAGCTTTATTAATGAACTCTTCTACTCATAGAGAATCACTGATGAGAGTACTAGACTAAGCTTTTGTAGAGAGTGACATGCCATTAGATTAATTCAACAGCGTAATTAGAAACATTACATCATGTAACAACTTGAGTTTCTGCGATGATGAGTTACCAGATGAAGGGAGGAATCATAACCTGGACCTCCACATATCTATGAACTGCAAGAATGACTCGCTATCCAATGTGCTAATTGATAACAGATCTGCGTTGGATGTTATATCGAGGAGTACCCTCATGAAGTTAAAGTATCAGGGAACACCTATGCTCCCGAGTGGCATCATTGTGAAGGCTTTTGATGGGTCGAGGAAATCTGTCATCGGTAAAGTGGACTTGCCCATCCATATAGAACCATATTTGTTCTTGATAACTTTCCAGGTCATGGACATTATTCCCGCATATAGTTGTTTGCTAGGACGGCCATGGATACACGAAGCAGGGGCTGTCACTTCAACTCTGCATCAAAAGCTAAAATTTGTGCGTGAATGAAAGGTAGTGATCATAAATGGGGAGCAGGCATTGTTGATATCCCATCTATCCTCTTTCAGTATTGTAGAAGCGGATGAGGCTGCTGTTGGAACCCAGTTCCAAGCCCTATCCATTGACAACATAAGGAGGAATGAGAGTTCTGTGGTTTCATTGAAGGACGCGCAACAGGTTGTGCGCAATGGTCATAATGCAGTTTGGGGACGACTTGTGGATCCACCCGTGAACAAAAACAGAGCTGGTTTGGGTTTCTCTTCGAGGAATGGCAAAGGTAAAATTTTGAAGTCAAAGTCTTCTGTGAACAGTTATTAGGATGTTTTCTGCAGCGGAGGCTACCTCCATCCAATTGGTTCTGGAATTAATGTTGTCTAAGAGGATGAAGCAGAGCAGGAAGTACCGAATTATGTGACGCATGGAGTCCGAGTTCAGAACTGGGTCACCATTGATGTTCCTTCTTGCATACATGTTTCAAAGTAATTTGTTTTGTTAATCTCTTTCTTTCTTTTGAAAAGCTTTCACTCTGCCCAAGGTGGAAGTATTAATGTTGTAGGGCTTATCTGTTTGCTATAACTTTTAAGATCATTAATAAAAGTTGTCTTTGCTTCCAAAATTATGTCTTTTACTTTCTGCTTTTTTTCTTGGGAAATGGTAATAAAAAAAACCTTTCAAAATAAATAATAACTGAAAACTAATCTGCATGATCACTTGTTATATGTGTCAGTTTCTAAAAGCAATCATAAATCATATGTGCAGATTAATTAAAAAACCCTTTGAATGCAATGACCCTGCACCCTCTCCCAACTTTGATTGTTCTGTGTTTGGGGCTAAAGAAGAAGATTATGATGAGATTCCAGAAGAGGTCTCACGGTTGCTTGAGCACGAGGAAAATACCATTCAGCCATATAAGGAGCCTTTGGAAGTGATTAGTTTGGGTTCAGAAGAAGATCCAAAGGAAGTCAAGATTGGAGCATCGTTGCATCCTGATGTAAAGAGCGGGTTGATTGAACTGTTGAAAGAGTATGTGGATATCTTTGCTTGGTCTTATCAAGATATGCCTGGTCTAGATATAGACATTGTCGAGCATTGTTTGCCGTTGAAGCCAGAGTGTCCGCCAGTTAAACAAAAGTTGAGAAGAACCCACCCAAATATGGAAGTAAAGATCAAAGAGGAGGTCCTAAAGAAGATTAATGCTGGTTTTCTTGTGACGTCAGTGTATCCTCAATGGATTGCCAATATTGTCCCAGTACCGAAAAAAGACGGAAAAGTCCGCATGTGCGTAGATTACATATATCTAAATAAAGCTAGTCCGAAAGATGATTTCCCATTGCCTCACATTGATATGTTAGTGGATAGCATAGAAAAATTCAAAGTATTCTCGTTCATGGACGAATTTTCCGGGTATAATCAAATAAGAATGGCTCCATAGGACATAGAAAAAATAACGTTTATCACACCCTGGGGAACATTCTGTTACAGAGTGATGCCCTTTGGGTTGAAGAACGCTGGTGTGACGTACCAGAGGGCTATGACAACCCTATTCCATGATCTGATGCACAAAGAAATCAAAGTATATATTGATGATATGATTGCCAAATCCCAAACTGAAGAAGGGCATATAAAAGATTTGTTGAAGTTGTTTCAGCGTTTGAGGAAGTATCGTCTCCGCTTGAATCCAAATAAATGCACCTTCGGAGTTAGATCATGGAAATTGTTGGGTTTTATTGTTAGCCAGAAAGGAATTGAAGTTGACCCTGATAAAGTCAAAGCAATTTAAGAAATGCCAGCACCAAGAACTGAAAATCAAGTCAGGGGTTTTCTTGAGCGTTTGAATTATATCTCCAGATTTATTCCCACATGACTGCAACATGTGAGCCAATCTTTAAGTTGTTAAAGAAAGATCAAGGTTGTGTGTGGAGGGATGACTGCCAAAGGGCATTTGATAGTATTAAAGAATATCTGCTTGAACCTCCTATCTTGCTCCCTCCCGTAGAAGGAAGACCGTTGATTATGTATCTAACAGTATTAGATAAATCCATGGGTTGTATTCTGGGACAACAGGATGAAACAGGAAAGAAAGAGTTCGTCATTTATTATCTCAGCAAAAATTTCACTGATTGTGATTCTCGATATTCCATGCTAGAAAAGACATGTTGTGCTTTGGCCTGGGCGGCAAAGCGTTTGCGGTAGTATATGTTGAATCATACCACTTGGTTGATCTCCAAAATGGATCTAATCAAGTATATTTTTGAAAAGCCTGCTCTTACTGGAAGAATTGCCCGCTGGCAGATGTTGTTATCTAAATATGATATCGAATACCGCACTCAAAAAGCTATTAAAAGTAGTGTGTTGGCAGATTACATTGCTCACCATCCGGTGGAAGATCATCAGTCTGCAGAATATGAATTCCCTGATGAGGATGTGATGTTTCTGAAAGTGAAAAATTGTGATGAACCATTGCCTGAGGAGGGCCCCGACCCTGAATCTCGTTGGAGTATGATATTTGATGGAGCTGTGAATGCTTATGGTAAAGGAATTGGTGTTGTGATTGTTACTCCTCATGGATCGCACATTCCTTTTACTGCAAGGTTGACATTTGATTGCACTAATAATATGGCAGAATATGAGGCTTGCATCATGGGTCTTGAGGAAGCTATTGATATCAAAATCAAAATTCTAGATGTGTATGGCGATTAAGCTTTGGTAATAAATCAGATTAAAGGAGAATGGGACACTCGTCACCCTGGCTTGATCCCTTACAAAGATTATGCTAGAAAATTATTACCCTTCTTCAATAAAGTCAAATTCCATCATATCCCTAGAGATGAAAATCAAATGGCGAATGCTCTGGCAACTCTGGCTTCCATGTACCAAGTGAATACTTGGAATGATATACCCCGAATTATAGTTCGACGGCTGGATATGCCCGCTCATGTGTTTACAACAGAGGAGGTAGCAGATGAGAAACCTTGGTATTATGATATCAAGCATTTTATTCAGACTCAGGAATACCCGATTGGTGCATCGAGGAAAGATAGAAAGACACTGAGAAGATTGGCAGGCAGTTTCTTCCTCAGTGAAAATGTGTTATACAAGAGAAATTATGACATGGTCCTGCTCAGATGCGTGGATAGACACGAAGCGGACATGTTGATGCATGAGATTCATGAAGGTTCATTTGGAACTCATGCTAATGGATATTCAATGGCTAAAAAGATGCTAAGGGCAGGTTATTATTGGTTGACAATGGAATCTGACTGTTACAAATTTGCAAAGAAGTGCCATAAATGCCAGATTTATGCGGATAAGATCCATGTGCCTCCGACACTTCTCAATGTGATTTCCTCCCCATGGCATTTCTCTATGTGGGGTATTGACATGATCGGGATGATAGAACCCGAAGCTTCGAATGGGCACTGTTTCATCTTGGTAGCAATTGACTACTTTACCAAATGGGTAGAGGCTGCTTCATATGCCAATTTTACCAAATAGGTGGTCGTGCGCTTCATCAAAAACAATCTTATATGCCGGTATGATGTGCCGAGCAGAATAATCACTGACAACGGCTCAAATTTGAACAACAAGATGATGACAGAACTGTGTGAAGAATTCAAGATTGTCCATCACAATTCATCTCCATACAGGCCAAAGATGAATGGGGCTGTTGAAGCTGCTAATAAGAATATCAAGAGAATTATCTAGAAAATGGTTGTCACTTATAAGGATTGGCATGAAATGCTCCCTTTTGCTCTGCATGGATATCGAACATCTGTTCGCACTTCAACAGGAGCAACCCCTTTCTCCCTAGTGTATGGAATGGAAGCTGTACTCCCTGTCGAGGTAGAGATTCCCTCGTTGTGTGTGATAATGGAAACCAAGTTGACAGAGGCTGAATGGGTCCATAACACGTTCGACCAATTGAATTTGATTGAAGAGAAGAGAATGACAACTTTATGTCATGGGCAGTTATATCAGAAAAGAATGAAGAAAGCATTTGATAAAAAGGTCAAACCTCGTGAATTCAGAGAAGGCGACCTCGTGCTCAGGAAGATCATGTCTTTCAACACTGATTCTAGGGGCAAGTGGACTCCCAATTTTGAAGGCCCGTATGTTGTTAAGAAAGCCTTCTCTGGTGGTGCATTAATTCTTGAAACTATGGATGGCGAGGAGTTCCCACGTCCCATGGATGCTGATGCAGTCAAGAAATGCTTCGCCTAAAGAAATAAAAGAACAACTCGCTAAGTTGAAAACCCGAAAGGGCGGCTTAGGCAAAAAGGAGCGTCTCGGTAGGCCGAAAACCCGAAAGGGTGGTCTAGGAAAAAATTAGAGACATAAACATAATAAATTTCCCGCTAAGTTGAAAACCCGCAAGGGCAGCTTAGGCAAAAGTTAGGGATTTTCTTGGCAAGTAACTACGTCAGACAAGACTTGATCGTTGAAGCAACAATTTTCTCGGATCCTCACCATACTTCAACAAAAGTTGCTGCTCAGGATTTCAAAAGTTGCTAGGGGGAATAGTGGTCATTGTATCTCAATGTATCTTTTCCGTTATGTATTACCATTTCCCAAACTTTGTAATCATCCATGGAGTCTCGCCATTCGCAGACTACCATTCTATTAATGAAATTCGAGCTTTTGCCCAATTTTGTGTTCTTATTTTATTTAGCTCGCAAAGACTCCATTTATTACTGATAATAACTTTTAAAGCAAAAAGATTAAAAAGCAAAATTGACTTTTCAAAAAAATAGAGATCTTTATAATTCAATTTACTTTGGGATTTGTGATGAAACAATGACAACAAAAATGGTGATCCCAAGAATGAACAAACTCCGGTTGCTTTAAAAAGATTTACTCCCTTCATGAAGGTTTTCTCAGGTCATTTTGCTGGTGTGTGGGCAATCTTTGTGTTTCTCAGATAGTTAAAGACGATATTAGTGGGTGCAAGGTAGAGTATTGGGTTTGTGGTCCCATTATCCCCAGTCAAGTCTTGGTTCGCTTTTGATTTTGGGTGTGCATGGTCAGAAGCCTCCGTCCTAGATTCCCCAGCGAACTCTTCCCTCATACGATGAAAGGTTTTATTCCCTTGGTGTGCTGAGATGTCACATTACAGTATTGGCACTAGTGTTGACTTCTTGATTTCCCGGGAAGGTTATCCCAGGGCATCTCTTGTTGGAATGAGTGTTCGTGATGAAAATTTTCAATCCGCAGTTTTCTTTTTTTTTCTTTTTCTCCAAGAAGGTAGGCTTGAATCCCCCAGTGAGGTTTGGTTGTGTTGGCGTCTGTTTGCTTTATTTGAGGCTGGTCTTGCAATTTCCAGTAGGCATGTTGCTTTTGGAAAACTGCTTCTCCGATGAAGCCGGAAGAAGGATGTTCTATCCCGATATCTGTTTGATCTGGCTACCTCCGGATTATGTTTCTCTTCAGTGAAGTTAAGGCGGTCAATAGGTTTGGTTTCTGCAGTTGGTTTTACCTTTATTGGAATGATATTTCTGGTTGAAGTTTAGCCCAATGTTGTTAGTACCTGAGGCGGTTTTGTTTATTTATACTTATTATGTATCCTTTTACCAGCATATGCATAACGACACTCATACATTTATACATACATCATACATGGCTAAAAACCATCGTCCATTGACATTGTGTTCGGACCTTCCTGCAGCGTTCTTTGCTTAGTTGAATTTGGTTTTCCCTCTTGAGTTTATTTCTCAAGGGATGTATCTTTGTTGGCTGTCTTGCTCCAGTTTATTTCTGATTTGGATCTGTGGTTGCATGACAATATTATTTACTTTGGATTTCTGAGAACTTGGAGTTTTGGTTTGTGCATTTATTTTGCATGGGAAGGCTTTATCTCCTCAGCAGGAATATTGTGGCATTTCCTCGGGAAGTCATATTTCTATCCCCAGAAATTCATTTCTCTTTGCAATTCCCCATGACAATGAGTAACAAGTCTCTCTATTTGAGACAACTTATGTTTGATCCTTTCCAGGCGGATTTCCTTGGTTAAAGAAGAAGTTGAGACCCGTTCTAGGTGCAATACCAGAATTTTGGGATAACTTGATATTTTTTTTCTTTCTACCTTCAGTGAACGTTGGTAGTACATCGGCAGTGAACGTTGGTGTTTATTATCTCTTTCTACCTTTAGTGAATGTTGGTAGTACATCGGCAGTGAACGTTGGTGTTTATTATCTTTTTGCTATCTTCAGTGAACGTTGATAGTTCACCGTCGGTGAACGGTGATGGTATGATATATTTTCTCTTTCTACCTTCAATGAACATTGGTAGTACATCGACAATGAATGTTGGTGTTTATTATCCCTTTCTACCTTCAGTGAACGTTGGTAGTACATCGGCAGTGAACGTTGGTGTTTTTTTATCCCTTTCTACCTTCAGTGAACGTTGGTAGTACATCGGCAGTGAACGTTGGTGTTTATCCCTTTCTACCTTCAGTGAACGTTGGTAGTACATCGGCAGTGAACGTTGGTGTTTATTCTCTTTCTACCTTCAGTGAACATTGGTAGTACATCGGCAGTGAACGTTGGTGTTTATTATCCCTTTCTACCTTCAGTGAATGTTGGTAGTACATCGGCAGTGAATGTTGGTGTTTTTTATCCCTTTCTACCTTCAGTGAATGTTGGTAGTACATCGGCAGTGAACGTTGGTGTTTATCCCTTTCTACCTTCAGTGAACGTTGGTAGTACATCGGCAGTGAATGTTGGTGTTTATTCTCTTCCTACCTTCAGTGAATGTTGGTAGTACATCGGCAGTGAACGTTGGTGTTTATTATCTTTTTGCTATCCTTCAATGAATGTTGGTAGTACATCGGCAGTGAACGTTGGTAGGACATCGGCAGTGAACATTGATGCTTGTTATCCTCCTCTCTGATTCTGTTCTTGTGGTTCATCAGTGATTTATTTCCCTTGTGGGGTTGCTCCTTTGTTTCTTCATTTTTGATTGCATCCCCAGTGATACTTTACGTATCTTTGGTTCTGTTCATATGCATTCATATGCATAAGCATTTGCATGGCATCTTAGGGCCAAAAATAGGGATTGTTTTATATTTAAGTATCTTCGATCACGTCGACACGAAGATTTTCAACCTTCGTATCTCCGGATAGAAGAAACTTAAATAAGGGCAACTGTTGTACCCCAATTTTTGCCCCTAAGATTCCTATTGGTCACAAGAGCACATTTCTCTCAAATTTCAAGATATGGAAGTGGTTTTGGTGGCTATGAGTCCTCACAATCATCCTCAACAACTTCTATTCACAAAGTAAGAATATTGGCACAAAAAGCTTGTTCAAACTTGGCAAATTTCCTCAAAGCATGTTTCTTGATATAAGAGCTAGGGTTTTGAACTTCAAAGGAGCATATCTTGCTCATCTTTTGGTATTTTTGAGTGATTGCAAAAACATCCTTCTCTTCAAAGAGTTACCAAGAAATCACTTCAAAAGTTACAAGGAGTTTTCATGTGGAAGGCTTTGGTTCTACCAATCCTCTAATGAGTTCCAAATGCAAGTTTCAAGATGGTCATCCAACTAACCACTAATCATTGACTTGTTTATCTTATGCTTTTATTCTTTTATGCTTTATGTACTATTTATTTTTTAGCATTTTCACATTTCATGCCATTTTCATCTTTGCTCATTTGAGCATTTATTTTCTTGTCATTTTTACTTTGCTCACTTGAGCTTTTCTTTTTATTTTCCTAAGATACTTAATAATCAACATAAACCCTAAAAAAACTCTTAATGGTATTTGGACTATTTGGTTACTATCCTTGGCATTATGGAGCATGGGACTATTTCTTGGACTTAGGATTAGAAACTTTGGCCTATTTTGGAGACTTTGTGATCTTATCTGATTATTTTTGTCTGGAGTTATTGAGGTTTACCTCAAGACATTGGGTTGTTTGTTTGCTTTTGTGTGCAGGTTTTTGTGATTACATTCTCTGTTTGTAATCTGAAAATTCGCCCGTATGCAGCCGTTACTCTGCCCAATTTTTGTGAAGACTTAATACATTTGAAGAGGTCTAGTATCTTTGCTTGATTGGTTTCAATCCAAAGAATGGGAATTTTATCTTGGCTCCTAATGTCAAGTTTTGGCTTCTTATTGGTTAGATGGTCCTTATCCTTAGCTTTTACCTTATGCTTTAGGATAGTCTCTTCTTCTCCTCCCATCTTCTTTAATTTCAAAAATCTTCTTCCTCCTTTTGAAAACTCTTCTATTTTTCTAAACTTGAAACACTTTCATAATAAACATGGACTTAGGTCCATGAATTTTCAAAACATTTTCATCAATAAACTTCAATCAATTTAATAATACTTTGACAATTTTTGTGAGAAGACTAAAAGTCAATCAACCTCATTTCAAACCATTTTTTTTGCCACTTTGGCTTTTATCTTTAAACTTTTCTCAAAAGATTAGACTCTTGTCAATCCTTGTAGTGATGCAAACAACTATACTTCTACAATATGTAGTAAAGTGAGATATTTTCCACTTGGGTGTTGAGTGAGGCATTGTTGATTTTAAGATCCAAGTCATATCCTCCACTTTGAGATGATGCAAATTCTCCTTTCTCATGATTGTGGGTAGTAAGTATGTTTTCCACACGGACAATGACGATGATGTCTTATCTCTTAAAATTAATCAACACACTTGTGTTTCAAATTTTTAAAAGAGGAACTACGTGTACCCTGATCCCCTATTGCACGAAAGTTGGTACGTAGGCACCAAAGGTTCGCAACCGCGGCGGGTGCAAAAATCATAAAAATTATATTTCTCATCTCACCTCCACCATCTATTTTATACACAAACACATTTTTATAACCAAAATATACATATTTTTCAAAGAGGTTCATGCGGAGTACCGTAGATGTTTAGGGTGCTAATACCTTCCCTTTGCATAACCAACCCCCTTACCTTGAATCTTTCCCCCCTCTTTTTGGGTTATTCTCTCTTTTCCCATTCCTTTGGAAACAATAAAGAGCGGTGGCGATTTTTATTTTTGATTTGTATAAAGTCTAGTCAATCCAATGGCTTAGTCTTGAACATTTATACCGCTACACGATTGCATCTGTGTTTAACCAAGGTAATAACCTGATGGAGGGCCCAAAGATACTGGTTTCGCCCAAAGTATGTTTAGAAAAATTCCATGTGTGATGTGTATGCATAACATGAGGCTCTTAACGGGAAATCTACTGCCGAGATTTCCAAGGAATATATTGCCGAGATTCGATTGAGAATTACCTTCTGCCGAGGTCTTATGGAAAATCAAATGCTGAGATTAACCAAGAGAATGTATTGTCGATATTCTTCCGTGAGCTACCTTTTGCCAAGGCCTTCTAGATAATCATATGTCGAGATTAACCAGAGGAATCTACTGCCGAGATTCGATTGAGAATTACCTTCTGCCGAGGTCTTCTAGGTAATTAACTTCCGTGATCAACCAGTGGAATCTACTGCCGAGATTTTGTTGAGAACTACCTTTTGCCGAGGTCTTTTGGATAATCAATTACCGTGATCAACCAGGGGAATCTACTGTCGACATTTTGTTGAGAAATTACCTTCAAGAAGAACTATGGTGTTCTGATTCCTTCACGGGATACGTAGGCAACGGGTTGCGAGACCCTCACTAACGCACTAATAAATACCATCTCATTTCCCTAAGCAAGTATAGTTTTAGATAGACGCACCCTTAGAAACAAACAATCAAAATGGATCTCGTTGAGTACAACAGAGGTGAGGTGTGCTAATACATTCCCCTCATATAATCGACTTCCGTACCCTCTCTTTTGGTTGCAAGACCATCTAATCCATCATCTTGGGGTTTTCTCGATATTTCCCCTTCCTTTGGGATAAATGAAGTTCAATGGCGGTTGTGTTTTTTGCCGGTCGATTCAGCTGGCGACTCTGTTGGGGACCCTATGCGAGTCAATCCTAGTTTTGTTTGTTTTCTTCTTTGGGTGTTTACTTATTTACTTTATTTTCTTTACCGCTTTATTTCTTTATTGCTTTATTGCTTTCCTTTGTATATATTGCATTGTACTTTTGCTATTCAACTATTTTGCATATGCTCTATCTTTTGTGATGTTGGGGTGAGTGATTTCATTTGACAAGTCCTATACCCGGACTAAGTTACACTTAAGATTAGGATGGGCGGTATAGTCATGTTAACTTTGAGGGAGTAATCCCGAAGAAGTAGGCATGAGATCCCCAACTCAATGGAGGCCCCTTTGACTGTAGTATTTGTTTACCGAGTAATCAGGAAGACATTGTTGTTTTTGACCTGGTAGCCTGTGAAGCTGAGAAGTCGTAGAACCCTTAACCCATCCTGGCCTTTTTAGGTGTAGTGCGAAGACTATGATAAAATAATATGGAAGTAGTTGTCACGTGATGCTCCACTCAGACGAGTTTTTCCTGCGAATATTACTAATTATCAAGTAATTGGGACATTGGTAATATTCGAAGGAAGAGCGTAGACTCTGGGATTTCCCTAGAACCTTGTTCGGAAGGTGATAAACCCTTAGTACATACCTTATGGGTTGTTACCTTGACTCCATGCTCGTGACGTTGGACCTTTGATCTTGTTACTTTCAGTTTATGCAAAGGACTATACAATGGTTATCCAGAATATGTGGAGTTGAGATCCCATACCATGACATCATACCATCATGTATATGCATCTCATATTTAAGGAATTCCAAAGACAAGTCTTGTTACTTGAGCTCTTCAAAAATAAAAATTGTTAAAAGATACTTATGGATAGACGAGTCTTTTGATTTCCTCGAAAATGAAGATGAAACATGCATTCATATTATCATGCATTCATTATTCACAACAAAAACTTATTGGGGTCCCTTTTCAACCAGACTTCAGTGAACAACAAAGACAACTTACCTGCATCCCTACCGTACAAGAAGCAACCAACGAAGACTTATGGATCTCTCCAAAGAAAATCTGAATGCACTTCACCGAGATATGGACATACGAATGGATCAGCTTATGGAAACCCTTCATGCTGTCATCAAGGGTCAAGAAGAGCTCCATCAAAGTGTTTCCAAGCTTGTCACTGCTGCCCCCTACACTTCTTCAAATGGAGGAAATAATAATGCGAATGTTAAGACCCCTACGGGGATTCCTCGGAATGATGTTGATGATCATCACAACGTCATTGATCTTGATAAGCCCCACGCAAATCTCGCCGCTGGAGTTGCTAAAACTGCAAAGATGTACCATGCTCTTGAAGAGCGTCTCAAATCTATGGAAGGTATCAAGACTTCTGGATTCAATACTGCTGCGATGTGTCTCGTGCCTGGGGTAGTTATTCCTCCCAAGTTAAAAGTTCATGATTTTTACAAATATAAAGGCACCTCCTTCCCAAAGACTCATCTTCGTTCCTATTGTCACAAGATGACAACTTATGCTAAAAATGAACTGTTACTCATGCATTTCTTCCAAGACATCCTGACAGGGGCACCGTTGGACTGGTATATGCAAGTAGAGAGAAATCATGTCAGTACTTCGGGAGAGCTTGCTGGCGCCTTTTTAAGACATTACCATTATAATACCTCCATGGCTCCTATCCGCACTCAGCTTCAAGGGATGACAAAAAAATCTGAAGAGTCTTTTAAAGAGTACGCCCAAAGGTGGCGTGAATTGGCTGCAAGGGTCCAACCTCCTCTCTTGGATTGTGAACTAATTGATTTGTTCATGGGTACTCTACGAGGTCCTTATCTCAAACACATGCTCAGTAGTACCTTTACTTCTTTCTCTGATATGGTTATTATTATAAAATGTGTTGAGACTCATATCAAGGCTGGAACGATCCAAGGTATCCCTAACAATACCAATAACAATACTAGCAATGGTAAGAAGCCGTTTTATGGTCTTGTCAAGAAGAAATAGGGTGAGACTAGTGTTGCCGCCATCGACAAAGGAAAAGCTCATGCATATCCTCAAGTTTGATTTCCTTATTTCCCAACACCTGTTACCGTTCCTAATTAATATGTTCCTCAAGTGTATACTGCTACAACTCCACCACCCTGTATGGACCAACAACGGCCTTTGTTCCTCAACCATAATATCTTCCATAATAACAATTTGCACTACCTCTGAATAATTAACAACAGAATCAGCGACCTCAAGGTCCGAGAGTTTAACAAAGATAAAGAGGGCCTGGGAGGAGATTTGATCATATTCCTATGTCCTACGCTAAGCTTCTCCCTCAATTTCTTGCCAATCAGTTGGTTCAACTGCGTGAACTTGGTCCACCACCAATTCCTCTTCCAAGGGGGTATGATATTAATGCTCATTGTGAATTCCATTATGGAGCCCGAGGCCACAAAATTAAGAATTGTAGAGCATTTAAATGCAAAGTTCAAGACCTCCTCGATGAAAAGACCATAAATTTTAACCATATTGGTCCCAATATTCAGAATAATCCCATGCCTCATCACCCAGGGGAAACAGTCAATGCTATTGAAGAAGGTAGTGAGTAGATTCTGGTAACCAAGGCTGACGAGATCAATATGTCACTGGGGACTGTTAGAGAACATTTGTTGAAGGACAAGGTGCTGCAAGAACTCCATGATTCTGGATTACTATGTTCCTTTAAACCTGAAGAGTGTACTAGTTTGAGGATATTTATCCAACAACTAATGGATAAAGGTGTCCTACAGGTAGAGAAGATGTTTATAGAAAAAGAGATTGATGTCTTGGAAATTCCTTATTATCCGAGGAACATATCGGTAACACAAGGAACCCCATTGGTAATTGAGGATCCTGCTACCCCATTAATGATTCAAGCTCCAGTTACTCCCGTGACAACTCAAATTCTTATTCCTCCTCTGTGTGACAACTCAAAGGCAGTTTCGTGGGAATATAATATGATCTATATTCTTGGGAAGAAATATGAGTTTCCCCTGGTGGGTGACAAGAACATTACCAATATCGCAGGAACCAATAACATGACTCGTAGTGGAAAGGTCTTTTCTCCCCCACTACTTCCTCCCAAAGAAACCAACAGTGAAGCTCTAACCAAGGCTAGGGGCAAGCAAGTGATTGGTGACCAGCCTGAACCTTCTTTAGGTCAAGACACAGAGCAACTTTTGAGGATTCTCAAGCGAAGTGATTACAAAGTGGTGGATCAACTCAACCATACGCCGTCCAAGATATCCATCTCGTCCCTTCTCTTGTGTTCAAAGACTCATTGCAATTTGTGATATAGTGGCAGAACCAACTGTTTTGAAAATGCTGGTTTGCATTTTGCGTTTTCCCCGCAAAATGTAGCGGTAAGCAAGAGTCACCATCGACTTTTATTTCATCCAATCGGAAAGGAAAAAAGTACAGAAAAAAAATCCTTTTTCGAGATATTCTGAGTACGGGGGGTAGATTATAGAAAGGTAAGGTGTTATCACCCTTTCTATCCATGGTTTTCCATGGGCTCTTAAGTACTTGCTCATCTTTAAAAATTGCTTGTGTGTGTTTGTTTTGAAAAGTTTTATTTTACTTCGTTTTAACCCTTGCTTCTGTCTTCAAGAGTGTTACGAAGTGTTTTTGAAAACTTTGTTTGAAAAGTGTTTGGTGTGAAAAGTTTGATTTTGAGCAAGTACCTACTAGCATCTACCTACTCGAAAAAAGATTATTCCTGTTCTTGTTTCTTTTAGACAGTACTATCCTACTATTGAGAAATAGGTAGCACCATCGTTGGAGTTGTAAGGGTCAATTCGTAAGGGACGTACGATCATTAAAGCAATGTTAGGACGTCTTAGTAATAACCCTAATGTCTTAAGATCATATTCGAGGCAACATTTCCGAGGCAACCTTTTCCGAGGCAACATTTCCGAACGGGACATTTGATCTTTGTTTAGACAGGAGGATAACCACTAAAACACCCTATACTTAATGATCGCTTACCGAAGGCAACCGAAGTGAGAGTATACCCTAGGAGTGCGCATGTGCGAGTGATTTGATTTCAAGTTATTATCTTTGCACATTAGGGTTTTCTAGCCATTTTAAAATTAGCATGAAATCTTGTCGTACAATCCTATTATCATACATCTAACAGTTAATATTTGCGAGGATTAAAATGAGAGAAATAAAAACTACGCTATTACAAGGCTTCGGGGTAGGGATTACATAGCCAAAAAACCCCGTAAAAACGCCAAATAAAAGAAAATCCTAATTAAACTATTACATACTGTAAGCAGTTACATTAATATTGCGAAAATAATAAAACGCGTGCGATGAGTTAAATGAAAAGGAATTAGGGTTTTGACCCCATCTAAACCTAATTAAAAATTAAAAAGAAAAATCATTTTTTGTTGTTTTTGATTGTTTTGAGAAAATAAGATTTTAATTGAATAAATAAAAACCTAATTACTAATTAATTTAAAATTTAAGAAAAATAATTAAATCAACCTATTTTTGTATTTTTGTTTTATTGAGAAAAGAAATAAAAATTAAATCATATGCTAACCCTAATTTTATAATTGATTTTAAATATATGAAAAAAGTTAGAATTAATCCTAAATTAAATTAGACTAATATTAAATTAAATTTGGTAAAATAAAATAAAACTTAATTCTAAAATTTGTGAAAATTGATTTTATGATTTTTTTTGTGAAAAAGGAAATTAATTTGTGTTAGAAAATAATTAAATAAAAGAAATTAAATAAAAGAAAGAAATAAAAAGAAAGAAAATGGGCCTGGTTTCTTAGCAAGAAAGGGGGCGCTTTTTGCACTTTTGGGACCAATACTTCTGGCCCCATTGATATTTCCAGATTCTGTGCGTACGCTTGACTCCAGCGCATGGTGGACCCTCACGTGGGAAGCCTTGGATCTTGCATGCTGGGGATCTGATGGTTGAATGTTGATGACGCATGGTAGTCACATGGGAGACTCGTGTACCTGATTATGCAAGGAAAAAATATATGAAGCAATATGGGGACCTGGGGATCGAACCCAGGCCCTTGAGCACTATCACGTTGCATGCCTACCATCTGAGCTGGCCATGTTATTTGTACAAATACCAACAAGCAAACATTATATGATAAAACGAGTGGTTAAACTCTTACAATGCGCAGAATTTGAATGGGCGAGTCATGGAGCGCCACGTTACTTTCTTCTTCCTCCCACTGTTGATGTAAATTATATGGCTTTTACCTACGGACACGAAGCGTAGGTATATCCCTGTACATCTCCAAAAACATGTGCAAGCATGATAAATCACTCCCAATGGAACTGTGATCGGTGGATCTGGAACTGACTGTTTAAAGCTGGTTCGCGAAATGTCGCGGAAGCAAGAGTCGCCACCGTCTTTTATTTTCTCCAAATGGAAAGGACAAAAGCACAGAAAAATTCCTTAAAGAGATTGCTCTCGGTTCGGGAGGTAGATTATAGAAAGGGAAGGTGTTAGCACCCTTTCTATCAATGGTTATCCATGGGCTCTTAGATACTTGCTCATTGTGTTTTCAAAAATGGTTTGTTTGCTTTTCAATGTGGGTTTTTTAAAAAAAGTTTCTTTGAAAATTCCAGTTCGACTCTTGTATCAGTCCTCAAGAGTGTTTGAAAAATTGCCTTCGAAAGCTTTTTGAAAATGTGTTGGTGTGAAAAGTATTTTTGAATTTTTGTTTGAAATTTAGAGCAAGTATCTACGAGAACCTACCTACCCTAAGGAATTCGTCTGTGTAGATGTCCTTTAAAGTAGTGCCATCCCACCATTGAGAGGTAGGTAGCACCACCGTTGGAGGTGTTCGGGTCAATTCGAGGTTCGGGACATGGTGATCACCAGAGCAATGGGAAGACACCTTAGAAGCTACCCTCATGCCAGGTTCCCGGATCATGAGGACTTACTAAGACATCCTCTACTCGACGATCACCTTTCGAGGCAAGGCAACAGTGAAGCGTACCCTAGGGGTGGTGTGTGATTTGTGTGTCAGATTCAGATATTTTTGTCTTGTCATGTTATCGGTGTTCTACGCTTGTTTTTATTTAAGGCCATTCATTCTTGCATGCTTTGTTTAACAGTTAAAAAAAAATATTGCGGGAAAAGTAAATTCTAAGCTATTACAAAAGGCGCGGGTCCACATCGCCAAAATTAACCAGGACCCGATTTGACAGAAAAAATAAAAAGTGCGAGAAGTAATTTACATGGCTTCGGGAGAGGTACATAATTATTTAAATGACATAAAATAAATATGCGAATAAATAAGAAATTAAGAACGAGGGCGTTGGACCCTTTTGCAAAATTAAATTAATGAGGAATTAATTAATTAAAAGAGAAAGAACTTGTTTTTTGGTGTTTTTTTAGTATTTTAAGATTTAATAGAAAAAATTAATTAAAATTAACTACTAACCCTAATTCTATTTTATTTTAATTTATTAAGAAAACATTAGAATTAAACCTAAATTAACCCTAATTTTTACATGCAAATTTAATTAAAGAAATAAGTATTATAAACAATATTATTGTGAAAAAGAAAAATTGAAAGGGAATAAAACATTAATTAAACCTAGTTCTATATTTTTTAGATTTTGGTTATGAAAGGAATTAAAACCCTATTTTAAACTAATTAATTTACATGCATTTATTTACAAGAAATATTAAAATAAAATATTTATTATATTTTTTATCTTTTCTGATTTTTATGCATTTTTTATATTTTATGAAAATAAGTAATTAATTTAAACAAATAATAATTAAAAGTAATAGATTTAAATAAATAAAGAAAATAAAGAAGAGTGAAAAATATGCAAACCTAGGGGGTGGTAGTCCCCAAAGTGGAGGTATAGATTCAGTAATCTGGCCCATTTGTTTTGGCCTATTTGGACTTTTTTCTGGTAGCATGCTGAAGCATTGACTAGGGCGTAGTGTATTCTCCAACTCTCAGCCTTTGATCTGATTCCAATGTGCACGTGGATGGATAGATGATGAAGGAATATGATGGTCCTTAATATTATGCCTGCATGTGATGATGAATTGGAAAATAATATTGAAAGAGGAAGACCTGGGGCTCGAACCCAGGTCTTGGATGTTAACACACACAACGCTTGCCAGCTGAGCCAACCTACATATGTTAATATATAATAAACAATAAATATTATAATAAGAAAACAATGGTTTAGTGGACTCTGCGCGCGAAATTCAAAACAGCCTATCATGTCTTGCCACGAGGTCATCTTCCTCGCGTGTTTTATTTTTTTCTGAAACAAGAACACATTGGCCACGGTTTTCAAGCGTTCTCCTAGGCAACTTTCTAGAAAATAGCGATTAGCTCTCAGGCACTCATAAATTGAGCGCGAGGGTGGGTTTAAGATCGCCTGAGTACGCTGAAGCGAATGGTATAACTCATGTGTTCCAATTTTTCCTTGTTTTGAAATCCCCAATTTTGGGTCCTGTAAACCCTAACATTTAACAATGGTGAAATCACCTATAGCACGTAATAATCCAATTAAACGCATAGGTTAGCTTTAGAATCATACCAGGAACATGAATCAATAATTAAAATGTCATGAAAATGCATAGATTGGAAAACACGATTATGAATTTTTCATGAGATATTTCAAGTTCTGTATACCAATTCCTGAGGTTTTGATGGATGTTCTTGATTGAGAAACGTTCAGTGATGCTTGAGCCAGCTTTTGAAACAAAAATTCTGCCTTAAATCGCCCTGCAAGTCAGTTTTCGGTATTGACTTTCTTTACAAAATTTCCAAGTTTTGTAATGGCTTTTGGGCGCAGCTTAGTGTGTGTTATGATTAGGGTTGTGTTCCATACTTATGCAAGAGTGAATTAGGTTAAAAATATGGATCCAAATATCTTGTATTCATGATTTTGGAAATTTGATTTTCTAAGATTTTTTCCAATCTTTTTCCATGTGCTTTTTGTTCTCAATCAAGCCAATCAATCCAAATCTTTCCATATTGGTACAAGCACGAAATCTTGAGAGTAAAACATGCACAAAAAGATTTAAAACTTTAGGTTAGCATTTTTCACACATTTATTTTGATTTAAATGAATTATTATAAATAAAAATTCAAATAAATAAATAAAAAATGAATAAAGACTTCCCTTTGGGCCAAGTGGTCGTGCACATGCCATGGATGATGAATTATGGAAGAAAAATGGGCCCATTAGCAATTTTAGGTCATTTGAAGTAATGTTGACTTTTCAAAATATCCAAAAATTTCCCAACTTCCACAAGGCATAACTTGCTCAATTTTTAAGCTTTTCTCATGTTCTTGGACATTTTGGAAAGGTCTTTGAGTCCTATAACCAATGCATTTTGTCCCATGTCATTTTGATTTACCAATCTCAAGTTATGGCCTTTGACTTAAAGTCCCTTTTTGTTGACTTTTGAAAATGACCTATAATGTTGAAATTGATAACTTTTTGTGAGAGCATTTCTTGGACTTGAAGTATGAATATGAGTTGTAGGAAATGTCTTTCTCTTCAAAATGAGCATTGGATGGAATTTTTCTGATAATCCATGTGAAAGTTATGCCCTGGTCAATTTACAGTTGACTTTTCCAACTGTCCAAATAAGGAAACTTTTGCATTTTGATGATTTTTGAGCCAAGCTTTGAGAATCATGATCAAGCATTGATCAAATGATGTTTGTGGCTTCAAAATGATATGTTGACCAAAAATTTGAACTTTTGACTGTCAAATGACCATTTTGCCCCTACAGTTGACTGTAGTGCAATTAGTGTTTTGACTGTGCAATTTTGTGCTGAATGCCTTGAAACTTGATATGAGGATACTTGACCATATTTGTAGGCATGTGAGACTTGATTGGACCTTTGAAAACTTCATTTTCTTGATCAGAACACAAACCCTAATCTTGACTGTATGGGAGATCTTTGACTGTGCAACCCTTGGGGAATTTTGAAGCTTTGACTTGGCAATTTCTTGAAGAATATGGGAGGGCAAATTTTGGGGTACAACAGTTGCCCCTGTTCAATCTTCTTAGACCTGAGGATGCAGATTGGCTGATGTGCCTTTCGTAATCCGAGGGTAGAAGATGATTGAACACTAGAGTGCCCAGAAATTTGCGCTCACATAATAACAGTGATGATGGGAATGGGCTTATAGATGCCATTTAGAGATTGCTGGATAGGATGATGGGCTTATAGATGCCATATGGATGTCGATCGCGTAAGAGATTCCTTAGCGAGAACCTGCATACCTGCAAAAGAAAAAAGAGTACCTGACACGTTGCAAGAGCTGGTTTTCAGATGCTTGGCATAGATATGTCCTGACTGGTTACAAGAGCTGAGTCTTGAGCTTCAAAAGATGATGAATGAACCAGGGATGGTTACTACCTTAGCATGAATAGTAAGAGAACCTTGAGTGACTTTAACTTCAACAACGCTCGTTGAGAAAATCTTGGTGGGAATTACCATCTTCGCAGTATCGGGAAGAGAACCAAAGGAAATTATAGTCTCAAAGAAGAACCTAAAATGGAAATCTCGTGCACCGTCGGAGAGAGAACCAATAGGAAAATATAATCTGAAAGGGAATTATCACCTCACTCACCGTCGGAGAGGGAACCATCATTGAAGAATTATCACCTCACTCACTGTCGGAGAGGGAACCATTTGAAAAGGAATTATCGCCTCACTCACCGTCGGAGAGGGAACCATTAGGAAAGGAATTATCGCCTCACTCACCGTCGGAGAGGGAACCATCTGAAAAGGAATTATCGCCTCACTCACCGTCGGAGAGGGAACCATTAGGAAAGGAATTACCACCTCACTCACCGTCGGAGAGGGAACCATAGGGAAGGAATTATCACCTCACTCACCTTCGGAGAGGGAACCATAAGGAAAGGAATTATCACCTCACTCACCGTCGGAGAGGGAACCATTAGGAAAGGAATTACCACCTCACTCACCGTCGGAGAGGGAACCATAGGGAAGGAATTACCACCTCACTCACCGTCGGAGAGGGAACCATCTGAAAAGGAATTACCACCTCACTCACCGTCGGAGAGGGAACCATCTGAAAAGGAATTATCACCTCACTCACCGTCGGAGAGGGAACCATCTGAAAAGGAATTATCACCTCACTCACCGTCGGAGAGGGAACCATTTGAAAAGGAATTACCACCTCACTCACCGTCGGAGAGGGAACCATCTGAAAAGGAATTATCACCTCACTCACCGTCGGAGAGGGAACCATCTGAAAAGGAATTACCACCTCACTCACCATCGGAGAGGGAACCATTTGAAAAGGAATTATCACCTCACTCACCGTCGGAGAGGGAACCATCTGAAAAGGAATTATCACCTCACTCACCGTCGGAGAGGGAACCATTAGGAAAGGAATTATCACCTCACTCACCGTCGGAGAGGGAACCATCTGAAAAGGAATTATCACCTCACTCACCGTCGGAGAGGGAACCATAGGAAAAGGAATTACCACCTCACTCACCGTCGGAGAGGGAACCATTTGAAAAGGAATTATCACCTCACTCACCGTCGGAGAGGGAACCATCTGAAAAGGAATTATCACCTCACTCACCGTCGGAGATGGAACCATTAGGAAAGAAATTACCACCTCACTCACCGTCGGAGAGGGAACCATTAGGAAAGGAATTGCCACCTCACTCACCGTCGGAGAGGGAACCATAAGGAAAGGAATTACCACCTCACTCACCGTCGGAGAGGGAACCATCTGAAAAGGAATTATCACCTCACTCACCGTCGGAGAGGGAACCATTAGGAAAGGAATTACCACCTCACTCACCGTCGGAGAGGGAACCATAGGGAAGGAATTATCACCTCACTCACCGTCAGAGAGGGAACCATCTGAAAAGGAATTACCACCTCACTCACCGTCGGAGAGGGAACCATAAGGAAATCTCATGCACCGTCGGAGAGAGGACCAATAGGAAATTATAACCTGGGATAACTTCTACTGAGTCTTTATCAGAAAAATCTGTTAGGAGTCGATTTAGCTGGACTAGAGAAGGCCTGGGATTGGATAAGAAATCTTTGGAGTCGATTAACTGAACCGATCTAGGTCTTGAAATATGATTGAGAATTTCAACTGCATCTTTCCTGAAAGGTACAGGTCAGTCATACGCAATGCATGATATGGGTCAAGCGATGATGTTCTCAACATAAATGAGATTTGTATGATATAATGCGTCTATGCATGCTATAATGATGTATGTGATGTTTTATGAATGTATGTTTTCGTCTAGGAAAGTAAATCCTTGACGGGTGCCGGGCAGTCATATCCTGGGCTGATGTTGAAGAATAGATTTTGCTTCCGCTGCAAGAATACCGGTAGGAGAAGATGACTTCGTTGCGGATAAGCTTGGCGAATGGAAAATTCTGCGGGGAGAAAAATACTCTAGCGACCATGCTGGGGAACATTACTCTGTGGGGGAGAGAGATGCTTTTGCTGAATAGTAACTTGCTGATGATATCTTTGCTGTGTTGGAAGTGTTGATGGACTTCGCTGGGGGTAAGAGAACTTCGTCGGGGACGCTCTTTCCGTGGCTTTTGGCTGAGGATAACCCAGTTATATCCTAGTAAGGAAATAACTCTTTGAATAAAGCCGGGCGACACGTTCGTGCTTTGCGAGGATACGCTTCCAGAATCTACTGGGGATAAGCTTACTACTTGGGGAGATGGATTCCAACTTTCCTGGGGAACTAGATTGGACTCTCCTGGGGAAGCTTTGAATTGCTGGGGAAGTGATTCCTTTGAATATTTGATATGCCGCCGGGGAACAATCTTTAGGCCAAGACTGCCGGGGATGCTTGTTGAGAATATGTGCATATGGCTGCTGGGGAGTATTGAGATCTGCTGGAGGATACCCAATCTCTTTTAAGGATTGATAGTAACTTTGCTGGAGAGTGCTCTGGCTTGCTGGATCATTCTCTGGGGAATTGAGATACCTGGTTATGCTCTTTAGCTGACACTACCTTGATACCTTTGGAGGACAGAATAGTCAGATTGCTTAGACCACCCATTATTGCCCCTGTTTCTATGGGGGAGGCCCATGTGGGATGCTGATAATTGTTGAGGGTCAAACCTTCTTCTTGTAGGCAGGTGACAAGATGACAGGACATAGTCGTACGCTTTGATCCCTAACTTTTGCCTGGACCGCCCTTTCGGGTTTTCAGTCCACCGGGATACCCATTTTTGCCCAAGCCGCCTTTTTAGGTTTTCGACTTGCCGGGTGTACATTTTTCATTTCGTCCCTTCATTTTGCCCGAACCCTTTTGGTTCGCCGGGAAGCCCTTATTTTTGCCTAGGTGTGTCAACCTAGCGGGTCTTTGATTATGCGTAGTGTTTTTTCGACTATGTCCGTGCTTAGAAAGTAGGGAGTTGCCCCTGTTAGAAGTGTTTTGTCATGCCACCAGAAGGTGTTTGATCAGGCAAGATTCGTTGCTGGAGTGCCCCAAGTAACTCAAGCGGAGATCTGCCCCAGGCTATTAGGCGTTTTGAGAGATTCTCCGAATCTTGATTGGACTGCCCCAGATAATAGACCATGATCATATCATGCCCCTTGATTGGAGATACTCTTGTTCATTAGGCTTTCCTTGTGCGAATTTCCCTGCTGTTCAAACAAAAAGTCATATGCAAACAAAGTTATGTTAAAAATGCAAAGCCTATGTCTGTCTTGAAGATTTTGAAAGTGCATTTTTTTCATAAAACAAGTGATTATTTGTAAAACGTGATGTCAGCACCGTATTTACCGTAGGCCTTAAGGAGTCAGGATACCTTTCGTAACAGTATGCTTTCGAACTAACCCATGCTTCAGCTAGGACTTTTAAGGGTTATAACGTGGCCTGGTTCATGGTTTAAGAAACAAAGGATAAAGGCTCAAATTATTTGTACCCACCCGCTCTTCGTGATGTTCTTCAAACCTAAACTCAGTTGATCATACGCTAGACCTTGTTTGAGCCTTTATTCTGATATACTAGTGATGATTCGGATATTGAACGTTTATTTGAGTAGGCAGTCATCTCCTTTTTTGCTGAGGGTTTGTAAGACCTCTTTCTTGATTTTTGTTATCCCTTTCTTTTTTTGCCTGAACTGTTTCCCTTTTTGGAATTACAGTCAGCGGGATGCCCCAGTTTTGTAAGTCTCCTTCATGGGTTTTGACTTATTGGGCTTTTATTTTGAGAAGTAATGACTGCCTCTCTTTATTGATTGTTCAGAACCATCACTGTCTTTCCTCGTTTTGTAAGGACTTCTTTTGATGCTGTTCATTATGCACTTGGATCAACTGAGAGAACTACCCTGCCCCAGGTTATGATTAAGGGTTCTGATTTTCGAAAATAAAAACTCCTACTTCTTTGGCTCAGAGGGGTTGACGAGGGTTTATCTTCCTTATAACTCCAGTGTTTAGGGATTGAAACAATGCCTGTACCTCATCAGCGGGGTCTGTTCGAAAGCATACTGTAGATTATGGTATCGTTTTCGTCATCCTCCCTCAAGAGGCTTAGAATTATTAATCGAGAGTTGACATCAGAAAAAATATGAAAATAATTTGCGTATAGTGCATACGAATATATTGCTTCAAAACAGACATATGCGATGCATTAATGGAATAACAATGTTTAACATGAATAAATGTTTGAACAATCAAAGCACAACACAACTTGAACATTCGAATGAACAAAAGTTTCCTAGTCTCAGAGCTTGTCACTTCAAATGGTGAGCCTTGGAGGGATGGTAGAAAAAATTCAGCCTGACCATCTTGTGTGAATTCCAGTGCTCCTTCATCAATCAGGTCCTGGATCTTATTCTTCAAAGCCCAACAATCTTCTGTAGCATGCCCCGGGCTATCAGAATGATAAGCGCAGCGAGCGTTGGAGTTATACTTTGGTGACGTGGTATTTTGAAACTTCGGAGCCTCTTTTAGAGTTACCAGCTTGGTCTCCAGCAACTGTGGCAATATCTGGGATAAGGTCATGCTGAGCCGAGTGAACTGCCTCCTCTCGCTCTTTTGTTGGTTGTGATGTTGAATTTGTGACACTGGAGCTATCTGAGGAGCTCTCTCCTTGCCTCTTTGTCTCAAAGATGGTCGAACGATGACTGGCTTTTTACCCTTAGACTTTTGCCCCAGCTGGTTATCCTGAAGCAGTTGGTTGACGAGAAACCAGAGCTCGTCTTGTCTTTGAGCTAATCCTTGAATGGCAGTCACCTGCCCCAGCATCTGGACCTTCAATGCATCCACCTCAGCTTGTAGGTGTTTCAGCTTTTCATCCTCTGCACTGTTCCTGACAAAAGTCTCCATGAGAAGTGTCCTTAGCTCCTCCTGCCCCTTGGACAGATTCAGGAGGATTTCCCTGAACTGAGTCTCTTGAGTGAGAAGGTCTTGGTTATTTGGTTGGAAGGCCATTGCTGAAATAAACAGCAAAGATGGTAAGTGACCTGTCAAAAGGGTACCTGTTATGCAATGATATGTATGCAATGTTTTCAAGGACCTCGCAGGGTAAACAAGAAAATTTGTTAGAACTCGGGTCCGGTAGTTTGATTGAAGGAACTGCATGTTGTTGAGAGTCCTTCTTCAAAGGGTCAAAGGCTCACCATATCCAGTGGGTCATAGCCTCTGACAACCTTGGCTAGGGCAACCTTCTTCAAGTGTCAAAGCTCACCATATCAAGTGGGTCATAGCCCCTGACAACTTTGTCTAGAGGAAAATAAATCCTCTTTGCCCCTTGCTGGGTGTTTGATTAATCATGACCTGCATCACAAGCCCTTGGGATCCTTGAAATGGGTTAGGATGTATGCAATGGTATGATGTTATGCTATGCATGGGGTAATGTAAGTAGCCCTGTTATGAGTCCCAATTAAGGACTGCATTCCAAAACCTGCAAGCAACTCAAGTGTCAGATAACAAGCATGCAAGTAGTCAAGTATGAAAGCACACAAGTCACACCACAGCCCTTAGAGTTTAGGCCAGCATGGGGTCTGGGTATTACCCTCTTGAAGTTGGTGGGCTCAAACCTGTCCTATCAAAGTAACCGGGTTCTAAGGGTCCCAATATCATTGGATTGCTTTCATTGTTCATCGTTTCGATTTAGCCACTGAACTGGCGACCGAAATATTCCAAGAAAACAACCCTCAACTGAGTGTAGTATCGAGTATCAACCAACCTCGGACTGCACCAAAGTCAGTTATCTCACTACCCTAAAGAGGCCAAGATGGTTCAATTAAGGTTCCTAAGGTCAGTTGATGCTTCACGACACCACGCGGCGGCCCCGTACTCTCCTTGACTGAACTCAAGGGTTACCGGTACACACCAAAGTGCCACATCAACGTAGCAGACTGCTTCAACCATGTCGGTATACCCCGCACAGTTCCCTCACAGTCTTGTTGCTACTTTATAAGAAGGTATTCCCCAGATCCGGGTTAGGATCTATAGAACTCCCAAGACAGTACCCACAATAATAAAGCAAACAATTCAGACAATTGAAAACACAAGTGATCTTAGTCCTAAGGTACACCTCACTTTAAGTATCCCCAGCAGAGTCGCCAGTTCTGTGATCGGTGGATCTGGAACTGACTGTTTAAAGCTGGTTCGCGAAATGTCGCGGAAGCAAGAGTCGCCACCGTCTTTTATTTTCTCCAAATGGAAAGGACAAAAGCACAGAAAAATTCCTTAAAGAGATTGCTCTCGGTTCGGGAGGTAGATTATAGAAAGGGAAGGTGTTAGCACCCTTTCTATCCATGGTTATCCATGGGCTCTTAGATACTTGCTCATTGTGTTTTCAAAAATGGTTTGTTTGCTTTTCAATGTGGGTTTTTTAAAAAAAGTTTCTTTGAAAATTCCAGTTCGACTCTTGTATCAGTCCTCAAGAGTGTTTGAAAAATTGCCTTCGAAAGCTTTTTGAAAATGTGTTGGTGTGAAAAGTATTTTTGAATTTTTGTTTGAAATTTAGAGCAAGTATCTACGAGAACCTACCTACCCTAAGGAATTCGTCTGTGTAGATGTCCTTTAAAGTAGTGCCATCCCACCATTGAGAGGTAGGTAGCACCACCGTTGGAGGTGTTCGGGTCAATTCGAGGTTCGGGACATGGTGATCACCAGAGCAATGGGAAGACACCTTAGAAGCTACCCTCATGCCAGGTTCCCGGATCATGAGGACTTACTAAGACATCCTCTACTCGACGATCACCTTTCGAGGCAAGGCAACAGTGAAGCGTACCCTAGGGGTGGTGTGTGATTTGTGTGTCAGATTCAGATATTTTTGTCTTGTCATGTTATCGGTGTTCTACGCTTGTTTTTATTTAAGGCCATTCATTCTTGCATGCTTTGTTTAACAGTTAAAAAAAAAATATTGCGGGAAAAGTAAATTCTAAGCTATTACAAAAGGCGCGGGTCCACATCGCCAAAATTAACCAGGACCCGATTTGACAGAAAAAATAAAAAGTGCGAGAAGTAATTTACATGGCTTCGGGAGAGGTACATAATTATTTAAATGACATAAAATAAATATGCGAATAAATAAGAAATTAAGAACGAGGGCGTTGGACCCTTTTGCAAAATTAAATTAATGAGGAATTAATTAATTAAAAGAGAAAGAACTTGTTTTTTGGTGTTTTTTTAGTATTTTAAGATTTAATAGAAAAAATTAATTAAAATTAACTACTAACCCTAATTCTATTTTATTTTAATTTATTAAGAAAACATTAGAATTAAACCTAAATTAACCCTAATTTTTACATGCAAATTTAATTAAAGAAATAAGTATTATAAACAATATTATTGTGAAAAAGAAAAATTGAAAGGGAATAAAACATTAATTAAACCTAGTTCTATATTTTTTAGATTTTGGTTATGAAAGGAATTAAAACCCTATTTTAAACTAATTAATTTACATGCATTTATTTACAAGAAATATTAAAATAAAATATTTATTATATTTTTTATCTTTTCTGATTTTTATGCATTTTTTATATTTTATGAAAATAAGTAATTAATTTAAACAAATAATAATTAAAAGTAATAGATTTAAATAAATAAAGAAAATAAAGAAGAGTGAAAAATATGCAAACCTAGGGGGTGGTAGTCCCCAAAGTGGAGGTATAGATTCAGTAATCTGGCCCATTTGTTTTGGCCTATTTGGACTTTTTTCTGGTAGCATGCTGAAGCGTTGACTAGGGCGTAGTGTATTCTCCAACTCTCAGCCTTTGATCTGATTCTAATGTGCACGTGGATGGATAGATGATGAAGGAATATGATGGTCCTTAATATTATGCCTGCATGTGATGATGAATTGGAAAATAATATTGAAAGAGGAAGACCTGGGGCTCGAACCCAGGTCTTGGATGTTAACACACACAACGCTTGCCAGCCGAGCCAACCTACATATGTTAATATATAATAAACAATAAATATTATAATAAGAAAACAATGGTTTAGTGGACTCTGCGCGCGAAATTCAAAACAGCCTATCATGTCTTGCCACGAGGTCATCTTCCTCGCGTGTTTTATTTTTTTCTGAAACAAGAACACATTGGCCACGGTTTTCAAGCGTTCTCCTAGGCAACTTTCTAGAAAATAGCGATTAGCTCTCAGGCACTCATAAATTGAGCGCGAGGGTGGGTTTAAGATCGCCTGAGTACGCTGAAGCGAATGGTATAACTCATGTGTTCCAATTTTTCCTTGTTTTGAAATCCCCAATTTTGGGTCCTGTAAACCCTAACATTTAACAATGGTGAAATCACCTATAGCACGTAATAATCCAATTAAACGCATAGGTTAGCTTTAGAATCATACCAGGAACATGAATCAATAATTAAAATGTCATGAAAATGCATAGATTGGAAAACACGATTATGAATTTTTCATGAGATATTTCAAGTTCTGTATACCAATTCCTGAGGTTTTGATGGATGTTCTTGATTGAGAAACGTTCAGTGATGCTTGAGCCAGCTTTTGAAACAAAAATTCTGCCTTAAATCGCCCTGCAAGTCAGTTTTCGGTATTGACTTTCTTTGCAAAATTTTCAAGTTTTGTAATGGCTTTTGGGCGCAGCTTAGTGTGTGTTATGATTAGGGTTGTGTTCCATACTTATGCAAGAGTGAATTAGGTTAAAAATATGGATCCAAATATCTTGTATTCATGATTTTGGAAATTTGATTTTCTAAGATTTTTTCCAATCTTTTTCCATGTGCTTTTTGTTCTCAATCAAGCCAATCAATCCAAATCTTTCCATATTGGTACAAGCACGAAATCTTGAGAGTAAAACATGCACAAAAAGATTTAAAACTTTAGGTTAGCATTTTTCATACATTTATTTTGATTTAAATGAATTATTATAAATAAAAATTCAAATAAATAAATAAAAAATGAATAAAGACTTCCCTTTGGGCCAAGTGGTCGTGCACATGCCATGGATGATGAATTATGGAAGAAAAATGGGCCCATTAGCAATTTTAGGTCATTTGAAGTAATGTTGACTTTTCAAAATATCCAAAAATTTCCCAACTTCCACAAGGCATAACTTGCTCAATTTTTAAGCTTTTCTCATGTTCTTGGACATTTTGGAAAGGTCTTTGAGTCCTATAACCAATGCCTTTGGTCCCATGTCATTTTGATTTACCAATCTCAAGTTATGGCCTTTGACTTAAAGTCCCTTTTTGTTGACTTTTGAAAATGACCTATAATGTTGAAATTGATAACTTTTTGTGAGAGCATTTCTTGGACTTGAAGTATGAATATGAGTTGTAGGAAATGTCTTTCTCTTCAAAATGAGCATTGGATGGAATTTTTCTGATAATCCATGTGAAAGTTATGCCCTGGTCAATTTACAGTTGACTTTTCCAGCTGTCCAAATAAGGAAACTTTTGCATTTTGATGATTTTTGAGCCAAGCTTTGAGAATCATGATCAAGCATTGATCAAATGATGTTTGTGGCTTAAAAATGATATGTTGACCAAAAATTTGAACTTTTGACTGTCAAATGACCATTTTGCCCCTACAGTTGACTGTAGTGCAATTAGGGTTTTGACTGTGCAATTTTGTGCTGAATGCCTTGAAACTTGATATGAGGATACTTGACCATATTTGTAGGCATGTGAGACTTGATTGGACCTTTGAAAACTTCATTTTCTTGATCAGAACACAAACCCTAATCTTGACTGTATGGGAGATCTTTGACTGTGCAACCCTTGGGGAATTTTGAAGCTTTGACTTGGCAATTTCTTGAAGAATATGGGAGGGCAAATTTTGGGGTACAACAGGTACCAATCAACTCGTTGCAACCTCACGAGCATCATGGTACCATTATCCATGGCCAATTGTTCCTATACAGAAAAACCCTAAAAATGAAGCAAGAACCCTAACTATGGCAACTTGTTGTATAGTCAATGAAAACGCAATTAAATATGACCATTAGCTTGCAAACATCATAAGGTTTCAGAATATATCAATGAATCATGCTAAATGTGCCAGAATTATGATATTCAAATTCAAGAAAGTATGGAAATCGTGTGACTCTTACAATGCGTTTCAAGGCGTGGAGAAGCTTGCTAATGATTGAAATGGGATCCTAGGATGTCCAGCAAACAATTGGGATCACTAGAATGCCTTGAAGTGATCTAAAACGTGGAAATCATTTTTCCACTTTTCTTGAATTTTTTGAAACTTGCTTTCTGTTTTGCACGCCTCCAATCTCTCGTTTTTGGTCTGTAAATGTTCCTTATGTACCCTAGAATGAATTAGGGTTGCAAACTTGTATCAAATCTTCTCCAATTATGATGATTGATTCATGATTTGATCCTTTGTGCAAATCTTTCAAAATCAAGAAAAATGCAAACTTTTGTATCCATATGATCCTTGCATGATTTGATCTCACTTCCAGCTGTATAATAGACCTAAACATGCACAAAATCTCAAGATTTGATTAGTTTTTGATATTTTCATTATTTTATTTTGATTTTTGATGATTTAATTGAAATAAAATCAAAATAAATGACAAAAATAAAAGAATGACAAATGGGAAGGATCATGGGTCGTGGGTCACATTACAAACTCAGTGCAAGCATAAAAAGTTGGGCCCATTTAGCAAAAAATGCAATTTTGGACACATTTGACTTTTGGCAATTTTGCAAAAAGGGTCAACTTTGCCAATGCATAACTCCCTCAATTTTGACCATAGAGAGGTGTTCTTGGACTTTTTAGAAATCTTAAGATATCCTCTAAGCAACCCTTTTGGTCTCATCTCAATTGAGTCTTCCATGTTCATGTATGAAGCTTTGACCCAAAAGGTGTTTTTGTTGACTTTTCAAAATGACCTATAATGTCCAAATTCATATCTTCTTGTGAGTGCATATTTTGAACTTGGGAGCTGAATATGGATTGTAGATAATTACATCCTCTTCAAAATGAGCTTTTGATGGGTCATTTTTTATAAAGTATGAGAAAGTTATGCTTGGTCAAAGTTGGGTTGACTTTTCCTACAAAACCCTAATTTAGTAACTTTTGGGTTTTGATGAATTGTGAGAAATTCTTGAGGAATCATGATTAAACCTTAATAAAATTATTAATATTACTTCTAAATGAGGATGTTGACCAAAAATATTGAAGTTTGACTGTATGTGGGCCACAGTTGACTTTTGCCCTAGCACATTCGATTTTCAGGCCTTTGAGCAATTGACTGAGCAAACTTCCTCTGCAAGGCTTTAAAATTGACATGGATTATCTTGAGAACATATTAGGACAATGCTGAGCATTTGGGACCCTTTGGATCCAAACATATTGATGCAAACTAAAACCCTAATTTGAGGTAGTCTGCCTTAAGAGAGAGTTTGTCTGGTCAACCCTTGGACTTCCTTGAGCAATTTGAGGACCTTACTTGAAATGTATTTAGAAATATGGGAGGGAAAATTTTTTGGTACAACAGCTGCCCCTGTTCGATCTTCTTAAACCTGAGGATGTAGATTGGCTTGTTTGCCTTTTATGATCCGAAGGTAGAAGATGATTGAACACTAGAGTGCCCAGAAATTTGCACTCGCATGAAGTGGTATTGATCTTGCAATATCGGGAATTGACTTATAGATGCCATTTGGAGGTTAATGTTGGAAGATGGGCTTAAAGATGCCATCAGAAGAAGTGTCGATCGCATAAGAGATTTCTTTGCGAGAGCCCGTACACCTGTTGTTGAGGAGGACTACACTGGGGAATATTGATCTCTGTCTTAAGGGAAATAGAGATTTAGGAACTTCAGTTGTCTGTTACTCTATTGGGGAATCACCTCTTAGTTGAGGAGGTGAAAATGAACTGCTATCTGGTCGTGGGCTTTATAGTGATTTGTTGAGGAAAATAAGACTGACTGCTATTTGGTCGTGCTCCAGGTTTTACAGTGGCTTACTGGGGAGATGAGATTAAACTTGCTATCTGGTCGTTCTCCAGGCTTTGCAATTTCTCAATTCTTATCTGGTCTTGCTCCAGACTTTAGAAGGAATCAAGTGGTTATTCGGTCGCTATCTGGTCGATTCCAGGCTTCGTAGTATTTTGGAGAAATCAAGATATTATCTGGTCAATTTCCGGGCTTCATAGCTTGAATTTATGATATACCACTATCTGGTCGATTCCAGGCTTCGTAGTATTCTGGAGATATCAAGATATTATCCGGTCGATTTCCGGGCTTCATAGCTTGAATTTATGATATACCACTATCTGGTCGATTCCAGGCTTCGTAGTATTATGGAGATATCAAGATATTATCCGGTCGATTTCTGGGCTTCATAGCTTGAACTGGAATAGAAATCTTAGTATCGATTTGACTGAACCAGAGAATACTTGACAGAACTTGATTGCATCATTCCCTGAAAGGTGAAGAGTTAGTCGTATGTAATGTCATGATGTATGAAATGTATTGAGTAATGATGTTCTCAAAATAAATGAGATCGCGTTGTATGATGCGTATGCGTATGCCATGATGTATGGATATGCAACGTTCTTGGGATATTCTCCGGCTGGGGAGAATAAATCCTAGACTGCTGTTGAAGAGTACAAAGAGTTGAGTTCTTCGTTCTCACTGGGGATAATGACTGAAGATGATTAGCTGGAGACTTGCGCCTGTTCTTCTTGAGAATATTCCGCCAGGAGAAACTCTGTTTGAAAATAATCCTGTGGGGGAATGACTCTGTAGGAAAGAGAGATACTCTGTTGGCAGATCTGCCGATTTGGAGAAATAAACTCAGCTGAGGATGAATTACCGTTGCTGGTGATAATGAACCCTGTCGGGAATTGAATTTCTGCTTGTGGAAGAAATAAACTCAGCTGATGGTGAACTTCTATTGCTGGTGATAGATAAACTCTACTTGGGGAGAATATTGCCGACTTATTCGTGATTATGAATCTTGGCTGGGGAGAGATAACACCACTATCTTTGGATATTTCCTACTCTACGGGGAGTGTATATACCTTTAGTTGTATTCTCAAGCTGGCTCTATCCTTGTACCTGGTAGGTAGAGCAACTGTAAGGTTCAGACACTTCTTGTTTGCCCCTGTTCCTGGAATTACGAGTAATTGTCTTTTGTTTCGTATGTAAATATTTATGAGAAACAATCATTTTCAAATGCATATATCAAAAATGAATCATTGGACGTTCTTGCAAAATAAAACAGAAAAAGAAAAACAAATCGAAATTTCTTGTGAAAATGAATTGTATTGATTTTGAAGTTTGGCCCATAATAGGCGTTTTTGTACAAGAGGCCGACGTCCTAGTAAGAGAACATCACCGAAAGATAGAAATTATACAATTTGTGAAAAAGAAAAAAAAACAGCTATATGAACAATCCCACTGGGTTTCAACTCTGCTATTGCCTTTATATCTTCAAGTGTCTCATCACTTTGCTACTTGGTCGAAGGTGGATCAGATTGATTGGCGTCGTCCGAGCTTGATAGTTGATACCGAAGTTTGGTCGCAAGATGATCCAATGAGACATAGTGTTACGCTCTGATCCCTAATTTTTTCCTGGACCGCCCTTTCGGGTTTTCAGTCCACCGGGATACCCTTTTTTTCCTAAGCCGCCTTTTCAGGTTTTCGACTTTCCGGGTGTATAATTTTTTTTTCATTTTCATCCCTTATTTTTGCCCAAACCCTTTTGGTTCGTCGGGAAGCCCTTATTTTTGCCTAGGCTAGTCAACCTAGCGGGTCTTTGATTATGCGTAGTATTTTTTTACTATGTCTGCATTGACGGGGTGAGGAAGGTCATCACCATCCTTGGTGGTTAGAATCATAGCTCCTCCCGAGAAAATGTTCTTAACCACAAATGGACCTTTGTATGTGGGAGTCCATTTTCCCCTGGGATCACCTTGCGGCAGTATGATGCGTTTGATCACCAGATCCCCGACTTGATATTCTTAACATCTGACTTTCTTGTTAAAAGCCTTGATCATTCGCTTTTGATACGTCTGACCATGACAAATAGCAGTAAGCCTCTTTTCATCGACTAAATTCAAATGATCAATTCGGGTCTGGATCCAATCGTCTTCGCTCAAACCCGCATCCTTCATAATCTGGAGAGAGCATATCTGGACTTCGATGGGTAGGACTGCCTCCATGCCATACACCAGAGAATAGGGTGTTGCCCCTGTCGATGTCCGTGCTGAGGTACGGTACCCATGAAGAGCGAATGGTAACATCTTATGCCAATCTTTGTATGTCACCGTCATCTTCTGCACAATTGTCTTGATGTTCTTATTTGCTGCTTCAACAGCCCCATTCATCTTCGTCCGGTAGGGAGAAGAGTTGTGATGCTGTATCTTGAATTTTTTACAGAGCTCAATGATCATCGTATTGTTGAGTGATGACACACAAATATGTGATATTTCTGGCTTGATATACACCAAATATTTCTCATACTTTAGTTTGAATTAAATTATTTTATAAGTATTATGCAGGTATTTTTCTATTTTTGCAGATATGCACTGAGCCGAACAATTTTGAAGAAATGAAGAAAAAAGGGTACAAAAAGTAGTAAAAGAGCCTAAAGAGCCTAAGGAGAAGAAACCAGCCCAAAAGCCCATTACAAGAGTGAGCACGTGGCCCACAAGCAATCAAGCCCTGACGACCGTCAAGAGGACGTGACTAACGTCACACTGCATGAAGACCAAGTGACGATAGTCACTTGCGTGTGACGAACGTCACATTCTATCACCCCATTTTCTCCTCATCCAACGGACAGAAACACGCTCAAAGGTTAATCCAACGAGTTCCTACATTCTCTCACCCACTCAGTCAAAAGAGAAACGAACGTGACAATTAAATGGCCTATTATTTCTCAAGGAAGAAAAGTGAACCGTTCCTAGATTTTCGAGAGCAACGAATCAAGCAAGCACTATAAATAGAGCCTGAGACCACAGTAGAAAGGGTTCTTTTTTTTGGCGAGAAAGTTTAGAGATTTTATTAAGCAAATATTATTTTCAGCAGAATATTATTTTCAGCATTATTTCTTTTCAGCATTATTTTCTTTTCCCAGTTATTTCTTTCCAGCATTATTCTTTCAGCATTATTTTCTTCTGTACGATTAAATATATTCTTCGATCGAAGCAAAACCTACAATTTGTGCAGGAGTGCTTCTGTCTTCAGAGTTATTACCAGGTTTATGTTTACAAATTCTTATTGCTTATTAATTAATATAATTATGTTTATTTGTGTTTGTCCTTTATATTATTCTGCGATTTGGTTTAATATTATGTCAGGCTAGAAATCTTATACCGGTATGTAAAGTCAATCAACCGAGGGAACGAGTAACTTAGTCGGACTATTTTTACTATGAAACTTTCTTTTCTGGCCTAAGTTACTATTTTTCAAGTCATTAAATTGTTTTGTTACGGAAGTAAAAAAACAGATAGAGGTTAGGATCAACAAAGCGGAAGTTTGAGATCTTTTAACTGGACAGTAGTAATTAGGCATTGGCTTAAAATACAGCGGAAGCACTTTAAAGTTAATTAAGATTTTGTTTAGTTTCCAAAAAGTGTTTTTAACTCCTGCGGGATGGCGGAAGCGTACGTTAGGACTTAACTGCATAGCCTAGATCAACAAAACGACAGTGTGAGACGAGGGTTTTTAAACTAGATAGGTTTTACTGAAACTATTTTGAAAATATAAAGACGCCTGACAGGTCGCTAGTTCCCGAGGTAAGACTGTTGCATACTGGTAATTAAGCTCATCGATTATTAAAATACAACTTAATTTAGCGATTAGTTTCCCTACAACCCAAATCAAATATTCATTAGCTTTAGATTTACATAGTAACAATAGAAAACGGTAGATCGATTCACCAGTCTCTGTGGTTCGATATCTTTTAAAACTACTCGACAAGACTGTGCACTTGTAGTCCGAATCATTGGATACATAAGTACAAATCCCACGATCAAGTTTTTGGCGCCGTTGCCGGGGACTGATTTAAGTCGATATCTGTTGTACCCCAAAATTTGCCCTCTCATTTCTCCAATATTTTCTCATCACAAGACTCTTAGAGCTCAAGATCAAGTTAGGGTTTGTCCTGCTCAAGACTCCTCCTTGCACTTTTGACCCAAATTAGGGTTTGAGTTTGCACAAAGATGTTTTGACCTAAAATTCCCAAAGTGACTTTCATGCTTCATGTTGGACTCACAAGTTTTCCCATACCAAGTTTCAAGCCTTGATTCCAATCTTTGCCCAGTCAATTGGACAGTTGACCTAGAAATCAGTTGTATTGGGAGAAAAGTCAATTGTGGCCATTTGACAGTCAAACCTCATGATTTTTTGACCCACATCAACACATTGAACTCATATGAACCATTTGGTCAAGTTTGGTTCACAATTCCACAAGAAATTTGATCAGATCACCAAAAGGGCAAAATGGTCATTTTTAGGGTTTTAACTGCACAAAGCCATTTTTTGACTGTTTGACCTAACCAATGGCAAATAAAGCTCACATATGGACTCAAGGACTCAATGGCATTGTCTTGATCCATTCAACAAGTTCAAAAGATCCCAAATGCACAAGATTGACAGATGAATTTTCCAGTCAACTGATCAAAATTTGATTGTATACTGAAAAGTCAAACTTTGACTTTTTAGTCAAAATCAAGTGCCAAGATTCATTTTTCATCAAGACATGTCAAATTATGAAACTTGTTCATCAAGAAACCCAAAATTTCAAATTAGGGTTTAAAATGAAGAAATTTCATAACTTAAAAATTTTCTAAGTTATAAAATTTCCTTATTTTTTCCTAACTTTGTCCCATTTTTTCATCAAGATATATTTGGATTCAAACAAAAATCAAAACATGAAAGTTGTAGTCCATTGCAAAATATACAACTTTGATTCACAAAGTTTCCTCAAAATATTCTTAACTTAGAAAATTTTTGACCTATTTTAGGCAGGATTTTTGCCCAACTTCATGGCCACTTTTCACATGCTTCCACTTGGAATTTCAATTTGTATTACAAAGATGGATTGTAGTATACATTCCAAGCTTTCCAAATTGTCGAAGAACTCATCAAACAACCTTGTGGTTAGTGAGATTCGAATTTGAAAAGATGGGCAAAAGTCACTTTGTTCATAGCAAAATACATGTTCATAACATTGGCATTTTTGAAGTCAGCTTGTACAAGCTAGATTACAGGCCTCTAATCTCATTCACACTCAATAATTAAATGCATATCCTTTGTGTTAGAGTGTTATTTTTGTTCATTTGGACAATACACACAAAATCAATCCATATATGGAAAAAGCAAGTTTGCCATTTTGAAAAAGCAATGCTTTATGTCAAAGTCCATATCTTGGAAGTACAAGGAGATCTTTGAGGCACAAGTTTGTGGACAAATCCCACTGATCAAGAGGAGAGAATGCAGCATGCTTGAGGGGCCTATATGAGCCTATAACCCAACTTGACAAACTTTGCTTAGATAAGAAGAAACATTGCAAAAGATATACCACATTCACTTCCTGCAAGCAAGAGCAAAAACAAACTTTGTAAACACATTTCATACTCCCTAACTGACCTAAAGCACGACCAAACCACCTTCAATACCTCCTCATTCATAGAAGCACCTTCTTGCTACAAAAACAGAGTCCCTTCTGCAACTTGACTTCCACAAACACTTCCACTCGTGCGTTTTGGCCAAAGCTTGTTCAAACACACTCCCTACCATCCATTGAAGCTATTCCAAGCATTGAACTTGAACTGTAACATCCATAACCATGGTTGCCATTTTCACTTTTCATTGTTGCAGGTTGACTTCCATAGCTTGATTCAGAAGGATTCAAGGCACACCAAGCATATGAGAAGGTTCCTGGGACCTCAAGAAAGCTGTACAAGTCCTCAAACACCATTGAAGTTGGCCATATTACTCTGTTCGAGTCAAGCTGAGACAGGTAAAGTGTGAACTTCTATCTCTCTATCCAAGCATATTTAGGCTTAAGTTTGTGAAGAAAGTATGTCCTACTCATGGCCCTGAAGCTACCCATATACTTACTTTTCGTTTATGTTGTGTGTGCTGAGAGAATTTTGAACCTGAACATTGGAAAAAACTTAGGTCAGGAATTGGGGGAGAAGAAATTCTCTCTCATTTCTGAGAGTTAGAACAACTTTTTTATATGTATGAACTCGTGATTTAATGCTCTATATTGTTCATGTTGTGAGTTTTGGCTAAAAATCAAAGAATCAGGAAGTTTGAATCAAGCATGGAGGGCGCGCGTTTTTGACAGAAATGGCTGGAGGTTGAAGACAAGCCCCTTGGGCTGGGCCTGAGTTATTTTTCTGTTTACACCACTTTTTTCATTTTTGCACCCCCTGGCCCATTGTGTGATTTTTTAATTATTTTTGACTTTTTATTTTTTCTTCTGACTTATTATTTTTTACTCAAATATAAAAAATATAAAAAATATTTTTCCACCCATTTTTGCATTTATTTGGAATTTATTTGCTTTATTAAACTTGTATATGTAAATAAATATAATACTTTTTATTTAAAACATCAAAACAATAATACAAAAATATATTTTTAGTTATTATTTTTTATTTGCATTTTTGAAAACATTTCCTAAAAAATATACTTTTTTTTATTTATATATATATTTAATATATTTAAAATATAGTATAAATACTTGTACATTTATTAATATTTAGGATAAAATATGAAAATAATACATTTTATTTTTATTAATGTATGACATAAAAAAATACTTTTTTTTCACAATATACTTCTTTTTATTTTTTTATTTTTTGTATATAATTAATAAATATTGAATATAATTAATAAATGCTATTTATTTAGAAAACTAGGGTTTTGCCCTAAACCATGAAAATATCCAAAAAAATTGACTTTTTTATTTTTGTTTATATTTCATATGAAAAATACTTTTACATACATAAAAAAACATTTTTATGCATAATACATTTTGCATATTTATTATATTTGTCTTAATATTGTACAATTTTAATACTTGTATATTCAATTTGGATGTAATAGTTCTAGGTTTAATTTCTTGCTAAATATCCCCCATTTGAACATTTGTACCCCCATCTCCATAATTATGTTGTAATAATTTAGGACTTTAAATTTCCGCATTTTAAAAGCTTTCTAATTATGCCATGATAGACCTAGGGTTTGTATGCAAAAATCAACCAACAAATAGCTTGACCTAAATGCAAAGACAAAAAAAGCATGAAAATAGATAACACCAATCACACTTGCACCCTTAGGGTTACTCCACTTGTTGCCTTCAATAATGGGCCATGCTTGCATGTTGAGTGTCTTTGGCAAAACAAAACAATTCAAATGATCATCGTACCTCGATGACGCTTTCAAAGTTGCCTAAAAAATGATCAAGTCCCTTAAAGGAAAATTTGCCAAAGACACTTGGCATTATTGCATTCATGGTCTAAACGATGACCCGCGCCTGTCCCGTTAACATCCTAACACAAGATTGTCCACCAAATACAATGGTGGAACAATACTGTTAAAAGGGTTAAAACATAGGAAAGATCTTTGAGAAATTTAGGGTAGATAGCTCTTGGTTACTTGCCCAATCTTGCAAAACAATCCTTGCCATTTTTCAAAACACACTTCACAACACAATTTCAAAACAAACTTTCAAAACATCGACAACTTTTCAAAAGACAAATACACCTTTGTATACATTCAAACATGGATCATTACAAAGGTTGCCACCACTATGGCCTCTTTTTTAAATATCTTTCAAAACACACACAAAGCACCATTTCAAACAATTGAAAATGCAAGGCAAGTGATCTAAGCAAGTAACTAAGAGCCCATGGATAACCATGGATAGAAAGGGTGCTAATACCTTCCCTTTATATAATCTACTCCCCGAACCCAAGAAAACATCTCAAAGGTTTTTGCTGTGCTTTTTAACCTTTCCTTAGGATAAAATAAAAAGTCGGTGGCGACTCTTGCTCAACTGAAACATTTGCGAAAACAAACGCAAAACCTCAAGTCAGTTCTCCCACCGTATCACAATATCGCTACTCTTTTGTTACGCAGTAGAGACTAGAGCAAAAACTTTTTTTCTTCTTTTTCATCTCTATTTCTTTTCTTATCTTCTCTAATTTTGTATGCCAAACACTCGTTCGCAAGACGAGCCGTTATACATACAAATCAACGATATCGAGCGTTATCTCAGACTTAGACGCCGCATTCAAGAGTACCATCTCTTGCATAACACTCAACCTCGTCAATCAATCGAACCTCCTATTTCTCCACCAACCAAAGAAATGGCTGCAAATCCTGCTCCACGCCCACTCAAATCCTATGCCATACCCTCACAAGATGAACCACATAACAACATTGCTTCCCCTCCAATCGAGGCTAACAACTTTGAACTGAAACCCTCTTTGTTATCCGCTATGCAACAAAACCAGTTCTCTGGTGGGTCGATGGAAGACCCTAATCTTCATCTATCAATATTCCTACATGTTGTACCCCAAAATTTGCCCTCTCATTTCTACAATATTTTCTCATCACAAGACTCTTGGAGCTCAAGATCAAGTTAGGGTTTGCTCTGCTTAAGACCCCTCCTTGCACTGTTGACCCAAATTAGGGTTTGAGTTTGCACAAAGATGTTTTGACCTAAAAATCCCAAAGTGACTTTCATGCTTCATGTTGTACTCACAAGTTCATCCATGCCAAGTTTCAAGCCTTGATTCCAATCTTTGCCCAGTCAATTGGACAGTTGACCTAAAAATCCGCTGTATTGGGAGAAAAGTCAACTGTGGCCAATTGACAGTCAAACCTCATGATTTTTGACCCACATCAACATATTGAACTCATATGAACCATTTGGTCAAGTTTGGATCACAACTCCACAAGAAATTTGATCAGATCACCAAAAGGGTAAAATGGTCATTTTTAGGGTTTTGACTGCACAAAGGCAATTTTTGACTGTTTGACCTAACCAATGGCAAATCAAGCTCACATATGGACTCAAGGACTAAATGGCATTGTCTTGATCCATTCAACAAGTTCAAAAGATCTCAAATGCACAAGATTGACAGATGAATTTTTCAGTCAACTGATCAAATTTGACTGTATACTGAAAAGTCAAACTTTGACTTTTTGGTCAAAATCAAGTACCAAGATTCATTTTTCATCAAGACATGTCAAATTATGAAACTTGTTCATCAAGAAACCAAAAATTGCAAATTAGGGTTTAAAATGAAGGAATTTCATAACTTAGAAATTTTCTAAGTTATAAAATTTCCTTATTTTTTCCTAACTTTGTCCCATTTTTTCATCAAGATATATTTGGATTCAAACAAAACTCAAAACATGAAAGTTGTATTCCATTGCTAAATCTACAACTTTGATTCACAAAGTTTCCTCAAAAGAAGCTTGTAGCTCAAGTTATGATTTTTGGAACAAGGGTGCAAAACATTCTTAACTTAGAAATTTTTTGACCTATTATAGGCAGGATTTTTGCCCAACTTCATGGCCACTTTTCACATGCTTCCACTTGGAATTTCAACTTGAATTACAAAGGTGGATTGTAGTACACATTCCAAGCTTTCAAAATTTTCCAAGAACTCATCAAACACCCTTGTGGTTAGGGAGATTCGAATTTGCAAAGATGGGCAAAAGTCACTTTGTTCATAGCAAAATACATGTTCATAACATTGGCATTTTTGAAGTCAGCTTGTACAAGCTAGATTACAGGCCTCTAATCCTTCTCACACTCAATAATTAATTTCCAAACCATTGTGCCAAGATGTTATTTTGTTCATTTGGTCATTACATGCAAGATTAATCCATATTTAGAAAAAGTAATTTTGCCATTCTTGTAAAAATGCACTTTATGTCAAATAACAAATCAAAGAGGTACAAGCCAGATCTTTTAGGCACAAGTTTATGGGCAAATCCCACTGGTCAAGAACCAAGTTTGCAGCATGCTTGAGGGGCCTGTAGTAGCCTATAATCCAACTTGACAATCTTTGCTTAGATAAGAAGAAACATTGCAAAAGATATACCACATTCACTTCCTGCAAGCAAGGGCAAAAACAAACTTTGTAAACACATTTCATACTCCCTAACTGACCTAAAGCACGACCAAACCACCTTCAATACCTCCTGATTCACAGAAACACCTTCTTGCTGCAAAAACAGAGTCCCTTCTGCAACTTGACTTCCACAAACACTTCCACTCGTGCGTTTTGGCCAAAGCTTGTTCAAACACACTCCCTACCATCCATTGAAGCTATTCCAAGCATTGAACTTGAACTGTAACATCCATAACCAAGGTTGCCATTTTCACTTTTCATTGTTGCAGGTTGACTTCCATAGCTTGATTCAGAAGGATTCAAGGCACACCAAGCATAGGAGAAGGTTCCTGGAACCTCAAGCAAGCTGTACAAGTCCTCAAACACCATTGAAGTTGGCCATATTACTCTGTTCGAGTCAAGCTGAGACAGGTAAAATGTGAACCTCTATCTCTCTATCCAAGCATATTTAGGCTTAAGTTTGTGAAGAAAGTATGTCCTACTCATGGCCCTGAAGCTACCTATATACTTACTTTTCATTTATGTTGTGTGTGCTGAGACAATTTTGAACCTGAACATTGGAAAAAACTTAGGTCAGGAATTGGGGGAGGAGAAATTCTCTCTCATTTCTGAGAGTTAGAACAACTTCTTTATATGTTAAGAATCGTGACATGATGCTCTATAATGTTTATGTTGTGAGTTTTTGTTAAAAGTCAAGGAATCAAGAGATTGCAGATGGAGAAGGAAACGCGCGTTTTTCTGTTTGAATGTTGCTGGAGGTTGAAGACAAAGCTGGCTTGGGCTGGGCCTGAGTCAGCTTGCTGTTTGCACCCTCATTTTCCACTTACACCCCCTGGCCCATTGTGTGATTTTTTAATCATTTTTTATTTTTTCTTTTTGATTCTGACTTATTATTTTTTGTCAAAATATAAAAACATTAAAATTATTTTTCCACCTTTTTTTGTATTTATTTGGCATTTGTTTGTTTATTTAAGCATATATATATATATAAACCAATAGATTTCTTTTTATTAAAAACACAAAACAATAATACAAAAAATATATTTTTAGTTATTATTTTTATTTTGAATTTTTGAAAACATTTTCTAAAAATATACTTCTTTTTAAAAATAATTAATATTTTTATTTTTTGTATATATCTAGTATATTTAAATGTATATAATATAAATACTTGTATTTTATTAAATATTTAGGATAAAAATGTAAAAATAATACCTTTTTTTATTAATATATGACACCAAAAATACTTTTTTCACAATATACTTCCTTTTTTTATTTTTTGTATATAATTAACAAATATTGTATATAATATAATTAATAAATACCATTTATTTAGAAAACTAGGGTTTTGCCCTAAACCATGAAAATATCCAAAAAATTGACTTTTTATTTTTGTTTATATTTTACATTGAAAAAACACTTTTACATACATAAAAAACATTTTTATGCATAATACATTGCATTTTGATATTTATTTGATATTATGAATATTGTACATTTAAATACTTGTATATTCGATATGGATGTAATAGCCTAGATTTAAATTTCTTGTCAAATACCCCCATTCAAACATTTGTACCCCCATCCCCATAATCATGTTGTAATAGTCTAGGGCTCTAAAATTCCGCATTTAAAAGCTTTCCAATTATGCCATGATAGACCTAGGGTTTGTATGCAAAAATCAACCAACAAATAGCTTGACCTAAATGCAAAGACAAAAAAAAGCATGAAAATGGATAACACCAATCACACTTGCACCCTTAGGGTTACTCCATTTGTTGCCTTCAATAATGGGCCATGCTTGTATGTTGAGTGTCTTTGGCCAAACAAAAACAAAACAAATGATCATAGTCCCTCGATGACGCTTTCAAAGTTGCCTAAAAATGATCAAGTCCCTTAAAGGAAAAGTTGCCAAAGACACTTGGCACCATTGCATTCATGGTCTAAACGATGACCCGCGCCCGTCCCGTTAACATCCTAACACAAGATTGTCCTCCAAATACAATGGTGGAATAATATTGTTAAAAGGGTTAAAACATAGGAAAGATCTTTGAGAAATTTAGGGTAGATAGCTCTTGGTTACTTGACCAACTTGCAAAACAAATCCTTGCCTTTTTCAAAAAACACACATCACTACACAATTTCAAAACAAACTTTCAAAACATTGAAAACTTTTCAAAAGACAAATACACCTTTGTATACATTCAAACATGGATCATTACAAAGGTTGCCACCATCATGGCCTCTTTTCAAAACATCTTTCAAAACACACACAAAGCACCATTTCAAACAATTGAAAGCACCATTTCAAACAATTGAAAATGCAAGGCAAGTGATCTAAGCAAGTAACTAAGAGCCCATGGATAACCATGGATAGAAAGGGTGCTAATACCTTCCCTTTCTATAATCTACTCCCCGAACCCAAGAAAACATCTCAAAGGTTTTTGCTGTGCTTTTTAACCTTTCCTTAGGATAAAATCAAAAGTCGGTGGCGACTCTTGCTCAACCGAAACATTTGCAAATACAAACGCAAAACCTCAAGTTAGTTCTCCCACCGTATCACAGAACTGGCGACTCTGCTGGGGAGTCATTTAAAAGTGGAGTAACCTTAGGGCTTAGATCACCCTTTGCATGACTAATTGTTTGCTTTGATTGCTTTACATCTTGTTTCTTTTGTTCGGGCTTGAAATCCTACACCCGGATTTGGGAAACATTTCATAGATAGCAATACATTGTGGAAACTGTGTGGGGTATACCGACACGGTTGAAGCAATAGCTATATTAGTGCGACATATTTGTGAGTACCGGTAACCCTTGAGTTCAATCAAGGAGAGTACGGGGCCGCTGAGTGATGTCACTAAGAAATAATGACCTAGAACCTTACTTGACCATCTTGGCCTTTTATTAGGGGTAGTGAGATGACCGGCTTTGGTGCAGTCCGAAGTTGGTAGATACTCGATACTACACTCATTGAGGATTGTTTTCTTGGAATATTTTGGTCGCTAGTTAAGTGGCTAAACCAAAACAATGAACATGGAAAACAATCCAATGATATTGAGCTCCTTAGAACCCGGTTACTATTTATAGGACAGGTTTTTAAGCCAACTTCACTCAAGAGGGTACTTACCTATGAAACCTCATGCAAGCCTGAAACTAGGGTTTTGTGTGAATTGCTTGTACATATGTTTGTGCATACATCATGAACATCATAAAGCATCATATGCATCCACTAACCATTTCAAGGGTTTGGATCTTCATCTTTGTTCTTGTTTTATAGGTCATGGAAATTCTTCGCAGGAAAACTATCCAAGTCAACCTTGTGAGAATCCCTCCTCAACTCAAGGAGCTCACATCCAGAATTCCAGAAAGCTCTCTCTTCAGTGAAAGACATGGTAGACTACTCAGCCTAGTCAACACCAGCATTGAAGAAGACATGGTAAAAGTGTTGTTCCAGTTCTTTGACCCCCTTCACCACTGTTTCACATTCCCCGACTACCAATTGGTGCCTACTTTGGAGGAATTTTCTCAACTCTTGAGAATTCCTATTCTTAATCAACTACCCTACAACGGTACGGAAAAAGAACCAAAGCCTGAAGATGTTTCTCAAGCACTACACTTGCAACCATCTGACATCAAGAGGCATTTGGAAACTAGAAGTGGTGTCAAAGGATTCTTGGCAAAATTCTTGTTTGAGAAGGCACAAGAGTGTTGGAATTCCTTGGATCTACAAGCCTTTGAAGAGATTGTGGCACTCCTCATTTATGGGTTGGTCTTGTTCCCAAATCCTGACCAACTTATAGATGTCAATGTTGTCAAGATTTTCCTATCCAGGAATCCCATACCTACATTACTTGGGGACATCCTCCACTCATTTTACACACGAACAATGAGAAAGAGGGGTGTTCTCATGTGTTGTACTCCTCTCCTTGCAAGGTGGTTTATTTCGCACCTTCCACAATCTGTTTTGAAGAATGACCAAGGCTTAAGGTGGTCACAACGGTTGATGACCCTCACACACTTTGATGTACATTGGTGTTCTCGGTCCAGAGAAAATGTCATCATCGTAGATCGTTGTGAAGAGTTCCCTAATGTTCCATTACTTGGCATTAGGGGAGGCATTACCTACAACCCTTGTCTAGCTTTGAGACAATTTGGATATGCACGGAGGGATGGCCCTCATGACATGCTGATTCCTGACCTAGTTTTTGACTTCGACAACGATGCACAAGGACTTCTCCAAAGATTCATCAGAGCTTGGAGGATGCCTAACAAGGTAGATACTAAGACACTGGGGCACAAGAACTCCATCCCTCTTGAGCCTTATCTCAAGTGGGTGCGAGCCTGCACTCAGAGTCTTATGATGCCTTACCCTCACATTCTCCCTTTGATCAAAGAGCCTGTTAAGGAAGGAGAGGTTCCCTACACCATCCTATATCCTGACATGCCAACATCATGGGAGGAGATACAGAAGAGTTGGATCCAACTCAAGGAGGAACAGAATACTTTTGAAGCCAGCTTCTACGCCAGTGAGAAGAAGGTTTTGGAGCTTACCTGCCAACTTCATGAGGAGGAGACCCTTAACACTTACATCGCGCCAAAGAGGATGCGCAACGTCTTTTTACCTTAAGAAGTTTTTGTAATATTTGGCCCATGGGGCATTTATATACTGACAAATTTCTTCTTATTAATATGATGTGTGTTCTTTTTGTTTGCAACAATTTTGAATTTCTAAATCCTTGACTGCATTGCATGAATAAACATATCATTCATCATATGCATAAACAGGTCTTAACACCAGGTTTCCTTATCTCTCTGCTGTTTATTTAAGTAAGATGGATCTCGAACAGACGGTCAAAGATCTGCAGGCACAAAACTCGCAGTTTCAACAACTCCTAATGACCTTGGCAAAGGGTCAGGAGGATCTAAAAGCACTGTTGGGGAACAAAGAGCCAGAAAAAGTGAAAAAGAAGAAGAAAAGGGTCGGGGTAGCTACACTGGGAAGAAGGTTTGAGAATGAAGCTAGAAGAGTTCTTGAATTTCCCTCCGCATCTGAGGAGGAAACTAGTAAGGGAAAAGGAGCTGCACTACCTTCTGAGTCCGAGGCTGAAGAGGAAGAGGTTGAGGAAGATGAAGACTACTCAGAGCAGCAATACCCGCCAGCGGACGACAAGTACAAAAACCTAGAGGATAGACTGGAAGCTATGGAGCTGCAAAGGGTTCCTGGGTTAGATTTTGAAGAATTGGGTTTGATTGCTGGAATTGTGATCCCTCCAAAGTTTAAGGTACCAACTTTTGCAAAGTATGACGGGCTGTCTTGCCCGAAGATGCACCCGAGGTCGTATGTCAGGAAAATTCAACCTCATTCATCCGACATAAATCTTTGGGTACACTTCTTCCAGGATAGCCTGTCTGGTACACAGCTAGATTGGTTTTACATGCTTGAGAGGTCAGAGGTACATAGTTGGGAGGATTTGGCAGCTGCCTTTTATCGCCAGTATCAATATAACTTTGACTTGGCGCCAACCCGTACTCAGCTACAAAGTATGGGAATGGCCTCAAATGAGGGATTCAAAGAATACGCCCAGAAATGGCGCGACTTAGCCGGAAGAGTGCAGCCACCTCTTTCTGATAGGGAACTAGTTGATATGTTCTTGGGGACCCTATCTGGCCCGTTCTTCAACCATTTGATCGGGAGCTCTTCCGCAGGGTTTACTGAATTGATTCTGACTGGCGAACGGGTGGAAGCTGGTATTAAGAATGGGAAGATTCAAAAGGAGGCCTCTGCATCTACAACTGCTAAGAAATCATTTCCGGCCAAGAAAGAGGCAGCTGTTGTGTACTCTCAGAAGGGGTCAGGAAGAACTGGGCGCCGGCCGACTGTGGGGGCCGTGATGATCCAAAATTCATCAAATGATCAGCCTCGTAACAATCAGTCCAGACCAAATCAGCAACAGGTAGAACGGCCACAACGACAGTTCACCCGCATCAACAAGACACCTGCACAAGTTCTTCCCCATTTGTTGAAGTTGAATCTAACTGGTTTAAAGGAGGCACCGAAAAACCCTAACACCACATCTCCATACTATCATGCCAATTCCAAATGTGCCTACCATTCTGATAGCGCCGGACATGACACCAACAATTGTTGGGCGCTAAAGAATAAAATTCAAGACTTGATAGATGCAAAAGAGGTCGAGTTCGATGCTCCGGAGAAGCCAAATGTAATATCCGCTCCGATGCCAAAGCATGGCCATCATGTTCATGCTGTTGAAGAAGATCTGTATGTTTCTGCTGTTGATGATCTGGTAACCCCACTGTTGACAATCAAGTTAAATCTGTTGAAGGCTGGGATTTTCCCAGGATGTAAAGAAGACTGCTACTGTTGTTCCTGCCTACCAATCGACTATCCATTGCTGAAGATAGGCATCCAAGGCCTAATGGACAGCCAACAAATTCTTTTCGAAAAGATTCCTGCTATTCCAACTCCTATCAAAGATGTTTCAATAATCACCATTTCCACCAATCTTTCCAAGGTCCCTAAAAAGCCTGTTAAGATTACATCTGCTATGAAGTTTGTTCCTCTAAAAATAACCATGCCTGGGCCTGTCCCCTACATTTCTGACAAATCAATACCATGGAATTATGGTGGAGAAATCTACTACCATGGTGTTAAACAAGTTGAGATAACTTAAGAGAGCTCTGACGAAGAAGATGCCGACATTGGAAACATTGCCGGTACGAGCAAGATTACCCGAAGTGGGAGAATATTTTCTCCAGAGATTGCCCCTCCAAAGGCAATCTTTGGACCCTCAGCTGCTGCCAAAGTTACTCCTGCACCGATAAAACTTTCTGCAAGAACTCCGCTAGTTGAAGAAGCTGTTACTCCTGTGGTTGTCCCTCCTACTTCTGCTGATAAGGGGAAAGGGATCCAAGTTGAGCTCGTCAGGACGAGGGCTCAGCCATTGGTTATCCCCGAAACCTCTAAGAAAGAAATGGAGGAGATTCTGAGGATAATTAAGAAGAGTGATTATGATGTGGTAGAGAAATTGGGGCAAACCCCCTCAAAGATATCCATGCTAGCTTTGCTGCTTTGTTCTGAGGCTCATGCCAAAGCATTGATAAGGTTTCTGAAGACAGCCCATGTTCCCCAGGAAACCTCAGCCGATCAATTCTAGGATTGTATAGCCAGCCTGACCGCAGACAACGGTCTAGGTTTCTCTGATGCTGACCTGACTCCGAAGGGAAGAAAGCACAATGACGCATTGCATGTGTCAGTTGAATGCCGAGGAACTACTCTTTCCCATGTTTTAGTCGACACTGGTTCTTCTCTGAACGTGCTGCCTAAGAAAGCTCTGGATCGATTAGATTGTGAGGGCTTGGAGCTGAAACCGAGTAATATCATTGTCAGGGCCTTTGACGGGTCTAAAAGAATGGTGCATGGGGAGGTCGACATCCCTATCAAGGTAGGAACTGAAGTATTCCATTCAACTTTCTATGTGATGGACATCCGTCCGTCATACTCTTGCTTGCTAGGGAGACCATGGATACATAATGCTGGCGCGGTCACTTCCTCCCTACATCAGATGCTGAAATACCCTGTCAAAGGAAAGATTATAATTGTACACGGTGAAGAAGAATATATGATCAGTCACCTGAACTCCTTTCGGTATGTGGAAGTGGAGGGCGAGTTCATTGAGACACCGTTCCAACACTTCGAGGAATTTGCTCCCGAGGTTGCTGTAGCAAAGGCAGTAGTTGAGGTACCCAAGCAGGTGGCCAGGATGGCATCTCTGAAAGACGCAAAGGCTGCAATGAAGGAGGGAAAGAGCTCAACATGGGGACAGTTGCCTGACATTCCTCACAAAACAGACAAATTTGGGTTGGGATTCACCACTGCGGGGCAAAAAGCTATGCGTCACTCAAAAATTGAAAGAACACCCATCAAGATTTCTCCTCATGGAATCAACGCCTTGGAAGACGAAGACGAAGAGGGTAACATTGAAGATTGGATCTTCCCAACCATCGAAGGGGGACTACACAACTGGGAGGCGAAAGACTTCGTCCCCATTACTTTCATTAATCAGTAACTTATCTTTCGAACATTTCCTGTTGGTCTGTAATAATTACTTTTAAACAATCTGCACACTACTTTTTCACCTCATGCCTTTCCCGGGGTATGTAGGTCCATTTGTAAGGGTTTTGATTCTCTTCATATCCATATGCCATGTTTAATGATTCATTGGACGTTTTTCATTTATAAAACTGTTGTGTTCATTTTATTTCCTTTTTGCATTTTTGTTTGTTTAAGGATGGCTATCCCTTACACACACCCACACTCACAAATGCAGGTACCCATCCACTCTGGATTCTATGGGTGACTATTCTGCTATGTCCTTCAATAACTCTGAAGATTTGGTCAATCAGGCTGAGTATGAAGATGGCGAAGATTGTGAAGTACCAGGGGAACTAACCAGACTTCTACAACAAGAAGAAAGGGCCATCTTGCCTCACGAAGCTGTCAATTTAGGAACAGAGGAAGACAGGAAGGAAGTACAAGTAGGTGCCAACCTGGAACCAAGTGTCAAGGAGCGTTTGGTACAGCTGTTAAATGAATACGTTGAAATCTTCTCTTGGTCTTATGAAGACATGCTGGGTTTAGACACTGATATCGTGGTTCACCGTCTCCCCACAAGAGAGGATTGTCCACCTATCAAGCAAAAAGTCCGCCGAATGAGGCCCGACATGTCTGAAAATATTAAAGCAGAAGTAATGAAGCAATTCAATGCTGGCTTTCTGGATGTTACATCCTATCCATAATGGGTTGCTAACATTGTGCCAGTTCCTAAAAAAGATGGCAAGGTCAGAATGTGTGTGGACTACCGGGATTTGAACAGGGCTAGCCCTAAAGATGATTTTCCGCTACCGCATATCGACATTTTGATTGACAACACAGCTCAGCACAAAGTGTTTTCCTTCATGGATGGATTCTCGGGCTACAACCAGATCAAAATGGCCCCCGAGGACATGGAGAAAACAACTTTTGTTACACAATGGGGTACCTTCTGCTACAAGGTGATGTCGTTCGGACTGAAGAACGCAGGGGAAACTTATCAATGCGCCATGGTAGCTTTGTTTCATGATATGATACATCATGAGATCGAAGTTTACATAGACGATATGATAGCTTGATCACAAACAGAGGAGGAACACCTCGAACATTTGCAGAAGCTGTTTGCCAGGCTGAAAGAGTACAAACTCAGGCTGAATCCAAGTAAGTGTACTTTTGGAGTTAGGTCTGGTAAACTTCTAGGATTTATTGTCAGCAACAAGGGCATTGAGGTCGATCCAGCAAAAGTGAAAGCAATACAAGAAATTCCTGCTCCCCGTACTGAAAAGGAGGTTAGAGGGTTCTTGGGGCGCTTGAACTATATTGCCAGATTCATCTCTCATCTGACGTCTACCTGTGAGCCAATTTTCAAACTATTAAAGAAAGATCAGATAGTCGAATGGAACGACGATTGCCAAGCTGCTTTTGATAAGATCAAGGAGTATTTGCTAGAACCTCCTATTCTGATGCCACCCGTCGAAGGAAGACCGTTGATCATGTACCTGACCGTCTTGGATAACTCAATGGGGTGTGTTTTGGGCCAGCACGACGAGTCTGGTCGAAAAGAGCATGCTATTTATTACCTTAGCAAAAAGTTTACCGACTGTGAGACTCGCTACTCACTGCTCGAGAAAACTTGTTGCGCTTTGGTATGGGCTGCTCGCCGACTAAGGCAGTATATGCTGACTCATACCACCTTGTTGATTTCCAAAATAGATCCTATCAAGTATATCTTCGAGAAGCCAGCTTTATCTGGAAGAATAGCTAGATGGAAAATGATCCTAACTGAGTATGACATCCAGTATACTACCCAAAAAGCTATAAAAGGGAGTGTACTAGCTGACCATCTAGCTCATCATGCTATCGAAGATTATCAGTCCATGAGATTTGACTTCCCGGACGAGGACATCATGAATTTGGACAACATTAAAGGTAACAGACCGTATGACGGACCTGAAAATGGATCCCGATGGACCCTGTACTTTGATGGTGCTTCAAATGCACTTGGAAACGGTATCGGTGCGGTGCTCATTTCCCTGGAAGGTTGTCACACGCCTTTCACGGCCTGACTTTGCTTCAGCTGTACCAACAACATGGTTGAATATGAAGCTTGCATTTTTGGTCTCAAGGCTGCTATAGACTTGGGGATCAAATCTTTGATCGTATTTGGGGACTCGGCTTTGGTTATCAGTCAAATCAAAGGAGAGTGGGATACCAAACATCCTAATCTTATCCCATACAAAGAACATGTCCTGACATTGTTGCCTCATTTCGAGCAAATAACCTTCGAGCATTTCCCGCGAGAAGAGAATCAGCTTGCAGATGCTCTTGCCACAATGTCTTCCATGTTTAAACTCAACTGGGATAACGAGGCTCCCCAAGTCACCATCGAGCGAATGGATGAACCTGCGCATTGTCATGAGATTAATACCGAAGAAGTAGTGGAACAACCTTGGTTTCACGAAATCAAAAGGTATCTCCAGACTAGAGAATATCCCGAAGGAGCTTCCGTAAATGACAAGAAGTTCCTAAGGAAATTTGCTACCAAGTTCTTCCTGAGCAACGAAATTCTTTATAAACGCAGCCATGATTGTGTTTTACTCCGATGTGTGGACAAAGCTAAAGCGGAGTTGATCATGACTGATATCCACAGTGGTGCCTTCGGCACTCACTTGAGCAGGCATACGATGGCTAAGAAGATTCTAAGGGCAGGCTATTACTGGTCTACCATGGAAGCAGATTGCCATCAGCAATCCCGTACTTGCTACAAGTTCCAGGTCTACGCCGACAAGGTACACATTCCTCCTGTTCCTCTCAATGTTCTGACAGCTCCTTGGCCATTCGCAATGTGGGGCATTGACATGATTGGAGATATCAAGCCCACAGCGTCCAACGGACATCGCTTCATCCTGGTTGCTATTGACTATTTCACCAAATGGGTCGAAGCAGCTTCCTTCGCCTCTGTTACAAAAAATGTGGTTGCCCGCTTCATCAAGCAAAACCTCATATGCCGGTATGGTGTCCCCGACAGAATCATTACAGACAACGGTACAAATCTGAATAATACTATGATCACCGCTCTATGCAAACAGTTCAAGATTTATCATCACAATTCATCTCCCTATCGGCCGAAGATGAACGGTGCTGTTGAAGCTGCGAACAAAAACATTAAGAAGATCATTCAGAAAATGACAGTCACTTACAAAGACTGGCATGAGATGTTACTGTTTGCTCTGCACGGATACCGCACCACGGCACGTACTTCAACCGAGGCAACCCCTTTTTCTTTGGTATATGGCATGGAAGCTGTCCTACCCATGGAAGTTCAGATTCCTTCCTTAAGGATTATGAAGGACGCTGGTTTGAATGAAGACGATTAGATTCAGACCCGACTTGATCAACTCAATTTGATCGACGAAAAGCGACTCGCTGCTGTTTGCCATGGTCAAACGTATCAAAAACAAATGATCAAGGCTTTCAACAAGAAAGTCAGACGTCAGGTATATCAAGTCGGAGATCTCGTAATCAAGCGGATTATCTTGCCGCAAAGTGATCCCAGGGGCAAATGGACTCCTACTTACGAAGGACCATTTGTGATCAAAAGCATATTTTCTGGTGGTGCAATGATTCTGACCACCATGGACGGCGACGATTTGCCGCACCCTGCGAACGCAGACATAGTCAAAAAATACTACGTATAAAATAACCCGACAAGTCGAAAACCCGAAAGGGCGGCTTGGGCAAAATGGGCATCCCGGTGAACCGAAAACCCGAAAGGGCGGTTCAGGAAAAAATTAGGGATAAAACAAAAAATCTGTACACCCGGAAAGTCGAAAACCCGAAAGGGCGGCTTGGGCAAAAAGGGGTTTCCCGGTGGATTGAAAACCCGAAAGGGCGATCCAGGCAAAAGTTAGGGAATTAAAGCGTATGACTATGTCTCGTCGGATCACTTTAAAGAACAATCTCTTCATAAACCAGTTCCAAGCTTCTGATCAATCCAGTCATCAGCAGACGAAGCAGCGAATGGACAAGTATTCAGAGTTGAGAAGGCTATAGCAGAATGGGATCCCATAGAATCGTTGCACATAGCCATCTTTCTTTTGTATAAATTTTCAATTCTTTACGACAACATCCTCTTACTAGGGTGTTTGTCTCCTTTGTACAAAGATACTCATAAAAAGTTAATACAAATACTTTTCCAAGTACAAAAATTTGCTTTGTCTTCCTTTTTTCTCTTTTTATGTTTTATTTGAGAAACGTCCAATGTTTTGTTAAGTAGGCATATGCATTTGAACATAATCATTTTCCTTACAAACCAAGAAAAGATGATTACTGATAGGTTGAAGGGTACAGATAGGTATCTCAATGACCTTTCAGAAGGAATCCCCAGCAAATTTAAACTCCGAATTCCTCAGTCCAGAACTTAATTCCCCAAACAGAATTAAACCTCAGGACCTCCAGCAGAGCAGAAGCTTTCTCAAAACTAATTTCCCCCAGCCAGAGAGCCTTCTAGAACTCATTTCCCCTCAGAGTTAAATTTCAGAATCCCCAGTGGAGCCTTGAAATCTGAAAACACTATCCCCAGTTGAAGTCCAACTATCAATCTCCAGCGGAGCTAATACTTCCAACTATCAATACCCAGCGGAACCAGACTAGTGAACTTTCTCCCCACAGAGATGTTTCTCACCAGATTGAAGATTCTCAGTCTCACTCCTCCAACATGAGTCTACCAGGTTCTGGACTCCCCGATAGAGGTCATCAGAATTCTCTTGCCCTACCAGTCACCAAGGAATTTCAATCACCAACAGTGGTCCTAAGATCCCTCAACAATTGAAGATTTTGCATTCCCCAAGTAGAATGAAGACTCTCATTTTCAGTTCCTCACAGGATATTCAGATATTCCCCAGTGAAGATCTCCTCAGGACAGGAATTCCCCAGTAGATTGGCACACAACCCAAGTTCCTGATTCTCCAGCAGTAGTCAACAAGGATATCTCATCTTCAGCAATCAAAGATTCTTGCAATCCCTTACAGCAGTCAAGAATTCACTTCCCCTGGTAGTAGTCAAGATTCTTTTATCTCCAGACATCCAGGACTTATCTATCCTCAGCCAGACAGCTCTTCAGCTTACATGCGCATTCATTTACATTCATATCATAAACATTGATATAACATATATATTGCATCATACATATCATGCAACATAACTTTGTGTTTTAGCTAACATTTCATCCTTTTCAGGATAAGATTAAAAGGCCATCATTAACAATTATTCAGATACAGTATGGATACACCCCTGACACGGCGGTCATTCTATTACTCATTCAGAATCTCAAGTCAGATACAGTATGGATACACCCCAGACACGGCGGTCATTCTATTACTCATTCAGAATCTCAAGTCAGATACAGTACAGATATACCCCAGACACGGCGGTCATTCTACTACTCATTCAGACTACAACTAATCAGATACAGACTAGATACGCTCCAGACACGGCAGCCATTCTATCTCTCATTCAGATTCACTTATCCATCTCAAGGTTCAATGCATTCCAAGCACGGATACCATTCTGACCCTTACAACAGCAGTTTGATTCTCCCCAGTGCGTTCGCCACGGAAGTCATTCTGTCACTTATTTAGATCCCAGTTACAGTTTCAGATACACTTCAAACACGAAAGTCATTCTATTACTCAGACGGATCTCAAATCCCAGTTACAGTTTCAGATACACTCTAGACACGGAAGTCATTCTGCTACTCATACAAACCTCAACTTCAGATACAGTCCAGATACACTCCAAACACGGTTGCCATTCTGTCACTCATTCAGAATTTGTCCCCAGCACGCAGTTGCTCCATACAGATATTTCTCTGTTATCCGGATACAATACAGATACACTCCAGACACGGCAGTCATTCTGATATTCATTCTACCTTCAAACGCAGTTACAGCTCGGATACGCCCCAAACACGGAGGCCATTCTTTTGCTTATACAAACTCAGTCTCCAGATACAGCTCAAAGGCATTCCAAATACGGATACCATTTTGATCCTCATTCTTCTGACCAATCACATTGCAGTTCAACAAACATTTCAGATGGCATCTTTAAGCCCATCCCCGACAAGATTATGTCACCCCTCCAGATGGCATCTCTAATCCCATCACCAAATGGCATCTTTAAGCCCATTCCCGCATCCATTGTTTTGAAGAGTGCAAATTTAAGGGCACTCTAGTGTCCAATCTCCTTTTACCTTCGAGACGCGAAAGGCAAACTTGCCAATCTAACTCTTCAGGTGCAAGAAGATTGAACAGGGGCAACTGTTGTACCCCAAAATTTTCCCTCTCATTTCTCCAATATTTTCTCATCACAAGACTCTTGGAGCTCAAGATCAAGTTAAGGTTTGCTCTGCTTAAGACCCCTCCTTGCACTGTTGACCCAAATTAGGGTTTGAGTTTTCACAAAGATGTTTTGACCTAAAAAGCCCAAAGTGACTTTCATGCTTCATGTTGGACTCACAAGTTCATCCATGCCAAGTTTCAAGCCTTGATTCCAATCTTTGCCCAGTCAATTGGATAGTTGACCTAGAAATCAGCTGTATTGGGAGAAAAGTCAATTGTGGCCAATTGACAGTCAAACCTCATGATTTTTGACCCACATCAACATATTGAACTCATATGAACCATTTGGTCAAGTTTGGATCACAACTCCACAAGAAATTTGATCAGATCACCAAAAGGGTAAAATGGTCATTTTTAGGGTTTTGACTGCACAAAGACAATTTTTGACTGTTTGACCTAACCAATGGCAAATCAAGCTCACATATGGACTCAAGGACTCAATGGCATTGTCTTGATCCATTCAACAAGTTCAAAAGATCTCAAATGCACAAGATTGACAGATGAATTTTCCAGTCAACTGATCAAATTTGACTGTATACTGAAAAGTCAAACTTTGACTTTTTGGTCAAAATCAAGTACCAAGATTCATTTTTCATCAAGACATGTCAAATTATGAAACTTGTTCATCAAGAAACCAAAAATTGCAAATTAGGGTTTAAAATGAAGGAATTTCATAACTTAGAAATTTTCTAAGTTATAAAATTTCCTTATTTTTTCCTAACTTTGTCCCATTTTTTCATCAAGATATATTTGGATTCAAACAAAACTCAAAACATGAAAGTTGTATTCCATTGCTAAATCTACAACTTTGATTCACAAAGTTTCCTCAAAAGAAGCTTGTAGCTCAAGTTATGAGTTTTGGAACAAGGGTGCAAAACATTCTTAACTTAGAAATTTTTTGACCTATTATAGGCAAGATTTTTGCCCAACTTCATGGCCACTTTTCATATGCTTCCACTTGGAATTTAAACTTGCATTACAAAGGTGGATTGTATTACACATTCCAAGCTTTCCAAATTGTCCAAGAACTCATCAAACACCCTTGTGGTTAGGGAGATTCGAATTTGCAAAGATGGGCAAAAGTCACTTTGTTCATAGCAAAATACATGTTCATAACATTGGCATTTTTGAAGTCAGCTTGTACAAGCTAGATTACAGGCCTCTAATCCTTCTCACACTCAATAATTAATTTCCAAACCATTGTGCCAAGATGTTATTTTGTTCATTTGGTCATTACATGCAAGATTAATCCATATTTAGAAAAAGTAATTTTGTCATTCTTATAAAATTGCACTTTATGTCAAATAACAAATCAAAGAGGTACAAGCCAGATCTTTTAGGCACAAGTTTATGGGCAAATCCCACTGATCAAGAACCAAGTTTGCAGCATGCTTGAGGGGCCTGTAGTAGCCTATACTCCAACTTGATAATCTTTGCTTAGATAAGAAGAAGCATTGCAAAAGATATACCACATTCACTTCCTGCAAGCAAGGGCAAAAACAAACTTTGTAAACACATTTCATACTCCCTAACTGACCTAAAGCACGACCAAACCACCTTCAATACCTCCTGATTCACGTAAACACCTTCTTGCTGCAAAAACAGAGTCCCTTCTGCAACTTGACTTCCACAAACACTTCCACTCGTGCGTTTTTGCCAAAGCTTGTTCAAACACACTCCCTACCATCCATTGAAGCTATTCCAAGCATTGAACTTGAACTGTAACATCCATAACCAAGGTTGCCATTTTCACTTTTCATTATTGCAGGTTGACTTCCATAGCTTGATTCAGAAGGATTCAAGGCACACCAAGCATAGGAGAAGGTTCCTGGGACCTCAAGCAAGCTGTACAAGTCCTCAAACACCATTGAAGTTGGCCATATTACTCTGTTCGAGTCAAGCTGAGACAGGTAAAATGTGAACCTCTATCTCTCTATCCAAGCATATTTAGGCTTAAGATTGTGAAGAAAGTATGTCCTACTCATGGCCCTGAAGCTACCCATATACTTACTTTTCATTTATGTTGTGTGTGCTGAGAGAATTTTGAACCTGAACATTGGAAAAAACTTAGGTCAGGAATTGGGGGAGGAGAAATTCTCTCTCATTTCTGAGAGTTAGAACAACTTCTTTATATGTTTAGAATCGTGACATGATGCTCTATAATGTTTATGTTGTGAGTTTTTGTTAAAAGTCAAGGAATCAAGAGATAGCGGATGGAGAAGGAAATGCACGTTTTTCTGTTTGAATGTTGCTGGAGGTTGAAGACAAAGCTGGCTTGGGCTGGGCCTGAGTCAGCTTGCTGTTTGCACCCTCATTTTCCACTTACACCCCCTGACCCATTGTGTGATTTTTTAATCATTTTTTATTTTTTCTTTTTGATTCTGACTTATTATTTTTTGTCAAAATATAAAAACATTAAAATTATTTTTTCCATCCTTTTTTGTATTTATTTGGCATTTGTTTGTTTATTTAAGCATATATATATATATATATATATATATATATATATATATATATATATATATATATATATATATATATATATATATATATATATATATATATATATATATATATATATATATATATATATATATATATATATATATATATATATATATATATATATATATATATATATATATATATATATATATATATATATATATATATATATATATATATATATAAACCAATAGATTTCTTTTTATTAAAAACACAAAACAATAATACAAAAAATATATTTTTAGTTATTATTTTTATTTTGCATTTTTGAAAACATTTTCTAAAAATATACTTCTTTTTAAAAATAATTAATATTTTTATTTTTTGTATATATCTAGTATATTTAAATGTATATAATATAAATACTTGTATTTTATTAAATATTTAGGATAAAAATGTAAAAATAATACCTTTTTTATTTTTACTAATATATGACACCAAAAATACTTTTTTCACAATATACTTCCTTTTTTTATTTTTTGTATATAATTAACAAATATTTTATATAATATAATTAATAAATACCATTTATTTAGAAAACTAGGGTTTTGCCCTAAAGCATGAAAATATCCAAAAAATTGACTTTTTATTTTTGTTTATATTTTACATTGAAAAAACACTTTTACATACATAAAAAACATTTTTGTGCATAATACATTGCATTTTGATATTTATTTGATATTATGAATATTGTACATTTAAATACTTGTATATTCGATATGGATGTAATAGCCTAGATTTAAATTTCTTGTCAAATACCCCCATTCAAACATTTGTATCCCCATCCCCATAATCATGTTGTAATAGCCTAGGGCTCTAAAATTCCGCATTTAAAAGCTTTCCAATTATGCCATGATAGACCTAGGGTTTGTATGCAAAAATCAACCAACAAATAGCTTGACCTAAATGCAAAGACAAAAAAAGCATGAAAATGGATAACACCAATCACACTTGCACCCTTAGGGTTACTCCACTTGTTGCCTTCAATAATGGGCCATGCTTGTATGTTGAGTGTCTTTGGCCAAACAAAAACAAAACAAATGATCATAGTCCCTCGATGACGCTTTCTAAGTTGCCTAAAAATGATCAAGTCCCTTAAAGGAAAAGTTGCCAAAGACACTTGGCACCATTGCATTCATGGTCTAAACGATGACCCGCGCCCGTCCCGTTAACATCCTAACACAAGATTGTCCGCCAAATACAATGGTGGAACAATATTGTTAAAAGGGTTAAAACATAGGAAAGATCTTTGAGAAATTTAGGGTAGATAGCTCTTGGTTACTTGACCAACTTGCAAAACAAATCCTTGCCTTTTTCAAAAAACACACATCACTACACAATTTCAAAACAAACTTTCAAAACATTGAAAACTTTTCAAAAGACAAATACACCTTTGTATACATTCAAACATGGATCATTACAAAGGTTGCCACCACCATGGCCTCTTTTCAAAACATCTTTCAAAACACACACAAAGCATCATTTCAAACAATTGAAAGCACCATTTCAAACAATTGAAAATGCAAGGCAAGTGATCTAAGCAAGTAACTAAGAGCCCATGGATAACCATGGATAGAAAGGGTGCTAATACCTTCCCTTTCTATAATCTACTCCCCGAACCCAAGAAAACATCTCAAAGGTTTTTGCTGTGCTTTTTAACCTTTCCTTAGGATAAAATAAAAAGTCGGTGGCGACTCTTGCTCAACCGAAACATTTGCGAATACAAACGCAAAACCTCAAGTCAGTTCTCCCACCGTATCACACTACAGTACGCAGATACAATCAAGAATAATGGGGTCAGTCAAGAAGCAATAAGACTTAGTCTTTTCCCTTTCTCTCTAAGGGACAGAGCAAGAGCTTGGCTCCAATCTCTACCCGCAAACTCAGTCACTACATGGGACGAGCTGAAGAAATTTTTTCTTGCGAGATATTTTCCACCAAGAAAATCAGCTATGCTAAGATCTCAGATAAGCGATTTTAGACAAAAGGAGAACGAATCCCTTTTCGATGCTTGGGAAAGATACAAAGATCTGATAAGACTATGCCCACATCATGGCCTGAAAGAATGGTTGATTATCCACACCTTCTATAATGGTCTCCTCTACAATACAAGATTAACAATAGACGATGCCGCAGGTGGTGCACTTATGGACAAATCCTACACCGCTGCCTATGCTCTAATTGAAAGTTTGGCCCAAAACCATTATCAATGGGGAAGTGAAAGAGGACACGCAGACAAAGGTACTATAGAGAAAGCACCGACAAAAGGAGGAATGTATGAGATAAGCGACCTAGACAGTGTCCATGCTAAGGTAGATGCCCTCACCCTAAAGATTGATAATTTGACCGCAATACCTCCAGCCACCGTGGCTGCTATAACTCCCAATTGCGAAATATGCGGAGTACCTGGACATCTAGTCACGGAATGTAAGATCTTGGCAGGAACTCCAGCTGACCAAGTGAATTATGCTCAAGGAAACCCTTACTCAAACACGTACAACCCTGGATGGAAAAATCACCCAAACTTCTCATATAAAAACCCCAATGCGTTGTATGCTCCAAACCAAGCACTTGCCGTACCACCTGGATATCAGAAAGCCCCTGCAAATGCTCCTAGTGCACCTAAAAAATAAAACTTAGAACTGATGATGGAGAACTTCATAGCTACTCAAGCGCAAACAAATAAAGATGTCCAAAATCAAAACATACACACTAATGAGCAGATAAAACAATTAGCAAACAAAATAGATGCTTTGGCCACCCACAATAAAATGTTAGAAACCCAAATATCTCAAGTGGCTCAACAACAAGCACCTACAGCCGCACCGGCTGATACATTTCCCGGTCAACCACAACCTAACCCAAAGGGGCATGCTCATGCCATCAAATTAAGAAGTGGAACCGAGTTAGATGGACCGCCTGACCCAAGACTATCAAATCAAAGTATGTATGAAAAGGCTGAAACGTCAACTGAGAAGGAGAATCAACCAGAGAAACCAGAGGTAGAAGAAGATAAAGGAGGAGAGGCCAAAGAAAAAGAAAAACCTTATGTGCCTCCACCGCCTTATAAACCCCAAATCCCTTTTCCTGGTAGATTAGCCAAACCCAAGAATGTAGGGCAATTTAAAAAATTCGTAGAACTTCTAAAACAACTCAATATAACAATTCCTTTCACAGAAGCTATAACTCAAATGCCCTCCTATGCCAAATTCCTCAAGGAAATCTTATCTAACAAGAAAAAGCTAGAAGATAACTAAACGGTAACGCTTACAGCAGAATGTAGCGCGATTATCCAGAACAAGATGCCTCCTAAGCTGAAAGACCCCGAAAGTTTCTCTATACCATGCCATATAGGTAAGTTTGTCATAGACAAAGCCCTATGTGATCTAGGCGCTAGTATTAGCGTTATGCCTTTATCCATATGCAACAAACTGGAAATGGGTAAACTAAGACCGACAAAGATGTCAGTTCAATTAGCGGATCGCTCCGTCAAATACCCAGTAGGAATCTTAGAAAATGTTCCCGTACGAGTAGGTCAATTCTACATCCCTACAGATTTCATAATCATGGATATAAGAGAAGACGAAAGCACACCTATCATCTTAGGAAGACCATTCTTAGCCACAGCTGGAGCTATCATAGATGTAAAAAAGGGAAAACTAACCTTTGAAGTAGGTGAAGAGAAAGTCGAATTTATTCTAACACAATTCTTACAAGTGCCCGCCATAGATGACACATGTTATCTGGTGGACATCGTGGACGAATGCGTAAGAGAAATTGAATGGTAACCAATACCTTGTTCCGAAACCATGAAGATTCCCACACCTCTTATATTCGAAGATAACGAATGGTGTCCTGAATACTGAGACGACAATCTGAGTGAATGCTTAGCTCTGACACCCGATCACATGCCTTGTCCAAGAAAACCAGCATTGGATCTTAAGCCATTACCTAAGACCCTCAGATATGAATTCCTTGACACCGAGTTAAAGCAACCTGTAATTGTCAACACGGACTTAGGACAACAAGAAACAGACAAATTATTACAAGTCTTAAGAAAATATCCCTCCGCCTTAGGATACAACATTACAGATCTCAAAGGAATAAGCCCTTCCATATGCATGCATCGTATTATGCTGGAGAACGACTGCAAATCTTATAGAGAACATCAACAAAGAATTAACCCAATATGGAGTACCGTAGTTAAAGATGAAGTTAAAAAACTTTTGAACGCTGGAATCATATACCCGATCTCCGATAGTCAATGGGTAAGCCCAGTCCACTGTGTACCAAAGAAAGGTGGTATAACGGTAACAACAAACAAAGCAGGCGAAGCTGTAGCGGAACGAACTATAAGTGGAGCTATAATGTGTATTGACTATAGGAAGCTAAACAAGGCCACTCGAAAGGACCATTTCCCTCTACCATTCATTGATCAAATGCTTGAATGACTAGCTAAGCACTCCCATTACTGTTATCTAGACGGTTACTCCGGATTCTTTCAAATCCCTATTCACCCTGATGACCAAGAGAAAACAACCTTCACATGTCCTTATGGAACTTTCGCCTACCGACGAATTCCGTTTGGATTATGCAATGCTCCCGCCACGTTTCAGAGATGCATGATGGCAATCTTTGCTGATTTCATAGACAACATTATAGAGGTCTTTATGGACGACTTCTCTGTATGTGGAGAGAGTTTTGAAGATTGTCTGGTGAATTTGGAGAAAGTTTTGGAGAGATGCGTAAAAGTTAACCTCGTTCTAAATTGGGAAAAGTGCCACTTTATGGTCAAACAAGGAATCGTACTAGGACACGTTGTGTCTGAAAAGGGGATTGAAGTCGATAAAGCTAAGATCGAAGTCATAGAAAACTTGCAACCCCCTAAAACAGTAAGAGAAATACGCAGTTTCATAGGACACGCCGGTTTCTACCGACGATTCATCAAAGATTTCTCGCAAATATCAAAACCTCTAACCACCCTCCTTATGAAAGACGTTGAATTTGATTTTGATGACAAATGCCTAAAAGCATTTAACCAACTAAAAATAGCTCTTGTATCCGCACCAATCATGCAACCACCCGATTGGAGACTTCCATTTGAAATCATGTGTGATGCAAGTGATTACGCTGTAGGTGCAGTCCTGGGACAACCAAGAGATAAGAAGCTTCATGCGATATATTATGCTAGTAGAACCTTGGACCCTGCACAGATGAATTATGCAACAACGGAAAAAGAACTTTTATCCGTAGTCTTCGCACTAGACAAATTTCGCTCCTACCTCGTAGGCGCAAAAATAATCATCTATACAGACCACACAGCTATTAGATATCTCTTAAACAAGCAAGACTCAAAGCCGAGACTTTTGAGATGGATTCTGCTTCTACAAGAGTTCGATCTAGAAATTAAAGACAAAAAAGGTACCGAAAATGTGGTAGCCGACCATTTATCTCGAATGGAACAGCTGACACCAGAAGAAGTACCTATTAATGATGACTTCCCGTACGAACGTCTGATGGCTCAGATGGACTTAGGTGAAGCCAGAAAAGAACTGCCTGAATCAAATCCAAATCAACTGCTCTTAGGACTTGACACACAAGCTACTAACAGCGATTCACGAGAAAGCCAAGACCAAATAAACAATGCTATACAAGAAGCCGTGGTCTCTATCCAAACCATACCATGGTATGCGAACATAGCAAATTACTTAGCTTCCAAAATCCTACCCCCTGATATGACTTATCAACAGAAGAAGAAATTCTTTCACGATTTGAAACATTACTTTTGGGATGAACCTTTATTATTCAAGAGGAGTGCAGACGGTATTTTCCGAAGATGCGTCCCGAAAAACGAAATAGAAAGCATTATTTCTCATTGTCATGATGCCCCTTACGGAGGCCATGCAAACACATCAAAGACATGTGCCAAAATTTTGTAGTCTGGATTCTACTGGCCAAATTTGTGGAAAGATGTGCACACAGCCATCCTAAACTGCGACCGATGCCAACGCACCGGAAATATATCCAGACGCGATGAGATGCCTCAGACTGGCATCCTACAAGTGGAAGTCTTTGACGTATGGGGAATCGACTTCATGGGACCATTTCCATCCTCATTCAGAAACAAATATATACTCGTGGCTGTAGATTACGTTTCAAAATGGATTGAAGCAATAGATTCTCCAACAAACGATACTAGAGTCGTGATTAAACTCTTCAAAACCATTATATTCCCAAGGTTTGGTGTACCCAAACAAGTTATAAGCAACGGTGGCTCCCACTTCATATCACGAATCTTTGATAAACTCCTAACCAAATATGGGGTGAGGCACCGCGTCGCAACACCATACCACCCCCAAACAAGCGGACAGGTGGAAGTCTCAAATCGAGAAATAAAACAAATACTGGAAAAAACTGTTGCCACTTCAAGAAAGGATTGGTCAGCTAAGTTACCTGACACATTATGGGCCTACAGGACGGCATTCAAGACACCAATAGGTACAACACCCTTTAAACTCATATATGGAAAATCATGCCACCTGCCAGTGGAAATTGAACACAAAGCTTACTGGGCAATTAAAACTTTAAACCTAAGCTACACTACGGCAGGAGAAAAAAGGATCCTCGACATAAATGAATTAGAAGAACTAAGATTAGATGCATATGAAAATGCAAGGATCTACAAATAAAGGACGAAAAAATGGCATGACAAACATATCTCAAGGAAAGAATTCAATGAAGGAGATGTAGTACTCCTATTCAACCCTCGTCTGAAATTGTTCCCTGGAAAACTCCATTCACGATGGTCTGGACCATTCGAAGTAACCAAAGTTTTCCCCAGTGGTGCCATAGAAATCAAAGGAAAATCCATGAATCCATTCTTAGTAAACGGCCAACGCCTAAAGCATTATTACAGCGTCGAAAATAAGGATTACACCGCGAGCTTAACGCTATTAGAGCTACCGCACCAATTTGAAAACTAATTCACGTCTAACAACAAATGTCAAGCTAACGACATTAAACAAGCGCTGTGTGGGAGGCAACCCACAATTTTATATTTTATTTATTATCTCTCAAATATATTTATCTTTTATTTTTATTTCTATTTTTTTCATTTCTGCATTCTGATTTTTACTTTCCGATTTTTTTCCTTTTCTTTCTTTCTCCCACAACATATTTTACTTATTTGCATTTTTCTTTTCCAAATTTTAGTACCGATTCACAGGAACCTACAAGCTAAAATTCATGGATACTATCATTTTTGCCTCGGAGACTCAGCAGAGACGATATGAGATTCTAGCTCAGCGCCAGATGAGTATGACCACGTATGTGCATGATCCCACCTTGACAACCTTAGGAATCAGGGAAAGTGTCTATTTCATGTTTAACCAGATAGGATGGGAGGGGTTCCTAGCCCATAAACACCCTACACACCAACGCCTCACCTTGGAGTTCTTGAGCTCCCTCATCTATAAACCCACACAAGGCTTAGGGCGTAGTAGAGGTTAGATGTCCTTTAGATTGTTCGGTTTCACCCACCAGTTTATAGTTTGCAGTCTAGCTCAGCTGCTAGGATTCCCTAGCTCTTTAGACGCCCACATGGAAACCCAGGCGGATGAGTACCTCAACTTTGAGCTTAATCACTTTTGGAGAGACATAGCGGGCCAATATCTCGAGGACCCCGACCACCTTGATGCCACCGAGATTCATAACCCTGCTATTCGGTATTTCCATCACATTTTAGCTTTCACATTTTTTGGAAAACCTATTAATCAACTCTCAGTTTCTAGGGATGAGTTGTTCATCATTTACTGTGCTTTTCAGACCAGACCAGTCATTGGCACATCATTTATGATCACCAACATGTCAGCTATAGCTCAGTGTACCCATGGCCCCATCTGTGTCGGCGGGCTAGTCACTATGATAGTCGAGGCCCTATCCCTACGGTCATCTCTGTCGCGCCTTACACCGTACGCCAGATATTATACCATGGACATCCCTTTTTGCTTTAACATTTCTTTGATTGGTAACCTCATCCCACCCCACTTTCAGCTGCTTGTCCAACGTAACCCTATCTATTGCTTCAAATTGCCTAGCCCCGAGCATACCAGTGTCTATACCAAGACAAATTGGCTATATCCCCTAGAGAAGACAGACGAACACGACCCTGAGAGGGAGGAGAGCGACCCATCTACACCTACAGGTTACCACGATTATACACCTTTGGATTATCCTACACTACCCCTTGTTTCTACAACTAATGGCATACCCATGCCTGATCATGCACATACGATCAAGACTCTGCAGACAGATGTTACCACACTCCGAGGAGAGATCGACACTGTTAAAGAAAATGTCAGCACACTTCGGCGTGACTTCTTTCATTTCATGGACGTCGTCACGGAGCAGTTTGACCATATTTATCAACATCTGCACGCTTCTGCACCACCTCCCAGAGGCCCTCATGCTTGATAGTTTTTCTGTACCGCCCCAGTGAGGACATTGTTTGTTCTTAGTATGGGGGGGGTGGGGGGGGGGGGGGGGGGGTTCGTTGATTTTCATTATTATTATTCTCAAACTCATTATGGTTTTAATTATTTTCGAATAATATATTACTTTTCAGTCCTAAAATTTTATCCATATCCATTTTATTTATTTCTATTTACAAAGTATGCATTCATTTTTTGCAATTTCTGTTATTATTTTCATTTGTTCTTAATTTCTATTATTATTATCATGTTTTATTTTATTTTTGTTACCATCTTTATTTGCTTCTTATTTACCATATCATTTTTCCAATTATACAATATGCTACTTATCCCTTGCAATATACTTCTCAAAATTAAAACTAATTAATTAATTTAGTGGAGCACGCATTCAAAGCAGTCAAAGAGACCAACATGACCTGACTCTGACGAACGTCAGTATGCATGTGACGAACGTCAGGGAGTGTCTTTGACTCTGACGAGCGTCAGAGAGAACGTGACAATCGGCAAGCATTGTCCCCCACGCTTTTCAAAACCGTGACCATTGAACAACATTGATGCACGAAAAATTTGTTTTAAAATCCCACCACCCCATTTACTCCACTCACCCATAACTTCCATAACCTCCCAAATTTCAAAATTCTCCCATAAACACCATTAAATTTCTTGCTCCACAAAACCATCTATATAAACCCTCCCCTTCCATCCTTAGTTTCATCACTACCACTCCCTTTCCATCTCTCTACCACATATACATTTTTTTCCTATCAAGTTCAACACTCATGGCCAACCAACCCGAACCCGACATGCGACATCTCGTGCTCCGACAAGGAGAAGCCGGTGAGCTTCAAAAAGAGAGGTACATAAAATTCCATCACCGAGGGCTAACATCAACACGGTTCGTCAACAACACTTGCTTGCAATAATTAGGCTTGCAACCTCATATGGAAGGCTTGCTGAATAAAGTTGGCCTAAGCTTTATTAGCACGATGAACACACCAACTTACGAAGCTCTCACGTTGGAATTCTTGAGTTCCTACGCATATCACACCCGAGAAGATGCAGACGCACACCTAACGGGAGCCGCTCATTTTCGGATGTTCAACCGAGAGTACCAACTCAACCATGAAATTTTGAGCGACATATTTCATTTTCCCCGAGGGAATAATGTGCAATACCGCATACCCCCAGAATTGGATTGGAATGGAAGTGCATACGCACTATGGGAGAGAATAACCGGCGAACCAAATGTCACACCCGAAGCACGGTACGCCTCTCACATCCACAACCCGAACATCCGCTTCTTACACCGTGTTATGGCAAACACAATATTCGGAAGGGCAAACAACAACAAGGTAAACACTAAAGAATTATATGCTCTGCACTATACCTTTTCGCAAAACATCCGTCTTAATCCCGTCACTTTAATGATGGTCCATATTCAAAACCTTGTTGCAAGAGAAGGGACCACACCTTTTTGCATCGGAGGCATCGTCACCGCCATCGCAGTTCACTTGAACTGGGGGGAAAGGATCCAACTCCTACCTCCGCTGCCAGCAGTTTTTATGGACATTGATAACTGTAGAGCTGGCCGCCTGATTAAAGTACGAGAAACTGGATGATACTATCTCATGGTTAAGAATGCAAGAGTTTGTAGTGTGATCATGCCAAATCATAATCGCACTTACTTGGGTAATCCGGATAACTGGCTTTACAACCTGAACGCCCCTGAACCCGGAGAAAATGTGCAAGGAAATCAAGGTCAGGCTAACAACGCTGCCGCTAACAAAATCGAAGAAGAATTAGAGCAGCAAGAGCCCCAACCACAGCAAGCCAACAATCCTGCCACCATCGACACAATATATGCCGCAATAATTCAACAAAACCAGCTGTCCACTCAACGCCACCAGAGTATCGAGACACGCCAAATCGAGATGATGACTCTCATGCAATAAATGCAGAGAGACCAAAATGACTATGCTCGCAGGCACGATCAAAGTATGCTGGAATTCACCACCAGAATAACGGCAGATATGCGAGCCTTAACACTCTGTGTTGACGACTTGCATAATATCATATCCCAGAGAGATGGCGGAGAATCTTCCAGACATGGCAGGAAACCACGTCGAAGAGCAAGGACACGTGGCCGATACCAAAGACAAGAGGAGGAAGAATGATTATCCAGTTTCCATTTCCCCTTTCCCGCTTCTATCAATACATTGAGGACAATGTATGATTCAAGTATGGGGGAGGAAGTATTTCCCTTTTTCCTAGTAATTTTTATTTTCTTTGTAATTTCCCTTCTGTTATCTTTAATTCAATAAAAAAAATTTATCAAGTTATCTATTGCAGAAATTTATGTTATTCTTTTAGACTCCCCCTTCTTTTTGAGCCCATAAAATTTTTTTTTCTCACTCGACAAAGTAAATAGACTGCAAAATATTTAATCATCAGGAATTGGGGCAAGATTAAGCGAAATTTCTACCGTCTATACACTCTACAACCCCAGAGTATGATAGATCAGTTCAAGTACATGTTGTTTCCAACACCCTGAGTTTAGTCTTTATAGTAACCTTGAGTAGTTTATATTAGCAGTCAGCACCGTCTTAAACACAAACTACGCAGGAAGTCGATGAATATATGTGGATGATAGAATATTTTAGCAAAATGTTGCAAGGAAACACACTGATTAAATTGGACGATCCTCATCCGATCGCCTAATCCAAAGGATGTAAACCTTACAAAGTAACATGAAAATTCATTTGATGGATGGTTCAGGAGCATCTGGTACTGAACTCGGTAGGGAAGATTACGGTCTGATCCCCCGCATCCAACATTTGAATTAAAGGTTGCCACATTAATGTGCCAGAAACCTCTAAAAGTTTAAAAGGATCATAACCACTAACCGACTGTTCTGCTATGTGCGTGTGAATATAAAGGGCTTAATGTGATTGCGCTAGAATGAAAAGGGAAAAACAAGACAAATACTCGAGGTAGGCTATGATAGGACCTGTAACTAGTTTACGTAAAATGGGATTGTCTAGCGTCGCCGACGTAGTTATAGAGCACGAATCAAACCACCGATTTTCTGACAAAAACACAACGCAGCTATGTAATAGTCGATCCGAGTCATAACAATGTTTAGAAAAACATCGTACTTAGCATTTGCTTGAGGACAAGCAAAGTTTAAGTATGGGGGATTTTGATGACACACAAATATGTGATATTTCTGGCTTGATATACACCAAATATTTCTCATACATTAGTTTGAATTAAATTATTTTATAAGTATTATGCAGGTATTTTTCTATTTTTGCAGATATGCACTGAGCCGAACACTTTTGAAGAAATGAAGAAAAAAGGGTACAAAAAGTAGTAAAAGAGCCTAAAGAGCCTAAGGAGAAGAAACCGGCCCAAAAGCCCATTACAAGAGTGAGCACGTGGCCCACAAGCAATCAAGCCCTGATGACCGTCAAGGGGACGTGACGAACGTCACGCTCCATGAAGACCAAGTGACGATAGTCACTTGCGTGTGACAAATGTCACAACCTATCACCCTATTTTCTCCCCATCCAATGGACAGAAACACGTTCAAAGGTTAATCCAACGAGTTCCTACATTCTCTCACCCACTCAGTCAAAAGAGCAACGAACGTGACAATTAAATGGCCTATTATTTCTCAAGGAAGAAAAGTGAACCGTTCCTAGATTTTCGAGAGCAACGAATCAAGCAAGCACTATAAATAGAGCCTGAGACCACAGTAGAAAGGGTTCTTTTTTTTGGCGAGAAAGTTTAGAGATTTTATTAAGCAGATATTATTTTCAGCAGAATATTATTTTCAGCATTATTTCTTTTCAGCATTATTTTCTTTTCCCAGTTATTTCTTTCCAGCATTATTTTTTCAGCATTATTTTCTTTTCCCAGTTATTTCTTTCCAGCATTATTCTTTCAGCATTATTTTCTTCTGTACGGTTAAATATATTCTCCGATCGAAGCAAAGCCTACAATTTGTGCAGGAGTGCTTCTGTCTTCAGAGTTATTACCAGGTTTATGTTTACAAATTCTTATTGCTTATAAATTAATATAATTATCTTTATTTGTGTTTGTCCTTTATATTATTCTGCGATTTGGTTTAATATTATGTCAGGCTAGAAATCTTATACCGGTATGTAAAGTCAATCAACCGAGGGAACGAGTAACTTAGTCGGACTATTTTTACTACGAAACTTTCTTTTCTGGCCTAAGTTACTATTTTTCAAGTCATTAAATTGTTTTGTTACGGAAGTAAAAAAACAGATAGAGGTTAGGATCAACAAAGCGGAAGTTTGAGATCTTTTAACTGGACAGTAGTAATTAGGCATTGGCTTAAAATACAGCGGAAGCACTTTAAAGTTAATTAAGATTTTGTTTAGTTTCCAAAAAGTGTTTTTAACTCCTGCGGGATGGCGGAAGCGTACGTTAAGACTTAACTGCATAGCCTAGATCAACAAAACGACAGTGTGAGACGAGGGTTTTTAAACTAGATAGGTTTTACTGAAAACTGTTTTGAAAATATAAAGACGACCGACATGTCGCTAGTTCCCGAGGTAAGACTGTTGCATACTAGTAATTAAGCTCATCGATTATTAAAATACAACTTAATTTAGCGATTATTTTCCCTACAACCCAAATCAAATATTCATTAGCTTTAGATTTACATAGTAACAATAGAAAATGGTAGATCGATTCATCAGTCTCTGTGGTTCGATATCTTTTAAAACTACTCGACAAGACTGTGCACTTGCAGTCTGAATCATTGGATACATAAGTACAAATCCCACGATCATTGAGATTTGTACCATTGTCTGTAATGATCCTCTCTGGCACATCGTATCGACAAATTAGATTGTGTCAAATAAACCGCGCCACAATGTTCTTGGTTACTGTAGCAAAGGAAGCTGCCTCAACCCACTTTGTGAAATAATCAATTGCTACTAGAATGAAACGATGCCTGTTAGACGCAGTAGGTCTGATCTCACCTATCATATCGATGCCCCACATTGTAAAAGGCCAAGGAGGTGTCAAGACATTCAGAGGAACTGGAGGTACATGTACCTTATCAGCATAGACTTGGCACATATGACAGGTCCAAGAATGCTGATAACAACTGGCTTCCATAGTGGACCAATAATATCCTGCCCGTAGGATTTTCTTTTCCATGGTATGTCCACTGGAATGAGTTCCGAAGGTACCTTAATGTAACTCTGCCATGATTCTTTTTGCCTCGCTTTTGTCCACACATCGCAGTAAGGTCGAATCATGGTTACGCTTATAAAGGATCCCATTGCTGATAAAGAACTTTGCAGCGAACCTTCTCAGAAACTTCTTATCATTAACAAATGCACCCTCGGGGTACTCTTGAGTCTCAAGATACCTCTTTACCTCATGGAACCAGGGTTTATCTGCCACCTCTTCAGTCTCAATGTCACAGCAATGTGTGGGTTCGTCCAACCTCTCAATGGTAATCTGGGGAACTTCATTGTCCCACCTGACTTTGAACATAGAAGACATGGTAGCTAGCGCGTCCGCTAACTGATTCTCCTCTCTCGGGAAGTGTTCAAAGGTTATCTCCTCGAAGTGTGGGATCAACATCAGTACATACTCTTTGTAAGGAATAAGATTTGGGCGCTTCGTATCCCACTCACCTTTGATCTGTCTGATCACTAGAGCAGAATCTCCGAATACACTCAAGAACTTAATCCTTAGGTCAATAGCAGCTCGAAGACCCAGGATACATGCTTCATACTCTGCCATATTGTTGGTGCAGTTAAAACATAGTCAGGCGGTGAATGGAGTATGACAGCCCTCAGGAGATATAATTACAACGCCGATGCCATTACCCAACGCGTTTGATGCTCCATCAAAATACATAGACCATCGGGATCCTTCCTTAGGTCCTTCATCCGGCCCAGGTTTCTCACAGTCGGTAACCAACATGATGTTCTCATCCGGGAACTCGAAATTCATGGATTGGTAGTCATCCACAGCTTGATGCGCCAAATGATCCGCCAATACACTCTCCTTGATTGCTTTTTGGGTTATGTATTGGATGTTATACTCAGTTAAGATCATCTGCCATCTTGCTATTCTTCCGGACAGGGCAGGCTTCTCGAAGATATACTTGATTGGGTCCATCTTTGATATCAATAAGGTGGTATGAGTCAGCATATACTGTCTCAGCCGGTGAGCAGCCCATGCCAAAGCGCAGCAAGTTTCCTCGAGCAACGAGTATCGGGTCTCGCAGTCGGTAAACTTTTTGCTAAGGTAGTAAATAGCATGCTCTTTTCGGCCAGACTCGTCATGTTGCCCCAGCACACACCCCATTAAATTTTCCAGTACTGTCAACTATAAGATCAAAAGTCTTCCTTCAACTGGAGGCATCAGAATTGGTGGCTCTTGGAGGTATTCCTTGATCCTTTCGAAAGCGGTCTGACATTCATCATTCCATTTTACCACTTGATATTTCTTCAGCAGCTTGAAGATTGTCTCACAAGTAGCAGTCAGATATGAAATGAACCGGGCAATGTAATTCAGACGCCCCAAAAAGCCTCTAACTTCTTTTTCTGTGCGGGGAACTGGCATCTCCTGTATAGACTTTACCTTGGCAGGGTCCACCTGAATTCCTTTATCACTGACGACGAAACCTAGCAGCTTAACAGACCTTACCCCGAAGGTGCACTTGTTCGGGTTCAACCTCAACTTGTACGTCTTCAACCTGTCAAATAGTTTCTGGAGATGATCAAGGTGCTCTCCCTCCGTCTGGGATTTAGCTATCATGTCATCAACATAAACCTCAATCTCATGGTGAATCATGTCGTGGAACAAAGTGACCATGGCGTGCTGATAAGTTGCTCCAGCATTCTTCAATTCGAACGTCATGACCTTGTAGCAAAAGGTGCCCCATTGTGTAACAAAGGTTGTCTTCTCCATATCCTCGGGAGCCATCTTGATCTGATTGTAAACAGAAAACCCATCCATGAAGGAGAAGATCTTATGCTGCACGGTGTTGTCGACCAGAACATCGATGTGAGGAAGTGGGAAGTCATTTTTGGGGCTTGCCCTATTCAGATCTCTATAGTCTACACACATCCGTACCTTACCATCCTTCTTAGGTACCGGAACGACGTTGGCAACCCACTGTGGATAAGAAGTGACAACTAAAAATCCTACGTCAAACTGTTTCATGACCTCAGCTTTGATTTTCTCAGACATCTCAGGGCGCATACGGCGAACCTTCTGCTTTACCGGAGGACAGTCTTCTTTAGTCGGCAGGCGGTGAACCACAATATCAGTGACCAAACCAGGCATATCTTCGTAAGACCAGGCGAAGATCTCAACATAGTCGCGTAGCATCTGTATCAACCGTTGCTTAACACTAGGCTCCAGATTTGCACCTATCTTGACCTCTTTCTTGTCTTCCTTTGTACCCAAATTCACTGATTCCACTGGCTCTTCATGAGGCTGTATGGCCCTCTTTTCCTGCAGTAACAGTCTAGCAAGTTCTCCAGGCACCTCATAATCATCCTCACCTTCATCCTCGGCTTGGTTGATCGGATTTTTGAAGTCATAACTGGCAGTAGCAGAGTTGTTATCAATAGGATCCAGAGTGGATATGGATCCGCATTATGATACGTGAGTGTGTGTAAGCAAATAGCTGTTTTGATAAAGCGAAAGACAGAGAAAAGAAAAACAAGGAGCGTAAAATTTGTAATGCAAGAAACGTCCAATGTTTTATTGATGATATATGAAATGACAAGTAATAAGCCCTCACAAGCAAAGCCAAGGTGCCTCGGGCAAGGCACCGGGCCATAAAGTTTTAAACTGTTTATTACAAACTTCAAAACAAAATTCAATTACTGTGAAATAAAAGAAACAAGTATGAAGTCTTTTGTCGTCCAGTTGTTCAATCCACCATTGGTCGTTGGGTAGATCCAGCTGTCAATATCTGGGTTCTCATCATCAGCATTCTCTGTGACGGAGACAACCTCAATAACATTGATTCCCAAGCCATGCTTGGGCATGGGAGCAGTTATGACGTTAGGTTTCTCCGGAGCGTCAAACTCAATCTCTTTGGCTTCGATCAAGTCTTGAACCTTGCTCTTCAAAGCCCAATAGTTATTTGTATCATGACCTGGACTTTCAGAGTGATAGGTGCAACGGGCATTCGGGTTATATTGAGGAGATGTGGTGTTGGGGTTCTTCGGGGCTTCCCTCAGAGTTACCAGGTTGGTCTTCACTAATTGTGGTAGAATTTGAGACAAGGTCATATTGAGCCGAGTGTACTTCCTCTGTGGTCTCTCCACCCTTTGTTGGTTGTTGTGTTGTGGAACAACTGTGGGTCTTGATATTACCACCGCATTTACTGCTTGATGGTGTTCAGGCCTGCTTTGGCTCCTCGAGCCATAGACTGCACTAGCTTCTTTCTTACCAGTGAAAGGCTTCTTTACTGCACTTGATGAAGTATCCTTCTGTATCTTACCACTTCGGATACCGGCTTCTACTCTCTCCCCAGTCAAAATTAACTCAGTAAACCCAAACGATGAACTGCCGATTAGATGATTGAAAAACGGACCAGATAGCGTCCCCAGAAACATGTCAACCAACTCCCTATCAGACAAAGGGGGTTGGACTTTTCCACCCAAATCTCTCCACTTTTGAGCATAGTCCTTAAAACCTTCACTTGCCCCCATTGACATACCCTGAAGCTGAGTACGAGTGGGAGCAAGGTCGAAGTTATACTGATACTGCCTGTAAAAAGAAGCAGCAAGGTCTTCCCAGTTTCGGACGTTGGCTCCTTCCAATTGATAAAACCATTCAATCTGAGTCCCTGACAGACTATCTTGAAAGAAATGTACCCACAAATTTTTATCAGCAGTGTGGGGTTGGATTTTCCTGATGTACGAGCGAAGATGAAGTTTTCGACAGGAAACTCCATCGTACTTAGCAAAAACCAGAGATTTGAATTTATGAGGGATCACCACTCCCGATACCAATCCTAGCTCTCCGAAATCCAAACCAGGGATCTTCTGAATCTCCATAGCACTCAGACCGTCTTCTAGTTGTTTGTACCTATCCTCACCAGGAGGATATTGCTCTTCATCGTAATTAGTATCATTATCAGAGATTGCAGGCTGGGATGCGTATGTAATGATTTTAAAGACTTTGGGAGATTTAAATTTGCAAACCAAAAATAAAACAAAACTTTATTAGATTAATTGGTAAAAAGGTTCAACAATGCCTTTGAGGCGTTACAAAGAAATAAATGGAAAACAAATCTAAACTAGAAAAAGAAAAATCAGAAATCCCATGGACGTTTCCTCTTTGTGCTAACGTAGTCTTTGATCACTCTTTCCTCCTCGAGCTGCCTTGTGAGCTTCAGAATCTTCCTTTCTTGCTCATGGTACTTCTCCTGGTAAGTATCTCTCTCCTCTTTCAGCTGAATCCAGGACCTCTGCAATGCCCCAGGATCAGTGGGCATGTAAGGATAAAGGACTGTGTAAGGAATGCCCTCTTCATTGGTGGTCTCCACAACCACTAGCAACACAACTTCATAAGGCATCCCAAGCTTCTGGGCACGAGCTCGGACCCACTGGAGATAAGGCTGCATAGGGAGAGAAGTCTTTGGTCCCAGCTCTTGGGGGTCAGATCTGTTCACCATGCCCCAAGCTCGTATGAACCTCCGGCGGTGCTCGTCAACGTCTTCCTTATAGTCAAATGCAATATCCTCAAGAAGTAGCTCATGAGGACCATCTCTTCGAGCACGACCAAATTGTCGCAAAGCTAGACAAAGACTGTAGGTTATACCCCCTCTGATTCCAAGCAACGGGACATTAGGGTATCCCCCACAACGATCAATGACAGCAGTGTCTTCCATAGTCCAGAAGCTCCAAAGAATGTTCGTATGGGCAAGTGACATTATTCTGTAAGACCATCCCAAACCTTCTTATTTCTTTAACACATACTTGGGGAGGTGCGAAATAAACCACCTCGACAGCAGCGGTATGCAACACATGAGAGTCCCTCTTCTTTGCACAGTACAAGTGTAGAGGGCATGCAAGATATCACCCAGTAGAGTAGGCACAGGATTGCGAGAAAGGAATATCTTAACCGCATTCACATCCACAAAGGAGTCTGGATTCGGGAAGAGAACCAAACCGTAGATAAGGAGAGCCAGGATATCTTCGAAAGCCTGAAAATCCAAATTATCCCAGAACAGCTGAGCATGATCCATCAGAAACTTGGCTAAGAAACCTTCGACCCCGCTTCGTGTCTCCCAATTGGATACTGCATCAGCCCGTTTCAGATGCAGAGCTGAGGCAATGTCTTCCGGTCTAGGAGTATCTTCCATACATGTGAAAGGCACCTGCTCTAGGATGGATATACCCAATAAGTGTGAGAATTCTTCCAAAGTGGGAACCAACTGGTAATCTGGAAAGGTGAAGCAATGATACACATGATCGAAGAACTGGAAAAGCACACTCATCATTTGCTCATCAAGCTTTGAGGTAACCAGGCTAAGAAGTTGACCATGCCTCTTAATAAACATGGAAGTCCCATAAACTCTTGAGACTAATTCTTTGAGTTGAGCAGGTATTTGCACAAAGTTAACTCAGATGATGTTTCTACGCACGAAAGCCATAATCTGCAAAATAGAACAAAGATAAATTCCCTCGGTCTTTGAAATGGTTAGTATAATGAAGTATGCATGCTATGTTATGATGCATGATGTCATGATGAAAACAAACAACAAGTATAGCAGATAACAGGCATGGCAAAGGCAAATAAGTCACACAATATCCCTTAAGTTTAAGGCTTGCATGAGGTCTAGGTACTACCCTCTTGAAGTTCAGTTGGTTTCAACTTGTCCTAGAAAAAGTAATCGGGTTCTAGAGGTTCTCAATATCACTGACCATCCTCCATCGGTCATGGTTTCAGCTCACGCAATCCTTTCTTGCGGTCGAAACTATCTCGAGAGTATGGTCTCAATGAGTGTAGCATCGAGTATCAACCAGTTCTCAGCTCTACACCGAGGCCGGCTATCTCGCTACTTTCTAATGGCCAAGTTGGGTGATTAAAGGTTCTAAGGTCAGTTGATGCTTAACGACACCACGCAGCGGCCCCGTATTCTCCTCGTTTCTCCATAAGGGATATCAGTACCAACCAATGTGCCACACCAACATATCTACTGCTTCAACTGTATCGGTCTACGCCGTACAGTTCCCTCACACTCTATTGCTACTTACCTAAAAGGTATCCCCAGATCCGAGTTAGGATCTATAGTAACCCCAAACAAAAACCCTCAAAAGTAAAGCAAGCAAAGCAATTAAGAGAAGCAATTATGATGAACTAGATCCTAAGGTATACCCCACTTCTAAACTCCCCAGCAGAGTCGCCAGTTCTATGATACGGTGGCAGAACCTACTGTTTTGAAAATGCTGGTTTGCGTTTTGCGTTTGTGTTTGCAAAATGTCGCGGTAAGCAAGAGTCGCCACCGACTTTTATTTCATCCAATCGGAAAGGAAAAAAGTATAGAAAAAATCATTTTTCGAGATATTCTGAGTACGGGGGTAGATTATAGAAAGGGAAGGTGTTAGCACCCTTTCTATCCATGTTTTTCCATGGACTCTTAGGTACTTGCTCATCTTTAAAAATTGCTTGTGTGTGTTTGTTTTGAAAAGTTTTGTTTTACTTCATTTTAACCCTTGCTTCTTTCTTCAAGAGTGTTACGAAGTGTTTTTGAAAACTTTGTTTGAAAAGTGTTTGGTGTGAAAAGTTTGATTTTGAGCAAGTACCTACTAGCATCTACCTACTCGAAAAAAGATTATTTCTGTTCTTGTTTCTTTTAGACAGTATTATCCTACTATTGAGAAATAGGTAGCATCGTCGTTGGAGTTGTAAGGGTCAATTCGTAAGGGACGTACGATCACTAAAGCAATGTTAGGACGTCTTAGTAATAACCATAATGTCTTAAGATCATATTCGAGGCAACATTTCCGAGGCAACCTTTTCGGAGGCAACATTTCCGAACGGGACATTTGATCTTTGTTTAGACAGGAGGATAACCACTAAAACACCCTATACTTAATGATCGCTTACCGAAGGCAACCGAAGTGAGAGTATACCCTAGGAGTGCGCATGTGCGAGTGATTTGATTTCAAGTTATTATCTTTGCACATTAGGGTTTGCTAGCCATTTTAAAATTAGCATGCAATCTTGTCATACAATCATATTATCATACATCTAACAATTAATATTTGCGAGGATTAAAATGCGAGAAATAAAAACTACGCTATTACAAGGCTTCAGGGTAGGGATTACATAGCCAAAAAAACCCGTAAAAATGATAAATAAAAGAAAATCCTAATTAAACTATTACATACTGTAAGCAGTTACATTAATATTGCGAAAATAATATAACGCGCGCGATGAGTTAAATGAAAAGGAATTAGGGTTTTTACCCCATCTAAACCTAATTAAAACTTAAAAAGAAAAATCATTTTTTTTGTTGTTTTTGATTGTTTTGAGAAAATAAAATTTTAATTGAATAAATAAAAACCTAATTACTAATTAATTTAAAATTTAAGAAAAATAATTAAATCAACCTATTTTTGTATTTTTGTTTTATTGAGAAAAGAAATAAAAATTAAATCACATGCTAACCCTAATTTTCTGATTGATTTTAAATATATGAAAAAAGTTAGAATTAATCCTAAATTAAATTAGACTAATATTAAATTAAATTTGGTAAAATAAAATAAAACCTAATTCTAAAATTTGTGAAAATTGATTTTATGATTTTTTTTTTTTGTGAAAAAGGAAATTAATTTGTGTTAGAAAATAATTAAATAAAAGAAATTAAATAAAAGAAAGAAATAAAAAGAAAGAAAATGGGCCTGGTTTCTTAGCAAGAAGGGGGGTGTTGTTTGCACTTTTGGGCCCAATAGCTTCTGGCCCCATTGACTTTGCCAGATTCTGTGCGTACGCTTGACTATAGCGCATGGTGGACCCTCACGTGGGAAGCCTTGGACCTGGCATGCTGGGGATCTGATAGTTGAATGCTGATGACGTATGGTAGTCACATGGGAGACTCGTGTACGTGATTATGCAAGGAAAAAATATATGAAGCAATATGGGGACCTGGGGATCGAACCCAGGCCCTTGAGCACTATCACGCTGCATGCCTACCATCTGAGCTGGCCACGTTATTTGTACAAATACCAACAAGCAAACATTATATGATAAAACAAGTGGTTAAACTCAAACAACGCGCGAAATTTGAATAGGCGAGTCATGGAGCGCTACGTTACTTTCTTCTTCCTCCCACCGTCGCTATAAATTATATGGCTTTTACCTACAGACACCAAGCGTAGGTATAGCCCTCTGCATCTCCAAAAACCTGTGCAAGCATGATAAATCACTACAAATGGTACCAATCAACTCGTTGTAACCTCACGAGAATCATGGTACCATTATCCATGGCCAATTGTTCCTGTACAAAAAAACCCTAAAAATGAAGCAAGAACCCTAACTATGGCAACTTGCTATATAGTCAATGAAAACACAATTAAATATGACCATTAGCTTGCGAACATCATAAGGTTTCAGAATATATCAATGAATCATGCTAAATGTTCCAGAATTATGATATTCGAATTCAAGAAAGTATGGAAATCGTGTGACTCTTACAGTGCGTTTCAAGGCGTGGAGAAGCTTACTAATGATTGAAATAGGATCCTAGAATGTCCAGCAAACGATTGGGATCACTAGAATGCCTTGAAGTGATCTAAAACATGGAAATCAGTTTGCCACTTTTCTTGAATTTTTTGAAACTTGCTTTCTGTTTTGCACGCCTCCAATCTCTCGTTTTTGGTCTGCAAATGTTCCTTATGTACCCTAGAATGAATTAGGGTTGCAAACTTGTATCAAATCTTCTCCAATTATGATCATTGATTCATGATTTGATCCTTTGTGCAAATCTTTCCAAATCAAGAAAAATGCAATCTTTTGTATCCATATGATCCTTGCACGATTTGATCTCACTTCCAGCTGTATAATAGACCTAAACATGCACAAAATCTCAAGATTTGATTAGTTTTTGATATTTTCATTATTTTATTTTGATTTTTGATGATTTAATTGAAATAAAATCAAAATAAATGACAAAAATAAAAGAATGACAAATGGTAAGGATCATGGGTCGTGGGTAACATTACAAACTCAGTTCAAGCATAAAAAGTTGGGCTCATTTAGCAAAAAATGCAATTTTGGACACATTTGACTTTTGGCAATTTTTCCAAAAGGGTCAACTTTGCCAATGCATAACTCCCTCAATTTTGACCCTAGAGAGGTGTTCTTGGACTTTTTAGAAATATTAAGATGTCCTCTAAGCAACCCTTTTGGTCTCATCTCAATTTAGTCTTCCATGTTCATGTATGAAGCTTTGACCCAAAAGGTATTTTTGTTAACTTTTCAAAATGACTTATAATGTCCAAATTGATATCTTCTTGTGAGTGCATATTTTGAACTTGGGAGATGAATATGGATTGTATAGAATTAAATCCTCTTCAAAATGAGCTTTGGATGGGTCATTTTTGATAAATTATGAGAAAGTTATGCTTGGTCAAAGTTGAGTTGACTTTTCCTACAAAACACTAATTTAGCAACTTTTGGGTTTTGATGAATTGTGAGCAATTCTTGAGGATACATGATAAAACCTTGATAAAATTATGAATAATACTTAAAAATGAGGATTTTGACCAAAAATCTTGAAGTTTGACTGTATGTGGGCCACAGTTGACTTTTGCCTTAGCACAATCGATTTTCAGGCCTTTGAGCAATTGACTGAGCAAACTTCCTCTGCAAGGCTTGAAACTTGACATGGATGATCTTGAGAACATATTAGGACAATGGTGAGCATTTTGGACCCTTTGGATCCAAACATCTTGATGCAAACTGAAACCCTAATTTGAGGTAGACTGCCTTAGGAGAGAGTTTGTCTGGTCAACCCTTGGACTTCCTTGAGCAATTTGAGGACCTTACTTGAAATGTATTGAGAAATATGGGAGGGAAAATGTTGGGGTACAACACAATTCCTTATTGAATATTTTGTGTTATACACATGTTACACAAGATATTTCAGTGGCTCAGTTTGTAGGGATCATAACCAATATTGCTGTAGTAAATTGTTTGGGTTTTTGTGATTATGAGCTCCCAGTTGAAGGCAGAGCACACAACAAAGCACTACACATCTCCATAAGGTGTTTAGATATAGTTTTATCTCGATTTTTGGTGGATACATGTTCTTCTCTCAATGTGGTTCCCATGGCTACTATGTTTAAGCTGAATATGGATGGGGTAATGATGAGGCCGTGCAACGTAAGTGTTCGAGCGTTTCATGGCTCAAGGAGGTCTGTGGAGGTAGAAATGGAATTGCCTATAAAGATTGGTCCCCACACCTTCTATCTTTCATTCTATGTTATGGAAATTCGTCCATCCTATATTTGCCTTTTGGGTCGCCCATGGATCCATGTAGCAGGAGCTGTGACATCTACTCTTCACCAATGCCTGGAATTCATTGTAAACGACAAAGTTGTTGTCATTTGTGGAGAATAAGATATAGTGATTAACAACATGACAACCTACCGTTATGTGGAAGTGGAAGACGAGGTGCATGAGTTTCCCTTTCAAGCTCTGGAGATTGTTTCTGTTGACAGGTTTCTCGTCATGGAAGGTAAGAAGTATGAAGCACCCATGGCCTCTTTGAATGATACTAAAGCCATTATGGAAGCTAGATATCCCCATGATGGTTAGGGAAAAGTGATTGAGGTATCTGAGAAGAAATATCGTTGTGGTCTTGGATATCAGCCACCCTCCTCCGTGCAAGCTAGTTTGGTTCCTTTCAAAGGAAAGTAGGTTCTCCCAATTTCTGACATGTTCATCAGTGCTGGTACAAGAAAAGAAAGGCCAGTTCTTGCAGCGGATGATGAAGGTGACAACGGAGATGTTTCCATATTTATCTATCAGATTGCGTCAGAATAGGAGCTCAGCAATTAGACCGTCGTAGACATACCTGAAGTTGTTTTCCTCGATGTGTAATTTTCTATTTCCATTAAGTCATATGCCCTGCCCAAGGCATAAAGACAACTTGTAGAAGGAGCCCCTTATGTTTCAATCTCTATTTAAAATTGAATAAAAGACACACTTTCTCATACAACTTTTGTTCCCTGTCTTTTCTTTTTACTTTTCAAAATAAAATGGCAATGCTTTTCTTTTCATATTCTAAAAATTTTCTTGCACTTTCTAAAATAAAACATAAAATCATCAATCATGCAAATCCGCCTCGGATTCCATCAAAATTGATAGTGCTATGGTTCCTAATATCCTTGAGAATTTAGTTGACCATGCTAGCGAGGATAGTGGGGAAGATTGTGAAGTCCTCGAAGAACTGGCGAGACTCTTAAGATAGGAAGAGAAGGTCATCCAGCCATATCAAGAAGATATATAAGTTATCAATCTCGGTATTAAAGAGGTAAAAAGAGAAGTCGAGATAGGTGCCGCCTTGAAAAGTGAAGAAAGAAGGGGTTGATTGAGTTTCTCCGAGAGTATGCTGACATCTTCGCCTAGTCGTACGAAGACATTCCCATTTTAGACGCTGATATAGTGGTGCACATATTGCCACTCAAGCCAGAATGTCTTCCTGCAAAGCAGTAGCCGTGAAGAACTAGACCCGACATGGATTTGAAGATCAAAGAAGAAGTTCAGAAACAACTTGATGTAGGCTTCTTATCTGTGATAAATTATCCACCATGGATTGCTAACATTGTGCCTATACCTAAGAAGGATGGTAAGGTACATATGTATGCTGACTACTGAGATTTGAATAGAGCAAGCCCAAAGGATGATTTCCCGTTTCCTCGTATTAATATGTTGGTTGATAATACTGCTCAGTCTTTAGTGTTCTCTTTCATGGATGGATTCTCAGGTTACAATCAGATAAAAATGGCTCCTAAAGACATGGACAAAACAACTTTCACAACTCCTTGGGGTACCTTTTGCTATAAGGTCATGCCTTTGGGTCTTAAAAATACTGGTGCAACATATCAGCGTGCTATGGTGTCTCTATTTCATGATATGATTCAAAAAGAGATTGAGGTGTATGTTGATGATATGATTGCAAAATCACAGACTGAGGAAGAACATCTGGTCCATTTTCATAAGTTGTTTGATTGTCTATGGAAGTTTATTTTAAGGCTTAATCCCAACAAGTGCACCTTTGGGGTTCGCTTGGGCAAGTTACTTGGTTTCATCGTAAGTCAGCGAGGCATTGGAGTAGATCCCAACAAGGTAAGAGAAATACAGGATATGCTGGCACCGAAACCTGAAAAAGAAGTCCACGGGTTCCTTGGGAGGTTGAATTACATAGCTAGGTTCATTTCTCATCTTACGGCTACTTGTGAACCCATCTTTAAATTGTTGTGTAAGAATCAAGATGTCCATTTGGATGGTAGTTGTCAAGAAGCCTTCGAGAAGATTAAACAGTACCTTCAGGAGCCACCAATACTCATACCTCCAGTTCCAGGGAGACCACTCATTATGTATCTGACTGTGCTTGAAGGATCTATGGGTTGTATGCTCGGACAACATGATGATACTGGATGAAAAAAGCACGCCATTTATTACCTGAGCAAAAATTTTACTGATTGTGAATCAAGTTATTCATCACTTGAGAAGACTTATTGCACTCTTACGTGGGCAGCTCGATGTTTGAGGCAGTACATGTTGACATATTCTACATTTCTGATATCTAAGATGGATCCGATAAAGTACATCTTCGAGAAACCAACACTTACAGGAAGATTGGATTGGTGGAAAATGCTTTTTTCTGAGTATGACATCCAGTGCGTCACATAAAAGGCTATCAAAGGTAGCATTCTTGCAGATCATCTTGCTCACCAGCCATTGGAAGGGTATCAGTCAATAAAGTTTGATTTTCCAGACGAGGATGTTATGAAACTTGATGATGAGGAAAGACCCGAATTAGGGGAGCGATGGAATCTCACGTTCGATGGTGCATTAAATGCTATAGGCCATGGTATTGGGTAAATTCTGACTTCTCCACGCAATACTCATATACCTTTCATGACCAGGTTATGCTTTGATTGCACGAATAATGTTGTAGAATATGAAGCTTATGTAATGGGCCTTGAAGTAGCCATTGATTTGAAGATCAAGATTCTTGAAGTTTATGGGGATTCTCCTTAGTAATATACCAGGTACGAGGTGATTGCGATACACGACACCCCAATTTAGTTCCATACAAGGATTACATATTAGAGTTGTTGCCCGCTTTTAATGAGATCACCTTTGAGCATATTCCTAGAGAGGTAAATCAGTTGGCAGATGCTCTAGCTACTTTAGCAGCAATGTTCAAAGTTAGTTATCTGAATCATGCGCCCAATATAAGCATCCTTCATTACAAGGAGAAAACATATGTTTTCCCTGCTCATTGTCTCACAACCGAAGATGTGTCGGATGAAAATCCGTGGTATTTCGACATTAAAAGATATCTTGAGAAGCAAGAGTATCCAGAAGGTGCTACAATTTGTGATAAGTGGACTCTTAGAAGATTAGCATACAAGTTCTTATTGTCGGGAGACATGTATTACAAAAGAAACTATGATTCGGTTTTGCTCAGATACATGGATAGACACAAAGCAGAATCCATCATACGAGAAATTCATGAGGGCTCTTTTGGGACTCATTCCAATGGACATGCTATGGCCAAGAAAATCCTACGAGCAGGTTATTTGTGGATGACGATGGAAAGTGACTGTTGTGTATATGCAAATATGTGTCATAAATGTCAAGTTTACGCAGACATCATACATATTCCTCCCACTTCTTTGAATGTGATGACTTCACCATGGCCCTTTGTGATGTGGGGCATTGGTATGATTGGACGGATTGAGCCAAGCACTTCAAATGGACACATGTTCATTCTCGTTGCTATTAACTACTTCACCAAGTGGGTGGAAGCGGCTTCTTACAAGAATGTAACCAGGCAAGTCGTCACTCGCTTCATCAAAAAAGAAATCATATGCTGTTATGGGACTCCTAACAAGATCATCACTGATAATGAGTCGAATATCAACAACAAAATGATGAAGGAGATGTGTGAAGAATTCAAGATTGAGCACCATAATTCGTCACCCTATCGGCCAAAGATGAATGGTGCAGTCGAAGCAGCTAACAAGAATATAAAGAAGATCGTCCAGAAAATGGTGAGAACATACAAGGATTGGCATGAAATGTTGCCCTTTGCTCTACATGGCTATATAAATTCTATGCATACTTCCACTAGGGCAACTCCTTTTTCGCTAGTCTATGGTATGGGCGCGGTGGTCCCAATCAAAGTTGAATATCTTTCATTAAGGGTTCTGGTGGATACCAAGCTTGATGAAGCCGAATGGATTCAAATGAGGCTCGACCAATTAAATCTCACTGAAGAGAAATGCCTAGGAACCATTTGTCACGGTCAAATATATCAACAACGTCTCAAGGGATCATTTGACAAGAAGATTCGACCTCGAGAGTTCCACGCAGGTGACCTGGTCTTAAGGAAGATCCTCCCAATTCACTCTAATCCAAGAGGCAAGTGGACTCCCAACTATGAGGGGCCATACATCGTGAAGAAATTTTTATCAGGAGGTTCTCTAATCCTGACAGACATGGATGGGGAAGACATTCCACTTCCACTCAAATCAGACTCAGTCAAAAATTACTACGCATAAAAATACCTGCTAAGTCGAAAATCCGAAAGGGTGGCTTAGGCAAAAATTAGGGCTAAAAATGAATAAAAAGTATAACCCGCTAAGTCGAAAACCCGAAAGAGCGGCTTAGGCAAAAATGGGTATCCCGGTGGATTGAAAACCCGAAAGGGCGATCTAGGAAAAAATTAGGGACTAAAAGTGAGAGGCTGCAGTCTGAAAACTCTTCATGAATAACAGTATACAATCCTGGCAGTGGATGGATCAATTTGACTTCTACCCATCAGAAGCAAAGCATTAGGATGATCAAGGATACGAGAACTATAACAATATCAGTTTTAATAGAAGTTTGAAATTTTCTTATTGCTATTTCACATGTTGTATTTTGTCTTTTCTTTGCAACTACCTCATTTAGGAGTTGCTTTCATGTACGAATGCCTATTCACGGGCCAATCTAATTAATAAAATTTCCTTTTCACAAAAAAAGTTTCTTTATTATGTTTTTTTACTTTATTTTTCGTATGCAAATTGTGATTTAAATTCTTTATTAAACATTATATTGAAAATAATAAGGTAATAATAATCACAAGCTAAGATGTGAAACACGACTTTACATTAACATGAAGGCATCCCAAAGGAGTGCCATGGCATCCAAATGTTGTTTTTCTATGCAGGTAGCAAGTCGTATCTGTCACCTCGACCTAGCTTATGTCATCGTCACCCCCTGCAGACGGTTGGGCACACAATTCTCCAACAATGAGGCAACTTGGGGCATTCTAGGAGATCTATGTCTCTACCCAGCCATCCGCAAGCCGTCTAGGATGTAGGGAAAGACAAATCAAGCTACTCCGCCTCAGCAAGACTATAATTCAATCCCCAACAAGGCTATAACTCAATTCTCAAGTTTTCAAGCACCAATCTGTATTGGTATCTCAAAGGCAATGGGCAACGGACCCCGATAAGCCTAATGTTTGGCACTCTGCATACAGTAATCATCACTACATATTACATTGCATCCTCAAACGCATAGCATATCTATTGAAATGTATAATTATGCCATACATTTCAAAATGCATACAAAGCATAAGCCAGATTTGATACCTTGCACAAAAGCCCAAATCAATCCCCAAAATAGTAATACACCCCCACAGAGAATTCCATCCTCACAATTCCCAGTTGACATCCATCATTACACTACAAACCAGAATAGCCACGGTGCCAGCACACTGTACTCCCAACTCTCAATACCCTTTGTCAATCTTTTCTTGAGTCGTAGATCGTCCATAGATCTTACCCTCATGTTATCTTTTCTTGGATCACAGATCATCCATAGATCTTACCCTCATGTTGTTGTACCCCAATTTCCCCCCCTAAGATTCCTCTGTCATCTCATACCATCACAATGCAACAAGATCATGCATTAGGGTTTGAGTACTTCTTCTACGGTGTTTTATCTTTAAGTTTTCTCTTGAGAGATCACCAAGCACCTTGAATCGGGTATCTTTTATATATGTACTTTATATTTTAATGACCTCTAACCAAAATCCAAAAATATGTTTTGTTTATTTTGTTTCTTGTAAGACAGGGTTTGCAATCAAGAAATTCAGGTGATGACTCTCCGATTAGGGTTGTGGTTTGTTCTGGCCAAAGATGGTTCCCAAAAAAAAACTATGTTTCATAGTGGTGATCTATAATCTTAGGTCATATTATCCTCAAGCTTCATTCAGCATAGTTAAAGCGAGTTTGGTGGCTTAATTCTCAAGACTCTTCGAGATAGGTTCATGTGTTTATTTCTAGGCCTTCTTCGACGAGTAATCTCAAATTCTGACAAGTGTGAACATGGTTTCATCAGGATTTCGTCATCTCAAGTTCTTATGTGATTAAGAGTGCCCCGGGTTGTTGAAGAAAGACAAAGTCTGCACTTAATTCAAAGTTGGTTGACTGAAAGTGAACGTTTGCAAGTTCGAGTTCAAATAGTCATAACTCCTTCATTATTCATTATTTTTGGTCGATTCTTTGAGCATATGAATCTCTTTGATGTCATCTCTGATTTCTATTTACAAGTCAAGAGCTAATTATGTGTAGAAGGTCATCAAAAGTTTGAGTATATTAGAGGGTATTTCGTGACTTTGAACTAAATTCAAATGACTTTCGTCCAACTTCTGAGGATCATAATTCTTTTAATTTTCCTCATTTTGGGGTGTCTCTTTTTGCACGGTGTCTACAATGGCGCTATCTAGAAGATTTCTTAAATGAGCAAGAGCAAGTTGTGCTTAAAAGCTCATGAATTTTATTGGAACGTTTTAGGTCATTTTTTACCTATAATGTTCTTAAACTCTAAATTTCAATTCGTATTACTAATTTTCTAATTCCATGATTCTTTGCCTCAAAGCCTTATTTGTGTGTTGAGATTATTTATCATCAAGTAAAGATCCATGGTACAAGATTGTTGTATTTGAGAAATTATAGGCAATAGGTTTAAGATATAATTCAAGTTTTATTTTCAAGATCAAGAGATGGAAAGAAAAGTTAGTGGTCATGTGTGAAAAAAAAAGAAATTACAAGACATTAACTTTGGTGTAAGGCATTATTCAAAAGCCTATTCATTCCTATTCAAATGTCATTTGAAAATTTCAAAAAAAAAAACTCAAGATCATTATTCCAAGTTCATAATTCAAGGTATTCTTATGCAACATCATTCGATTTTTCAAGATTGCTTAAGTTTCAAAGCCTTATTCAAAATTCAACTTCTCAAGGCATTCCTCAAGAAAATTCAAGATCTCTTTGGCCTAATCATTGAGAGACTCATCATGTTACAAGAGACCTATTCCTCAAGAAAATTCAAGATCTCTTTGGCCTAATCATTGAGAGACTCATCATGTTACAAGAGGCCTATTCCGTGATGTTCAAGAGATTCAAGCTTCAAATTCAAAAGGCGGAGAGAAATTCTTTTGCTTTCATGAGCTCACAAGAATCTATAAATTCCACAAAGGCCATTGCTAAGGAAGAAAATCTCATTCAACTCAAGGCTTTAGTTCAAACTTTAAAGTTACAAATTCAAACAAAAGAGCCAATTTCCAATGCTTACACCATTCTATTCATCACCTCAAATTTCTATGCAAGTTTCAAAAAAAGGAAGTTAAAAAAGTTACCAAGAACATTCAAGTTGCACCATTTCTTCGCAAAGAATACAAGTTCTTTTGCAAGTTTCCAATTTCACCATTCATGTTACAAGTATAATTCAAGAAGATTTCAAATCCAAAATTTCAAGTTACATCTTTACAAATATCTAAGAAAATTAGAAGATCACAAGAGCTCCATATTTCAATTCAAGGCATGCTTCTTGTACAAGAACCAAAGTTTCATTCAAATATTTTCACTTCAAGAGCATTCAAATTCAAATTCGCCAAGGCAAGCATTAGTACATCATTAGATTTTTCAATGCTATATTGAAAATCATTTCACAAAGATTACAAAGAAGTTTTGGCTTCTAAAAACTACAATGACCTACTATTCCTAAACCTAAATTGCAAATGGCCTTCAACACATACAAGTATTCAAAATCTTCACTAGTGCCACATGAAGTTCAAGACCTCCATGAGAACTAAGCTCCAAGAACTCTTGATGATGTTTTCCTCTCTTCCTTCTCCAATCATTATAGCTTCATGTGCTCAAGTACTCATTCACATGTCACAAAAAAAACTTTGGTTAACATACATGTCCATTGGCCATACAAATCAAAAGTTCATCTTAGCGTATTCAAGAATCCACCATTTTCCATGATAGTCTTGTGCGCAGCTCAACAATGTATCATCACATGAAAAGAACAAAAAGAAGAGAGTGCAGATTAATATTAATTATACGAGAAAATTATGAAGAACAACAAATTCAAATATTTCAACATTTTTTTATATCAAAAGTTGGGTGTCAGAATTTCAGTTATCAAATAACCCACAGTTTCGTCACAAATCCGTACAAGTGTATGGTGGACAAAAGAGGGGCCATCAGATTTCACAAGCAAAACATTATTTTCTGACATCTATTTAAGCTTCAATTCATCATTCACCCGGGAAATGGACATTTCAGAGACAAATTCAAAGAAAAAAAATCAAAAGAGAAAACAATAATCTCACCTGAGCTTGAAATTGAGACCGCCAGAAAGCATATATCTGCCGCGCCTGAGAACTCAAGCCATATGACCGGAAAAGCTCCCATCCGCCGCTCCTGAACTCCGACCACCACCAAAACTCGCCGGAAATCGCAGCCACCGCGCCAGAATCCAAAACCGCTGCTGCTTTTCAATTCCTCGACTACCAAAAGGTTGATAATCCTTTGAATACACCGATTTCACCCTTAGAACTTCATTTCTGTGATTGTTTTGATTACTTTGAACTAAAAACTTTTTAAACTTCTTTTGTAGATCTTGTCTCCCTCTTTGGTTTTCTGAAAAATTTGAATTGATATTTGAAATCAGGAGATAGAAAGGAATCGGAATACATAAAACATTTTCGAAAAAATCGAACTCCACGGTGTCGTCCCCAGGCCTCCACCGTGAGCACCACCGTGTATGTTTTCTCCGGTCGCCTTTGCTTCCTCTTAAACCATGCTGTTTTTTTCTTGTTTTGTTATTTGAAAATGATAATGATATTTTTGAGAAAAGAAGGAACATGTTTGAGAAAAATGATAATGAGAAAAATCTGATTCCATGCTTACATTTCTACAGTAATATGGCGTGCCTCTCGATCTAGTCCTTTGAATGTGATTACTGTATCAGAGTTGACTAGATCTGATGGCTACAATTTTCTCTATTTTAATTTCTTTTATTATTTGATTTTAGTTTTGTTTTAACTTCTAAAAAATCACAACAAATTCAATTTTCTTTCAGAAATTTTGAAAAAATTCACAAAATTCATTTATCTCTTTTCTGATTTAGGATTTTTATTTTGGAATTTAATTTTGATTTTTGCTATTTTTAATCATTTTTTATTCATTTGAGTTATTTTTAATTAATTTAAAAATATTTTTCTGTTTTCAAAAATTATCAAAAACTTTGTAAAAATATTTGAGATTATTTCTGACTTTTATATGGTTTGTTTTAATTTTTATTTGATGCTTTAAATATAGTTTGTTATTTTGTCTTTTATTTTCATTAAAAAACAATTTAAAAAATCAATTTTCTCATTCTATTTTGATTGTTAAATGCAATTTTTTTTATATATATTCTGGCTGATCTTGGACTATGTGAAATTTTAATCACGAGCTTTATTAACATCATTAGATCTATGGTGTTGAGTTTAACTCCACAAAAAATGGACGAATAATTTTAATAATAGATTGATTAAATTCTTTGGTTCAGATGTGGAATTCAATTCTTGTTCGTCTTCTCCCTTTTCTTATTATTGCATTGTGCTACATGTTGTTATAGGATGATTTATATACCATCTCTCTAAATATATGGTACATAGATTGCTATTGACCGACCTCAAAATAGGCGCAACTTCTTTATAAGTCTACTTACGATTGCTTAACATAACGCTAAATTTTATCCCGATTCGAGAAATGATCACTCGTGGCCTAAATCCATGTTTGCAAGCCCAAGTATGTTAATCTGAAACCTTTGATCCAATAACCTTGAGATTCATTGTTATGAGACTTTGGTCTTATCAATCCTCTAATGAATCTTCATAAGCTTTGGTCTAAGTGAATCACTTAAACATCATTGATCATTTATTGTCGCCTCGAGAATTTGAAATGAATGATATACTTGACAAAAAATAAATGAAACTTGTTGTTGAGAGGCTTTGATTTTGTCAATCTTCTAACGAGTTTTTAAATGCAAGTTTCAATATAGTCATTCAACTAACCTCTAATTTCTAACTTATTAACAATTGACTTTTATTTCTATGCTTTTACGTTATGCTTTTACTTTAAGCACCATTTATTTTAGCATTTACATTTCATGCTATTTTCATCTTTGTTCATTTGAGCTTTCATTTTCTTTTTGAAGACACCTAATAACCAACTTGAACTATAAAAAACTTTAATGTTACCTGGACTATTTGGTTACTATCTTTGGCATTGGGGTTATGGACTTAGGAGTAGAGACCTTGACCTACCTTGAGACCTGGTGACTACTATTGCTATTTTGTCTGGAGTTCTTGGGGTTTACCGCAAGACATTGTGTTATTTGTTTTTATTGTGTGCAGGTTATTCTGATTATATGCTTCGTCTGTGATTGAGAATTCATCTGTATACAACTGTTACTTTGCCCAATTTTTTTTGAAGACTCAGTGCCTTTGAAGCCTGGTTTTTCTTAAGAGGTTTATTATCCTTGCTTGTTTGGTTTCAATCCAAAGGATGAGAATTCTACATTGACTCATTAAGTCAAGTGTTGACCCCTTATTGGTTAGTGATTCTTTTCCCTAGCTTTTACCTGATGCTTTAGGATAGTCCCTTCATCTCCTCCCATATTCTTTAATTTCAAAAATCCTCTCCCTCCTTTCAAAACTATTCTTGTTTTTAAACTTGAACCGCTTTCGCAATAAACTTGGATTTACGTTCATGCATTTTCAAAAAAAATCTTAATCAAACTTTAAACAACTTAATCATACTTTGACATTTGTGTGAGAAAACTAAAAGTCATTCAAATCATTTTGCCACTTTGGATTTTTATTTCAAACTTTTCTCAAAAGATTAGACTCTTGTCAATCTTTGTAGTGATGTGAGCTACTAGACTTCTACGATATGTAGTTAAGTGAGATATTTTCCACTTGGGTGCTGAGCGAGACTTTGTTGATTTTAAAATCCAAGCCATATCCTCCACTTTGAGATGACGCAAATTCTCATTTCTCATAATCGTGAGAAGTAAGTATGTTTTCCACTTGGAGATGATGATGATGTCTCGTCTCTTAAAATTAACCAACACACTTGTATTTTAAAATTCTTAAAGGTGAACTACGAATACCTTGATCCCCTATTGCATAGAAGGTGGTACGTAGGCACTAAAGGTTCGCAACCGCGACGGGTGCAAAAATTGTAAAAAAAACGTTTTTTCTCATCTCCACAATCTATTTTTTATACAACTCTTATAGCCAAAATATACAAATTTACAAAGAGGTTCATGCGGAGTACCATAGATGTTTAGGGTGCTAATACCTTCCATTTGCATAACCAACCCGCGAACTTAGATTCTCTCCCCCTATTTTTGGGTTATTTGCTCTTTTCTCATTCCTCTGGAAACAATAAAGCACAGTGGTGATTTTTATTTGATTTGTGCGAGTTAAGTCAATCCAATGACTTATTCTCAACATTTCTACCGTTACACATGTTATCTTTTCTTGGGTCGCAGATCGTCCATAGATCTTACCCTCATGTTATCTTCTCTTGGATAATAGATCATATTCCGATCTTTTCCCATTATCTTTACCTTTCTTTTTGGGTCGCGAATCATACATGATAGATTCTCCATTATCGTCGATTTTTCCTGTTGTCTTTACCTTTCTTTTTGGGTCGTGAATCTTACATGATAGATTCTCCGTTATTGTTGATTTTACCCATTGTCTTTTCCAATCTTTTTGGGTCGCAAATCCTACACGATAGACTCTCCGGTGTCGTCAATTTTACCCGTTGTCTTCACCTTTCTTTTTGGGCCGCGAATCCTGCACGATAGATTCTCCGTTGTCATCGATTTTACCCATTGTCTTTACCTTTCTTTTTTTGGGTCACGAATCCTACACGATAGATTCTCTGCTGTCATTGATTTTATCCAATGTCTTTAAGTTATCGTGCTTTTAGTCACCACATCATCATCAACCATATAGTTTCAATCACTATAACACCCATTTCCCTGAGAACCTTGTATTGTCACCGTTACCCCGTTACAAGCTATCACTACTCAACCACATTTATCCATCATAACCAGTTCACCAGAAAATAAATTTTCTTTCCCCAACAGATATCACAAATAAATAACACTTACACCATCTCTCCGGGACAAATTTCAGGTCTTGGTATTTAACCTTCTTCTACCTTAAATCATTGAAAGGCTGACGTCAATCTAACTTTCAAGTTTAAGACGATTAAATAGAGGCATCTGTCGTACCCCAAATTTGTCCTACCTTTTCACTTTTATCTGGCTTAGGCTTTGCATTTCATTTGCATCATTTTTATTAGGTCATTCACATGTCATCCCTTAATTTAATAAGGCAGTGGTTCAAAGCATCAATGGTTGTGCCAATTAGGGTTTAACTTTGGTTTGAGGCTTCTACATTCTACAAGTTGCTTTCGCTAGTTCCTCCTTGAGCACTGGAATCTGGAATTAGGTTTGGAAGTATGGTCATCCTGAATTTCCGTCTTATCAATCTACAATTTATTCAACTGGTTTTCTTTCCAAGAGCTTGGATAAGGATGTGATGAGTCTTATAAGTTCCATTATCTTTGAGGTTTTTTAGGATCAATAAAAAGAGACAAGTGAAAGGATGTCACATATTTGAATGAGAGGACTACAAATTAGGGATGTGAGCATATTCTCTAACTGATTGTGGCTTAAGGAGCAAGGCATTGTGGATTTGAAGTTCAAAATTTGAATTAAGGTTTGATTCGTCATTGTGGATTTCTTTCTCCTCAAGATACAAGGAAATATTGGAGTAGGGTTTATTTCCCTATTGTTAATCATGAGATTAGGGTTTCGTTTCAAAGAGCATTATCCTTCTATGCTTCAAGCCTCATTTATCTTTTTACAAGGGTATCCTTTTAAGGTTTTATTTTGTGAAGAGGGACTTCATCAAAGTACAGGCTTGTGGTTTGAGTTACAAAGTTTGAGTCATGATACATGTGATGACGATTGTAGATTCACGTTATGATCAAGGAATTATCATTGTCTCTATTCCTTGATTCTTGTCATGCAAGTTGATTCAGATTTGAATTAAGAAGTAAAGCAGAATTCGATCATTCAGGTGATGTTTTGAAGATTGGATCAAGGTTCATTAAGTATGCAAAGATAGAGGATTCATTCATGTGTGTTTTGTTTGGTATTCAAGTTACAAGGTTAAAACATTCATTATGGAATTCATTCAAGAGATGATGTTGCAGATTCCCATTATGATCAAGGCGTAGTCCCAATTCAAATCACAAGGCACATTCGTTCGTTCAAAGAATTCAAGATTCATTCAACTGCCATTCAAGTTCATTCATCTACTTCCTTTGTGAAAACTTTGAACAAAAGAAAGAGTTTTAATTCATAAATACAATTTCATTACATCATTCAAATTTCAAAAGCAAATTCATCCACACAATTACAAAAGAGGTTGAAGGAGTTATAAAAGAAATGCTAAGTCCATGCTAATTTGTTTCTAATCTTATAGGCCTATACTTAAACTTCATATTCCAAAACCATTCTACATTATGTTAAAACCAGCCCAAACATTTAAAAGAAACTTTACTGCTACAAGCAATCTTGTTGACCAAAGTTGTAGCTGCTGTCTAAAACCTCTCATAAAGCCAAAAATAGTCCAAAACCTTGTTGAAATCTATCCCAAATCAGTCCAAAAACCTGCTGCTACTGTTGCCCACAAAACTACAAAAATAACCCAACATAAACCAAAAAATGACCTTGTAAAATAGTCCAAAACCTGGCATAAAACCATTCCAAGAATTGCACAAGAATGTATCACACAAAATTACATTAAAGAAAGAATAAGACAATATACTAAAACAGTTCAAAGTTGTTCAAATTCCCCCCCAAAAATCACCTCATTCACACTATATAAACTCCCCTCCAACACTGCTCAAAAGATTCATAATCTGATACCAATAGTTAACCCATAAAACCTTCCAAAACCTATGGTAAAACCCTTCAAGGAAACCCTGCTCAAAATCCCTCTAAACTCTCCCTGAAACTCTATCAGAAAATCATCTCCAAACTCTACAGCAGCCAAGTTCCATGTTCACTCACATAAGCCTCCATCAAAAAACATGACCTGCAAAGAGAAGTAATAACTCAACTATACCAACGTAGCTTCAGACGGAAACTGGAGAAGAGAGATAGAATCAAGTGCGCTTCATAAGGAATTCAACTTAACTCTTTCAAAATTCCGTCGGAAGAGACTACGACATGTACCTTTCCTACATCATTCTTGCATCTCCTTGCTTGTTTTTCCCGAGTTGATTATGTCACCTTATTGTTATTTTGTTGGTTGAATTTGAATTTGAGCCATGTTGTTATTGTTTTGTTCTTTAGAGAGTAATTTGAAATTACTAAAATCTGAATAGAAGACAACCATAATTTGCTATTATCACTAAGAACGTTAAAACCGAAAAGGCAGAACGAACAATAAAACCTGGATAAAATGTGGCTGAGGTTAAGAGAGACATACCACTTGAGATGAACTGGATTGTTGTTGTTGGTTTTGATCGAGTGAGTGAGGAAGAGACGTGAAACGACAAGATCAAAACAGAACCGAGACTTGGGATATTTTGCGTTTATTATTGTTGCCATGTTCATGAAAGCCGAAAGAAAAAACAGAAGGAGAAGAGTAGATAAATCAAAGCCAAACCTCAACACCGATTCCGACAAATACCTCACATCACTGAAGCTTTGTGCGTTATACCAGTGTAATCCAGAGAAATGCTCGTCTTCATAGGTCACTTCTTTTTCTCGCACTCGATTTCACAGTTTGTTTTTTTTAGTTTCCATAGATTGTTGGTTCATGATGTGGTGTTCAAACCATAAGAAGGTTGGGTTTCGAGTAAGCTTCTTCCGTGACCTGATTTTTGAAGAAAAATATAGTATAAACGATGAAGTGGATTAAGAGGGTTGTTTCGATTGAGTTTTGTATGTGGTATATTCAAAAGAGAAGCAGGGAGAACAGAGGACCTGGATTGAAAACAGATGGTGTCGATTGGGGGTTAGATTTTGTTTTGTGTTTGATTGAAAGCCTGTTGAGATTTTGGTTTTTTTTGTTTGCTTTATAATCGTGAATTTGGGATGAGAGTGAAGAGTTTTAGTTTTCGGTTTGAGAAAAAGAAAGTTTGGGAGATCGTGGATCAAGGAAAGGATCCACGAGAGATTAGTATGGAGAGAGATTATGATTATAAATTAATTTTCTCTTGGAATTTGGATCGTTTTTCTTTTAATTTGTTAATTGACATTTAATTGCATTTTACAAGACAGGTGGCGGCTACACCGTGGAGGTCTCTAGGGTTTACTACATTAACTTATCTCAAATGGGCCATTTAATCTGAACCGATCCAATCCCATCTACCCATATGTTTAGTTTCTTTTAGTTTTCTGTTTTACTATTAACGAGTCAAGCATATTGGCTGCGTTGGTAAAACTTAAGAGTTTCAAACTAATGGTTCCGGTTTCAATACTCATAGGGACCATTTTTTATTTCCTTTCCCTTCTCCCTTGTTTTCTCCTCTTAATTTTATTCATATCACTTTTTTTAATTTGGTTTAATTTCTTCTTTAAAAACAACAAAATATTAGAGTTTTAATTCTTTTACTTTATTTATTTACTTCATAAAAATCATAAAAAATGTTAAGAACTTAATTTCTTTATTTTTGTTTGATTGCTTGGTTAATCTTGATAACATGTTCCCTTAAGTGCTTCACCGAATCGATTAAATTCATGTTGATCGTTTCGTGTTGAATTAGACTTTAAGATCAATCTATGCGTGATAAATTTAGATTATATTTTCCCCTAAAAAATTCAACATTAAGTCCACTAATTGCATGAAAACATTAGGGTAGACTTTCCCCTTAGACTTTTCTTTTGCTTTGCTTATTTCCTAATTAAAACTAAAACTTCTTTCCTTTATAAAAAAAAATCCAAAAACACTTAATCATTATTCAAACTCATTCACACTTAACAAAAACACAACAAATTAAAAAATCAAAAGGGCATGTTATCTCCATTCTACCATGACACAAGCCGTGTCTTTTGCTAAAATGCATGCGCTAACATCGCCCACTAAAAAACACCAACAAATCAACATTTTCTAGAAGAACTACGGTGTTCTGATTCCTTCACGGGATTTGTAGGCAAATGGTTGCAAGACCCTTATGAATGCACTAATAAAAACCATCTCATTTCCCCTAGCAAGTATAGTTTTAGATAGACACACCCTTAGAAACAAACAATCAAAATGGATCCGTTGAGTACAACGAATGTGAGGGTGCTAATACGTTCAAAGAATATACGCAATGTTGGCACGAGGTTTCTGCTAAAGTGGTACCCTTGATGGGAGAGCAAGAAATGAACAAGGTCTTCTCGAAAACTCTTGGATCATTTTATTATGAAAGGATGGTTGCTACTGCGCCAAGTGAATTCACTGAGATGGTAAGTATGGGTGTTCATCTAGAAGAAGTTGTCAGAGAAGGACGTTTGACAAAAGACGAAGGAACAAAGAAATCCTCACATGGGTTTTCTAGAAAGAAAGAGAAACAAATGCTTTCATTGAGAAAAGAAAGTTTAGGCCATCTAGAAGACATCATAGGTACCAACAAAAAGTTGCTTCTGTTACTCCAGTCGTCAATGTAGCTCCAACTGCTGTTGCCAATCAGAGACAACCTCCTTAAGGAAATCAAGGGCAAGGTCAGAGGAGAGAAGCTTTTGACCCTATTCTGATGAGTTATGCAGAATTGTTTCCGACTTTAATTCAAAATAAATTGGTGCAGACAAGACCTCCCTCTGCTATACCTTCACCTTTTCCATGGTATTACAAGGCGGATCAGACTTGCGTTTTTCATCAAGAAGCCCCAGTGCACAATAATGAAAATTGTTATCCCTTGAAGTCTGAAGTGCAGAAGATGGTAAGATATGGTTTTCTATCTTTTAAAGATGTTGGTCCTAATGTGAAAGATAATCCACTACCCAAACATGGAGGTGGAAATGCCGTAAATATGTTTGCTGGTTGTCCTGGGGACTTTCGGATTTTTTATATCAACTTGGTTAGAGGTGATTTAGTAAATATGCATGCTGATCTTTGTGAATTCAACTATTATACACATGACCATGTTGGTTGTAGTATTTGCAGTACAAATATCCATGAATGTGATAAAGTGAGAGATGATCTTCAAGAAATGATGAATGGAGGTCTAATCCACATAATAAGACCAAGGGATGAATATGAAGAAGAGGTGGATACGGTTTATGGATATCCTTGTGAATTCCAGATTTTTGATGTGAATTATATGAATGATGATCTAGTACAGTTGCACGCTACGTTTTGTCACATGGATGGACAAGAAGAACATCATTATGGGTCATGTAAGATCTTTTATATGGATGCTTGTGGTTATTCTATTGTTAAAAGAGGTGTTCAATTATTTCTAGATAATGGAACCATCAAAGTCATATGCAATAGAGATGATTACAATGAAGTTAATGTGATTAAAGATTAATCGGTTGAGTTCATGTCTGATGATGCATATGTGTATGCTGATGAGTTCCTTTCTTCTGATGAAGGTATGTTCTCTGTTAATGATTCTGTAATGCCTAAATATTCTAAAGTGGGGGTGAATGTCATTGTGTTGTGTTTTGATGTTCCTACTCCTATAGAGATTGAGTACCATAACAAGCCTGTTGTTGCTCCCGTGATTATTTGTCTGCCTGGTCCTGTCCCATATGAATCAAACAAAGTTGTGCCTTATAAGTACAATGCAACTATCCTGGAAGATGGAGTGGAAATTCCTATCCAACCTTTTTCCCATGTCGATAACATTGCTGAAGCTAGTCGAGTAACTCACAGTGGTCGTGTCTTCGCCCCTACCTTTCTAGGGGATGTTAATTCTGATAAAAAGTTTGTTGAGAAGGTTGAACCTAAGAAAATGGTAGGAGAATCTAGTGGCGCTGCCTTGGAAAAGGATGTGGATATTTCGTTAAAGATCATCAAGATGAGTGATTACAAGATTGTGGATCAGTTGTTGCAAACTCCATCTAAGATTTCCATTTTAGCCTTGCTAATGAACTCTTCTGCTCATCGAGAATCTCTAATGAGAATGTTGGATTAGGATTTTGTTAAAAGTGGTATGCCTCTGGATCAGTTCAGCAGTGTTTTGGGGAATATTACATCTTGTAATAATCTGAGATTTTGTGATGACGAGTTTCCTGATGAAGGAAGAAACCATAACCTAGCTCTCCATATTTCCATGAATTACAAGAATGAATCTTTGTCCAATGTGATGATTGACAATGGATCTGATTTGAATGTCATACCAAGGAGTACACTCAAGAAGCTTAAGTACCAGCGAGCTCCCATGCGCCCAAGTGGCATTATAGTAAAATCATTTGATGGTTCGAGAAAGACTGTCATTAGAGAAGTAGATTTGCCTATTCACATAGGTCCGCACTTATTCCAGATTACTTTCCAGGTTATGGATATTGTCCTTGCTTATAGCTATTTATTGGGACAACCATGGATCCAGGAAGCATAAGCTGTTACTTCAACTTTGCACCAGAAGCTAAAATCTGTTCGTGAAGGAAAGGTAGTCATTGTGAATAGTGAGCAAGCTCTGTTGATATCTCATTTTTCTTCCTTTAGCATTGTAGAAGCTGACGAAGCCGCTGCTGGAACTCAATTCCAATCTTTGTCCATTGACAATATAAGAAAGAATGATAATTCCATCGCCTCATTTAAGGATGCATATCAGGTAGTGCAGAAAGGCCATAGCAAGGTGTGGGGGCGGGTTATTAATCCTCCCGTGAACAAGAATGACATTGGTTTGGGTTTCTCCAAGAAGAAGGAAGTCATGAAGCCGAAGTCCGCCTTAAGTAAATATCAAGACATCTTTTACAATGCAGGCTATCTTCATCCAACTACTCTAAGGATTAACACTATTCTCAAAGATGAATCAGAGCAAGAAATGCCAAACTTCGTGACACATGGAGTCAGAGTCCAGAATTGGGTCATTGTTGATGTTCCTTCTTGCATTCACATTTCAAAGTAATTTGTTTTTTGTTAGTCTATTCAAAAATCTTTCACTCTGCCCAAGGTGAAAGTATTTGTAGGGGCATATCTGTTGTTTTGATTTTTAAAATCATTAATAAAAATTGTTTTTGATTCTAAAATTATGCCTCTATTTTCTGCTTTTTCTTGGAAAATGGTAATAAAATAATCCTTTCGAAATAAATAATAACTATAAATAAATTTGCATAATCACATGTTACATGTGTTAGTTTCTAAAATCAATCATAAATCACATGTGCAGATTAATTAAAAAACCCGTTGAGTACAATGACCCTGCACTCTTTCCACACTTTGAGCATCCTGTGTATGTGGCCGAAGAAGAAGAATATGATGAAATCCCAAAAGAGGTTTCACGGTTTCTTGAGTGCGAGGAAAGTACCATTCAACCGTATAAAGAGGCGTTGGAGATGATTAACTTGGGTTCAGAGGAAGATCCAAAAGAAATCAAGATTGGGGTACTACTTCATTCCAATGTGAAGAAGAGGTTGATTGAATTGTTGAAAGAGTATGTGGATATCTTTTCTTGGTCTTATCAAGATATGCCTAGTTTAGATACTGATATTATGGAACATTATTTACCGCTAAAGCCATAATGTCCACCAATCAAGCAGAAGTTGCGAAGAACCCACCCCGACATGGCATTGAAAATTAAAGAAGAGGTTTTGAAGAAGATGGATGTCGGTTTTCTTGTGACATCAGTATACCCTTAGTGGATTACCAATATTGTTTCAATACCAAAGAAAGACAGAAAAGTACGCATGTGCGTTGATTATAGAGATTTAAACAAAGCTAGTCCAAAAGATGACTTTCCATTGCCACATATTGATATTTTGGTTGACAATACAACAAAATTCAAAGTGTTTTTGTTCATTGACGGATTTTCCAGATACAATTAAATCAGAATAGCTCTTGAGGACTTGGAAAAAATAATGTTTATCACACCCTGGGGAACATTCTGTTACAGAGTGATGCCCTTTGGGTTAAAGAATGCTGATGTAACGTACCAGAGGACTATGACAATCATATTCCATGATCTGATGCATAAGGAAGTTGTGGTATATGTTGATGATATGATTGCCAAATCTCGGACTAAGGAAGGACATATAGAAGTTTTGTTGAAATTGTTTCAGTGTTTAAGGAAGTATCGTCTCCGCTTGAATCTAAATAAGTGCACTTTTGGTGTTCGTTTAGGAAAATTGCTAGGTTTCATTGTCAGCCAAAAAGGAATTGAAGTTGATCCTGATAAAGTTAAAGTAATTCAAGAAATGCCTGCACCAAGAACTGAAAAGCAAGTTAGAGGCTTCCTTGGACGTTTGAATTACATATCCAGATTTATTTCCCGCATGAGTGCAACATGTGAACCGATCTTCAAGCTGTTAAAACAAGATCAAGTTTATGTATGGACGGATGATTGCCAAAGGGCATTTGAAAGCATTAAAGAGTATCTTCTTGAACCTCATATATTTCTACCTCTTGTTGAAGGACGACCATTGATTATGTATCTGACTGTGTTAGATAATTCTATGGGCTTTATTTTGGGACAACAAGATGAAACGAGAAGAAAAGAATATACCATTTATCATCTCAGCAAGAAGTTTACTGACTGTGAGTCACGATATTCTATGTTGGAAAAAAAATGTTGTGCTTTGGTCTGGGCGACAAAATGATTGCGGCAATATATGTTGAATCATACCACTTGGTTGATTTCAAAAATGGATCCAATTAAGTATATTTTTGAAAAGCATGCTCTTACTGGAAGAATTGCCTGTTGGCAGATCCTGTTATCTGAATATGATATTGAATACCGTACTCAGAAGGCCATAAAAAGTAGTGTGTTGGCAGATTATCTTGCTCACCAACCAGTTGATGATTATCAGTCTGTTAAATATGATTTCCAGATGAGGATGTGATGTATTTGAAAGTAAAAGATTGTGATGAACCTTTGCCTAAGGAAGATTATGATCCTGAATCCCAGTGGGGTATGGTGTTTGATGGAGCTGTAAATGCTTATGGGAAAGGAATTGGTGCCGTGATTATCACTCCCCATGGGTCACATATCCCTTTTACTGCAAGGTTGGAATTTGATTGTACCAATAATATGGCAGAGTACGGAGCTTGTATCATGGGTCTTTAAGAGGCTATAGATCTCAGAATCAAAATTCTCGATGTTTATGGTGATTCAGCTTTGGTAATAAATTAGATTAAAGGAGAATGGGATACTCGTCACGTTGGCTTAATTCCCTACAAAGATTATGCAAGAAGATTATTACCTTTCTTTAATAAAGTTGAATTCCATCATATTCCCAGAGATGAGAATCGGATGGCAGATGCTTTAGCCACTTTGGCTTCTATGTACCAAGTAAATGCTTGGAACGATGCACCTCAGATCACAGTTCAACGTCTGGATAGACCAACTCATGTGTTTGCGACAGAGGGAATGCCAGATGAAAAACCTTGGTATTATGATATCAAGCACTCTCCCCAGACTCAGGAATACCTAGTTGGTGCGTCAAACAAAGATAGAAAGACATTGAGAAGGTTGGCAGGAAGCATTTTTCCTCAAGGAAGATGTGCTATACAAAAGAAATTATGACATGGTCTTTCTCAGATGCGTGGATAGAAATGAAACACACATGTTGATGCATGAGATCCATGAAGGTTCCTTCGGTACCCATGCCAATGGACATTCAATGGCAAAGAAGATGCTTAGGATGGGTTACTATTGGCTGATAAAGGAATCTGAGTGTTACAAATTTTCAAATAAGTTCCATGAGTGTCAGAATTATGCTGACAAGATTCATGTGCATCAGATGCTTCTCAATGTTATTTCTTCCCCATGGACTTTTTATATGTGGGATATTGATATGATTGGAATGATTGAACCCAAGGCGTTGAATGGACATCATTTCATCTTGGTGGCAATTGATTACTTCACCAAGTGGGTGGAAGCAACTTCCTATGCTAATGTCACCAAGCAGGTGGTAGTACGCTTTATCAAGAACAATCTTATATATCGGTATGGTGTGCCAAGCAAGATTATCACTGATAACAGCTTGAATCTGAATAACAAGATTGAAGCGACCGACAAAAAAACACAGAGCCACCATCGAACTTTATTTATCCCGAATGAAGGGGAAATATCGAGAAAACCCCAAGAGGATGGATAAGATGGTCTTGCACCCAAAAGAGAGGGTACGAAAGTCGATTATGCGAGGGAAAGGTATTAGCACCCTTCACATCCATTGTACTCAAAGGGATCCATTTCGATTGTTTGTTTCTAAGAGTGCGTCTATCTAAAACTATACTTGGTAAGGGAAATGAAATGGTTTTTATTAGTGCGTTCGTGAGGGTCTCGCAACCCTTTGCCTATGTATCCTGTGAAGGAATCAGAACACCGTAGTCCTTCTAGAAAATGTTGGTTTGTTGGTGTTTTTTAGTGGGCGACGTTAGCACATGCATTCTAGCAATAGGCACGACCTGTATTACGGTAGAACAAAGATAACATGCCCTTTTTTGATTTTGAATTTTTTCTGTGTTTTTGTAAAGTGTGAAATGGGTTTGAGTAATGATTAAGTGTTTTTGGTTTTTTTATCAAGGAAAGAAATTTTAATTTTAAAGATGCAGAAGGGGAAAGAAAAGTTTTATGGGAAACTAAAACCCTAATGTTGTCATGTACAATGGTGGACCTAATGTTGAGTGTTTAAAAGGGAAATTTCTAACGTAATTAATTATCATGCAAGGACTGATCCTAAAGTATAACTTAACAGGAAATGGTAAAAAATGAATTTAATCGATTCGTGAAATCCCCTAAGGGAACATTTTATCAAGACTAACCCAGCAATCAAACCAAAATAAAGAAAATAAATTCTAAATATTTTTTAAGATTTTTATCAAGTAAATAAAATAAAGTAAACAAATTAAAACTCTAATATTTTTGTTGTTTTTAAAGAAGAAATTAAAGCAAATTAGGATGATAATATTATTTAAAATAAAGTATAACCAAGAAGGGGAATGGAAAAGAAAACCAAAAATATTCTCTATGAGTGTTGAACTCAGGACCACTAGTTCACTCACCCAAATCCTTTAACACTACATCATGTTCACTCATTTGTTAAAATTTCCAAACAAAAAGAATAACAAGAACCAAAAATGAATAGACTGGGCTTAATGGTAAGCCCAACAAAACTAAGTTGCTTAATTTTTTTTTTGCAGCGAACCAGGTCGGGCCAGACTCGAATCTAGCTCTCTTATGTACTTAGCTAACCTAGAGGCTTCAACGCCTCATCTATCTCTCTTCTCTCTCTCTCTCTCTCTCTCTCGCTTAAATCGAACAATAAACAAACTATAAATATCCTCTCTCATCTCTCTCGATTCCAGAATCATGAACACTTCCTCTGTCTCCACACTAAAAATGTCCTCAATCATCTCCTACTCGTTATCTCTCTGCTCGCACTCTCAACTTTTCCTTTTTCAATTGCGTTTTGAAACGCAAATTCAATCCTAAAGAACCACGTAATTTCCCTTCCCAGTTCTCAATCCCGTCTGATCCCAAGCCTTCGCAACTTCTACGGTTTACAGATTGAGATTGGTTTTTGAAGAGTGTTCCGCGTTTGGGGTTCTGAGGTGCTTCACGTTTTATTTGAAATTGTGTTTGGGTATCTTCTTAGATCAATTCAAGTCAGAGCTTCATTCCAATCTGTGTTTTGTTTTGAATTTCTTGGTGACAAACCCTAGGTTTAAAATAAAAGCTAAACTAAAGTGGATTCGAGCATCCAATAGAGGGGTATGCATCAATACCTTAAGCACAACATCAATGTAAAGAGATTTTGCGGAAAAGAATGGAGGAAAAGTAATTTTAAGCTTACCGATGAGGCGGGGATTTGCCCCGGTCTAGGTTGCGGAGAATCTGAAGATAATGTAGACAGAAACCCAGAGATGCAGACTTAATATCAACGTAAGTGCTTCTGACTTCTCCTTGCGTATGATATCTTCTTCTACCTCGATCTTTTTCTTTGAATTTGTGTTGAGGCAGCGATAATACTATCGTTTATTGTTGAGCACTTCTGAGTAGATTAAAATATCAGTAGAGAGATACAGACTGGGATAGATGAAGAACAACTAAGAGATGGAGGGAATATGTTACAGGTTGTGAAATAATGATAAGTTGTGATTCAAGCTTATGTGTTGAATATTATTGTTGAGGGAATGATACAGGTTTGGAGTGTGTTTTGAGTTTGTGATTTTTCCTACGACTCTCTTTATTTCTCCCCCCTTTTGTGGTGTGTATAAGGCTTGTTATATAGGCAGATTGATGGGTGTTTTGGGGGGAAATGGGATGAATTTGAAAACCTTTAGTTAACTGTCTTATGGATTTTTAATACAATTATTTTTGCCTATTTTTGTGCAAGGTTGCAGCAGGTTGGACTGGTTTGTTACAACAGGTTTTTGACTGTTTTGTTGGGTATGCAGCAGGTTTTGGACATCAACATTTGGACTGGTTTGGGATAGCTGTAACAGGTTTTGTAGTTTATTTTGCACAACTGTTTTGTGTAGATTTTGGCTTGTTGTAGCAGGTTGTTTTGGCACAGGCTATGGCACAGATTTTTGACTGGTTTGTGGGGCTTTGTAGCATTATTGTGGTTTAGCATGAAGAATGCAAAGTACAATTTTGGGCAACGCACTAAGTTGATATGTCATAAAGATTTCATATGGTTATAACATGTAATTTTAGCACTTTAGGACTTAGGAATTCATGTGTTTGTGTATGGTTTTGTAATGAGACATGAATGGTGATGTATGTTTGTAATGAACCTTGGAACAAAATAGTGTAGAAAATGCAGAGAGAATGAATCTCGAATAAAATCTAAAGATAGATCCTTTGAATGAATCATGATGAACTTTGTTGGAAATCTTGAATAACAATTTTAGTCAAATAAGACATGAATGTCTTTGGTAACCTCTAGAATTTGAAATTGAATGAACTTGGATTTCTTGAATGATTTTTGAACCTTGAAGTGCATTCCAAGTAAAAACGGATAAACCTTCTTTCTTGAACCAAATCTTGGTGAACAAATAAAAACCTTAAGATACTTGATCAAAATCCTATTTTAATTCAGTAATTACTAATGCTCGAATACAAGCAACAAGTAATAATTAATCAATGGATCTTCAAACTCAACATCTTTCCTTTACCCTTGACTTAGTGATGAACAATCACAACACAAAAATCAATTATAAGTCTAAAATGTTCCAACAAATTTCATGGCCTTTTAAGCAAATTTGGTTGTCGATCCTTGAAGCAAACTTGTAGATGACATCATTTGTGATATATTGCAAAAAGAACCACCCTCTAAAGTATTCGAGCTTTTAATAATATTACACACATAATTAGCCCTTGACTTGTAAAGATAAGTTAGAGAGGATGTCAAAAGGAACCAAAAGCTCAAAGAATCACTCATAAATTTTGAATATCAAAGAAGTTATGATCTTCTGAACTTGATCTTGAAAATGTTGACTTTTTTATCAATGTGCTTTGAATTGATTTACAAACTCGGTCTTTTCTTGCATTCCCAGACACATTGGTGCATATTATGGACTAATGATGATGAAATATTGATTGTGCTTTGAGGTTAGAGACTATGCATTGATGAAGTAGACTTTGAGAACCAATGATTAACCACATTGAACACTTGATGGATTCAAAATCCTAGCTGAGGCATAATGCTGAGAAACCCTAATTTTGATCACAATAGGGAGATAAACCCTAATACAAGATTTAATGAGTTTGAATGAGAGCTAGCCTCATAACTTGATGAGAAATAAATCCATGATAACCATATTTCAAAAACTAATTCCACAGTCTATTGCTCAAGGGGGAACCAGGGAAATCAACTTTATTAAATGTAGAAGCCTCAAACCACTGAAAGGCCTAGCTTGCACGAGCACTAAATCTTTTGAACCAAGATGTTTTATGGATGAATATGCATTATGCGAATGAATCTAGTAGAATGTATTCATATGACATGAAAAGATTAAGCCAGCTAAAAAGTAAAAAGGGTAGGACAAATTTGGGGTATGACAGCTGCCCCTATTTAATCGTTTCAAACCTGAAGGTGAGATTGGCGCTAGCCTTTCGAACATTCAAGGTGAAAAAAGATTAAATACCAAGACCAAAAATTTGTCCTGGAGAGATGGTGTAAGTGTTATCATTTGTGACGTCTGCTGGGGATAGAAAATTAGTTTTTTGGTGAACCCGTTATGATGGATAAATGTGGTTGAGTAGTGATAGCTTGTAACATGGTAACAATGCCAATACAAGGTTCTCGGGGAAGTGGGTGTTATAACGATTGAAAATATATGATTGATGATGACGTGGTGACTAAAAGTAGGATCAATGACATCACAATAACTTAAAGATAATGGGTAAAATCGATGATAGTGGAGAATCTGTCGTGTACGATTCGCGACCCAAATAGAAAGTTAAAGACAATTGGTAAAATCTACGAAAGCGGAGAATCTATCATGCAGGATTCGTGACCCAAAAATAAAGGTAAAGGCAAAGAGTAAAATCGATGATAGTGGAGAATATATCGTGTAGGATTCGCGACCCAAAAAGAAAGGTAAAGACAACGGGTAAAATCGACGACAACGGAGAATATATCGTGTAGGATTCACGACCCAAAAAGAAAGGTAAAGACAATGGGTAAAATCGACGATAGCAGAGCATCTATCGTGTAGGATTCGCGATCCAAAAATAAAGGCAAATACAACGGGTAAAATCAATGACAACGGATAATCTATCGTGTAGAATTCACGACCCAAAAAGAAAGGTAAAGATAATGGGTAAAGATCGGCGTATGAACTATGATCCAAGAGAAGATAACATGAGGGTAAGATCTATGGATGATCTACGAACTAAGAAAAGATAACATGAGGGTAAGATCTATGGACGATCTGCGACCCAAGAAAAGATAACTAGAGGGTAAGATCTATGGACAAAATGCGACCCAAGAAAAGATAACATGAGGGTAAGATTTATGGACGATCTGAGACCCAAAAAGAAAAGATAACTAGAGGGTAAGATCTATGAGCGATCAGTGACCCAAGAAAAGATTGACAAAGGGTATTGAGAGGTGGGAGTACAATGTACTGGCACCGTGGCTACCTTGGTTTGTAGTGTAATGATGGATGTCAACTGGCTTATGATTTGTATGCATTTTGAAGTGTATGGCATAACGATCCATTTCAATGGATATGCTACGCGTTTGAGGATGCCATGTAATATGTAGCGATGATTACTATAAGCAGAGTGCCAAATATTAGGCTTATCGGGGTCTGTTGCCCATTGTCTTTGAGATACCAATATTGATTGGTGCTTGAAAACTCGAGAATTAAGTTATAGCTTTGTTGGGGGTTGAATTGTAGTCTTGCTGTGGAGAAATAGATTGATATGATTTTCCCTACATCCTAGGCTTCTTGTGGATGGCTGGGTAGAGACATAGATCTCCTAGAATTTCCCAAGTTACCTCAATGTTGGCAAGTCGTGTGCTCAACCGTCTACAGGGGGTGACGATGACATAAGCTAGGCCGAGGTGACTGTTACGACTTTATACCTGCATAGAAAAACAACATTTGGATGCCATTGCACTCCTTTGGGATGCCTTCATGTCAGTGTAACATTGTATTTCATGTCTTAGCTTGTTATTATTATTACCTTATTGCTTTCAATGCAATTTTTAATAAAGAATTTAAATCACAATTCGCATACGAAGAATAAAGTAAAAAGACATAACAAAGAAACTTTTTTGGTGAAAAGGAATTTTTTTTAATGAGATTGGCCTGTGAATAGGCATTCGTACATAGAAACAACTCCTAAATGAGGTAGTTCAAAGAAAAGACAAAATACAACAGGTAATGCTTTGCTTTACTTATGTATCCTTGATCATCCTAATGCTTTGCTTCTGAAGAGTAGTAGTTGAAATTGATCCATCCAATGTCAAGAGTGTATACTGTTATTCATGAAGATTTTTCAGACCGCAACCTCTCGCTTTTAGTACCTAATTTTTGCCTGGATCACCCTTTCGGGTGTTTAATCCACAATGATACCCATTTTTCCTAAGCCGCCCTTTCAGGTTTTCGACTTATGTTGCAGCAGTATAACGACAAGCAACAAAAGTTTTGGAAATATTTATCCGGGAATTTATCGTGTCCACAGAGATTGGTTATTAAATTGTCGTTTGAAAAATCTCTCGTTAATGAGTTTGGGGATATATGGGTTTGTAAAGAAAATGTTTCAACAAAAAATAAATCTATAAAAGGAAAAAATAAGGAAGAACTTATCAGGTATGCATATATACTACTTCTCACTGACTTAAACCTATCATCCTGTTACACTCAACCTAACATTACTCATCAACTTCACTACGTATCACTCACAACCTAAGTTATTTCTAACCAAAATTGAGAGGCCTAATACATCACCTCGATAGTGATATCTCAACCACCTCGACAACACAGAAGTCAACCATGCTCGCCTGTGTCGACGATCTCTCAGAACGAAACAAACAACACGGAGGCTTTAAGCTCTGATACCCAACTAGATTATCAACTCTAAATCTATCTCTAGAGTTCAGAAACTAACAGATTAATCACCCTAGATAAGAACCTAAGCAGTATATGTCTATAACAACTTAAATCCCTAGCACAGAGCAAAAATCTAGGACAACAATCCACAAAGATTCATAAAGCAAGTTTTATATAACGCCAAGGGCGACAAATATACACTAGATAAAAAAAATATACATACAAACCCAACCATATAAGATTACATAAAGATGAAGAGAAATGAACTACAAATCTATCGGTTTGTTAGCGCTGATCTAAGAGCAATCCAACCCGAAACGTCCGTATGCAAGCTCCATAGTTGTTATCTAAGATAATCCACTACAAAAATGAGGTTGATGGAGTTGGGAGCATAAAATTCCCCAAAACCATAACCTAAAAAGTGACTAAAAATGAAAATATAAAACAAATCTCAGCAGAGCGCGCTAAGCGTCCTCAACGCGTTAAGCGGGCTGCGTGTTATTTACACACTAAACCGACCTAAATCGCACTAAGCGCGCTATCCACGCTAAGCGAGCTTCAAAATTTTCTCCTGCCAAAATAGTAAACGCAAGCAGAGCGCTACAAAATGCGCTGAGCGCCATTTACGCTTAGCGGCCTCCTGCACGCTAAGTAGGCTCTCCTGGACAACAAGTCCCAAAACTGATCTTTTATTTTGAAAACGCGCATCCTGAGTCGTGCCTTCGACACCTTATTCCTCAATGCTCTAAAATGAAAAAAATACCTACAAAAATGGAAAAACACCAAACGATACACTATGTATAGAAAAACACAAATACACAAACTAAACGAATTTACACAAAAGTCGGGATTATTCAATGATTTTACAAACAAAAAGTAGATAAGTGCAACAAAAAGTATATACAAAGATAACTACAATTTGCACTTATCAAACTCTCCCCAACTTAATCTTTGTTTGTCCTCAAACAAGGCCAAACAAATCAAAGAACTAAAAGTAATAAACCAAAGAATCACGCATCAACAAGTTTAAAAAAAAACGAAAAACAAATGCTATGGCTCAAATGAAAAACGGTACACACGAAGAAATATACTTACCACTAAACTACAACGATAACATAAACATGAAACGAATGCTAAATATAAATAATATGCCAAACATTCTAAAACAATACTAGTTCACAAATGAATCACACCTAGCAAATATAATCATCGTAGATGAAAAACACACAAAAATGGGGTATTTTCACTCATCCACAATCCGACAAACAAAAGACTAAATTATTCATTCATCTAAAAATTTACATTGAAAATACAAAAGCAAGAATCTCAAGGGCTTTTCAAGGTTGTAACGTGGCTTGGTTAACAAACAAGGGATAATTTCTAAGGCTAATCGAAACAAAAAATTGCCTAAATCTAAGCGAGTGACAATCCACCAAAGATTCAAACACAAAACTCTGATTAAACTTCTTCCGAATCCCAAATTTCACACCAAAGCACATCACTTATTAACACAACTATTCAAACTCTTTTTTGCTTTTCTTTTTCAAAACTTTTCCCTTTTTTTTCTTTCTTTTTTCTTTTTCACTTCTTTTTCACATTTTTATCTTTTCTTTTCAACCTCATAGCAATCATCCAATAAATACATAATCATTTTTCTCCCCAACTTGAATATAACCATCATCATAATGTGAATACCCCATACTTTCTAAGGCGTGGTAAAAATTCAACTACAAATAATAGTTAAGGGTTCATAAAAACAACAAAATCAACATCCATGCAAAAAGGGAAACTAAACACTCATAGACAAGCATTTAGCAAAAACAACATGGATATCGACAAAAAGCTCAAAGGGTTACAAATGATCACACACTCACAAGGTGAATTAACTTTTTGGCCAAGGGTAGTTGTGCTCAAAATGGAATAAAAAATGCCTTATCACTTTCTTGCATTCATACAATCAATACAAATAAAAGATTAAACATAATAAAATCAAATTAAAACAAGAATTGAGGTCTCCAGCATATGTGAAAAATGGAAAGCCACCTCAAAAGAAAGGGTAGGAACTAAAGTGATTCATAAATGAACACGTATACAAAAGAATGAATGGCATAAATTTTTTAAAAAGTCTAAGTATCATGAATATGCTAAGGTATAGAAAGTGATAAACACATACCTCGAACGTGTACAAAACTTTAACAATATCATTACCATGCATTCGCAAGTTGACACACTCAAACTTGGAAAATCACCAAAAGTGACTTCAAGCTATCGAACCAAAATTGAGTGCAAACAACAACGAAATAATTAATTATACTAATAATATTTACTAATACAATGCCTAGGTGGAAGTGGGAAAAAGACAAGCCAAGAAAAATTTTAAAAAGAATTTACTGGCTCTGCACAGCAGAACACGCTAAGCGGCCTGGAGCGCGCTTAGCGTACTACACCAGATGCAGAAAAAAGATAGCAGCATCTGGTGCAGTTGCTATGCAACTCCACCATCACCTACACACTCTATGTACAACAATTACAATATTCACAACATTAACAAACATAATTCCACAAGCTAAACACGACAAACTTGCGGAAACACATAATTTTACATAACAAAACAAAAGGGAAAAAAATGAATTAACAAGTTGAAAAGTGAAATTTAAAAACTAATCTGAGTTCAACTTGTTAAGACACAAGTCAACACATAGCAAAAATGAATTCAAATAAAAACAATACAACATGCTTATTTTACATCGTAAGCTCGACGCCTTTATTACGCGAGCTAGTAATCTTCTCTCGTCATGCCATGGTATTGTCATACCGCGCAAACCTAAAGAAACTTTCCTAGCATCCACACAACAAACATTACGATAACGAGACAATTCACAGTAATACGTGAAAACAAATAAAAACACATATATGCACAAATATCATATATAAATCAATGTACAATTTCTATACCACATATACATTAATTACAAAACTCAAAAACAAAAGAATCATCACAATGCGAAAATAATAGAACCAATCCCCGTCAGCGGTGCCATTTTGTGTAGCGGTATAGCGGCAAGCAACAAAAGTTTTAGAAATATTTATCCGTGAATTTATCGTGTCCACAGAGATTGGTTATTGAATTTCCGTTCGACAAATATCTCGTTAATGAGTTTGGGGATATATGGGTTTGTAAAGAAAATGTTATCAACATAAAATAAATCTATAAAAGGAAAAACTAAGGAATAACTTATCAGGTATGCATATATACTACTTCTCACTGACTTAAACTTATCATCCTATTACACTCAACCTAACATTAGTCATCAATGTCACTACATATCACTCACAATCTAAGTCATTTCTAACCCAAATTGAGAGGCCTACCGTATCACCTTGGTAGCAATCTCTCAACCACCCCGACAACACAGAAGTCAACCGTGCTCGCCTGTATCGCCGATCTCTCAGAATGACACAAACAACACAGAGGCTTTAAGCTCCAATACCCAAGTAGATTATCAGCTCTAAATCTATCTCTAGAGTTTAGAAACTAACAGATTAATCATCCTATATAAGAACCTAAGCAGTATATGTCTATAACAACTTAAATCCCTAACACAAAGCAAAAATCTAGGACAACAATCCACAAAGATTCATAAAGCAAGTTTTATATAACACCAAGGGATACAAATATACATTAGATCAAAGAAAATATACATACAAACCCAACCATAGAAGATTACACAAAGAAGAAGAGAAATGAACTACAAATCTACCAGTTTGTCAATGCCGATCTAAGAGCAATCCAACCCGGATCGTCCGTATGCAAGCTCCATAGTTGTTATATAAGCTAATCCACTATAAAAATGAGGTTGATGGAGTTGGGAGCAAAAAATTCCCCAAAACCATGACCTAAAAAGTGATTGAAAATGAAAATCTAAAACAAATCTCAGCAGCGCGTGCTAAGCGGCATCAGCGCACTAAGCGAGCTGCATGTTATTACACACTAAACCGACCTAAACCACGCTAAGCGGGCTTCAAAATTTGGTTCTGCCAAAAAAGTAAACGCAAGAAGCGCGCTACAAAATGCTCTGAGCACCACTCGCGCTTAGCAGTATCCTGCGTGTTAAGCAGGCTCTCCTGGACAGCAAGTTCGAAAACTAATCTTTTATTCTAAAAGCATGCATCCGGAGCCGTGCCTTCGACACCTTATTCCTCAATGCTCCAAAATGAAACAAATACCTATAAAATAAATGGAAAACATCAAACAGTACACTATGTACAAAAAATACAAATAAACACAAACTAAACGAATTTACACAAAAGTCCGGATTATTCAATGATTTTACAAACAAAAAGTAGATAAGTGCAACAAAAAGTATATACAAAAATAACTACAATTTGCACTTATCAACTTAGCGGGTTATACATTTTTCTTTCTTTTTAGCCCTAATTTTTTCCTAAGCCTCCCTTTCAGGTTTTCGACTTAGCAGGTCTTTTTATGCGTAGTATTTTTTGACTGAGTCTGAGTTAACTAGAAGTGGAACATATTCCCCATCCATGTCTGTCAGGATTAGAGCACCTCCTTAGAAATATTTCTTCATGACGTATGGTCCCTAATAGTTGGGAGTCCACTTGCCTCTTGGATCAGAGTGAATTGAGAGGATATTCCTTAAGACTAGGTCACCTGTATGGAACTCTCGAGGTCGAATCTTCTTGTCAAATGCTCTCTTGAGACGCTATTGATATAACTGACCATGAAAAATGGCTGCTAGGCGCTTCTCTTCAATGAGATTGAGTTGGTCGATCCTCGTTTGAATCCATTAAGCTTCATCAAGCTTGGTATCCACCAAAACCCTTAACGAAGGAATTTCCACTTCGACTGGGAGCAACGCATCCATACCATAGACTAGTGAAAAAGGAGTTGCCCCGGTGGAAGTACGCACAGAAGTTCTATAGCCATGTAGAGAAAAGGGAAATATCTCATGCCAATCCTTGTATGTTCTCACCATTTTCTGGATGATCTTATTTATGTTCTTGTTAGCTGCTTCGACTGTGCCATTCATCTTTGGCCGATAGGGTGACGAATTATGGTGCTCAATCTTGAATTCTTCACACATCTCCTTCATCATTTTGTTATTGAGATTCGACCCGTTATCAGTGATAATATTGTTAGGTGTCCTATAACGGAATATGATTTCTTTTTTGATGAAGCGAGTGACCACTTTCCTGGTCACATTCTTGTAAGAATCCACTTCCACCCACTTGGTGTAGTAGTCAATAGCAACGAGAATGAACCTGTTTCCATTTAAAGCGCTTGGCTCAATCTGTCTAATCATATCAATGCCCCACATTGCAAAGGGCCATGGTGAAGTCATCACATTCAAAGGAGTGGGAGGAATATGTTTCCTGTCTGTGTAAACTTGACATTTATGCCACATCTTCGCATACACACAACAATCACTTTTCACCGTCATCCAGAAATAACCTCCTCATAGGATTTTCTTGGCCATAGCATGTCCAATGGAATGAGTCAGAAAAGAGCCCTCAAGAATTTCCCGTATGATGGATTCTGCTTCGTGTCTATCCACGCATTTGAGCAGAACTGAATCATAGTTTATTTTGTATAGAACTTCTCCTGACAATAAGAACTTGGATGCTAATCTTCTAAGAGTCCGATTATCACAAATTATAGCACCTTCTGGATACTCTTGCTTCTCAAAATATCTTTTGATGTCGAAATACCACGACTTTTCATCCGACACGTCTTCGATTGTGAGACAATGAGTAGGGAAAACATATGCTGGCTCCTTGTAACGAAGGATTCTTATATTGGGCACATGATTCAGATAACTGACTTTGAACATTACTGCTAAAGTAGCTAGAGCATCTGCCAACTGATTTACTTCTCTACAAATATGCTCAAAGGTGATCTCATCAAAAGCGGGTAACAACTCTAATATGTAATCCCTGTACAAAACTAAATTGGGGTGTCGTGTATCGCAATCACCTCATACCCGGTATGCAACCAATAGATCTTTCAAGCATAATCAGATACATAATGAGTGGTCTCCCCGGAACTAGAGGTATGAGTATTGGTGGTTCTTGAAGGTACTGTTTAATCTTCTCAAAGGCTTATTGACAACTATCATCCCAATGGACGATTGATTCTTACGCAATAATTTAAAGATGGGTTCATGGGTAGTCGTAATATGATAAATGAACCTGACTACATAATTCAACCTCCCAAGGAACCCACAAACTTCCTTTTCATTTTTCGGTGCCATCATATCTTGTATTGCTCTTACCTTGTCGGGATCTACTTCAATTCCTCGCTGAATTACAACAAAACCAAGTAACTTTCCCGATCGAACCCCAAAGGTGCACCTATTGAGATTAAGCCTTAACCTAAACTTTCATAGACGATCAAACAACTTCTGTAAATGGACCAGATGTTCTTCCTTAGTCTGTGATATTGCAATCATATCATTCACATACACCTCGATCTCTTTATGAATCATATAATGAAAGAGAGTCACCATAGCACACTGATATGTTGCACCAGCATTTTTGAGACCAAAAGGCATGACCTCATAGCAAATGGTACCCTAAGGAGTTGTGAAAGCTATTTTGTCCATGTCTTCAGAAGCCATTTTTATCTGATTATAATATGAGAATCCATCCATGAAGGAGAACGCTGAAGACTGAGCAGTATTATCAACCAACACATCAATATGAGGCAACGGGAAATCATCCTTTGGGCTTGCTCTATTCAAATCTCGGTAGTCAACACATATACGTACCTTACCATCCTTCTTAGGTATAGGTACAATGTTAGCAATCCATGGTGGATAATTTATCACAGATAAGAAGCCTGCATCAAGCTGTTTCTGAAGTTCTTCTTTGATCTTCAAAGCCTTGTCGGGTCTAGTTCTTCACGGCTTCTGCTTTACAGGAGGACATTCTGGATTGAGTGGAAATCTGTGCACCACTATGTCAGTGTCTAAACCGAGCATGTCTTCATACCACCAGGAAAATATGTTAGCATACTCTCGAAGCAACTCAATGAACCCCTTCTTTTCTTCACTTTTCAAGGAGACACCTAACTTTACTTCTCTCTTTACCTCTTCAGTACCGAGATTGATAAATTTTATATCTCTTCAGGGACTTAAAAATATTCCCTACTATCCTCGTTAGCATGGTCAACTGGATTCTCAAGGATATTAGGAACCATAGCACAATCATTTTTTATGGAATCCGAGGCGGATCTGCATGATTGATGATTTTATGTTTTATTTTAGAAAGTGCAAGAAAATATTTAAAATATGAAAAGAAAAGCATTGCCATTTTATTTTGAAAAGTAAAAAGTAAAAATAAAAGACAAGGAACAAAATTTGTATGTGAACATGGAAATTTTATTCAATTTTAAATGGAGATTAAAACATAAGGGGCCCCTTCTACAAGCTGTCCTTATTCCTTGTAAGGTCATATGACTTAACAAAAATAGAAAATTACACATCAAGGAGAACAACTTCATGGATGTCTACGACAATCCAATTGCTGAACTCCTGGTCCGACACAATCTGATAGATAAATCTGGAAACATTTTCATCGTCACCTTCATCATCTGCTGCAAGAACTTTCCCTTCTTTTATCCTACCAGCACTGATGAACACTTCAGAAATTGGGAGAACCTTCTTTCCTTTAAAAGGAACCAAAATAGCTTGCACGGAGGAGGATGGATGATATCTAAGAGCATAATAACTTTTATTCTCAGATACCTCAATCACTTTTCCCCAACCATCATGGGGAGATCTAGCTTCCATAATGGCTTTAGCATCATTCAAAGAGGCCATGGGTGCTTCAGACTTATTACGTTCCACGACGGGAAACCTGTTAACAGAAACAATCTCCAGAGCTTGAAAGGGAAACTCATACACCTCGCCTTCCACTTCCACATAACGGTAGGTTGTCATATTATTAATCACTATATCTTCTTCTCCAAAAATGACAACAACTTTGTCGTTTACAATGAATTTCAGGCGTTGGTGAAGAGTAGATGTCACAGCTCCTGCTAGATGGATCCATGGGCGACCCAAAAGGAAAGTATAGGATGGAAGAATATCCATAACATAGAATGAAAGATAGAAGGTGTGGGGACCAATCTTGACAGGCAAGTCCACTTCTCCCTCCACAGGCCTCCTTGAGCCATCAAACGCTCGAACACTTAGGGTGCAAGGCCTTATCATTACCCCATCCATATTCAGCTTAAATAGAGTAGCCTTGGGCATCACATTGAGAGAAGAACCCATATCCACCAAAACTCGAGATAAAACTGTATCCAAACACCTTATGGATATGTGAAATGCTTTATTGTATGCTCTGCCTTCAACTGGGAGCTCATCATCACAGAAACCCGAACAATTTCCTACAATAATATTGGTTATGATCCCTTCAAACTAAGCCATAGAAATGTCTTGTGTAACATGTGCAAAACACAAAATCTTCAATAAGGCATTGCGGCGAGTCTCTGAACACAAGATAAGGGACAAGATGGAGATCTTGGACGACATCTGGTTGAGTTGATCAACCACTTTGTAATCACTTTTCTTGAGAATCCTCAAAATTTTCTTCTCTTCTTGACCTAAAGAAGGTTCAGGCTGGTCACCAATAACTTGCTTGCCCCTAGCCTTGGCTAGAGCATCACTATTGGTTTCTTTGAGAGGCAGTGATGGGGGAGAAAAGACCCTACCACTACGAGTCATGTTACTGGTTCCTACGATGTTGGTAATATTCTTGTCACCCACTAGGGGACACACATATTTATTCCCAAGAATATAGACCATATTATACTTCCACGAAATTGCCTTTGAGTTGTCATACATAGGAGGAATAGGAATTTAAGTTGTCACAGGGGTAACTGGAGCTTGAATCATTAATAGGGTAGAGGGATCCTGAATCATCAATGGGGTGCCTTGTGTTACCGAGATGTTCCTCGAATAATAAGGAATTTCAAAGACATCAATCTCTTCTTCTAGGAATATATTCTCTACCTATAGGACACCTTCATCCATTAGCTGTTGGATAGCCGTCTTCAAACTAGCACACTCTTCAGGTTTAGAGGAACATAGTAAGCAAAAATCATGGAGCTCTTGCAACACCTCATGCTTCAACAAATGTTCTCTAATAGTCCCCAGTGGCATCTTGATCTCATTAACCTTAGTTACCAGAATCTGCTCACTACCTTCTTCATTAGCATTGACTGTTGCCCCTGGGTGAGGAGGCATGGGATTATTCTGAATACTGGGACCAACAAGGTTGAAGTTTATGACCTTTGCATCGAGAAGGTCTTGAAATTTGCATTTAAATGCTCTATAAGTCTCAATGGTGTGGCTTGGGGATCCATAATGAAATTCATAGTGCACATTGACATCATATCCCTTTGGAAGATTTTATGGTGGTGGACCAAGTTCTTGTAATTGAACCAACTGACTGTCGAGAAGTTGTGGAAGAAGCTAAGCATATGACATCGGAATAGGATTAAATCTCCTCTCAGGCCCTCTTTGTCTCTGTTGAACTCTCAGACCTTGAGGCTGTTGATTCTGTTGTTGATAATTCAGAGGTGGTGTAAATTGTTATTGTGGAAGATACTGTGGTTGAGGAACGAAAAGCCGTTGTTGGGCCATCCAGGGTGGTGGAGTTGTAGCAGTATACACTTGAGAAACATATTGATTAGGAACAGCAGCAGGTGTTGGGAAATAAGGAAATCTAACTTGAGGATATGCATGAGCTTTTCCTTTGTCGATGGTGACAACACTAGTCTCACCCTCTTTCTTCTTAAAAAACCCATAAAATAGCTTCCTACCATTGCCAATATTGTTATTGGTATTTCTAGGGATACCTTGGATCGTTCCAGCCTTTATATAAGTTTCAACATGTTCTCCAATAATAACCATACCAGAAAAAGAACTAGAGGTACTACTGAGCATGTGTTGGAGATAAGGACCTCGTAGAGTACCCATGAACAAATTAATCAGTTCATGATCCAAGAGAGGAGGTTGGACCCTTAATTCTAGTTCACGCCACCTTTGGGCATACTCTTTAAAAGACTCTCAGGATTTTTGTGTCATCCCTTGAAGCTGAGTGCGGTTAGAAGCCATGGCGGTATTATAATGGTAATGTATTAAAAATACGTTAACAAGATCTCCCCAAATACTCACATGAGTTCTTTCTAATTGCATATACAAGTCCAACGGTGCCCCTGTCAGGCTGTCTTAGAAGAAATGCATGAGTAACAGTTCATTTTCAGCATAAGCTTCCATTTTACGACAATAGGAACGAAGATGAGTCTCTGGGTAGGAGGTGCCTTTATATTTTTCAAAATCAGGAACTCTGAACTTGGGAGGAATAACTACCTCAGGCACGAGGCACATTGCAGCTGTATTGAATCTCGAAGTCTTTATACCTTCTGTGATACGGTGGCAGAACCGACTGTTATACTAGTTTTGTATTTTTTGTTTGCAAATATCACGGTAGGCAAGAGTCGTCGTCGACTTTTCATTTATCCAACAAAGGAAAGGGTGAAAATAACAGAAAAAGACCTTTTTCGTGATTTTCTGAGTAAGGGGGGTAGATTATGGAAAGGGAAGGTGTTATCACCCTTTCCATCCGTGGTTTTCCGTGGTCTCTTAGGTATTTGCTCATTTTAGAAAACTGTTTTCGTGTTTGTGTGTTTTGAAAGATTTTGTTTGCTTTATGGTAACTCTTGTATCAGTTCTCAAGAGTGTGATAAAGCATTTTTGAAAAGAAGTTTGAAAGTGTGTAAGTGTAAAAAATCATATTTTGAGCAAGTACTTAAGAACTGTCTACCTACTCAAAAAAGGGCGTTCTTTTCCTCCTTTCTTTTAGATAGTGCTATCCTACTATTAGTGAGTAGGTAGCGCTATCGTTGGATGTTGAGGGACTATCGAAAGGGACACTTATGGTCATTGAAGGCAACATGTAAGGATATTGTGATGCGGTGGGAGAACTGACTTGAGGTTTTGCGTTTGTGTTTGCAAATGTTGCGGTTAGCAAGAGTCGCCACCGACTTTTCTTTTATCCAAAAGGAAAGGTAAAAAAAGCACAGGAAAGACCTTTGAGATGTTTTCTTGAGTTCGGGGGGTAGATTATGAAAAGGGAAGGTGCTAGCACCCTTTTCATCCATGGTTTTCCATGGGCTCTTAGTTACTTGTTTAGATCACTTGCTTTGTTTTGTTTGAAATGGTGTTTGGTGTGGTTTTGAAAGTATTTTAAAAAGAGGCCATTGTTTACGAAATCTTTGTAATGATTCTCGTTCGTAATAATGTATACAAAGATGTTTATCTTTTTGAAAATGTTTTCAATGTTTTGTAAGATGTTTTGAAATGTGTGTGTTTGTTTTTTAAAATAGCAAGGATTGTTTTAAAATGGAGCAAGTAACTTAGAAGCTATCTACTTACTCCAATGTCTTTCTTGTGCATTTTTATTCCTTTGACATTGTTGACTTACCATTAATTTGGTAAGCAACCCTATCTTTGGATGTAAACGGGACAGGCGTGGGTCATCGTATAGCCATGATAACAATGTTTCCAAGTATCTTAGCATTTTTGAGGGACCAAGATCATTTTTGTTTTAGGCAACCTTTGAATAGCGTCATCGAGGGACTATGATCTTATACTTGTTTTGTTTTTCCAAGATACTTCGCATGCGTAACATGGTCATTTTAATTTAGGCAACCAAGTGGGAGAAACCCTAAGGGTGCTTGTGTGCAAAGTGTATCATTTTCATGCTTTTGTCTTGCATTTAGGGTTTTCTATTTTGCTTTTGTTTTTGTTCTTGTCATGCAAAACCCTAATTTACTAATCATGGTATAAAAGCGATAAATTGCGTAAAATAAACTAAACTATTACAACAATTGTTATGGGAGGGGGGAATACAAATTTGAATGGGGATTTACACAAATATAAAGCTAAATATATATTATTACAACCAAATCGAAATTGCGCGAATTAAATAAATAATACAAATATTTAAAATGCAATGCAATATGTTCATGTTGAAAAATGTTTTATGTCTTGTTTTTGTGTAAAAGGATATTTAACTTAAACCTAAAAAATAAGGAAAAATAAATAATTCTTTTTTGAAAGGGATGAAACCCTAATTTTTATTTAAAAGAAAATAAATGTTCCATATTATTATTTTGTACATTTTTGTATAAGAAAATAATAAATAATATTATATATAAATATTAAAAATTAAATATGTGTAAAAAATAAATATTTATGAATATAAAAATGTATAATAAAAATTTTAAGTATTTTTAATTATATTTACAAGTTATTTAAGGAAAATAAACTCTATTTATCAAAATAAAATATTTTTTCATGTGAGAAAATAATAAAAAAATAAAATAAAAGTGTGAAAATAAATAAGTCATTTTTAGGATTTTTTATCATTTAGAAAAAATAAACAAAAGTATTAAATATAAAAAATTTGAAGAAAAATAAAAATATAAAAAGTTCAGCCAGGGGGGTGCAAATAACAAGTCAGGGGGGTGCAAATAGCAAAAACAAAAAGGCCCAAAGCATAAAAGCCTAGAAGCGCTTCATCCATGTCCTTGGTTCATCTCTTGCGCGCGTTTTCCAGTTCAAACTGTATCTCTCTTATGCTTGCACAAAAACAAAAACTCATCACATGAAAAATGTGGCATTTGAGCTCACAATTCTAACCATATAAATTATGTAACCTAACTCTTAAAGATCAGAGAGAATTTTTGAATCCCTAATTCGTGACCTAACTTTTTCAGAGTTTTCAAGCTTCAAATTCTCTTAGCACAAGTAATATAAATGAAAAGTAATGATATGTACAACTTCGTTATGATAAGGACTACATTTTTCCTTCACAAATCGTGGCTTGAGGTTGCCTATTCAGAGAGATAGAGTTTGAAAAAAATACCTCCTTCAGCTGGATTCGAGTAGGGCAATGTAGGGACTTTAATGGAGGCCTGATGATTGTTTGAGCTTCCTTGAACTTCCCTGAAGCTATTCCAATGCTTATCTTGCTTTGAGGATGGCTGGAACTCTCTGGACAAGTCAAGCTGCAAGCTTCCAAAGTGAAAATGGTGGATTTTGAAACATGGGTTACAGAACCAGGGTGATGGAGGATTGCTTTGGTATGATGTATAGAAGGTGTTTGAAATGATTAAACACAAAACGCACGAGCCAAATGAGAGTTGGTTGTGCTTTTGCAGAAATTCTGTGTTTTGGGCAGTTTTGTGGAGTTTTTGAGTTTTAGAGAGTTTCAGGTTCAATCCAAGCGTGTTGTGCCTTGTAACAAGTTTGCAAATATGTAGAGAAGTGATACAAAGTCAGCCCTTATTAGCTGTGCAAGCTCTAGCACCTTTTGTAACTTTTCTTGCATTTGAAGTAAAGTTGACAAGACCAATGCTACATGCTTGTCCTTGCTTGCTTGAGGGCTAATAAGGGTTGGTACACATTGCTTGAGACCTGTAGAATTTTCTTGCACCAAGGGGACAAGTCCAATGCTCAAGATTGACAAAGTTGCAAAAGTTCATCTTTATGAAAATGGCAATGTGAACTTTTTGCCCAAAATGGAAATGCATCTTGTGTAAAGCTTCAAAAGCAAAGATAAAGCCTTTTTCAACTGAGTTTGAATTTAATTATGGAGTGTGTATCAAGCTTAGAACCTGTAAAGCAAGATACAACCAGCATAGATTTGATTTGCAACTTGATGCTATGTGAAAATGGCTTGAACAAAAGTGAGAAAATGCCAACTTCCCTTCTTCGATTCTCCCGATTCAAAAATGATCTTGGAGAGTTCTTGGACATTTTGGAAATCTTGAAATGTTCTATATAATCCATATTTGAAATGAATTTTGAGATACCTCTTGGAGCTAGGTGAAAAATGTCCATGAAGTTGGGTCAAAAACCTGCCTAAATTAGGGTAAAATTTCACTAAGTTATTTAGTTCATGGCCCTATATTCACAAATTCATGACTTGATATCCAAGCATCTTTTGGGAAAAGTTTGTGAAGAAAAGTTGTAGATTTCATGGAGGACTACAACTTTTATGTTGGAAGTTTTCTTTGAATCAAAATGCATCATGGTGAAAAAGTGGTGAAAATTTGGGAAAAAATAAGAAAATTTTTATACTTAGAAAAAATTCTAAATTATGAAATTTGCCAAATTAAAACCCTAATTTTCAATTTTGAGTTTCTTGGTGAACACGTTTCATATTTTGACATATCTTGATGAATCATGATTCTTGACACTTGATTTTGACCAAAAAGTCAAAGTTTGACTTTTCAGTGTACAATTGACTTTTGATTAGTTGACTGCAAAGTTCATCTGTCAATCCAATGAACTTGAGATCTTTTAAACCATGTAATTAGGTCAAGATGATGCCATTGAACCCTTGAAATCATGTTTGAACTCAATTGGTCATTGGCTAGGTTAAAAATCAGAAATTGCTCTTTCTCAGTCAAAACCCTAATTTTGACCATTTTACCCTTTTGATGATTTGATCAAATTTCTTGAGGAGTTGTGATCCAAACTTGATCAAATGGTACATATGAGTCTAAAATGTTGATGTGGATTAAAAATCATGAAGTTTGACTGTAAATTGGCCATGATTGACTTTTCCCCCAATACAACTGATTTTTAGGTCAACTGTCCAATTGACTGACCAAAAATGTGGTTCAAGGCTTGAAACTTAACATGAACAATATTAGGGGTCCAAAATGATGTATGAAAGTCACATGAAGCATTGGTGGTCCAAAAATCCTTGTGCAAATTCAAACCCTAGTTTTGGGTTATCAGTGCAAGATGAGATGTCCTGAGCTGAGCAAACCCTGATCTTGTCTTGAGTCAAGGAAGTCTTATGTGAAAAATCTTGATAAATGAGAGGGAAAATTTTGGGGTACAACAGCTGCCCCTGTTCAATCTTCTTGAACCTGAAGAGTTATATTGGCGAGTTTTGCTGTTCGTGACTCGAAGGTAAAAGATGATTGGACACTAGAGTGCCCATAAATTTGCACTCGTGTAGTTGAGGGAATGGTCTTAAAGATGCCATTTGGAGAGGTGATATAATCTTGTTGGAGATGGGCTTGTAGATGCCATCCAAGAGTGTTTGCTGAATTGTAAGTTGTAAGTCAGAAGAATAAGTATCAGAATGGTGTCCGCGTCTGGAACGTATCTGAACTATATTTGGAGACTGAATCTGTATGAGCAATAGAATAGCATCCGTGTCTGGAGCATATCCAAGCTGTATCTGAACTTGAAATCTGAATAAGGGTCAGAATGGCATCCGTGTCTAGAGCGTATCTGAACTTGAACTCTGAATGAGTATCAGGATGGCACCCGTGTCTGGAGCGTATATGAACTGTATTTGAATGTTGAAGTCTGAATAAGTAACAGAATGGAATCCGTGTCTGGAGCATATCTGGACTATATCTTGAAGTTGAGGTCTGAATGAGTAATAGAATAGCTTCCATGTCTGGAGCGTATATGAACTGTATCATGAACTTGGAATCTGAATCAGTGACAAAATGGCTTCCGTGTCTGGAGCGTATCCATACTGTATCTAAACTAGAATCTAAATGAGTAACAGAATGAATTCCGTGTCTAGAGTGTATCTGTACTGTATCTAGAATCTTTGAACATTGTTGTGGGTAGCTGTTAATCTTATCCTAAAAAGGGTAAAATGTTAGCTGAAGCACAAAGTTATGATGCATGAAATGTATGATGCAATATATGTACTTTATCAATGTTTATGATATATGGATATAATGTATGCGCATGTAAGCTGATTTGCTGTATTGCTGAGGAAAATAAATCCTTGATTGCTGAGGATATGTGGATTCTTCATGTCTTGAAGTTGGAGAATTGACAAAAATCTGTTACGAGCAGTGCCATATACTGCTTGAGTAATCTGCTTGGGGAATCCCGAGAATTTTGATGACTTCTGCTGGGAACTAATAAGGAGAATCTTCACTCTGTTGGGGAGCAATGAAAACTCTGTGGGGAAAAAGCTTATTCCTGTTTGGAAAAAGTTCAGGAGTTTCGGTCGTCTGCCACTGTACTGGGGAATTAACCTAGGTTAAGGATAAACAGAAGTTAACTATTATCCGGTTGATTTTCGGGCTTCAAGACAACTTGCTGGGGAATTTGAAGAAACTGAATGGTTTCTGCTGGGGATTAAGAGTTTGAAGTTTTAGCTCCGTTGGGGATTAAGAGTTTGAAGTTTTAGCTTCGCTGGGGATCTTAATGATGTACTTTAGGGATTGCTCATGGAATAGCCTAAAGACGTTTTCCTATTCTTTCAACCTGTCAGTAATTGTTCTCTTCCATTTTGTTTATTTGTAAACAGTAATTATGTTCAAATGCATATGTTCACTAATGAATCATTGGACGTTTTTACAAATAAAAACACAAGTGTAAAGAAAAAGGCAAATAGTTTTCTGTACTTTGAAAGAGATATCTTTGTATTTACTTTGAATAAGTATTTTGTACAAAGGAGACAGTCATCCTAGTAAGAGGACGGTGTCATAAAAATAAGAGAAATTTATACACAGAAAGATAGCTATATGTGATAATCCCATGGGGTTCCCATTCTACTATAGCCTTCATATCTCCGAATATCTTATCCATTTGTTGCTTCGTCCGAAGATGATTGAATTGATCAGAAGCTCCGGGTTTGTTAGTGAAGAGATTGTCCTTAAAGTGATCCGACGAGACATAGTCATACGCTTTAATTCCCTAACTTTTGCCTGGACCGCCCTTTTGGGTTTTCAGTCCACTGGGAAACCCTTTTTTGCCCAAGTCGCCCTTTTGGGTTTTCAACTTGCCGGGTGTACAAATTTTTTTATTTTATCCCTAATTTTTGCCCGAACCTTTTGGTTCGCTGGGATGCCCTTTTTTGCCTAGGTGTGTCAAAATAGCGGGTCTCTTATGCGTAGTATCTTTGGACTATGTCTGCGTTCGCAGGGTGTGGCAGGTCGTCACCGTCCATGGTGGTTAAGATCATTGCCCCACCAGAAAAGATGTTCTTGATTACAAATGGTCCTTCATAGGCAGGAGTCCACTTGCCCCTGGGATCACTTTGTGGCAAGATGATGCGCTTGATCACTAGATCTCCAACTTGATATATCTGGCGTCTGACTTTCTTATTGAAAGCCTTGATCATCCACTTTTGATACATCTTACCATGGAAAACAGCAGTAAGTCTTTTTTCATCAATTAAGTTCAGTTGATCAAGTCGTGTCTGGATCCAATCGTCTTCACTCAAACCTGCATCTTTCATGATTCTCAAAGAGGGGATCTGAACTTCGATAGGCAAGACAGCCTCCATGCCATAAACCAAAGAATAGGGTATTTCCCCAGTTGATGTGCGAGCCGTGGTACGATACCCGTGGAGAGCAAACAGTAGCATCTCATGCCAGTCCTTGTAGGTGACTATCATTTTTTGTATGATCTTTTTAATGTTTTTATTAGCAGCTTCGACTGCACCATTCATCTTTGGCCGATAGGGGGATGAATTGTGATGTTGAATCTTGAACTGCTCGCACAAGCGGTGATCATATTATTGTTAAGGTTTGTACCGTTATCAGTGATGATCCTTTTTGGGATACCATACCGACAAATAAGATTCTGCTTGATGAAGCGGGCAACAACATTCTTAGTAACAGATGCGAAGGAAGCTGCTTCGACCCACTTGGTGAAATAGTCAATGGCCACTAGAATGAAACGATGTCCATTGGAGGCTGTAGGCTTGATCTCCCCGATCATATCGATTCCCCACATAGCGAAGGGCCAAGGAGCTGTTAAGACATTTAGAGGAAACGGAGGCACGTGCACCTTGTCTGCATAGATTTGACACTTATGACAGGTTCGAGAGTGTTGATAGCGGTCTGCTTCCATGGTAGACCAGTAATAGCCTGCACGTAGGATTTTCTTCGCCATTGTATGCCCACTAGAGTGAGTGCCAAAGGTACCTTCATGCAATTCAGCCATGATCTTTTCAACTTCAATCTTGTCCACACAACGGAGCAGAATAGAATCATGATTACGTTTGTACAGGATGCCATTACTCAGGAAGAACTTAGCAGAGAATCTCCTTAGGAAATTTTTTTCATTGATTGAAGCTCCTTCTGGATATTCTTGAGCCTCGAGATACCTTTTGATTTCATGAAACCAAGGCTGGTCCACTATCTCTTCGGTATTAATCTCGTGACAGTGTGCTGGTTCGTCCATTCGTTCAATGGTGATCTGGGGAGCCTCGTTATCCCAATTAAGTTTAAACATAGATGACATCATAGCTAGAGCATCTGCTAGCTGATTTTCTTCTCGCGGGAAGTGCTCGAAGGTAATCTGCTCGAAATGTGGTAGCAATGTCAAAACATGTTCTTTGTAAGGGATGAGGTTTGGATGCTTAGTGTCCCACTCTCCTTTGATCTGACTGATGACCAAAGCTGAGTCCCCAAACACATCTAAAGATTTGATTCCCAAGTCTATGGCAGCCTTGAGACCAAATATGCATGCTTCGTATTCTGCCATGTTGTTCGTACAGTTGAAGCAAAGTCTGGTAGTAAAAGGAGTATGGCATCCTTCCGGAGATATGAGTACAACGCCGATACCGTTACCAAGTGAATTGGATGCCCCATCAAAGAACAAGGTCCATCAGGATCCTTGTCCAGGTCCGTCATATGGCCTGATTTCTTCACAATTGTCTAATGTCATGATGTCTTCGTCAGGGAATTCAAACTTCATGGACTGATAATCCTCTACAGCTTGATGGGCCAGATGATCAGCTAGCACACTGCCTTTTATAGCTTTTTGGGTAGTGTACTGTATGTTATATTCTGTTAAGATCATCTGCCATCTAGCTATTCTTCCAGACAGAGCAGGCTTCTCAGAGATGTACTTTATCAGATCCATCTTAGATATCAACAAAGTGGTATGAGTCAACATGTACTGTCTTAGTCGGCAAGCAGCCCATACCAGAGCACAACAAGTTTTCTCGAGCAGTGAATATCTAGTTTCACAGTCGGTAAACTTTTTGCTCATGTAATAAATAGCGTGCTCTTTTCGACCAGACTCGTCATGCTGCCCCAATACGCACCCCATTGAATTTTCTAAGATGGTCAGATACATGATTAGTAGTCTTTCCTCGACTGGCGGCTCTTGTAAATACTCCTTGATTTTATCGAAAGGAATTTGACATTCATCATTCCATCTGACTACTTGATCTTTCTTCAACAATTTGAATATTGGTTCACAAGTAGACGTTAGGTGAGAAATGAATCTGGCTATATAGTTCAGGCATCCCAAGAATCCTCTGACTTCCTTCTCAGCGCGAGGAACAAGCATTTCTTATATCTCTTTGACTTTGGCAGGATCAACCTCGATGCCTTTGTTGCTGACAATGAACCCTAAGAGTTTACCGGACCAGACTCTGAATGTGCACTTGTTTGGGTTCAATCTTAACTTGTACTCCTTTAATTTGACAAACAGCTTTTGGAAGTGATCAAGGTGTTCTTCTTCAGTTTTTGATCGGGCTATCATGTCATCTATGTAGACCTCTATCTCATGATGTATCATATCATGAAACAAAGCTACCATGGCGCGTTGATAGGTTGCCCCGACATTCTTCAGTCCGAATGGCATCACTTTATAGCAGAACATACCCCACTGTGTGACAAATGTAGTTTTCTCCATGTCCTCAGGTGCCATTTTGATCTGGTTATATCCTGAGAATCCGTCCATGAAAGAAAATACTTTGTGTTGGGCTGTATTGTCAACCAGGATGTCGATGTGTGGAAGTGGAAAATCATCTTTAGGGCTGGCCCTGTTTAAATCTCTATAATCCACGCACATCTGTACTTTGCCGTCCTTTTTAGGCACAGGAACAATGTTGGCGACCCATTGAGGATAGGAAGTAACAACCAGAAATCCAGCTTTGAACTGTTTCATAACCTCCGCTTTAATCTTCTCTGACATGTCAGGTCTCATGTGGCGGACTTTTTGTTTCACTGGTGGACAATCTTCTCTTGTGGGTAGACAATGTACCACAATGTCTGTATCGAGTCCCGACATGTCTTTGTATGATCAGGCAAAGATCTCAACATAATCATGCAATAACTGAATTAGGCGCTCCTTGACACTCGGCTCTAGATTGGCACCCACTCATATTTCCTTTTTATCTTCCTTGGTACCTAAGTTGATTGTATCCAACAGCTCCTCATGAGGGTGAATAGCTCTTTCCTCTTGTTGTAATAGTCTGGCCAATTCCCCTGGCACCTCACAATCTTCCTCACCTTCGTATTCGGCTTGGTAGATCAGATCTTCAGAGTCACTGAAGGCTATAGCAGTATCGTTACCCATGGGATCCGGAATGGAAGGGTACCTACATTTCTGAGTGTGGGTGTGTGTAAGGGTATAACCATCTTAAAACAATAAAATTCAAAAGAAAGACAATGAGCACAAAAGGTTTATATGTGAAAAAGCGTCCATGATTCATTGAATGTCATATGAAGATGAAATAAAAACCCTTACAAATGGACCATTGTGCCTCGGGTAAGACACAAGATTTTTAAAGTGCAAATTGTTCGTGAATATTACAAGTCCAACAGAAATGTAAAAGATGAATTACTGAGATATGAAAGTTATTGGAATGAAGTCTCTAGCTTCCCAGTTGCGAAGTCCTTCGCTAACAGTAGGAAATATCCATTCTTCCAAGCTGCCATGCTCTTCATTGTCTTCTACTGCATTGACGCTTTGGTTGCTAATCTTCACAGGTGGCCCCCCAGCACGGGCACGGCGCACAACCTTCTGAGCAGTTGAAGTAAACCCCAAGCCAAACTTGTCTGATTTGTACGGAATGTCCGGAAGCTGCCCCCAGATGGTGCATCCCCCCTCTTCCACTACTGCCTTTGCATCCTTTAGAGATGACATCCGAGGTGGAGGTCTTGTGATCTTAGGAATCGAGGATACCGCCTTGGTCGCTGCTACTTCTGGAGAGACTTCTTCAAAATGTTGGAAAGGGGTTTCGATGAATTCGCCATCCAACTCTACATATCGGAAAAAATCCAGATGAATAATCATATACTCCTCCTCCCCATGGACAATTATGATCTTTCCTTGGACGGGGTACTTCAGCATCTGGTGTAATGTGGAGGTGATAACACCGACGTTGTAGATCCAGGGGCGTCCTAACAGACAGGAATAAGATGGACGAATGTGTAATTGAAAGCTTCTCAAGTCATATTTAAAGCACGTGTTTTGATGAAGACAACATGGACATCAACATTCAAAGGATGTGCAAAAAGCTTATCAACATCATATAAAAGTCTTGAAGATTATTGAAGAATTATTGAAGAATCATCAAAATGTCAAATGGTATAAATAATTCTTAATCTTGAATATATATGTTCACAAAAAAAATATGCATTCATAATCATATACATATCCAACATGTTTTCACTTAAGAAAAACTTTGTTTAAAATCTTTTTCAAAAAGAATTTTTGAAAATTAACTTTCAGGAACCGGTTCCTCCCTAACAGGGAACCGGGTTCCAAAACTTGTTCAAAAACATGTCCCTGGAATTTGTACCAGGAACCGGGTTGTACCAATAGGGGAACCGGTTCCTGCGTGATATTTTTGAAATCTGACTTATAACGTTCACTAAGAACCGGGTTCTGTCAGTGTCGGAACCGGTTCCTAGCGAACCAGTGCAACTTTTCTTTTGGTTTTTAAACATTTTTCAAGTGGTATCTTTTCATGAATGCATTGCAACTTTTCATATGAATTGACATGAATGAAGAGGTTCTTATGACTTTATAAAATGCTGCAGATTTTCTTATTTCAAAAAAAAAAATGCTTCAATTTTCAAATTAACAAAAAACCTTCTTCAATAAACAATTTTCTCATTCATTCAAATTTGAATTCATACTTTCATGTGTTCATAATTTTGTGAAACTTGCCATATACACTTTCATTAAATCATTACAAGTTTCATACATACATTGTGAACATTTATATACATTGTTTGAGAATTGTTTTTATCTTGAAGAAGAAGATCAATTGAAGATTGATAGTGCTATCCATCTACTTCAAATAAATCATTGTATTACTTAAAGAAATTATTCCCTTACTATCCAGGATTGTTGGAAGTAAGTGTTGTGATTTGAAGAGGATTGTTCTTCATTCACATTAGTGTTTGTTTGGTCTTAAAGGTGTTAAGAACCTTTGATCACACTATAGGTTAGATAATAAGCATAGTCTGTACAATCATTCTAACTATAGTGAAATCTCTTTCGTGTTGGAAAGGGGACTGGAGTACTCTCGGATTGTGAGGGGAACCAGGATATATCACCGTGTTCTTTACTTTTCCGCATTTATCGTTTTCATCACCATAATCAGGAAAAGATAAAGATATAATCAAAACCTTCAAACACTTAACCAAAAATAACTACCAAGCATTCTCATAAAACCGAATAAATTTTTAGAAGACCTAATTCACCCCTCCCTCTTAGGCACTCTGAGACTTACAGAATGTCCATCACATAGAAGGCTGAGTTGAAAACTCGAGTTCCCACCTTTATTGGGATGTCCACCTCCCCGTAGACCATCCTCTTCGAACCATCAAAAGCTCTCACCATTATCTTGCTGGGTTTTAAAGTCAGCCCCTCACAATCCAATCTGTCAAGGGCTTTTTTCGGCAAGACGTTCAAAGATGATCCCGTATCAACCAATACATGGGCTAGGGTTGTTCCTTTACACTCCACTGAGACATGTAATGCCTCGTTGTGTTTTCTACCTCAAGGTGTCAAGTCAGCATCAGAGAAGCCCAGGCCATTATCAGCTGTCAAATTAGCCACACAGTCCTGGAACTGATCAGCGGACGTCTCTTGTGGCACATGAGCTGTCTTCAGAAATTTTACCAGAGCTTTGGCATGTGCTTCAGAGCACAGCAACAGGGCTAGCATAGAGATCTTGGAAGGGGTTTTCCCCAATTGTTCAACCACATCATAATCACTTTTCTTTATTATCCTCAGGATTTCTTCCATCTCCTTCTTGGATGTTTCAGGAATAGCTAGTGGCTGAGCCTTCGTCTGGACAGGCTCTTCTTGAAAGTTCTTTCCTTTACTCTTAGCAGCGGAAGCATTTGTAGGGATATGGATTGTACTGTCTTTGTCGGTAGGTCCGCTTGCAGGTATAATCACTGGTACAAAGGTAATCTTCGGAACGGCCACGGGTCCAAAGACTGCCCTTGGAGGAGCAATCTCTGGAGAGAAGATTCTACCACTCTAGGTAATCTTGCTTGTTCCGGCAATATTGCTAATGTCAGAATTTTCCTCTTTGGAGCTTTCTTCTTTGGCAATAAGTTCATCCTGTTTAATACCATGGTAGTAGATTTCTCCACCGTAATTCCATGGTACTGTTTTATCTGATTTGCAAGGGGCCGGCCCGGGCATTGTAATATTAAGCAGAGTAGTCTTTGTAGCAGGTGTAATCCTAACGGGTCTTTTAGGGGCCCTGGAAGGATTGGCGTAGATGGTTATAATTGAAACTTCTTTCACTGGAATGGGTGAAACAGGAGCATTCTCAAACAAAATTTCTTGGTTATCCATCAGTCGTTGGATACCTTTCTTACATAGAGGGCAGTCAAATGATGAGGACAGGCAAACATGGCAGTCTTTGTCACAACCTGGGAAAATACTAGCTTTCAACAAATTCAACTTGATGGTCGGGAGCGGAGTTAACAGTTCATCCACGGTAGCAACAAATAAATCTTCTTCAATAGCGTTGGCATTGTGACCATGCCTAGGCATTGGTGCAGAAATAACATTTGGTTTCTCAGGCGCTTCAAACTCAACTTCCTTCGCATCTATCAGGTCTTAGATCTTGTTCTTCAGAGCCCAACAATTGTTGGTGTCGTGCCTGGACTTTCAGAATGGTATGCGCACCTGGCATTCAGATGGTAATATGGAGACGCAGTATTGGGATTCTTTGGGGCCTCTTTTAGAGTGGCCAGATTCAACTTCAGAAGACGTGGTAGAACTTGGTCTGGAGTCATGTTAATCTTGGTGAATTGCCAAACTGGCCTTTCCACCCTTTGCTGGTTAGTTCTTGGTTGGTCTGATGCAGGCTTTGGAATCATAACGGCCCCTACCGTTGGTCGGCGCTCAGTTCTTCCCTGATTCCTCTGTGAATAAACAACATATACTTCCTTCCTTCCGGTGAAGGGCTTTTTCACAGCTGTAGAGGTAGACGCGTCTTTCTGAATTTTCCCACTTCTTATACCAGCCTCCACTCTTTCGCTAGTTAATATCAATTCAGTAAACCCTGCAGAGGAACTCCCAATCAGATGATTGAAGAAAGGACCTGATAGAGTTTCCAAGAACATGTCCACCAACTCCCTTTCAGACAAAGGGGGTTGCACCCTTCCGGCTAGATCTCTCCACTTTTACGCGTAATCTTTGAAGCCCTCATTGGAAACCATGGCCATACTCTGAAGCTGAGTACGGGTAGGCGCCAAGTTGACGTTGTATTGATATTGTTTATAGAAAGCTGCTGCCAGGTCTTCCCAATTATGGACGTCTGCCCGTTCTAATTGGTAGAACCAATCAAGTTGCGTTCCTGATAAACTGTCTTGGAAAAAGTGCACCCACAAGTCTTTGTCGGAAGAGTGTGGTTGAATCTTCCTGACATATGATCTGAGGTGCATTTTAGGGCAAGACACCCCATCATACTTGGCGAATAATGGCACTTTAAACTTTGGCAGGATCACAATTCCTGACACCAGCCCCAACTCTTCAAAATCTAGCCCTGGTACTCTCTGGATTTCCATAGCGCTTAGTCGCTCTTCAAGGTGTTTGTACTTGTCATCAGCTGGAGGGTATTGTTGTTCAGATTAGTCCTCTTCTTCCTCTTCTTCTTCTTCTTCAGAATCTGATGGTACTGCTGTTTCTTTTCCTTTTCTTTCCCCTTCATCAGATGTTGTTGGAAAATCTAAAGTCCTTCTGGCTTGTCCCTGAAATCTCTTGCCCATTATTACCACACCAGCTGGCTTCTTCTTCTTTTTCTCTTTCTCTTTTTCTAGCAGAGTCTTCAGCTCCTCTTGCCCCTTGGCTAAGGTCATGAGTAACTATTGAAATTGTGTATTCTGAGCTTGCAGATCTTTGACCGTTTATTCAAGATCCATCTTACTGAAATCAACAGTAGAGAGATGAGGAAACTTGTTGCAAAGACCTGTTTATGTTTATGATGAATGAAATGTATTTATGCAATGCTTTCAAGGATTCGAAAATTCAAATTTGTTTTAAACAAAAAAGAAACACACATCATATTAATAAAATAGAATTTGAGTACATCAATGCCCCTTGGGCAAAATAATACAAAATTCTAAGGTAAAAATACATTGCGTATCCTCTTTGGTGCAATGTAGGTATTGAGAGTCTGCTCTTCATGAAGTAGCCGAGTGAGTTCCAAAACATTCTTCTCGCTTGCGTAGAATTGGGCTTCAAAAGTATCGCGCTCTCCTTCGAGCTGTATCCAATCCCTTTGTAGGTCTTCGAGTGATGTCGGCATGTCTGGATGTAGGATAGTGTATGGAACTTCTCCTTCCTTAACAGGCTCAATAATCACTGGGAGAATGGAGGGATAAGGCATCATAAGACTTTGAGCGCGGGTTCGTACCCACATGAGGTAAGGCTCAAGAGGGATGGAATTCTTGTGTCCCAAAGTCTTGCTATCCACCTTGTTTAGCATCCTCCATGCTCGGATGAATCTCTGGCGAAGTCCTTGATCGTCGTTGTCATAGTCGAAAACCAATCCTTGAATCAGCATATCATGTGGGCCATCCCTTCGGGCATAACCAAACTGTCTTAGAGCCAAGCACGGGTTGTAGGTGATGCCTCCCCTAATGCCAAGTAGAGGGACATTAGGTAATTCCCCAAAACGGTCAACAATGGTAACATTCTCTTTGGATCGAGAGCACCAATGAATATCTAAATGTTTAAGTGTCATTAACCTTTGTGACCACCTCAAACCTTGCTCATTCTTTAAGACTGATTGGGGAAAATGAGAAATAAACCATCTTGCCAGGAGAGGAGTACAACACATAATAACACCTCTTTTCCTCATTGTACGAGTGTGAAAAGAGTGTAGGATATCCCTAAGCAATGTAGGCACCGGGTTGCGAGACATGAAGATTTTGACAGCACTTACATCTATGAGTTGGTCAGGATTAGGGAACAAGACCATACCATAGATGAGAAGAGCTACAATCTCCTCAAAAGCTTGCAAGTCTAGGGAATTCCAACAGCTTTGGGCCTTCTCAAACAGAAACTTTGCCAAGAAGCCTTTGACACCACTTCTAGTTTCCCAATGAGTTGTGACATCAGATGAGTGCAAGTGCAGGGCTTGAGCAATCTCTTCTGGCATTGGATCTCTTTCCGTACCGTTGAAGGGTAGTTGATTGAGAATAGGAATCCTCAGAAGTTGAGAGAATTCTTCCAAAGTGGTCACAAGTTGATAGTCATGAAATGTGAAGCAATGGTGCAAAGGGTCAAAGAACTGGAAGAGAACCTTTGTCATATCCTCCTCTGTGTTGGAAGTGACCAAGTTGAGTAGACGACCATGTCTCTCGGTGAATGGAGAATTCTCAGGGATCCTTGAAGCTAGCTCCTTGAGTTGTGGAGGAATTCTTACAAGGTTGATTTGGATAGTTTTCCTGCGAAGTGAATCCATAACCTACAAAACAAGAACAAAGATGAATCTCTAAAATCCTTGAAATGGTTAGTGAATGCACATGATGCTCATGATTTCCATGATGTTATGCACAAGTATATATGTACAAGCAAATCAAACAAGTTCTTAGTTTAGGCTTGCATGGTGTTTCATAGGTAAGTACCCTCTTGAAGTTTAGTTGGCTCAACCTGTCCTAGTAATAGTAACCGGGTTCTAAGGAGCTCAATATCACTGGATTGTTTCCTTTGTTCATTGTTTCAGTTCAAGCCTCTTTACTGGCGACCGAAATATCCCAAGAAACCAATCCTCAATAAGTGTAGTATCGAGTATCTACCAACTTCGGACTGCACCAAAGCCGGTCATCTCACTACATCCTAAAAGGCCAAGTTGGTCAAGTAAAGGTTCTAGAAGTTCATTAGTGCTTCATGGCATCACTCAGCGGCCCCGAATTCTCTTTGATTAACTCAAAGGCTACCGGTACCCACAAATATGTCACACTAACATAACTATTGCTTAGACCATGTCGGTATACCCCGCACAGTTTCCACAACGTATTGTATTTACCTATAATGTTTCCCAAATCCGGGTGGAGGATTCAAACCCAAACAAAGAACCATAATTGTAAAGAAAATAAGTCAAACAATGTAAGCAAATATATGTGATCCAAAACCCTAAGGTAACCCCAATTTTATAATTTTCCCCAGTAGAGTCGCCAGTTCTGTGATGCGGTGGGAGAACTGACTTGAGGTTTTGTGTTTGTGTTTACAAATGTTGCCGTTAGCAAGAGTCACCATCGACTTTTCTTTTATCCAAAAGGAAAGGTAAAAAAACACAGGAAAGACCTTTGAGATGTTTTCTTGAGTTCGGGGGGTAGATTATGAAAAGGGAAGGTGCTAGCACCCTTTTCATCCATGGTTTTCCATGGGCTCTTAGTTACTTGTTTAGATCACTTGCTTTGTTTTGTTTGAAATGGTGTTTAGTGTGGTTTTGAAAGTATTTTGAAAAGAGGCCATTGTTTAGGCAATCTTTGTAATGATTCTCGTTCGTAAGAATGTATACAAAGATGTTTATCTTTTTGAAAATGTTTTCAATGTTTTGTAAGATGTTTTGAAATGTGTGTGTTTGTTTTTGAAAATAGAAAGGATTGTTTTGAAATGGAGCAAGTAACTTAGAAGCTATATACCTACTCCAATGTCTTTCTTGTGCATTTTTATTCCTTTGACATTGTTGACTTACCATTGATTTGGTAAGCAACCCTATCTTTGGATGTAAACGGGACAGACGTGGGTCATCGTATAGCCATGATAGCAATGTTGCCAAGTATCTTAGCATTTTTGAGGGACCGAGATCATTTTTGTTTTAGGCAACCTTTGAATAGCGTCATCGAGGGACTATGATCTTATACTTGTTTTGTTTTGCCAAGATACTTCGCATGCGTAACATGGCCATTTTAATTTAGGCAACCAAGTGGGAGAAACCCTAAGGGTGTTTGTGTGCAAAGTGTATCATTTTCATGCTTTTGTCTTGCATTTAGGGTTTTCTATTTTGCTTTTGTTTTTGTTCTTGTCATGCAAAACCCTAATTTACTAATCATGGTATAAAAGCGATAAATTGCATAAAAAAAACTAAGCTATTACAACAATTGTTATGGGAGGGGAATACAAATTTGAATGGGGATTTGCACAAATATAAAGCTAAATATATATTATTACAACCAAATCGAAATTGCGTGAATTAAATAAATAATACAAATATTTAAAATGCAATGCAATATGTTCTTGTTGAAAAATGTTTTATGTATTTTTTTTGAGTAAAAGGATATTTAACTTAAACCTAAAAAATAAGGAAAAATAAATAATTCTTTTTTGACAGGGATGAAACCCTAATTTTTATTTAAAAGAAAATAAATGTTTCATATTATTTTGTACATTTTTGTATAAGAAAATAATAAATAATATTATATATAAATATTAAAAATTAAATATGTGTAAAAAATAAATATTTATGAATATAAAAATGTATAATAAAAATATTAAGTATTTTTAATCATATTTACAAGTTATTTAAGGAAAATAAACTCTATTTATCAAAATAAAATATTTTTTCATGTGAGAAAATAATAAAAAAATAAAATAAAAGTGTGAAAATAAATAAGCCATTTTTAGGATTTTTTATCATTTAGAAAAAATAAACAAAATGTATTAAATATAAAAAATATGAAGAAAAATAAAAATATAAAAAGTTCAGTCAGGGGGGTGCAAATAACAAGTCAGAGCGGTGCAAATAACAAGTCAGGGGGGGTGCAAATAGTAAAAACAAAAAGGCCCAAAGCACAAAAAGCCCAGAAGCGCTTCATCCCTGTCCTTGGTTCATCTCCTGCGCGCGTTTTCCAGTTCAAACTGTATCTCTCTTATGCTTGCACAAAAACAAAAACTCATAACATGAAAAATGTGGAATTTGAGCTCACGATTCTAACTATATAAATTATGTAACCTAACTCTTAAAGATCAGAGAGAATTTTTGAATCCCTAATTCGTGACCTAACTTTTTCAGAGTTTTCAAGCTTTAAATTCTCTTAGCACAAGTAATATAAATGAAAAGTAATGATATGTACAACTTCGTTATGATAAGGACTACATTTTCCTTCACAAATCGTGGCTTGAGGTTGCCTATTCAGAGAGACAGAGTTTGAAAAAAACACCTCCTTCAGCTGGATTTGAGTAGGGAAATGTAGGGACTTTAATGGAGGCCTGATGATTGTTTGAGCTTCCTTGAACTTCCCTGAAGCTATTCCAATGCTTATCTTGCTTTGAGGATGGCCGGAACTCTCTGGACAAGTCAAGCTGCAAGCTTCCAAAGTGAAAATGGTGGATGCTGAAACAGGGGTTACAGAACCTGGGTGATGGCTTGGATTGCTTTGGTATGATGTATAGAAGGTGTTTGAAATGATTAAACACAAAACGCATGAGCCAAATGAGAGTTGGCTATGCTTTTGCAGAAATTCTGTGTTTTGGGCAGTTTAGTGGAGTTTTTGAGTTTTAGAGAGTTTCAGGTTCAATCCAAGTGTGTTGTGCCTTGTAACAAGTTTGCAAATATGTAGAGAAGTGATACAAAGTCAGCCCTTACTAGCTGTGCAAGCTCTAGCACCTTTTGCAACTTTTCTTGCATTTGAAGTAAAGTTGACAAGACCAATGCTACATGCTTGTCCTGGCTTGCTTGAGGGCTGATAAGGGTTGGTACACATTGCTTGAGACCTGTAGAATTTTATTGCACCAAGGGGACAGGTCCAATGCTCAAGATTGACAAAGTTGCAAAAGTTCATCTTTATGAAAACGACAATGTGAACTTTTTGCCCAAAATGGAAATGCATCTTGTGTAAAGCTTCAAAAGCAAAGATAAATCCTTTGTCTACTGAGTTTGCATTTAATTATGGAGTGTATAGCAAGCTTAGGACCTGTAAAGAAAGATACAACTAGCATAGATTTGATTTGCAACTTGATGCTATGTGAAAATGGCTTGAACAAAAGTGAGAAAATGCCAACTTCCCTTCTTCGATTATCCCTACTCAAAAATGATCTTGGAGAGTTCTTAGAAATTTGGAAAGCTTGCAATGTGCTCTATAATCCATCTTTGAAATTAATTTTGAGATACCTCTTGGAACTAGGTGAAAAATGTCCATGAAGTTGGGTCTAAAACCTGCCTAAATTAGGGCAAAATTTCACTAAGTTATTTAGTTCATGACCCTATATTCACAAATTCATGACTTGAGATCCAAACATCTTTTGGGAAAAGTTTGTTAAGCAAAGTTGTAGATTTAATGGAGGACTACAACTTTCATGTTGGAAGTTTTCTTTGAATCAAAATGCATCATGGTGAAAAAGTTAGGAAAAAATAAGAAAATTTTTATACTTAGAAAAATTCTAAGTTATGAAAATTTCCAAATTAAAACCCTAATTTTCAATTTTGAGTTTCTTGGTGAAAAAGTTTCATATTTTGACCTATCTTGATGAATCATGACTCTTGGCACTTGATTTTGACCAAAAAATTAAAAGTTTGACTTTTCAATGCACATTTGACTTTTGATCAGTTGACTGCAAAATTCATCTGTCAATCCAATGAACTTGAGATCTTTTGAACCATGTAATTAGGTAAAGATGATGCCATTTAACCCTAGAAATCATGTTTGAACTAAATTGGTCATTGGCTAGGTTAAAAATCAGAAATTGCTCTTTCTCAGTCAAAACCCTAATTTTGACCATTTTGCCCTTTTGATGATTTGATCAAATTTCTTGAGGAGTTGTGATCCAAACTTGATAAAATGGTACATATGAGTCTAAAATGTTGATGTGGATAAAAAATCATGAAGTTTGACTGTAAATTGGCCATGATTGACTTTTTCCCCAATACAACTGATTTTTAGGTCAACTGTCCAATTGACTGACCAAAAATGTGGTTCAAGGCTTGAAACTTAACATGAACAATCTTAGGGGTCCAAAATGATGTATGAAAGTCACATGAAGCATTGGTGGTCCAAAAATACTTGTGTAAATTCAAACCCTAGTTTTGGGTTATCAGTGCAAGATGAGATGTCCTGAGCTGAGCAAACTCTGATCTTGTCTTGAGTCAAGGAAGTCTTGTGTGAAAAATATTGATAAATGAGAGGGAAAATTTTGGGGTACAACAGCTGCCCCTGTTCAATCTTCTTGAACCTGAAGAGTTAGATTGGTGAGTTTTGCCGTTCGTGACTCGAAGGTAAAAGATGATTGGACACTAGAGTGCCCATAAATTTGCACTCGTGTAGTTGAGGGAATGGGCTTAAAGATGCCATTTGGAGAGGTGATAGAATCTTGTTGGAGATGGGCTTGTAGATTCCATCCAAGAGTGTTTGCTGAATTGTAAGTTGTAAGTCAGAAGAATAAGTATGAGAATGGTGTCCGCGTCTGGAACGTATCTGAACTATATTTGGAGAGTGAATCTGTATGAGCAATAGAATAACGTCCATGTCTGGAGTGTATCCGAGCTGTATCTGAACTCGAAATCTGAATAAGGGTCAGAATGGCATCCGTGTCTGGAGCGTATCTGAACTTGAACTCTGAATGAGTATCAGGATGGCACCCGTGTCTGGAGCGTATCTGAACTGTATCTGAATGTTGAAGTCTGAATAAGTAACAGAATGGCATCCGTGTCTGGAGCATATCTGGACAATATCTTGAAGTTGAGGTCTGAATGAGTAATAGAATAGCTTCCGTGTCTGGAGCGTATATGAACTGTATCATGAACTTAGAATCTGAATCAGTGACATAATGGCTTCCGTGTCTGGAGCGTATCCGTACTGTATCTGAACTAGAATCTGAATGAGTAACAGAATGAATTCCGTGTCTGGAGTGTATCTGTACTGTATCTAGAATCTTTGAACATTGTTGTGGGTAGCTGTTAATCTTATCCTAAAAAGGGTAAAATGTTAGCTGAAGCAAAAACTTATGATGCATGAAATGTATGATGCAATATATGTACTTTATCAATGTTTATGATATATGGATATAATGTATGCGCATGTAAGCTGATTTGATGTATTGCTGAGGAAAATATATCCTTGATTGCTGAGGATATGTGGATTCTTCATGTCTTATGTTAGTGACCTAATGATTATTTAATTTAATCTTGTCATGCACGCCTAATTTACTAGCAATTTATATACAAGCATATAAGAAATAGAAAGCGAGAAATAAAGTCCTACCTCTATTACAAGGCTTTGGTGTAGATACATAAATGATGACTGAAAAAGTAAAATGCGAGAATTGAAAACCCTAATTAAACTATTACAAACCGGGCACAGTTACATAATAATCGTATGAAAAATAATAACGTGCGAAAATTAAGACTAACCTACGTTCGAAACTCTAAAAGTCTAATTGTTTGTTAAAAATGTTTTTGGTATTTTAATGAAAAAAAAGATTTGAAATTTAACCTAATCTCTAATTAATTTTAATTAATGAAATAAGTCAAAATAATTAAATCAAATTAATTTATTTACCAAAATTTAAATTTAATTAGAAAAACCTAAGTCTATTATTTTGATGGTTTTCTGATTTTTATGATTTAAAAAAAGAGTAAACTAAAAAATATAAACTAAATAAAAAGAATAAATAAATTGAGAAATGGGCCCGAGGGGTGAGAAACCCAAACTGGGTGGTGCAGGCTGGAGTTTGCCAAGGCCCAAATCTGATGGCCCATGCTCACGCGCGTGATCCCGTGTTGTGCTGCTGGAGAGGTCTATCATGGGGAAGCGTTTCAGGGGCGCTGGATCTGGGGATAAATGATCCAATGACATAGATGTGATAGCCCATAATGCACGCCTAAGGATGTACAATACTGGAATCTGTAGAAAACATCAAGAAAATAGAAAAGCGTTGGACCTGGGATCGAACCCAGGTCCCTCTCTTCACCTGCTCACCGCTCTTGCCGACTGTGCTGCTTGTTAACTCATACATATAAATGAAGAAAAATAATATAATATAAATTTATGGCACATTCCAGGTCATAAAAATTTGCACGCGTCAGCAATTAAAGGACCCAATCAGATCATGGGAAACTGCCACGCCTGCAGTCAACACAACCCTTATTTTTGACTCAACAGAGACGCATCGGAGCCCTAGCTTTGGTCACCTTCTCCGACAGCCTCCTCCCTGAAACTTGCTTAACCTACGAATTCAAACGTTAGCCAGACCCTTCCCCCCTAATTCAAGGGTTGCGAATCCAATGGCATGGTCCTTTTGGCCTGAAACGCCCTGCAAATGATGCTATGAGAAAAAACGAACAACAACGGTCAACAATGGCAAATGGCTATTCACACGTCCCAGTTCATATGTAAGTGTATCAACCTGTTCTAAATGTTCAACTAGAAGATTCAAGTAATTGTAATTCCTCAACAATGCATGTAATTTAGAATACGATAGATCAAAAAGTAAGCAAATCGGTCATGATGCATGCGATGGTTTCAAGCATAAACAAGCATGGGAATCCAATCAATCTTACCCCGGAGATGTCTTGGAGATGATTTATGACAATGGTTTTCTTTGAAAGAGGAAGAATATTGCAGAATAGCTTTGCACTTTTTGTAGAAATTCTTGAACTTTTCTCTCTTGGTTTTGGAGGTATCTTTCGTATCTATTATATCTAGGGTTGTTGTATACATATAGTGAATCATATTAGGGTTACAATTGTAGCAAGAATTCAATTGATCAATGCTCCTTTAAAATATAAATATTTTGATTCAAATCTTTCCAAAAGAAGATATCCACTTCCTTTTCAATCCACACGGTTTTGATAGATGGCGATGATCACTTTGGTTTAAAAAAGATTTGCATATTCTATATCTTGCATATTCTTGCATTTATTTAGTATTTATTTAATTTATTTGATTAAAATCAAGACAAATAAAATAAAAAAACAAAATAATTCATGGACATGTTTAGTAATCCTTATATGCATCATGAACACGTTTGGACTCTAAAAATTGGGCCCAATATCTCAAAAATACAATTTTGTCCAATTGAGATTTCATGCATTTCTTGAAAATTGTTCAACTTGTGCAATCCTTATCTCTCTCATTTTTAACCCTAATAGGGTGTTCTTTGACTTTTCAGAGAGCTCAGGATGTCCTCTAAACAACCATTTTGGTTTCGTCTCAATTGGATCTTCCATGTTCATGTAAGGAGCTTTGACCCAAAAGGTGTTTTTGTTGACTTTTTGAAAGGACCTATAATGTCTGAGATTATATCTTTCCAATGGTGCATTTTTTGAACTTGGGGGCTGAAGAGAAGTTGTAGGGAATTGGATTCTCTTCAAAATGAGCCTTGGTGGGAAAATTTCTGATAAATTATGAGAAATTATGCTTGGTCAAAGTTTGGTTGACTTTTCCTATAGAAACCCTAATTTGCCATTTTTGACTTTTGATGAGTTAGGAGCATTTCTTGAGGAATCATGATCAAATGATTGATATTACTTCAAAATGTTGATGTTGACCAAAAATCTTGAAGTTTGACTGTATTTGGGCCACAATTGACTTTTGAACTAGTATCATTGATTTCCAGGCATTTAAGTAGTTGACTGAGCAAACTTGTTGTTCAAGGCATGAAATATGGCATGGATGATCTTGAGGACATATTAGGACATTGAACTACTATCTGGTCAGGATTCAGGATTCAGGCTTCACAGTGACTTGATGAGGATAATAAGGCTTACTGCTATCTGGTTGTATTCCAGGCTTCACAATGCCTTACTGGGGAAATGAGATTAAACTGTTATCTGGTAGGAATCTAGGCTTTGTAGTTTCTTAAACTGGAATAGAAATCAGAAAAATCTTAGTGTCGATTTAACTGAACCATAGAAAGATCTTTAATTAACTTTGACTAGAACGGAAATCAGAAGAATCTTAGTATTGATTCAACTGAACCAGACAAAAGTCTTGGAATATATTCAACTGGAATAAAAATCAGAGAGATATTAGTGTCGATCTGACTGAACCAGAGAAGGTCTTTAATTAACTTTGACTGGAATAGAAATCAGAAGAATCTTAGTATCGATTTAACTGAACCAGACAAAAGTCTTGGAATATCTTCAACTGGAATAGAAATCAGAGAGATCTTAATGTCGATATGACTGAACTAGAGAAGGCCTTTAATTAACTTTGACTTGAATGGAAATAAGAATAATATTAGTATCGATTCAACTGAACCAGACAAAAGTCTTGGAATATCTTCAACTGGAATAGAAATCAGAGATATCTTAGTGTCGATCTGACTGAACCAGAGAAGGTCTTTAATTAACTTTGACTGGAATATAAATCAGAAGAATCTTAGTATCGATTCAACTGAACCAGAAAAAAGTATTGGAATATCTTTGTTGTACCCCAAAATTTTCCCTCTCACTTATCAAATATTTTCTCATAAGATCTCCTTGGGTTCAAGACTGCACAAGGATTGATCAGCTAAAGACACCTCCTTAAGCACTAAGGACTGAAATTAGGGTTTGAGATTGCACAAGGATAATTGAAATTTTAATGTCCCATATTACTTTCATGGATCATTATGGACCCCCAATATTTCTCATGTCAAGTTTCAAGCTTTGAATCACATTTTTGCTGAGTCAATTGAGCAATTGACCTAAAAATCAGCTGTATTGGGGAAAAAAGTCAACAGTGGCCAACTTAAAGTAAAACTTCATAATTTTTTATCCATATCAACATTATAAACTCATATGTATCATATAATCAAGTTTGGACCATAATTCCTCAAGAAATTTGATCAAATCATCAAAAGGGCAAAATGGTCAAAATTAGGGTTTTGATTGAGAAAAGGCAATTTCTGATTTTTGACCTAGAAAATGGTTAATTGGTTTGAGGAATGATCCTAAGAGTTCAATTTCACCATTTTGACCTAATGGCATGACTCAAAACATTGCTCAAGATCAATTGGATTGATAGTGAATTTTCAGTCAAATGATCAAAAGTCAACTATACACTGAAAAGTCAAACTTTGACTTTTTGGTCAAAATCAAGTGTCAAAGATCAAAATTCATCAAAACATGTCAAAATATGAAACTTATTCATCAATAAATCAAAAAGTGAAGATTTCATTTAGAGAAGTCAAAGTTTTCAAACTTAGAAAATTTTCTAAGTGTTGAAAACTTCATGTTTTTTCACAACTTTGAGCAAAATTTTCACCATGATGCAAGATGATTCAAAAGAAACTTTCAACATGAAAGTTGTAGATATACATGATATATACAACGTTTATTTACAAAAATTCTTCTAAAAATGCTTGGATCTCAAGTTATTAATTCATGAAGTCATAGTCTTGAAACTAAACACTTAGTGAAATTTTGGACATTTTTGGTCAGGATTTTGACCTAACTTCTGACCCAACATTCACCTAGTTCCAAGTGGAATTTTCAAAAGTGATTCAAAGAGGGGTTGTATAGAACATTACAAGCTTTCCAAAATGTCAAAGAACTCCATGTGATCATTTGTGATCAAGGAGAATCGAAGGTCAGAAGTTGGGGTTTCAAGTTGTTTTACAAGGCAAATTTTGTGATGAACAAAATTCAAATATCAAGCCCATGCTGCATAATATTTGCTTTACAGGCCTCAAACTTGTTAGGAACTCCATAATTAATTGCTTTCACAACTATTAGAGGTCTCAACTCAAGCATTCAATGCAATGCCATGCTTTATATCCATTTTAGGAAGAAAGTACACAATGCCATTTTGAAAAAGTAGCTTTATGCACAAAACTATTTCTTGAGCCTTGCAATTGTTTTCTTCTGATCACACACGTCCTATAACTCAAGAGAAGTTTGTCTCAAGCCTTACAATCACTAAGCTCATGCTTGTACTTCATCTTGGAACCATATATTCACTTTTCTTCAAAATCAAGCAAACTTGCCATAACTCTATAACTCAGAAATCCTTTGTGAAAAACCTCTCTAACCTTTTGCTTATACATACACAAGTCCTTGGCAAGAAAACACATGCATGCTTAAGCCCTAAAAACACCAAGAACTCAGAACTGCATCATATACCTCCATTCTTGCATAACCTGACAAAAAATTTTAAACTGACACCTCCCTCGTGCGTTTTCAAGCCTTTTTGTTCCTAAAGCTTCTAAGCACCATTTAGAACTAATCCCACACCCTATTACAAGACTGTAACACCATTAACACCATCCTCCATTTTCAAACACATAGCTTTGCACTTGGACTTCTCCAGAACTCCTCAGGCACTTTCAGCTCAAGCTAAGCATCACATTAGCTTCATGGGAACTTGAGGAAGCTAATCCAATCATTGGAACTCATTAAAAGTTGCTCAAACTCAAAACACGATACCCTCTTGCAAGGTGAGTTTTATGACTTTTGAACTCTTCATACAAGCATCATTAATGTTTAATTTGTGAATGAAAAATGTAGATATCATTGCCCTGAAGGTAGCCATGTCTTTAGATTTCATTTATATTGCTTAAATAGTTAGAATTTTGAATCTGAACATCCTGGAAAAATTAGGTCAGAATTTTGTACCATTCAAAGTTCATGCTCATTTTTTATCTATAGCTTTAGTTATTTACATTTTTGGAATCGTGGTGAAATTTGCCACAAGTTTCATGTTTACATTTTTGTAAATGGATGAGAAATGAACAAGATGCAGTTTGTCCAGCCAGAGGTTGAAGATAAAGTTGTTTTCATGAAGCAGTTTCTAATATATATTTATGGTTTGACATAAGTTAACAGATGTATCACCACCCCAATGGTTAAAGTGCGCGCCTGTCACCCTTAGGTCCCGGGTTCAAGCCCCAACGTGACCTTTTGCAAATTTTTTTTACATTTTTCTCACGTTTTGTGACTTTTTTGCAGCGCTGGGCCTTCCTCCATTTGAGCTTTATTTTTTGCTACTTCTGGCCCCCCCTGTCTTGCTGTTCATACATCCTGGCCCATTTTGTTTTATTTTATTTTTATTATTTTATTTTATTATTATTATTATTATTATTGGTGTTATTATTAATATTAATTTTTTACTATTTGTAATAAAAAACCAAAAATTGTTTTTTTAAAATTATTTTCACATTTTATATTTTATTTTTCTTCACAAAAACCAAAGAATAAAATACATTTCTTTAACATTTCCTTTAATAATTAAATTTACTTTTTTTAAATACTTAGACAATTTATTTTTAATTCTTATTATATTATATTATTTACTTTTCTTGTAAAATTAAAATCAATTTAGAATTAGGATTTTATTTAATTATTTTTATTTACTAGTTTAATTAAATTTACAAAAAATCCTAAAAAACTTGTTTTCTTTTAATTAATTCAGTTTACTAATTTAATCTTAATTTTCTTATTTTTTAGTTAATTATTTTATTTAATTAGGTTAAAAATACCTTTTTCATAAAAAACAAACAAAAATCATATTTTCCTTTTTACATTTACTTTATTTTTGTATTTTATTTTGTTCATTTTGTACAATTATTCAAATTCAATATGGTTGTAATAATTATTTAGATTTAATTTCTTGCAATATTCCCCATTTGTAATTTGTACACCCCCTCCCCTAAGTATTGTAATAGCGTAGTAATTTTAATTTCCGCAATTTCTCGCTTTATATACAAAATACTAGTAACTAGGGTTTTGTATGGAAAGACTAAATCCAACAAATAGCAAACCCTAATCAAGACAAAACCATGCATTTAAATCAATACACTTGCAGACAAACACCCCCTAGGGTAAATCCACTTGGTTGCCTTACAAAATGGCCATATTATGCATGTGAGGTATCTTAGCAAAAACAAGCAAAAATACAAGATCATATTCCCTCGATGACGCTATCCATGTTGCCTTTCAAAATGATCTTAGTCCCTAAAGAAAATGCTAAGATATCTTACAACATTGCTAATCATGGCTATACGATGACCCACACCCATCCCTTTTACATCCAAAGATAGGGTTACTTACCAAATCAATGGTAAGATAACAATGTCAAAGGAAAGAGGAAATGAATATGAAAGACTTTTGAGTAGGTAGTTTGTTCCTAGTTACTTTCTCAATTTCAAAACCAAAACATCCTTGCTATTTTCAAAACAAACACCAACACTTTCAAAACATCTTACAAACTTGAAAACATTTTCAAAAGATCAACACCTTTGTATACATTCTTACAAACGAGAATCATTACAAAGTTTTCCTAAACAATGGCCTCTTTTCAAAATACTTTCAAAAACCACGCAAAGCACATTTTCAAACAAAAGCAAGTGATTTGGCAAGTAATTAAGAGCCCATGGAAAACCATGGATGAAAAGGGTGCTAATACCTTCCCTTTTCATAATCTACCCCTCGAACTCAAGAAATAATCTCAAAGGTATTTCGTGTGCTTTTTCACCTTTCCTTTTTGGATAAAAGAAAAGTCGGTGGTGACTCTTGCTAACCGCAACATTTGCGATCAAACATAAAACACCCAAGTCAGTTCTCCCACCGTATCACAGAACTGGCGACTCTGCTGGGCAGAATACTTAAAGTGGGGTTACCTTAGGTTTAGATCACATTTACTTGCTTTCATTATTTGACTTGTATGCTTTACATTATGGTTCTTTGTTTGGGTTTGAATCCTCTAGTCGGATTTGGGATTCCTTATAGGTAAGTAGCAATACGTTATGGAAACTGTGCGGGGTATACCGACATGGTCTAAGCAATAGCTACATTAGTGCGACATATTTGTGGGTACCGGTAGCCCTTGAGTAGTCAAGGAGAATACGGGGCCATTGAGTGATGTCATGAAGCACTAATGAACTTTTAGAACCTTTACTTGACCAACTTGGCCTTTAGGACGTAGTGAGATGACCGACTTTGGTACAGTCCGAAGTTGGTAGATACTCGATACTACACTTATTGAGGTTTGGTTTTTTGGGATATTTTGGTCGCCATTAAAGAGCCTTACGCTGAAACAATGCCCGAGAAAACAAACCAGTTATATTGAGCTCCTTAGAACCCGATTATTATTACTAGGGCAGGTTTGAGCCAACTAAACTTCAAGAGGATACTTACCCATGAGACTCCATGCAAGCCTCAACCTAAGGACTTGTTTGTTTTGTTTGTATATATTTACTTGTACATAGCATCATAAAGATCATAACATCATACTCATATTCACTAACCATTTCAAGGATCTTAGGATTTATCTTTGTTCTGTTTTGTAGGACATGGATTCTATTCGCAGGAAAACCATTCAAGTCAATCTTGTATGGATCCCTCCTCAACTTAAAGAGCTAGCATCAAGGATTCCTGAAAATTCTCCATTCACCGAAAGGCATGGTCGCCTACTAAACTTGGTTACCTCTAACACTAATGAGGACACGATGAAGGTGCTCTTCCAGTTCTTTGATCCTTTACACCATTGCTTCACATTTTCCAATTATTAACTAGTGCCAACTTTGAAAGAATTCTCCTAACTCTTGAGTATTCCCATTCTCAATCAACTACCTTTCAATGGTACGGAAAGAGATCCAAATCCAGAAGAGATTTCTCAAGCTCTACACTTGCAACCATCTGATATCACAACTAATTCTGAAACAAGGAGTGGTGTCAACGGTTTTCTAACAAAGTTCTTGTTTGAGAAAGCCTAAAACTGTTGGAACTCTTTGGATTTGCAAGCTTTTAGGGAAATTGTGTCTCTCCTCATCTATGGGATGGTTTTGTTTCTAAATCCTGACCAACTCATAGATGTGAACACCGTCAAAATCTTCATGTGTTGTAACCCGGTGCCTACTTTGCTAGGAGACATCCTACATTCTTTTCACACTCTCACTATGAGGAAAATAGGTATCCTTATGTGTTATACAACTCTTTTGGAAAGATGGTTTATTTCGCATCTTCCCCAATCTTTATTAAAGGACGAGCAAGGTTCAAGGTGGTCACATAGATAGATGACACTCAAATATTCAGACATTCATTGGTGTTCCCGATCTATAGAGAATGTTACTATCGTTGACTGTTGTGGAGAATTCCCTAATGTCCCTTTACTTGGCATTAGATGAGGTATCACCTACAACCAATGCTTAGCCTTAAGACAATTTGGTTATGCCCGAAGGGATGACCCACATGAGATGCTCATTCGAGGCTTGTAATTTGACTACGAGAACAACGATCAAGGTCATCGCCAGAGGTTTATCCGAGCTTGGAGGATGTTGAACAAGGTAGACAACAAGACATTGGGGCATAATAATTCCATCCCTCTTGAGCCTTACCTCAAATGGGTACGAGCTCGTGCTCAGAGTCTTATAATGCCTTACCCCTCCATTCTCCTGGTTATCTTAGACCATGTTGTGGAAGGAGATGTTCCATATACTATCCTGCATCCTGACATGCCCATCTCTCTTGAAGACTTACAAAGGGATTGAGTACAACTTAAGGAGGAGCAAGATACTTTTGAGGCCCAATTTTATGCCAGTGAGAAGAAGGTTTTGGAACTCACTAAGAAACTTCATGAGCAGCGGAGCTTGAACGCCTACATCGCACCAAAGAGGATGCGTACAACTTTTTTATCTTAGAGTTTTCTTTGTAAGCCCAAAAGAGGCATGATGTACTCAAACTTTGATTTATAATATAACGTGTGTTCCTTTTTGGTCTCAAACAAATTTAAATCTCCAATTTGCTTGAAATCATTGCATATGCATCTCCATTCATCATAACATAAGCATGTTTTCTTACAACAAGTCTCCTCATCTTTCTACTGTTTATTTCAGTAAGATGGATCTCGAGCAGACAGTAAAAGTCCTCCAGGCGCAGAATGCTCAATTTCAACATATGTTCTTGAGTCTAGCCAAAGGACAAGAGGATTTGAAAACTTTGCTGGTTGAAGAAAAGAAGAAGAAAGAAAAGAAGATAATCAGAGTTCTGAATATGGGAAGAAGGTTCCAAGGACAAGCCAGACGGACCCTAGACTTTGCAACGTCATCTGGTGAAAAGGATAATCAAGAAGTGAAGGGCAAGGAAGCGGTTGCCCAGCCAGAATCTGAAGAAGAAGAAGATTACTCTGAAGAGTAGTATCCTCCGGTCGGTGACAAATACAAACATCTGGAAGAACGTCTAAGTGCAATGGAGATTCAGAAAGTGCCCGGGCTGGATTTTGAAGAGCTGGGTTTGGTGTCTGGGATTCTTATTCCACCAAAGTTCAAGGCACCAGTATTTTCGAAGTACGACGGGGTTTCATGTCCCAAGATGCATCTCCGATCTTATGTGAGAAAGATACAGCCTCACGCTGCTAACAGAGATTTATGGGTCCACTTATTTCAAGAAAGTCTATCTAGGACTTAGCTAGATTGGTTCTATCAACTGGAAAGGGCCAATATCCATAATTGGGAAGACCTTGCTGCTGCTTTTTATAAACAATATCAATACAATGCAGATCTTTCTCCCACCCGTACTCAACTCCAGAGTATGGCTATGGTTTCAAGTGAAGGTTTCAAAGACTATGCTCAGAAATAGAGGGACTTAGCAGAAAGAGTCCAGCCTCCCCTGTCTGAAAGAGAGCTAGTAGACATGTTTTTGGGTACCCTGTCTGGTCCTTTCTTTAATCATCTAATTGGGAGCTCCTCAGCAGGCTTTACTGAATTAATCTTGACCGGAGAAAGAGTGGAAGATGGGATTAAGAGTGGGAAGATTCAAAAATACGCATCCTCTGCTACTGTAAGAAAAACATTTATCGGGAAGAAAGAAGTTGGTGCTGTGTATCCTCAAAGGAATCAAGAAAGAACTGAACGCCGCCTAATGGTGGGGGCTATCATGATCCCTAAGCCTGCACCTACTCAACAAAGGAACAATCATCCTAAAACATAAAGACCAGTAAGACAATTTACCTGAATTAATATGACACTATCTCAAGTCCTGCCACATTTGTTGAGATATAATCTGGTAACTTTGAAAGAAGCTCCGAAGAATCCCAACACCACCAATCCTCACTACCATCCTAATGTTCGTTGTGCTTACCATTCAGAGAGTCCAGGCCATGATACCAATAACTGTTGGGCTTTGAAAAATAAGGTGCAAGACCTTCTTGAAGCAAAAGAAATTGAATTTGATGCTCCTGAAATCCCCAATGTTATCACCGCTCCTATGCCCAAGCATGGCCGTGATGTTAACGCTGTTGAAGATGATATGTTTGTTACTGCTGTTGATGAACTTGTTACTCCTCTCATGAATATCAAGATGGACCTATTAAATGGCGATTTATTTCCAGGCTGTGACGAAATCTGCCACCTCTGTTTATCCCTACCAACTGGATGTCATTTATTGAAAGCAGGTGTTCAACGCATAATGGATGACAAAGAGACTTTGTTTGAAAAGACTCCCGTTCCAACCATTTCTTACAATGATGTTTCAATAGTAACCATTTCCGCCAATCCTTCCAGGGTCTCCACCAAAAGACCCGATAGGATTACATCAGTTCCTAAAATGGCCCCGCTGGTAATTACTATGCCTGGACCAATCCCGTACTCATCAGATAAAACTGTCCCATGGAATTATGGGGGCGATGTCTACTATCACGGTGTCAAACAGGATTGGATGGCAGACGAAGACTCAATTTTTGAGAAGGATGACCTCGATATCAGCAACATCGCAGGAACCAGAAAGATAACCCGAAATGGAAGAATAATCTCCCCAGAGATTTCTCCTCCGAAGACTGTTACCGGTCCTGTGATCATCCCTGTTTTTGTTCCTGTTGACACTACTACTACTACAATCCCTATGGTTACCTCTAATGACACTCCTACCACCGAGTCGATCGAGACTCGAGGCAAAGGCATTCTAGTTGAGCCTGTCCAGATGAATTCCTAATCAATATCTATCTCTGAGGCCTCCCAAGAGGAGATACAAGAAATTCTAAAAATTATAAAGAGAAGCGACTACAACATAGTCGAACAGCTAGGGCAGACTCCGTCAAAGATTTCCATGTTGGCTTTATTGTTATGCTCCGAGGCTCATGCGAAGGCCTTGGTGAAATTTCTTAAAACTGCCCATGTACCACAAGAAACCTCTGCTAATCAGTTTCAAGACTGCGTGGCCAGTTTAACTGCTGACAATGGTTTAGGCCTTTCTAACGCTGACCTGACACCTAGGGGAGGAACGCACAACGGGGCATTGCATGTCTCTGTCGAATGTAGGGGCACAACTTTGGCCCATGTCTTGGTTGATATTGGTTCGTCTTTGAATATGCTGCCTAAGAAGGTTCTTGATAGATTCGACTGTAAAGGTTTGACCTTAAAACCCAGCAACATAGTGGTAAGGGCCTTCGACGGTTTAAAGAGAATGGTGCATGGGGAGGTGGACATCCCCATAAAAATTGGAACCCAAACCTTTGATTCAACTTTTTACGTGATGGACATTCGCCCTTCCTACTCCTACTTATTGAGCTGACCATGGATTCACAACGCTGGTGCCGTCACCTCTACATTACATCAAATGCTGAAATACCCGACCAAAGGGAATATCATTATTGTCCATGGAGAAGAGGATTATATGGTCTGTCACTTATACTCCTTCAGATACGTGGAATTGGATGGTGAATTCATTGAAACTCCATTTCAACATTTCGAGGAAGTCCCACAAACCGTGGCAGTAACCAAGACTGTTTCCCAAGTCCTAAGGATTACAAGACATCCGCTAAAGATGTCTTCTCTGCCAGGGCCGTAATCGAAGAAGGTGGGTGTACTATTTGGGGCCAGCTCCCGGATATCCCATACAAATCTGACAAATTTGGTGTGGGTTTCACTTCAGGAGCCCAGAAAGCTGTACGCCGTGCTCGTGCCGGGGGACCACCCTTGAAGATCAGCAACCACGGAGTCAACGGAGTGGAGGATGATGAGAACAACTACGACCTGGAGGAATGGATTTTCCCAACCATCGACGGAGGACTCAGCAACTGGGAAGCTAAAGATTTTGTCCCAATTACTTTTATCCAACAATAATTTTCTTTAAATTTTTGTTCGGACCTGTAATAATTAAACAATTCAGACTTTTAAAACCTTGTGTCTTACCCGAGGCACAACGGTCCATTTGTAAGGGTTGTTACCCCATTTTCATATGTCATAAATGAATCATGGACGTTTTTGCATACAAACTTTGTGATCTTTGTCTTTATTTTTACATCTTTATTTCTTTCAAAGATAGCTATACTCTTACACACACTCACATTCTAAATGCAGATCTACATCCATTCGGGATCCCATGGGTAACGATTCTGCTATGGCCTTTTGTGACTCTAAAAATCTAATCTACCAAGCCAAAGACGAAGGTGAGGAAGATTATGAAGTGCCAGGGGAACTAGCCAGGTTACTACAATAATAAGAGAGGACCATACAGCCCCACTAAGAACCAGTGGACAGAGTTAACCTAGGTAACGAAGAGGACAAGAAAGAAATCAAAGTGGGTGCCAATCTGGAACCCAGTGTCAAGAAGCATCTAATTCAGTTGCTACATGATTATGTTGAGGTCTTTGCTTGGTCGTACAAAGACATGCCAGGATTGGATGCTGATATCATGGTCCATCGTCTACCAACAAAAGAAGACTGCCCTCTGGTAAAGCAGAAAGTCCGTCGCATACGACCAGACATGTTAGAGAAGATCAAAGCGGAAGTCATGAAATAATTCAATTCCGGATTCTTAGTTGTTACCTCCATTCCATAATTGGTCGCCAATTTTGTTCCCGTGCCTAAAAAGGACGGAAAAGTACGCATGTGCGTGGACTGCAAAGATTTGAATAGGGTAAGCCCTAAGGATGATTTCCTACTTCCCCACATCGATATTTTGGTCGACAATACGGCGTAGCATAAAGTGTTCTTATTTATGGATGGTTTCTCAGGCTACAACCATATCAAAATGGCGCATGAGGACATGGAGAAAACAACCTTCATCACACAATGGGTCACTATCTGTTACAAGGTTATGCCATTTGGGTTGAAGAATGCTGGGGCAACCTATCAGCGTGCCATGGTAGCTTTATTTCACGACATGATACATCACGAAATAGAGGTCTATGTGGACGACATGATTGCCAGATCTCAAACAGAAGAGGAACATCTTGACCTTTTGCAGAAACTGTTTGAGAGACTAAAGAAATACAAGCTGAGGTTGAACCCAAATAAATGCACATTTGGGGTGAGGTCTGGTAAACTCCTAGGCTTTGTCGTCAGCGGTAAAGGTATCGAAGTAGATCCTGCCAAGGTGAAAGCAACACAAGAAATGCATGCTCCTCGTACTGAGAAGGAAGTCAGAGGATTCTTAGGACAACTAAACTACAATGCCCGATTCATTTCTCACTTAACCGCTACTTGTGAACCAATCTTCAAATTATCGAAGAAAGTTCAAGTAGTCAAAAGGAATGAAGAATTCCAAATTTCCTTTGACAAGATCAAAGAGTATCTTCAAGAGCCTCATGTTTTGATGCCGCCCGTCGAGGGAAGACCATTGATCATGTATCTAATTGTTTTGGAAAATTCAATGGGGTGTGTGCTGGGGCAGCATGACGAGTCTGGCCGAAAAGAGCATGCTATTTACTACTTGAGCAAAAAGTTTACCGACTGTGAAACAAGATATTCACTGCTCGAGAAAACTTGCTGTGCTCTGGCATTGGCTGCTCGCCGGCTAAGACAGTATATGCTGACCCATACTACCTTATTGATATCCAAGATGGATCCAATAAAATACATCTTCGAGAAACCTGCCCTCTCTAGGAGAATAGAAAGATGGCAGATGATCTTGACGGAATATGACATTTAGTACACTACCCAGAAAGCAATAAAGGGAAGTTTGCTAGCCGATCACCTTTCTCAGAGGCTGTGGATGACTACCAGTCCATGAAGTTCGAATTCCTGAATGAAGACATCATGATGGTAAACAACTGTGAAGAATTCAGACCATATGACGGACCTGAACAAGGATCCCGATGGACCCTGGTTTTTGATGGGGCGTCCAACACACTCGGCAATGGCATTGGTGCTGTACTCATATCCCCTGAAGGATGTCATACTCCGTTCACTTCAAGACTCTGCTTCAACTGTACAAATAACATGGCAGAATATGAAGCGTGCATTTTTGGTCTCAAAGCTGCCATAGATTTGGGGATCAAGTCTTTAAGTGTATTCGGAGATTCAGCCTTAGTCATCAGCCAAATCAAAGGAGAATGGGATACGAAGCACCCTAACCTTATCCCCTACAAAGAACAGATGTTGACATTAATCCCACATTTTGAGAAGATTACTTTCGAGCATTTCCCACGAGAAGAAAATCAACTAGCGGATGCGCTAGCCACAATGTCATCCATGTTTAAACTCAAGTGGGGTAGCGAGGCTCCCCAGATCACCATTGAACGGATGGACGAACCAACTCACCGTCACGAGATAAATACTGAAGAAGTAGTGGACCAACCTTGGTTCCACGAAGTCAAGAGGTATCTCGAGTCTCAAGAGTATCCAAAAGGAGCTTCAGTCAATGATAAGAAGTTCTTAAGGAGATTCTCTGCTAAGTTCTTCGTTAGTAATGTAATTATCTACAAATTTAACCATGACTTTGTTTTGCTCTGTTGCGTAGACAAGGTTGAGGCAGAAAAGATCATGGCTGATCTACATGAAGGAACTTTTGGCACCCATTCCAGCCGGCATATGATGGCAAAGAAGATCCTACGGGAAGGTTATTTTTGGTCTACCATGGAAGCATATTGCTTTCAAGATTCACGAACTTATCATAAGTGTCAGATCTATGCTGACAAAGTGCATGTACCTTCAGTTCCTCTGAATGTCCTGACTGCTCCCTAGCCATTCGTGATGTGGGGCATCGATATGATTGGAGAAATCAAGCCCACAGGCGCTAATGGACACCGCTTCATCTTGGTGGCCATTGACTACTTCACGAAGTGGGTTAAGGCGACTTCTTTCGCTTCCGTTACCAAGAATGTTGTCGCCTGGTTCATCAAACAGAATCTCATCTGTCGGTACGGTATCCCGGAAAGGATCATCACAGACAATGGTATGAATCTCAATAATACTATGGTCACCGCACTGTGCGCGCAATTCAATATCTAACACCATAATTCTTCCCCTTACCGGCCAAAGATGAATGGCATTATCGTAGCCGCAAATAAGAACATAAAAAAGATCATACAGAAAATGACAGTAACCTATAAGGACTGGAATGAGATGCTACCATTCACTCTCCACAGTTATCGTACCACGGCGCGCACATCAGCCGGGGAAACACCTTACTCTCTGGTATACAGCATGGAAGTTGTCTTGCCTATTGAGGTCCAGATCCCTTCTCTGAGAATCATGGATGATGCAGGGTTGAATGAAGACGATTTGATCCAAACTCGACTTGATCAACTGAACTTGATTGATGAGAAAAGGCTTACTGCTGTTTGTCATGGTCAAATGTATCAAAAACAGATGATCAAGGCTTTCAACAAAAAGGTCAGACACCAAGTGTATCAAGTCGGGGATCTGGTGATCAAGCGCATTATACTGCCGCAGGGTGATCCCAGGGGCAAATGGACTCCTACCTTTCAAGGACCATTTGTGATCAAAAGCATATTCTATGGTAGAGCAATGATCTTAACCACTATGAATGGCAACGACCTTCCGCACCCTGTGAACGCGGACATAGTCAAAAGTTACTACGCATAATAGACTCGCTAGGTTGACACACCTAGGCAAAACAAGGGCATCCCGACGAACCAAAAAAGGTTCAGGCAAAAATTAGGGATAAAACAAAAAATCTGTTCACCCGACAAGTTGAAAACCCGAAAGGGCAACTTGGGAAAAAAAGGGTATCCCGGTGGACTGAAAACCCGAAAGGGCGGTCCAGGCACAAGTTAGGGAATTAAAGCGTATGACTATGTCCCGTTGATCACCTTATAGAAAACCTTTAAGCTTCGACTGACAAAATCAATTGTTCTAATCAATCCAATCAACTTCGAACAAAGCAGCAAATGGACAAGATGCTCAGAGACACAAAGGCTATATCAGAATGGGAATCCCATGGGATTATCGCACATAGCTATCTTTTCTTTGTATCAAATTTTCATTTTTTACGATGACATTCCCTTACTAGAATGTTCGTATCATTGTACAAAATTGCTTATTCAAGTTAATATAATAGATACCCTTTTGAAAGTGCAAAACTATCTGTTTTTTATTTACTCCTGTGTTTTGTTTACAAAAACGTCTAATGATTTATTTTTGAACATATGCATTTGAACGTAACTACTGTTTACAAATGAACAAAAATAGAAAAACAATCACTAATGGCTTTAAGAAATAGGATAAATATCTTTAGACTATAAAATCCCCCACAATGTACAACTTAATGATATCAGGCTGTCTCACATCCTCGGTAAAACAAAACTTCCAGTTATCACTCCCCAGTAGAAGTCACCTAATTTCTTAGGATTCCCCAACAAGATTTCACAAGAAATAAATAATGTTTCCATTTATTTCTCTAACAAATAGAAGCTCATCAAATCATCAGCACTTCAAAACATGAAGACTTGCACTTCACGTCCCCAAAACAGCAGGGATTTATTTTCCCTAATCCAACAGTATTACAGCAGTATAACTTACATGCCCATACATCGCATCCATATGTCATAACATTGACGACACAAATGCATACAACATAATTTCATTTGTTAGAACATCATTGTACAATGCATTTCATACATCATGACATTGCATACAACTAATCTTTCACCTCTTCAGGAAAGATCAGTCAGCAGATGGTTATCATCAACAATTTGCAAAAGGTCAGAGATTGATACCTGAAACAAGCCAGGACAATTATCTACACGACCAGTTGAAGAAATCCTACACGGGCTTCTTCTTATACAATCTTTCAGATATATTTCAGATACACTCCAGATACGGACGCCATTCTGATACTCATTCAGATTCACTCTTTCAGATACAGTTTAGATACGCTCCAGATACGGACGCTGTTCTGATACTCATTCAGATTCTCTTTCAGATACAATTCAGATATGCTCTAGATACGGACGCCGCTCTGATACTCATTCAGATTCTCTTTCAGATACAGTTCATATATGCTCCAGATACGGATGCCATTCTGATACTCCTTCAAATTCTCTTTCAGATACAGTTCAAATACGCTCCAAATACGGACGCCATTCTGGTACTCATTTCAGTTTCAGCTTTCAGATACAAGTCAAATACAATCCATTTATGGATTTTATTCCGCCCATATCCAACAACTTTCCATCATCTCTCCAAGTGGCATCTTTTAAGCCCATTCCTTACACCATCAACTACCACATCATTCAGTGCAAATTTCTGGGCACTCTAGTGTCCAATAATCTTCCACCTTCAAGCCACGAATGGCGGATCCGCCAATCTAACTCTTCAGGTTTAATAAGATTGAACAGGGGAAGCTGTTGTACCACAAAATTTTCCCTCTCACTTATCAAATATTTTCTCACAAGATCTCCTTGGGTTCAAGACTGCACAAGGATTGACCAGCTCAAGACACCTCCTTAAGCACTAAGGACTGAAATTAGGGTTTGAAATTTCACAAGGATAATTGAACTTTCAATGCCCCATATGAATTTCATGGATCATTATGGACCCCCAAGATTACTCATGTCAAGTTTCAAGCTTTGAATCACATTTTTGCTCAGTCAATTGAGCAGTTGACCTAAAAATCAGCTATATTTGGGAAAAAGTCAACTGTGGCCAATTTACAGTCAAACTTCATAATTTTTGATCTATATCAACATTATAAACTCATATGTATCATTTGATGAAGTTTGGACCACAATTCCTCAAGAAATTTGATCAAATCATCAAAAGGGCAAAATGGTCAAAATTAGGGTTTTGACTGAGAAAAGGCAATTTCTGATTTTTGACCTAGAAAATGGTTAATTGATTTGAGGCATGATCTTAAGAGTTCAGTTGCACCATTTTGACCTAGTGGCATGACTCAAAACATTGCTCAAGATCAATTGGATTGATAGTGAATTTTCAGTCAACTGATCAAAAGTCAATTATACACTGAAAAGTCAAACTTTGACTTTTTGGTCAAAATCAAGTGTCAAAGATCACAATTCATCAAAACATGTCAAAATATGAAACTTATTTATCAAGAAATCAAAAAGTCAAGATTTCATTTTGAAAAGTCAAAATTTTTCAAACTTAGAAATATTTCTAAGTAATGAAAACTTCATGTTTTTTCACAACTTTGAGCAAATTTTTCACAATGATGCAAGATGATTCAAAAGAAACTTTCGACATGAAAGTTGTAGATCTACATGATATATACAACATTGATTTACACAACTTCTTCTAAAAATGCTTGGATATTAAGTTATTAATTCATGAAGTCATAATCTTGAAACTAAACACTTAGTGAAATTTTGAACATTTTTGGTCAGGATGTTGACCTAACTTCTGACCCAAGTTTCTCCTAGTTCTAAGGGGAATTTTCAAAAGTGATTCAAAGAGGAGTTGTATATCACATTACAAGCTTTCCAAAATGTCTAATAACTCCTTGAGATCATTTGTGATCAAGGAGAATCGAAGGTCAGAAGTTGGGGTTTCAAGTTGTTTTACAAGGCAAATTTTGTGATGAACAAAATTCAAATCTCAAGCCTATGCTGCATAATCTTTGCTTTACAGGCCTCAAACTTGTTAGGCACTCCATAATTAATTACTTTCACAACTGTTAGAGGTATCAACTCAAGCATTCAATGCAATTCCATGCTTATATCCATTTTAGGAAGAAAGTGCACAACGCCATTTTAAAAAAGTAGCTTTATGCACAAAACTTGTTCTTGAGCCTTGTAATTGTTTTCTTCTGATCACACACGTCCTATAACTCAAGAGAAGTTTGTATCAAGCCTTACAATCACTCAGCCCATGCTTGTACTTCATCTTGGAACCATACATTCACTTTTCTTCAAAATCAAGCAACCTAGTCATAACTCTATAACTAAAGAATCCTTTGTGCTAAACCTCTCCACCCTTTTGCTTATACATACACAAGTCCTTGGCAAGAAAACACACACATGCTTAAGCCCTAAAAACACCAAGAACTCAGAACTGCATCATATACCTCCATTCTAGCATAACCTGGCAAAAAGTTTGAAACTCACACCTCCCTCGTGCGTTTTCAAGTCTTTTTGTTCCTAAAGCTTCTAAATATCATTTAGAACTCATCCCACACCCTGTTACAAGACTGTAACACCATTAACACCATCCTCCATTTTAAAAAACAGAGCTTTGCACTTGGACTTCTCCAGAACTCCTCAGGAACTTTCAGCTCAAGCTAAGCATCACATTAGCTTCCTGGGAACTTGAGGAAGCTAATCCAATCATTGGAACTCATTAAAAGCTGCTCAAACTCAAAACACGATACCCTCTTCCAAGGTGAGTTTTCTGACTTTTGAACTCTTCATACAAGCATCATTAATGTTTAATTTGTGAATGAAAAATGTAGATATCATTTCCCTGAAGCTAGCCATGTCTTTAGATTTCATTTATATTGCTTAAATAGTTAGAATTTTGAATCTGAACATCCTGGAAAGATTAGGTCAGAATTTGGTACCATTCAAAATTCATGCTTATTTTTGATATATAGCTTTAGTTATTTACATTTCTGGAATCATGGTGAAATTTGCCACAAGTTTCATGTTTACATTTTTTCAAATGGATGAGAAATGAACAAGATGCAGGTGGTCCGGCCAGAGGTTGAAGATGAAGTTGTTTTCATGAAGCAGTTTCTAATATATATTTATGGTTTGACATAAGTTAATGAATGTATTACCACCCCAGTGGTTAAAGCGCGCGCCTGTCACCCTTAGGTCCCGGGTTCAAGCCCCAGCGTGACCTTTTGCAATTTTTTTTTACATTTTTCTCACGTTTTTTTGACTTTTTTTGCAGCGCTGGGCCTTCCCCCCTTTGGGCTTTACTTTTTGCTACTTCTGGCCCCCCTGTCTTGCTGTTCATACATCCTGGCCCATTTTGTTTTATTTTTATTTTTTTTATTTTTATTTTATTATTTTATTTTATTTATTATTATTATTGGTATTATTATTAATATTAATTTTTTACTATTAGTAATAAAAAACCAAAAATATTTTTATTTATTATTTTCACATTTTATATTTTATTTTTCTTCACAAAAACCAAAGAATAAAAAAAATTTCTTTTACATTTTCTTTAATAATTAAATTTACTTTTTTTAAATACTTAGACAATTTATTTTTAATTATTATTATATTATATTATTTACTTTTCTTGTAAAATTAAAATCAATTTAGAACTTAGGATTTTTATTTAATTATTTTTATTTACTAGTTTAATTAAATTCACAAAAAACCCTAAAAAACTTGTTTTCTTTGAATTAATTCAGTTTACTAATTTAATCTTAATTTTCTTAATTTTTAGTTAATTATTTTATTTAAGGTTAAAAACCCCCTTTCATAAAAAACAAACAAAAATTATATTTTCCTTTTTACATTTACATTATTTTTGTATTTTATTTTGTTCATTTTGTACAATTGTTCAAATTCAATATGGTTGTAATAATTATTTAGATTTAATTTCTTGTAATATTCCCCATTTGTGATTTGTACACCCTCTCCTCTAAGTATTGTAATAGTGTAGTAATTTTAATTTCCGGAATTTCTCGCTTTATATACAAAATGCTAGTAATTAGGGTTTTGTATGGAAAGACTAAAACCAACAAATAGCAAACCCTAATCAAGACAAAACAATGCATGTAAATCAATACACTTGCATACAAACACCCCTAGGGTAAATCCACTTGGTTGCCTTACAAAATGACCATATTATGCATGTGAGATATCTTAGCAAAAACAAGCAAAAATACAAGATCATAGCCCCTCGATTACGCTATCCATGTTGCCTTTCAAAATGATCTTAATCCCTAAAGAAAATGCTAAGATATCTTACAACATTGCTAATCATGGCTATACGATGACCCACACCCGTCCCTTTTACATCCAAAGATAGGGTTACTTACCAAATCAATGGTAAGATGACAATGTCAAAGGAAAGAGGAAATGAATATGAAAGACTTTTGAGTAGGTAGTTTGTTCATAGTTACTTGCTCAATTTCAAAACCAAAACATCCTTGCTATTTTCAAAACAAATACCAACACTTTCAAAACATCTTACAAACTTGAAATTTTTTTCAAAAGATCAACACCTTTGTATACATTCTTACGAACGAGAATCATTACAAAGTTTGCCTAAACAATGGCCTATTTTCAAAATACTTTTAAAAACCACACAAAGCACATTTTCAAACAAAAGCAAGTGATCTAGCAAGTAACTAAGAGCCCATGGAAAACCATGGATGAAAAGGGTGCTAATACCTTCCCTTTTCATAATCTACCCCCTGAACTCGAGAAATAATCTCAAAGGTCTTTCCTGTGCTTTTTCACCTTTCCTTTTTGGATAAAAGAAAAGTCGGTGGCGCCTCTTGCTAACCGCAACATTTGCGATCAAACGCAAAACACCCAAGTCAGTTCTCCCACCGTATCACAATCTTCAACTGGAATAGAAATCAGAGAGATCTTAGTGTCGATCTGAATGAAACAAAGAAGGTCTTTAATTAACTTTGACCAGAATGGAAATCAGAAGAATCTTAGTATCGATTCAACTGAACCAGACAAAAGTCTTGGAATATCTTCAACTGGAATAGAAATCAGAGAGATCTTAGTGTCGATCTAACTAAACTAGAGAAGGTCTTTAATTAACTTTAACTGGAATTGAAATCAGAAGAATATTAGTATCGATTCAACTGAACCAGACAAAAGTCTTGGAATATCTTCAACTGGAATAGAAATCAGAGAGATCTTAGTGTCGATCTGACTAAACTAGAGAAGGTCTTTAATTAACTTTAACTGGAATTGAAATCAGAAGAATATTAGTATCGATTCAACTGAACCAGACAAAAGTCTTGGAATATCTTCAACTGGAATAGAAATCAGAGAGATCTTAGTGTCGATCTGACTGAACCAGAGAAGGTCTTTTAGGAACATCTTTCTGAGGAAAACACTGAAATAGCCCTTCATTAGACGTATCTTTTGAGAAGACTACCAGATCACGTAAGTAGCCAACTTTATTTATTGATTTGATCTTTCCTGAAAATGATAAAGAGTTAGTCGTATGCAATGACATGATGTATGAAATGCACTGTGATGATATTCTCAAAATAAAAGAGACTATGCGGTATGCGATGTGTATGCGTATGCCATGATGTATGAATATGGGATGCTATTGCGATATTTTCTAGTCTAGGAAAATAAATCCCTAACTACTGCTGAAGAGTATTGGGATGCCAAATCCTATGCTTCCGCTAGGAATGATGAATGGAGATGATTTTCCGGGGATTTCCTCTTCTCGTTTGAGGATATTCTGTCGGGGATTGACTACGTGGAGAGAGTTTATCGATGTGGAGAAATAAACTCTATTGGGGAATAGACTTCCACAGTTTGAGGGACAAACTCTACCCGGGAAGAGGTTTTATAAACTGTTTGAAATTATAAAACTCGGCTGGGGAAGATAGATTTCAGCTCTCTGAAGGAACTTTGCTGGAGAAGGTAATTCCTGCTTGGGGTAAGAGAGATCAAAACCTTGGTTGTTTCTACTCCGTGGGGAACATAGAGGTCACTGGGACGTATGCTGAGGATGTAGCGGTGACTTTGCATCAGGAAGTTTCTACCCCTGTACCTGCTGGAGAAAGTACCTGCAGAGGCTTTGTGGATGGTTTGAGTGTCATCCCAACTCATGGGGTGCTTGGTAAATGTTGATCAAGATGATAAGTCTTCTACTGATAGGCAAATGACAAGATAACATGACATATTCGTACATTTTTAATCCCTAACTTTTGCCTGGACCACCCTTTCGGGTTTTCGATCCACCGGGATACCCTTTTTTGCTCAAGCCGCCTTTTCAGGTTTTCGACTTGCCGGGTGCATAATTTTTCATATGTATATCCCTAATTTTTCCCGAACCCTTTTGGTTCGTCGGGGTGCCCTTATTTTTGCCTAGGCCTGTCTACCTAGTGGGTCTTTTTCATGCGTAGTCTTCTCTGACCATGTCCGCGTTCACTGGGTGTGGAGAATTGTCACTGCCCTTAGTAGCAAGTGTTGTCACACTGCCAGAAGGTGTTTGATCGTACAAGACTTATTGCTAGAATTCATGACCAATGCCCCCAGTGATTCAGATGGATATCTGCCCCTGGCTATTTGCCATTTTTGAGAGATTCCTTGAACCTTGACTTGACTCCCCCAGATCAGCTGGACATTATGCTATGCCCCTTAATTATGAAAGACCTATCACTTGAATGTCTTTCCATCTGAGGTGATTCTGTCCACTGAGAAGACTTCTGTTCATCGAATATCCGTCGTACGAATTTCTCTGCTATTGAACAAATAGCCATATGCAAATAATGGAATTTCTCTGTCTTGAAGTTTGAAAATTAATTTTTTTAGTAAAACCAACAAATTTTGTAAAAGTGTGATGTCAACTCAGGATTTATAGCAAACCTTACAGGAGTCAGGATACCTTTTGTAACAGTATGCTTTCGAACTAACCCATGCTTCAGCTAGGACTTTTAAGGGTTATAACGTGGCCTGGTTCACGGTTCAAGAAACAAAGGATAAAGGATCAAATTTTATTTGTACCCAACCCGTTCTTCGGGATGTTCTTCAGTCCTATGCTCAATCAATTGCGTGTTTAGATCCTGATTGAGTCTGGAATCTTTGCTCTGATACTTGGTGATGGTTCAGAAATTGAATGTTTATTTTGAAGTGGAAATCTTCTTTTTGTCGAGGATTTGTAGTAACCTCTTTTTTTTTTTGGTTTTCATTATCCCTTCTTTTGCCTGAACTGTTTCCTTTGTGATTAAAGTCAACGGGATGCCCCAGATTTTTTCTTAAGTCTCCTTCATAGGTTTTGACTTAGCGGGGTTTTATTTTGAAAAATAATGATTGCCTGCTTTGATGACTATGCAGAACCATCCCCATCTTTTGGAAGGTATCTTCTACACTATTTTTCGTGTATGAAGGATGAGCTTGCGACTGAATGCGCCTCTAAATTAACTGAAAAACTACCCTGCTCCAGGTTATCATTAAGGGTTTTAATTTGTGTGAAAATAAAAACTCCTACTTCTTGGCTCAAAAGGGTTGACTAGGGATTATCTTCCTTATAACTTCACTGTTTAGGATTTGAAACAATGCTTGTACATCGTTAGTGGGGACTGTTCAAAAGCATACTGTAGAGATTGTGGTATCATTTTCGTCATCCTCCCTCTAAAGGCTCAGAGCTTTTGATCGAGAGTTAAATATCACAAAAAAGACAACAATTTAAATATAGGGAATACGAATGAATTGATTCAAAACAGGCATATGCAACGTATTGATAAAGTAAAAAAGTTCGACATGAATAAATGTTCGAACAATCAAAAGAAAATTACAAATTGAAAATTCTTATGAACAGAAAGCCTCTTTGTATGAACTTGTCGCTTCAGATGGTGTGTCTTTGAGGGATGGCAGAAGAATTCAACCTGGCCATCTTGTGTGAACTCCAGCACTCCTTCGTTAATCAAGTCCTAAATCTTATTTTTAAATGCCCAACAGTCATTCGTATAATGTCCAGGACTATCAGAATGATAGGCGCATATTGCATCAGGATTGTAGTTAGGGGAATAAGTTTTGGGGTTTGGATGAGGATCCCTTAACGTAATCAACTCCATCTTCAACATGTGTTGTAAAGCTTGAGACCGCGACATGTTGAGTTTGGTAAATTTCCTTTTGGGTGTATCTGACTTACTCTGATTAACCCTTTGTGTTTGGCGAGGTTGTTCTTGGACCCGTGATGTAGTAGCAATTTGGAAAGGTCCACTATTCACGAAACCAACCTCTTGTCTTCTCGTAGGTTGAACAATGACTTGGTCCCCAACCTCGACAGTTTGCTTCACACGGTTGCATCCGTCTTGATGAAGTTTATTGGTAATGGCTCTCAGCTCTTCTTGTCCCCGGGCTAGGCCTTAGTTAAGAGCCACCTGTCCCAGCATCTGGGTTCTCATTTCCTCAACCTCAACTTGCAATTGTTCCAACCGTTCATCCTCATTGTCTTCAGGATTTTTCTTGGCTAGGTTCCCAGTGAGGAGTGCTTTCAAATCTTCCTTCCCATTGGATAGGTTTAGGAACATTTCCATGAACTGAGCCTCTTGAGTTTGGAGATCTCTGTTGTCTTATTTGAGAGCCATTGCTAAAATAAACAACGAGAACATGAGAGACCTGCTTTGAGACCTGCTTAAGCAATGATATGTATGATATATGTATGAAATGTTTTCAAGGATTTCTAAGACTTAAAATTGCTTAAACATAAAGGGAACAAACGTTAATTGTATTAAGAAGTTTTATTGTTCACCATAATGCCTCTTGGGCTTACAAAGGAGATAACAAAGTAAAAATAACTCTCTAAGAAAATAGACTCAAGCTTCCCATAGGCGCATCCTCTTTGGTGCAATGTAAGCATTTATACTCTTCTCTTCATGAAGTAACCTGGTGAGCTCTAAAACCTTCTTCTCGCTGGCATAGAATTGGGTTTCAAAGGTATCCCGTTCTTCTTTGAGTTGGATCCAGGATTTCTGTAGCTCTTCAAAATCAGTTGGCATGTCAGAATGAAGCACAATGTAAGGAGTGTCTCCCTCAGAAACTGGCTCTATAATCACAGGTAAGATGGAAGGGTAAGGCATCATAAGACATTGAGCACGAGCTCGCACCCATTTGAGGTAAGGCTCAAGAGGGATGGAATTCTTGTGCGCCAGTGTCTTGCTATCAACTCTGTTTATCATGCCCCATGCTCGAATGAACCTCTTACGATAACCCTGAACATCATTCTCATAGTCAAATATGATTCCTTGGACGAGTGTGTCGTGAGGACCATCCCTTCTAGCATAACCAAACTGTCGCAATGCCAAACAAGGATTATAAGTGATTTCTCCCCTAATACCTAAGAGAGGGACATTAGAGAATTCCCCACAGCGATCAATGATGGTGACACTCTCCAAGGACCGAGAACACCAATGAGTGTATGAATGTGTAAGGGACATCAACCTATGAGACCATCTCATATCCTGCTCATTTCTCAAAACAGACTGAGGTAGGTGCGAAATAAACCACCTAGCCAATAGAGGAGTGTAACACAGAAGGGTCCCTCTTCTCTTTAGAGTGCGAGTATGCAGAGAGTGTAGAATATCCCCAAGCAAATTAGGCACCGGATTATGAGATAGAAAAACCTTAACTGCATTCACATCTATGAGTTTGTCCGTGTTAGGGAATAGTACCACCCCATAGATGAGAAGAGCCAACACTTCTTCAAAATCTTGTAAATCCAGGTTATCCCAAAAATAGTGAGCTTTCTCAAATAGAAACTTAACTGGAAATCCTTGGACACCTCTTATGGTTTCCCAATTTTCCACTACATCAGACCGTTGTAAAGACAGAGCTTGAGCGATCTCTTCTGGCTTTGGGTGTCTTTCCATACCGTTGAATGGTAGCTGATTAAGGATAGGTACCCCCAATAACTGAGAAAACTCCTCCATAGTAGGCACTAACTGGTAATCAGGAAAAATGAAGCAATGGTGCAACGGGTCAAAGAACTGAAAGAACACCTTTAACATTTCTTCGTCAGGGTTTGAAGTGACCAAGTTGAGAAGTAGACCATGTTTTTCTGTGAAGGGAGAGATTCCGGGAATCCTTGATGCTAACTCCTTGAGTTGAGGAGGTACTTTCACAAGGTTGATTTGGATAGTGTTCTTGCGAGCGGATGTCATGTCCTACAAAACAAGACAAAGATAAGCCCTAGAAAATCCTTGAAATGGTTAGTATGATATGCTATGTTATGATGTCATGATTATGCTAAGAAATCACATATATAGAAAGCACAAGCAAATCACACAAGAGACCTTAGGTTTAAGGCTTTCATGGGTTTTAAGGTAATACCCTCTTGAAGTTTGGATTGGTTCAACCTATCCTATAAATAGTAACTGGGTTCTAAGGGATCTCAATATCACTGATCTTTCCCACAAGTTTCGTTCCGATAGACAGCTGACTTGCAACCAAACAAAACTCAGGAGTCAAATCTCAATGAGTGTAGCATCGAGTATCTGCCGACTTTGGGAATACACCAAAGACAACCATCTCACTATGTCCTAATGGCCAAGTTGTTCAATTAAAGGTTCTAAGGTCAGTTGACGCTTCATGACACCATGCAGCCACCCCGTATTCTCCAAGATTAACTCAAGGGCTACCGATACCAACCAAAGTGTCGCATCAACATAGCCATCGCTTCAACCGTGTTGGAATACCCCACACAGTTTCCACGATCTATTGCTACTTACCGAAAAAGGTTTCCCCAGATGTGGGTGTAGGATCTATAGTAACCCAAACAATACCCTTAAAAGTAAAGCAATCAAACAGACAAAGAAAACAGTTTAGAAATGATCTAGACCTAAGGTAAACCCCACTTTTATTATCCCCAGCAGAGTCGCCAATTTTGTGATACGGTGGCAGAACCGACTGTTATACTGATTTTGCGTTTTTTGTTTGCAAATATCGCGGTAAGCAAGAGTAGCCACCGACTTTTCTTTTATCCAACAAAGGAAAGTGTGAAAAGAACAGGAAAAATACATTTTTCAAGATTTTTCTGAGTAAGGGGGGTAGATTATGGAAAGGGAAGGTGTTAGCACCCTTTCCATCTGTGGTTTTCCACGGGCTCTTAGGTACTTGCTCATTTTAGAAAATTGTTTTCGTGTTTGTGTGTTTTGAAAGATTTTGTTTGCTTTATGGTAACTCTTGTATCAGTCCTTAATAGTGTGATAAAGCGTTTTTGAAAAGAAGTTTGAAAGTGTGTAAGTGTAAAAAATCAGATTTTGAGCAAGTACTTAAGAACTGTCTACCTACTCGAAAAAGGGAGTTCTTTTCCTCCTTTCCTTTAGATAGTGCTATCTTACTATTAGTGAGTAGGTAGCCCTATCGTTGGATGTTGAGGGACTATCGAAAGGGACACTTATGGTCATTGAAGGCATAATGTAAGGATACCTTAGCATTTCGAAGGGACGGTCATCATATAGGCAATATCGAGGGACAAGATAATTTCTCGTAGGAAACTCGAGGGACATTTATGGACTATGATCTTTATGATGACTTTAAACTGATGGTCTTTGTTATGATATCCCTACGTTCGAGGGACATGACCATTATTTTCCGAGGCAACCCAGTGAGGAGTACCCTAAGGTTGCAAGTGTGCAAACGTATGCTTTTTTTAGATATTTTATCTTATGTTAGTGACCTAATGATTATTTGATTTAATCGTGTCATGCACGCCTAATTTACTAGCAATTTATATACAAGCATATAAGAAATATAAAGCGAGAAATAAAGTCCTACCGCTATTACAAGGCTTTGGTCTAGATTCATAAATGATGACTAAAAAAGTAATATGCGAGAATTGAAAACCCTAATTAAACTATTACAAACCGGGCACAGTTACATAATAATCGTATGAAAAATAATAACGCACAAAAATTAAGATTGGCCTACGTTCGAAACCCTAAAAGTCTAATTGTTTATTAAAAATGTTTTTGGTATTTTTATGAAAAAAAAGATTTGAAATTTAACCTAATCTCTAATTAATTTTAATTAATCAAATAAGTCAAAATAATTAAATCAAATTAATTTATTTACCAAAAATTAAATTTAATTAGAAAAACCCAAGTTCATTATTTTTATGATTTTCTGATTTTTCTGATTTAAAAAAAGAATAAAATAAAAAATATAAACTAAATAAAAAGAATAAAGAAATTGAGAAATGGGCCTGAGGGGTGAGAAACCCAAACTGGGTGGTGCAGGCTAGAGTTTGCCAAGGCCCAAATCTGACGTGCAAAATTCATATGTCAATCCATTGGAATTGCAATGTTTTGAGCCATGTCATTATGTCAAAATGATGCAATTGGAATCTTGAGATCATGCCTTAAACCAATTGATCATTTGCTAGGTCAAAAATAAAAAATTTCCCTTTCTAAGTCAAAACCCAAATTTTGACCATTTTGCCCTTTTGAAGATTTGATCAAATTTCTTGAGGAATTATGGTCCAAACTTAATCAAATGATACATATGAATTTAAAATGTTGATTTGGATCAAGAATTATGAAGTTTGACTGTAAATTGGCCATAGTTGACTTTTTCCCCAATACAGCTGATATTTAGGTCAACTGCTTAATTGATTGAGGAAAGGTGTGATCCAAAGCTTGAAATTTGACATGAGTAATATTGAGGGTCCATAATGATCCATTAAAGTCATATGGGGCATTGGAAGTTCAAATATCCTTGTGCAATCTCAAACCCTAATTTTGGTCATCAGTGCTTAAGGAGGTGTCTTGAGCTGATCAACCCTAATGCAGTCTTGAGCCAAAGGAGATCTTGTAAGCAAAATTCTTTATAAGTGAGAGGGAAAATTTTGGGGTACAACACGACGCAATTGAGAATGATAATTTCTACTGATGTTTCCCCAATGTCCTTTTAATAGCTCCAATCTCATTTGCTCGTGAGTTGAATGGTTTGGATCCATCTTTTCCTTCGTGGTTTATAGTCGCAGTTCTTAGATCTCAGCCTTTTTGTTTTTCATTTCTTTTGAATAAGATCCCTAATTTTTTTCCTGGATCGCCTTTTCGGGTTTTCAATCCACCGGGATAATTTTTTTGTGTATGTCCTTAATTTTTCCTGGATCTCCCTTTAGGGTTTTCAATCCACCAGGACACTCCTTTTTGCCTATGTCGCCCGTTTAAGGTTCTAACTTAGCGAGCTTTCTTATACATAGTATTTTTTGACCGCGTCTGAATTTACCAGATGCGGTAGCTCTTCCCCATCCATTATTGTGACGTGAGACCACCACCGGAGAATGTTGTTTTTTACCACATATGGACCTTCATAGTTGGGTATTCATTTTCCACGTGAATCGAGGCGAGGTAGTAGAATCTTTTTTAGTACTAAATCTCCTTCTTTGTTTACTTGAGGGAGGACTTTCTTGTCGAAGGGTTTCTTCATCCGCTTCTGATATAATTGATCGTGACACAAAGCTGTCAAATGTTTCTCTTCAATGAGGTTGAGTCGATCAAGTCGCGCCTCAACCCACTCGGCTTCTCCAAGATTTATTTCCATTAGAACACGAAGCGATAGGATCTCTATCTTTACTTGGAGTACCGCCTCCATTCCATATACTAGAGAAAAGGGAGTTGCACTTGTTGATGTACGTATGGAGGTACGATAGCCATGTAGAGCAAAGGGAAGTATTTTGTGCCAATCTTTGTATGTCTTTACCATTTTCTGAATGATTTTCTTGATGTTCTTATTGGCAGCTATTGTACCCCAAAATTTTCCCTCCCTTTTTTCATTCTAGATGCTAACTTAGGGTTTCTCAAATACTCAAAATGACTTAGGGTTTAATCAGACAGATTCTTCTCATAGGCATTGAGTCAGCAGCTAGGGTTTGTTATTTCTCAACAAATTTGAGTTTTTGAGGTTTCAAACGGTCTTCATGGTTCTTCATGTATTCTCAAGGATGTTCGTGTCAGTTTTTCAAGCCTTGCATCGCGAGTTTTCTCAGTCATTAGTTCAGATGACTAAAAATGATTGCGTTGACCCAAAAATAGACCTTTGCGAGATCAAATTCAAATAGTTGTAACTTCTTTATTATTCGATATTTTTGAGTGATTATTTTTGCGTATGACTCTCCTTGACATCATCTCCAACATCTCTTTACAAGTCAAGATCTGATTACATGCGAAAGATTATCAGAAATTCGGATGCTTTAAAGAAATGTCATCTACAAATTTCCTTAAAGATTGGAGTCAAATTATGCTTTGAATGCTATGGAATTTATTGAAAAAATTATGGGCCATGTTTTGATTTGAAAAAATTCTCAACTTCTAATTTGCATTCATATCATGACGGTATTTTCTAAAGTGCCGTTTGATCATGTGAATTAAAGTACAAGTGCAAAAGTGCGAGATTACTTGAATTTGAATCAAGAACGGGTTCGATGTTGTGAAATTTTATTTCTAGCACCCAATTCCATAAAATCAAATTCCAAGTTCGCCAATTAAATTATAATATCAATTCAAGAAGATTTATGAATTTCGAATTTTGAGCAAAATGCATTTCTAAAGGATTATTTCAAGATTGCAAGAACAAAGTGCAAGATATTTTTTACTTGCATCACAATTCAAGATTCAAATATCATTCAACTTTCAATTCTAATTCAAAGAATTCAAATGGTGGATAATGAGAATATGATCAAAGTCATGATTATGGATTGAACATGGAAAGGCTAAGTAAAATTCACATGAAAATGGGAAGAAAAGGATATTATTGGAGAATGTATCATTACAAGAATATTTGAAATTTTAAACAATTTCCATTTTTGCATTCATACAAATATCCATTCAAATTTCCAAGTTCATCATAAATTCAAGTTCATTCATGAGAAAGTATTTAAGCATACACTTGAATTCAAGGCTCATCCATAAATTTCATGATTCAAAACCATTACACCATTCTTGATTTCATTACAAAATTACATTCACAAGTACATGAAAACTAAAGTTCTAAACCCACACATAAACCCTATCCTAATCAGCCCCAAAACTTGTCCAAATTAACCCCACAAGTTGTCAAAATTGTCCACTGCACTGCTGCTCAAAACCTGTTACATAAACCTGTCAAACATGCTCACAAACTAGCCCAAAAAACTGTCAAAACAGCCTTGCTACCTTGCTGAAAAACAACAGCCTTGTTGTTGTCCCAAAACCTACTACTGTCCTGCAAAACCAGCTACACAGTCTGCATAATAATACCAAGGAAGTCAGTCCAAAACCTGTACCAAACAGCCCAAAGTTTGCCTAAATTCAGCAATACAAAATCTGCAACCAAAAAAAGCAATGGAACAGTGCCTAAAATTGTTCAAATTCATCTCATTTTACCTCCCAATTCAACCCCTCATGCTTCTATAAAACCATATGACAGTAGAAATAAAAAAGGGAGGAGACAATGAGACCAATACGCTTACAGAAAAGCTACACAAAGAATTCACTCCAAAAACCACTCTTTCATACTGTTCTCTTTTCAAAATATCAATAACATCTTTTTCTCATTTTTCTAGCAGTTAATCTAAGAAAAAACTCAACAAGTAATCATTCAAAAGAAAGAGAAGATTCCATATCACCTTTGGTTTTCGTTGCTGAATTTGTTGGCAGCATCGAATCTGCTCCAATCCTGTAAGTTTTTCCTTTCTTGCCTAAAAAATACGCTTTTTCTTTGTTTGTTACGCTGCTACTTTGCTACAGTTTTGTTGTTATTATTATAGTTGTTAAAACATGAAAAAGAACTCTGTAAAAATAAGAAAACACAGAAGAATTTATACAGTGAACATAAATAAAAAAAACACAGATAAAAACCTTGCACCCTTCATACTTTCATTCCTGTTAAAAATCACTGTGTAACTAACCTTCAACCATCCCCTATGGTCGTCAATCCCAAATCCAAACCAAAACAATTCCTCTAATCTGCATAACATAAACATTATATCCAAGTAATTTCCAATACAATCATCCACAAAAGAAGAGGTTTTTGTTTTTTTTGTTAAACTTATTCATTTACAAAATATGATAACAGTAAATAACACCAAAATCCAAAGATAAAAGAAATTACCTTCTGTTTTTCGGAATCCAAGTCCCATACAGAAAATCACCTCAACAGCGTTCAAACTCTCTTTACAACACTACAACATCCAACCTCTTTTCTTCCGCCACTCTTCAAACCCTACATCTTAAATTCCGGAAAATCCTTATGGGTTGTACTAGCTCCAAGCTGGACGATCACGCAAACGCTGCATCTTCCATCAACATTCAGAAAAACGGCGAAATCTGCGGTGGCCAGAAATCACCTCTGGCGGTTCTCGCGGCAGAATCTCATGCAAGACATAGATACGAAGAAAATAAGGGAAAGAGGAAGGTAAGGTTGATCCAGTTAGATTTTTGTAAACAAATGAGAATGAGAAGAGGAAGATTAGTAATCCGTGAGAAAGAGGATATCCCTTTTCTTTTTGTTGCTGTTTCATTTTTTTCTATCTCTTTTATTGGAATGATAATAATAATTAAATTTATTTTCCTTCCCCATAGCATAATTCCCAGCGGAGTTGTATCCCATTCGTTTAGGGTTTACAACTTTCCTTTGTCCATTCAAAAACCGGGTCATCCCATTGGGCCTTTTGGCCCAATCACTACCCATTTCACCCTTTTGTATTAATAGATGCGTTAGAAATAAGGAATGAACAGGTTAGTGCAGCGGTTAAGGCAATGGTGTTTGGAGGAGAGGTTCCGGGTTCGAGAGCCCCTGGGGACGTTTTCTTTTTCATTTTTTCTGTTTGCTTCATTCCCTTTTTGTTAAACAAAAATAAACTATTGGGCTTTAACTTAACCAGTAGCCAAAGCCTAGTAGTGATTTTCTTGCCAGCACTCCTTTTATTCTGTTCAAACCCCTCCTTTTCTTTTAAATACCTTTTATTAGTTTATTAGTTTAGACTTTAAAATTCAATTAAAAAATATATGTAATTAGTTAACTAAGTTAGAATTTTGTAAATAACTTTATAAATTTTTTCTAAGTTAACTTTCTTATTATTTAGTTTATTTTTCTTAATTAATATAGTCAGGGATTTTTGTAAATAACTTTTTTATTTAGTTTTAAATTGTTTTTGTTTAAATTCTTCATAATAAAAAATACCAAAAGACAAAATATATACAATTGATTTAATCAGTTATTTTCTTTAATAGAATAGAAGTTTATTTTTCTTTTCAAATTCTCACAAACAAAAATATCAAGAATTTTTATTTTCATACTTTGTTAATTAATTTTTACTTCGTGGACTATTGTAGTTTTAATCAATTTGTTTGATTCGATTTGGTTGTATTGATTGCCTATTTTGACTTTTAATCGCATTGATCCATCTCCATTTGTAAATTTGTACCCCATTCCCGAAAGCTGTGTAATAGCGTAGAATTTTAATTTCCGCAATTTACTATTTTCTTTATACTGTATATTAATTAGGCGTGTATGATAAGATATAAAATCAATCGCTAGATAACCCTAATCAAAGAACAAATTAACTTGAATCAAACACACTTTCACACGCGCACCTCTAGGGTAACCTCGCTTGTTGCCTCAGAAAAACAATCATGTCCCTCGAAAATGGGATGCTTTAGCAAAAATCCTTCGATAAAAAAAATCGTAGTCCCTCGATGCACCTCGATGTTGCCTTCGATAAAACGATCTAGTCCCTTACGAAAATTGCTAAAGCGTCTCACAAGTTGCCTCCTATGACTGTACGATTGACCCGCGCCTGTCCCTTCACATCCAACGATGGGGCTTCTTATCAATCAATGGTAAGATAACAACATCTAAAGGAGTAGGAAAAGAACAAAGACCTTTTGAGTAGGTAGGACGCTCGTACTTGCTTTCTTGCCCACAAACTAAAAAACCATTTCACACCAACACTTTCAATTGAAGCATTTTCAAAAGTCAAAACACTTTGTACGCATTCTTATAGAGACGAGAATCATTACAAAGGCGCTTTTCAAAATCACTTTCAAAAACATCTTCCACAACAAACATCTCTTTGAACTATTTTCAAAACAACACTTTATACGCGTTCTTATAGAAACAAGAACCATTACAAAGACGTTTTCAAAATACTTTTGAAACACACACCACAAGCACATTTTCAAACAAAAGCAAGTGATCTAGCAAGCAACTAAGATCCCGTAGATAACTACGGATGAAAAGGGTGCTAACACCTTCCCTTTTCATAACCTACCCCTCGAACTCAAGAAAACAGTCTCAAAAGGTCTTTCCTATTCTTTTCAACCTTTCCTTATTGGATAAAAGAAAAGTCGACGGCGACTCTTGCTATCTGCAACAATTATGATCAAACGCAAAACACCCAAGTCAGTTCTCCCATCATGTTACAGAACTGGAGAATCTGCTGGGGAATTTACTTAAAAGTGGGGTTACCTTAGGGTTAGATCACCTTTATTTGCTTTTCATTGTTTGACTTGCTTGCTTTACATTTTTTGGGTCCTTGTTTGGGTTACTACTAAAAGATCCTACACCCGGATCTGGGGCACCTTTTTAGGTAAGTAGAAATAAATCATGTAGGCTGTACGGGGTATACTGATATGGATGAAGTGATAACTATGTTAGTGTGATACTTTGGCTTGTACTAATATTCCTTGAGTCAGTCAAGGATAACATTAGGCTTTCTTATTGTCATTAAGCGCTAACTGACCTTTAGAACCTTTTAATGACTCATCCTTGGCCATTAGGAAGTAGTAAGATAGCCGGCTTTAGTTTTGACCAAAGACTGGTTGATACTCGATACTACATTCATTGTGATTTGACTCACGAGCTTTGTTTGGTGGAAAGTCAGTTGTCGATCAGAACGAAGCTTGTGGGAAAGATCAGTGATATTGAGATCCCTTAGAACCCGGTTACTTTTTAGGACAGGTTGAGCCAACTAAACTTCAATAGGGTACTTATCTATCAAACTCCATGCAAGCCTAAACATAAGGACTTGTCTGCTTTTTGTGTATATGACTATTTGTACATAACAACTTGCTTACTTTGCATACTTGTACATAACATCATGACATCATACCATAGAATTTTCAATAACCATTTCAAGGATCTCAAGGGTCTATGACGCAGGGTCCTGTTGAACTAGACGCCTGTCAAAGGGCAAGAGGATTTATTTTCCTCTAACCAAACACCGTGAAAGATCAACAACTTGAGTCAAGGGCTATGACCCACTTGACATGGTGAGCTTGATGCTCGAAGAAGGACATCCACCGATACGAGGTTCTTCAATCAAAGTTATTGATCAAAATTCAATTTCTAATATCTTCTTGTGTTTACCCTGCGAGATCCTTCAAAACATTGCATCCACACACCATGCATCATATCATGACAGAATTTTCCCACACAGGTATCTCATCTGCTTACTGTTTATTTCAGTAGAGATAGCTCTAGAACAGACTATCAAGGACATTCAGACTCAAAATGCTCAACTTCAGGAAATGTTCTTGAACCTATCCAAGGGGCAAGAAGAAGTGAAAGCACTCATCACTAGGGGCTTGACCATGGAGAATCCTGAGGACGACAGGGATGACCAGCTGGAACGACTACAAACTGAAATGGCAATTGTGATACGGTGGGAAAGAACTGACTGTTTTTTGGAATGCTGGTTTGCGTTTTGCGTTTGTTTTCGCAAAATGTCGCGGTAAGCAAGAGTCGCCACCGTCTTTTATTTTATCCAACAAGGAAAGGAAAAAAGCACAGAAAAATTCCTTTTTCGAGATATTTCTCGGGTTCGGGGGGTAGATTATAGGGGTGTTCGCGGTTCGGTTTGGATCGGTTTTAAAGCAAAAACTCATCCAATCCAAAGATTAATTCACTTAAGGTTCGGTTCGGTTTTGGATGATATATTTAAAAAAATCCAATCTGATCCGATCCAATTTTATGCGGTTTAATTTGGATCGGTTTTTGGATATCCAAATTACACATTATATTTTTATTAATATTATAAAACTACTAATAAATCATAGATTTGATATAATATATAACATATAGTATATTAAAAGTTAATATTACAAAATGAGAGTGATTGATTATGCTTGAAATAATAAAAATAAATAGATTATACCAAACTAATAAATATTATTAAAAAAATTATTATCATCTAATAATAAATTCACATAACATGTCATACTAATAAAAAGTAAATAAGTATCAAAATATATTTATGCGGTTCGGTTTGGTTTGGATCGGTTTTGAAAAATTCATCCGAAATCTAATCCGAACCGATCGGTTTTTATAAAATAACATCCAAGCACAACCAATAACTTTTGGTTTTTTATGGTTTTCGGTTTTTTGGATCGGTTTTCGGTTTTTTATTTGGATTGGTTTGGATTTGAACACCCCTAGTAGATTATAGAAAGGGAAGGTGTTAGCACCCTTTCTATCCGTGGTTATCCAAGGGCTCTTAGGTACTAGCTCATATTGTTTTCAAAATTTTGTTTTCTTTGTGATTGTGGGTTTGAAAAAAGTCTTTGTTTGAAAAGGTATAATTGTGAAAAAGGTTTTGTTTTGGAAAGAGCAAGTACCTGAGAACCATCTACCTACTCGAAAAAGGAATCCTTCTATGCTATCGTCCTTTAGACAATGCTATCCAACTATTGGTGAGTAGGTAGCACCGTCGTTGGAGTTTTAAGGGTCAATTCGAATAAGGGACGTGCGGTCACTAAAGCAATGTTAGGACGCCTTAGTAGTAACCCTAATGTCTTAGATCATTTGTTTTGAGGCAACAATATCCGAGGAACCGTTTCGAGGCAACTATGATCTTTGGACAAGAGGGCGACCTCTAAAACTACCTATACTTAATGACCGCGTACGAAGGCAACCAAGTGGGGTGTACCCTAAGAGTGCGCATGTGCGAGTGTGTCGTTTTCAGTTAATTTTATCTTTATACATGTTAATGGTGATCTAGATTGATTTTAGGTTTAAACGTTCAATCTTGTCATTCATCCCTATTGTCAAACATCTAGCAGTTATATTTTGCGGAAAATAAATTGCGGAAATTAAATTACAAGGCGTCAAGTATTTACATCGCCAAAGACAAACCCTTTGAAATTTAAATGCGGAAAATAAATAAAGTGATAAAAATAGTTAAAGTCCTATTAAGCTATTACATTCCGGGAACAAATACAATATTGAATGAAGTGGATCGCGTGCGAGAAATTAAATCGGGCGCAAGTTCTAGGGTTTTGACCCTTTGCCATTAAAGAAAAGATTTTTTTATTTTTTTTTATTTAAGAAAGAAGTTAATCTAAGTTAAATATTAAATTAAATTAATTAATGAAAATAAATATTTTTTGGGTTTTTGTTATTTTAAGAAAGAAAAATAAAATTGATCAATGTTAATAAAAACCTAATTATATCTAAGTTAATTTTAATTATTGAAAAATATATTAAAGTTATTCCTAATTAATGGCCTAAATTAATTAATTATTATTGTTAATAAAAAAATAAAATACTGAAATATAATTTAATAAAGAAAATATTTTTTGGTTTTAATTTTATTAAGAAAAAGATTTGATTGGTTAATGATTAAATAAATAAAAAAATAAATAATCAAAACAAAAATAAAATAGAAATATAGAGAAGAGAGGGTTTGGGCCTGTTTTGGGGGTTTGCTCAGCAATTTTGTGGCCCATTAACATGCTGGCCTGGTTGACTTTGTGAATTCCCTATGTGCCTTTTGACTTGGTCCCATGGTAGACGTTCATCTCTTGGCCCTCAGATCTGGCCTATGGCCATCTGTCCATTGAATGCTTGAGAGTGCATGATAGATTTCACGCTGGGATCAACACTTGATTACCTGAAGAAAAAATATAACAAGGCATATGGGGGACCTGGGATTCGAACCCAGGTCCTGTTGGATGTTGGATGCACGCCTTTACCACTCAGCTACTTTGTTTCAATTGTTAATATATACAAAATAATAAATATAAAGGAAAACAAATTAATATGCCAGAAAACATAAAATAAAGCGCGTTATGTTTGAATGGGCCATTGGGGTATTGACATGTCTCTGTCTTCTTCCTCACGTCCGTGGCTAAAACTCTGCAACACCTATAGCCACAGACACCGCCTGTCACTAAAGGTCGTGCATCCCTATAATCCACTGTGAGCCATGGAAATGAAATCTAAGGGCATGGTTGTACTCGTCTCATCGTCCCGGTCACAACCATGCCCTTCTCATCAACCAATTTTCCCTGAAAAAGAAATGCCCAAAAACAAACCACGAACCCTAGATAAGGTATGTCACAGTATGAGTCACATAAACAAAATTGGATAATGTAAAAAGCTTAGAAACTTGATGAGGATCATGAATATGCAAATAGTTTGTACAAAAGATGCAGAAATAAAAGTTTGCGAATTCAAGAAAGAAACAATTTTTTGTGACTCTTACATTGCTTTTGGGTGTGTTTGAGAGCTTGCTTGGGATCCATGAGGGTTATGTGATCACCCAGGAATTGATTAGAATCATTCTTCGCTTCTGAATTTGCCTCTAAGTCTCAATTCGAACTCAAGCTTTTTCACACTTTTTCAAGTTTTTGTTTTGAGTATTCTTGCATCCTCTAGCCTTGTTTTCGTGCCTTTTCCTTCCTTATGTATGATAGAATGCATTAGGTTAACAAATATGTATTGAATCCTTCCACATCAATTCCCTAAGATTTGATTTGATTCACTTTGAAAGCTTGCCTAATTTGTCAAAAAATCCATCTTTTTGTACATAATATGGTGAGATACGAATTCGATGCTGATCATGATGATGATTAAGTCCTGAAATAGCCAAAAAGATATCAAGCAATCAATATTTGGATTTTATTTAATTTAATTTGATTAAAAATGAAATAATTCAATAAAAAATCAAATAAAATAATAAAAATGATGAATGGACACAAGGCTGAAGCTAAGACACGTGGGAAATGTGGCAAGTTCAAATCAAGTGGAAAAGAATGGGCCCATTTGACAAAATTTGAAGTTTTGGGGATAGTTGACTTTTGGCAATTTTGCAAAAATGCCCAACTTCAACAATGCATAACTTCTTCAATTTTGAACTTTTGGAAGTGTTCTTAGACTTTTTAGAAAGCTTGAGATGTCCTCTAACCAACCCTTTTGGTCTAATATCATTTTGATGTTCCATGTTCAAGTTATAAGCTTTGGCAAAAAAGGTGTTTTTGTTGACTTTCAAAAATGACCTATAATGTCCAAATTTGTAACTTTTTGTGAGTGCATTTCTTGATCTTGGGGTATGAAGATGGATTGTAGGAAATTGCATCCTATTAAAAATGAGCTTTGTATGGGTCATTTCTCATAAAGTATGATAAAGTTATGCTTGGTCAAAGTTGAGTTGACTTTTCCTACAAAACCCTAATTTAGCAACTTTTGAATCTTGATGAATTTTGAGCAATCCTTAATGAATCATGGTCAACCCTTGATAATTTATGAAATATCCTTCAAAATGAGAATGTTGACAAAAAATCTTGAAGTTTGACTGTATTTGGGTCACAGTTGACTTTTTCCCTAGCACAGTCGATTTTTGGACCCTTTGAGCAATTGAATGAGCAAACTTCCTCTGCAAGGCTTGAAATTTGATAAGGATGACCTTGAGAACATATTAGGACATTAAGGAGAATTTGAGGTCATTTGGAATTAAGGATCTTGATGCAACACAAAACCCTAATTTGGGGTTGACTGCCTTAGGAGATGATTTGTCTGACCCACTCTTGAGCAAACTTGAGCAACTTGGAGACTTTTCTTACAATGTTTTGAGAAATATGAGAGGGAAAATTTTAGGGTACAACAGCTTCCCCTGTTCAATATTCTTAAGCGTGAGGATATAGATTGGCTTTCGTGCCTTTCGTGATCCGAAGGTGGAAGATTATTGAACACTAGAGTGCCCAGAAATTTGCACTCGCATGAAGTGGTATCAGCCTTGTGATGTCGGGAATGGGCTTACAAATGCCATATGGAGAATTTTGATAGGAGGACTTCGACTGGAATAAGAATCAGGGAGATCTTAGCGTCAATCTGACTGAACCAGAGAAGGTCTTGGATTAACTTTGACTGGATAAGAATCAGAAAAATCTTAGAATCGATTTAACTCAACCAGAGAAGGTCTTGAATTAACTTTGACTGGATAAGAATCGGAAAAATCTTAGAGTCGATTTAACTGAACCAGACGAAAGTCTTGGAATATCTTCAACTGGAATAAGAATCAGGGAGATCTTAGCGTCGACCTGACTGAACCAGAGAAGGTCTTGGATTAACTTTGACTGGATAAGAATCAGAAAAATCTTAGAATCGATTTAACTGAACCAGAGAAGGTCTTGAATTAACTTTGACTGGATAAGAATCAGAAAAATCTTAGAATCTATTTAACTGAACCAAACGAAAGTCTTGGAATATCTTCAACTGTAATAAGAATCATGGAGATCTTAACATCGATCTGACTGAACCAGAGAAGGTCTTGGATTAACTTTGACTGGATAAGAATCAGAAAAAACTTAGAATCGATTTAACTGAACCAGACGAAAGTCTTGGATTATCTTAAACTGGAATAAGAATCAGGGAGATCTTAGCGTCGATCTGACTGAACCAGAGAAGGTCTTGGATTAGCTTTGACTGGATAAGAATCAGAAAAATCTTAGAATCGATTTAACTGAACTGGACGAAAGTCTTGGATTATCTTCAACTGGAATAAGAATCAGGGAGATCTTAGCGTCGATCTGACTGAACTAGAGAAGGTCTTGGATTAGCTTTGACTGGATAAGAATCAAAAAAATTTTAGAATCGATTTAACTGAATCAGACGAAAGTCTTGGAATATCTTCAACTGGAATAAGAATCAGGGAGATCTTAGCATCGATCTGACTGAACCAGAGAAGGTCATGGATTAACTTTGACTGGATAAGAATCAGAAAAATCTTAGAATCGATTTAACTGAACCAGATGAAAGTCTTGGAATATCTTCAACTGGAATAAGAATCAGGGAGATCTTAGCGTCGATCTGACTGAACCAGAGAAGGTCTTGGATTAACTTTGACTGGATAAGAATTAGAAAAATCTTAGAATCGATTTGACTGAACCAGACGAAAGTCTTGGAATATCTTCAACTGGAATAAGAATCAGGGATATCTTAGCGTCGATCTGACTGAACCAGAGAAGGTCTTGAATTAACTTTGACTGGATAAGAATCAGAAAAATATTAGAATCGATTTAACTGAACCAGACGAAAGTCTTGGATTATCTTCAACTGGAATAAGAATCAGGGAGATCTTAGCATCAATCTGACTGAACCAGAGAAGGTCTTGGATTAACTTTGACTGGATAAGAATCAGAAAAATCTTAGAATCGATTTAACTGAACCAGACGAAAGTCTTGGAATATCTTCAACTGGAATAAGAATTAGGGAGATCTTAACGTCGATCTGACTGAACCAGAGAAGGTCTTGGATTAACTTTGACTAGATAAGAATCAGAAAAATCTTAGAATCGATTTAACTGAACCAGACGAAAGTCTTGGAATATCTTTTTGAGGTATCCGCTGAAACAACCCTCAATAGATGTAGTTTTTGAGGGGACTACCAGGTCATATAAGTAGTCAACAGTGTTTATTGATTCGTCTTTCCCTGAAAAGGTAAAGAGTTAGTCATATGCAATGTCATGATGTATGAAATGCATGATATATATCAAGCACTGATGCTCTCAAAATAAATGAGATTGTGTGGTATGATGCGTATATGCCTGTATCATGATGTATGGAAATGTAATGTTTCTAGCTGGGGAAAATAAATCCCGGATAGCTGCTGAAGAATAGGGCTGGATTCTTCGTTTCTGCTGGGGATGGCGAACGAAGGGAATAAACCTGCAAGAGAGGATGACTCGGTTGGGGGAATAAATTGATGAGGATATTACTCTGTAGGGAAGAGATGTTCTGCTGAAGATTCCACTGATAAATTCCGTCGGGATGAATTAACGTTGCTGGTGATATTGAATCCTATTGGGGATTGAATTCCTGTTTGTGAAAGGAAAGAACTCCGCTGGGGACGATCTCTCAGTGGCGACTTCACTGGGAATAACCTGTTAGAATTTTGTGGGGATAATCCTTTTAGTTCTGCTAGGAATGATCCTTTGAACTCGGCTGGGTAGATTTATTTTTGTACTCCGCTGGGGATAAACTTCCAGAGTCTACTGGGGATGATTCTCCCAACTCCATTGGGGAAGCTTTTTCAGACTGTGTTGGGAAAATTTTAACTCCACTGGGGATATCTTGTACCCTACCGGGGAGCATTCTTATATTCCATTGGGGAGTATTAAGACTGTCGGGGATATCAAGCCTTTTTAGTGCTTGGGGAGAGCTATCATTACTGTCTTACTCTGCGGAGAGTGAAGGTATCTTAGCCATATTCTTCAGCTGAATCTACCTTTGTACCTGGTTGACAGAGCAACTGTATAGTTTAGACAATTTTTATTTCCCCTGTTTCTGATGTTACCCGTAATCGTCCTTTATTTCACATGTAAATATTTATGAGCAGCAATTAATGTCAAATGCATATATAAAAAATGAACATTGGATGTTCTTTGCAAAACAAAACAGATAAAGGAAAAATAGCTTGAAATTTCTTTGAAAATGAATTATATTGATTTTGAAGTTTGGCCTATAAATAGGCGTTTTTTTACAAGAAGCTGACGTCCTAGTAGGAGAACGCCGCCGAGCAGATAGAATTTACACAAATTGTGAAAAACAAAACAGCTATGTGAAGAATCCCACTAGGTTCCAACTCTGCTATTGCCTTTATGTCCTCGAGCATCTCATCACTTTGCTACTTGGTTGAAGGTAGATCAGATTGATTGGCGCCGTCCGAGCTTGATAGTCGATACCGAAGTCTGGATGCAAGTGATCCAATGAGACATAGTGTTACGGTTTAATCCCTAACTTTTGCCTAGACTGCCCTTTCGGGTTTTTAGTCCACCGGGATACCCTTTTTTGCCCAAGCCGCCTTTTCAGGTTTTCGACTTGCCGGATGTACAGTTTTTATTTTATTTTCATCCCTTATTTTTGCCCGAACCCTTTTGGTTCGCCGGGAAGCCCTTATTTTTGCCTAGGCCAGTCAACCTAGCGGGTCTTTGATTATGCGTAGTATCTTTTCACTATGTCTGCATTGACGGGGTGAGGAAGGTCGTCACCATCCATGGTGGTTAGAATCATAGCTCCGCCTTAGAAAATGTTCTTAACCACAAATGGCCCTTCGTAAGTAGGGGTCCATTTGCCCCTGGGATCACCTTGAGGTAGGATAATGCGCTTGATAACCAGGTCCCCAACTTGATACTCTTGTCGTCTGACTTTCATGTTAAATGCCTTGATCATCCGTTTTTGATATGTCTGACCATGACAAATAGCAGTAAGTCTCTTTTCGTTGATTAATTCAGCTGATCAAGCCGGGTCTGGATCCAGTCATCTTCACTCAAACCTGCATCTTTCATGATCCGAAGAGAGGGTATCTAAACTTCAATGGGCAGTATGGCCTCCATGCCATAAACCAAGGAATAGGGTGTTGCCCCTGTTGACGTCCGTGCTGAGGTACGGTACCCATGAAGAGCGAACGGTAACATATCGTGCCAGTCTTTGTATGTCACCGTCATCTTCTGCACAATCTTCTTAATGTTCTTATTAGCCGCTTCTACAGCCCCATTCATCTTCGGCCGGTAGGGAGAAGAGTTGTGATGTTGTATCTTGAACTGTTTGTAGAGCTCGGTGATCATCTTATTATTGAGATTTATACCATTGTCTGTAATGATCCGTTCTGGTACGCCGTATCGACAAATCAGATTGTGCCAAATGAACTGTACCACGAAGTTCTTGGTTACTGTAGCAAAGGAAGTTGCTTCAACCCACTTTATAAAGTAATCAATTGCTACCAGGATGAAACGATGTCCGTTGGATGCCGTAGGTCTGATCTCGCCGATCATATCAATGCCCCACATTGCAAAAGGCCATGGAGCTGTCAAGGCGTTCAGAGGTACTGGAGGTATGTGCACCTTATCAGCATAGACTTGACACTTGTGACATGTCCGAGAATGCTGATAACAGTCGGCTTCCATAGTGGACCAATAATATCCTGCCCGAAGGATTTTCTTTGCCATGGTGTGTCCACTGGAATGAGTTCCGAAAGTACCTTCATGTAATTCTGTCATGATCCTTTCTGCTTCATTCTTATCCACACATCGCAGTAGGGTCGAATCATGGTTACGCTTGTAAAGAATGCCATTGCTGATGAAGAACTTTGCTGCGAACCTCCTCAGAAAATTCTTGTCATTAACAGATGCACCCTCGGGGTATTCCTGAGCCTCAAGATACCTTTTACTTCGTGAAACCAGGGCTTTTCTGTTACCTCTTCAGTCTCAATGTCACAACAATGTGCAGGTTCGTCCAATCTTTCAATGATAATCCGGGGAGCCTCGTTGTCCCAATTGACTTTGAACATAGAAGACACCGTAGCCAGCGCGTCCGCTAACTGATTCTTCTCTCTAGGGAAATGTTCAAAGGTTATCTCTTCGAAATGTGGAAGCAACGTCAATACATACTCCTTGTAAGGAATAAGGTTTGGGTGTTTCGTATCCCACTCGCCTTTGATCTGACTGATCATAAGAGCGGAATCTCCGAAAACATTTAGAAACTTAATCCTTAGGTCAATTGCTGCTCGAAGACCCATAATGCACGCCTCATACTCCACCATGTTGTTGGTGCAGTTGAAACATAGTCGGGCGGTGAACGGAGTATGAGATCCTTTTGGAGATATGATCACGGCGCCAATGCCATTACCCAAAGCGTTCGATGCTCCATCAAAGTACATAGACCATCGGGATCCCTCCTCAGGTCCTTCATCCGGTCCAGGTGTCTCGCAGTCAGTCACTATTATGATATTCTCGTCCGTAAATTCAAAGTTCATAGACTGGTAATCATCCATTGCCTAATGTGCCAAGTGATCTGCCAACACACTTCCCTTGATTGCCTTTTGGGTTATTTACTGGATGTCATACTCAGTAAAGATCATCTGCCATCTTGCTATTCGTCCGGACAAGGCAGGCTTTTCAAAGATATACTTGATTGGATCCATTTTTGAAATCAATAGAGTAGTGTGAGTCAGCATATACTGTCTCAGCCGGCAAGCAGCCCATGCTAAAGCGCAACAATTTTTCTCGAGAAACGAGTATCGGGTCTCGCAGTCGGTAAAAGTTTTTCTAAGGTAATAAATAACATGCTCTTTTCGGCCAGACTCGTCATGCTGCCCCAGCACGCACCCCATTGAGTTGTCGAGTACTGTCAAGTATAAGATCAAAGGTCTCCCTTCACCTGGTGGCATTAGAATGGGTGGCTCTTGGAGATACTCCTTGATCCTTTCAAAAGCGGCCTGACATTCATCGTTCCAACGTACTACTTGATCTTTCTTCAGTAGCTTGAAGATTGGCTCACAAGTAGCAGTCAGGTGCAAGATGAATCGGGAAATGTAGTTCAGACGTCCCAGAAAGCCTCTGAATTCTTTCTCTGTTTTGGGAGCTGGCATTTCCTGTATAGCCTTCACCTTTGCAGGATCCACCTGAATACCTTTATCACTTACAACGAAACCCAACAGTTTACCGGATCTCACTCCCAAGGTGCACTTGTTCGGGTTTATCCTCAGCTTATACAACTTCAGCCTGTCAAACAGCTTCTGAAGATGGTCCAGATGTTCTTCCTCAGTTTGGGATCTTGCAATCATGTCATCGACGTATACCTCAATCTCATGATGGATCATGTCATGAAACAAAGCAACCATGGCACGCTGATACGTTGCCCCAACATTCTTCAATCCCAAAGGCATGACCTTGTAGCAAAAGGTACCTCACTAAGTAACAAAAGTTGTCTTCTCCATGTCTTCGGGAGCCATTTTAATCTGATTATAACCGGAGAAACCATCCATAAAGGATAAGACCTTATGCTGAGCGGTGTTGTCAACTAGAACGTCGATATGAGGTAGAGGGAAATCATCCTTGGGGCTCGCCCTGTTCAGATCCCTATAGTCGACACACATTCGAACCTTACCATCCTTTTTCGGCATAGGAACCACGTTGGCCACCCACTGTGGGTAAGAAGTAACTGCTAGAAAATCGGCGCCAAAATGTTTCATCACTTCAGCCTTGATTTTCTCAGGCATATCGGGGCGCATTCGACGAACTTTCTGTTTCACTGGAGGACAGTCTTCCTTGGTAGGCAATCGGTGGACCACAATATCGGTATCCAACCCAGGCATATATTCGTAAGACCAGGCAAAGATCTCAACATAGTCACGCAACATCTGAATCAACCGTTGCTTCACACTAGCTTCTAGATTTGCACCGATCTTGACCTCCTTCTTGTCTACTTCTGTACCCATATTTACTGATTCCACGGACTCTTCATGCGGCTGAACAACCCTCTCTTCCTGAAGTAACAGTCTTGCAAGTTCACCTGGCACTTCGTAATCATCTTCGCCTTCGTCTTCGGCTAAGTTGATCGGACTTTCAAAGTCATAACTGGCAGTAGCAGAGTCGTTACCAGTGAGATCCAGAGTGGATGTAGACCTGTATATTTGAGTGTGTGTAAAATAGCTGTTTTGCAATATATATAATAAAAGAAAAACAAGGAGCGCAAAATTTGAAATGCAAAAAAAGTCCAATGCTTTTATTAATGATTTATGAAAATGACACACATAAAGCCCTCACAAATGAAGCCACGGTGCCCCGGGTAAGACACCGGGCCGTAAAGTTTAAAACATTGTCTGTTACAAATTCAAAACAAAAGTCTCATTACTGGGTGATAACAGAAACGGGCATAGAATCCTTCGCTGTCCAGTTGCTTAATCCACCATCGGCAGTTGGGTATATCCAGCTGTCAATGTCAAACTCTTCATCATCGTCATCCCCGATAGCATTCACCCCTGCATCTTGTTTAGGATTTTCTGGTGCTCCGAACTCGATCTCCTTAGAATCAATTAAGTCCTATACTTTGTTCTTCAAAGCCCAACAATCATCTGTATCATGTCCCGGGCTATCTGAGTGAAAAGCACAACGGGCATTAGGGTTGTACTTAGGCGATGTAGTGTTGGGATTCTGCGGAGCCTCCATTGGAGTTACTAGATTGGTTTTCAATAACTGCGGCAGAATCTGAGACATAGTCATGTTGAGATGGGTGAATTGCCTTCGAGGTCTCTCGGCCTTTTGTTGATTGTTGCCCTGAGGAGCACCAGCAGGTCTTGAAATAACAACCGCATTAACAGCTTGGCGGTGTTCAGGTCTATTCTGGCTTTTCGAACTGTAAACAAAACTGGACTCCTTCTTAAAAGGCTTCTTCTCGGTGCCTGATGAAGAACCCTTCTGTATTTTACCAGACTTAATACCAGCCTCAATCCTTTCACCGGTCATAATTAGCTCTGTAAACCCAGACGAAGAGCTTCCAATCAGATGGTTGAAAAACAGACCAAACAAGCTCCCCAGAAACATATCCACTAGCTCCCTATCATCCAGGGGTGGTTGCACTCTTCCAGCGAGGTCCCTCCACTTCTGAGCATAATCTTTGAAACCTTCGCCCGTTCCCATAGACATACCCTAGAGTTGGGTACGCGTAGGAGCGAGGTCGGCATTGTATTGGTACTGCCTGTAGAAAGCAGCAGCCAAATCTTCCCAACTGCGGATATTGGCTCCTTCTAACTGGTAAAACCATTCGAGCTGAGTCCCTGAGAGACTATCTTGAAATAAGTGGATCCATAGGTTCTTATCAGCGGTGTACGGCTGAATCTTCCTAACGTACGAACGGAGGTGCAGTTTCGGACAAGAAACTCCGTCGTACTTAGCAAAATCTGGTGCTTTGAATTTGTGGGGAATTACCACCCCAGATGATAGACCCAGATCACCAAAGTCCAGACCAGGCACTTTCTGAACTTCCATCGCATTCAAACGGTCTTCCAGTTGTTTGTATCTATCCTCAGCCGGAGGATACTGGTCTTCGTCGAAGTCTGTCTCGTTGTCTAAAACCACAGGGCTAGGAGCCCTCCTTTCTTCCTGACTATCTTTCCCTCCAAGTGAGGTGGTCAAATCAACTTCATCTCGTAGCCTGTTTCCAAACCTGTGACCCGTGTTAAACAGGACTGTCCTCTTCTTCTTCTTCTCTTTCAGAATCAAGGTCTTCAGATCTAGCTGACCCTTAGCTAAATTCATGAACAACTCTTGGAACTGGGCGTTCTGAGCCTGCAAAGCCTTGATTTCTTGTTTATTCGATGGTTCAGAAGACATGATGCTGAAATAAACAACGAAGAAGATGAGAAAACCTGTAAGGGTACCTGTTATGAGGTGCATGGAATGAAATGCGTATGATATGATTTCAAAGACATCGAGAGATTCAAATTCGTAAACAAGAAATGAAACACACTTTTATTAGATAAACTTTGAAATTAATTGTTAAACAAATTGCCCTTAAGGCATTACAAGAAAGGAAATACTGAAAAGTAAATAAAAACTGGAAGTAATCAAAGGACGTCAACACTCCCATGGTCGTTTGCCTTTAGTGCTGACATAATCATTGATGATCTTCTCCCTCTCCAACTGCCTAGTAAACTTTTGGATCTTTCGCTCTTGCTCGTGATACTTCTCTCTATAAGAATCCCGCTCTTCCCTCAGCTGCATCCAAGACCTCTTCAATGCCCCAATGTCAGTAGGCATGTAAGGGTGGAGAATAGTAGGAGGAACCCCTTCCTCATCAGCAACTTCAACAATGATAGGCAGGACGTCTTCGTAAGGCATTCCCAGCTTTTGGGCCCGTATGCGAACCCATCTGATATATGGCTCCATCGGCAGAGAAGTCTTTGGATCCAACTCGTGTGGATCAGATCTGTGAACTCTATCCCAAGCCCTTATGAATCAGCGACGTTGCTCGTTATTATCCCCTTGAAAATCAAAGATTATATGAGGCATTAGCAGCTCATGAGGTCCTTCCCTTTGGGCTTGCCCAAACTGACGTAAGGCCAAGCATGGATTGTAAGTAATCCCTCCATGGGTTCCTATCAGTGGAACATTAGGGTATTCCCTACATCGATCAATAACAACCACTTCGTCCATACCCTTAATAGTCCAAATGATGTCATTACGAGAGAGAGACATAACCCTATAAGCCCAACCCATGCCTTCTTTGTTCTTCAGCACTGATTTGGGGAGGTGTGAAATAAACCACCTCGCTAATAACGGAGCACAGCATATCAAGGTTCCCTACTTTCGAGCAGTACGAGCATAAAGCTGATGAAGAATGTCACCCAAGAGAGTGGGTACAGGATTACCAGAGATGAAGATTTTTACCGCATTCACATCAATGAAAGCATCAGATTTGGGAAACAATACCAAGCCATATATCAGAAGAGACAAAATATCTCCGAATGCCTTGAAGTCTAGACTATCCTAGAAATGATTAGCCTTACCAACCAAGAACTTAGTCAGAAAACCCTTTGCTCCACTTCTAGTTTCCCAATTATCTAATGCCTCAGCCTTAGTCAGATGAAGGGCTGAAGCAATCTCTTCTGGCCTAAGGATCTTCTCCCAACCTGTAAACGGGGTCTGCTCCAGAATAGAGATACCGAGCAGATCAGAGAACTCTTCTAAGGTGGGGACCAACTGGTAGTCCTGAAAAGTAAAGCAATGGTACAGCGGATCATAGAACTGGACTAGGACACTCATCATCTGTTCGACCAATTTGGAGGTGACCAAACTGAGAAAATGCCCATGTCTTCTGATGAAGGAAGTAGTATCAGACATCTTTGCAACCAATTCTTTGAGCATAGTGGGAACTTGGACAAAGTTGATCTGGATGGTATTCTTACGCATAGGTGCCATGACCTACAAAACAGAACAAAGATGAATCCCTCCTGTCTTTGAAATAGGTTAGTCCAATGCAAGATGTATGCAATGTTATGATGTCATGATGTCACGATAGAAAGCACACCACAAGTATCCACAAATAGCAAACATCGTAAAGGCACACAAGTCACACAGAGAGCCCTTAGATTTCAGGATGGCAAGGAGTTTAGGTACTACCCTCTTTCAGTTCAGTTGGTTTAAACCTGTCCTAAAAATAGTAACCGGGTTGTAGAGGATCTTAATATCACTGACTACCCTCAATCGGTCATAATTCCTGTTTAGCAACCTTTTCTTGCGGCCGGAATCATCACGAGAGTTTAGTCTCAATGAGTGTAGCATACTGCTACTGTTCTATGGCCAAGTTGGTCAATTTAAAGGTTCTAAGGTCATTTGGTGCTTAATGACCCCTTAGAAGACCCATATTCTCCTCGTTCCAACACAAGGGATATCGGTACAAACTAAAGTGCCACACCAACGTAGCTACTGCTTCAACCGTATCAGTCTACGCCGTACAGTTCCCTCACAGTTTATTGCTACTTACCTAAAGGGTATCCCCCAGATCCGTGTTAGGATCTATAATAACTCCGATTCAAACCCACAAAGATAAAGCATACCAGTCAAGCAATTGAAAACATTATGAACTATTCCTAAGGTATACCCAACTTATAATAGTCCCCAACAGAGTCGCCAGTTCTGTGATACGGTGGGAAAGAACTGACTGTTTTTTGGAATGCTGGTTTGCGTTTTGCGTTTGTTTTTGCAAAATGTCGCGGTAAGCAAGAGTCGCCACCGTCTTTTATTTTATCCAACAAGGAAAGGAAAAAAGCACAGAAAAATTCCTTTTTCGAGATATTTCTCGGGTTCGGGGGGTAGATTATAGAAAGGGAAGGTGTTAGCACCCTTTCTATCTGTGGTTATCCACGAGCTCTTAGGTACTTGCTCATATTGTTTTCAAACTTTTGCTTTCTTTGTGATTGTGGGATTGAAAAAAGTCTTTGTTTGAAAAGGTGTAAGTGTGAAAAAGATTTTGTTTTGGAAAGAGCAAGTACCTGAGAACCATCTACCTACTCGAAAAAGGAATCGTTCTATGCTATCGTCCTTTAGACAATGCTATCCCACTATTGATGAGTAGGTAGCACCGTCGTTGGAGTTTTAAGGGTCAATTCGAATGAGGGACGTGCGGTCACTAAAACAATGTTAGGACGCCTTAGCGGTAACCCTAATGTCTTAGATCATTTGTTTTGAGGCAACAATATCCGAGGCAACCGTTTCGAGGCAACTATGATCTTTAGACAAGAGGGCGACCTCTAAAACTACCTATACTTAATGACCGCATACGAAGGCAACCAAGTGGGGTGTACCCTAAGAGTGCGCATGTGCGAGTGTGTCGTTTTCAGTTAATTTTATCTTTGTACATGTTAATGGTGATCTAGGTTGATTTTAGGTTTAAACGTTCAATCTTGTCATGCATCCCTATTGTCAAACATCTAGCAGTTATATTTTGCGGAAAATAAATTGCCGAAATTAAATTACAAGGCATCAGGTATTTACATCGCCAAAGACAAACCCTTTGAAATTTAAATGTGGAAAATAAATAAAGCGATAAAAATAGTTAAAGTCCTATTAAGATATTACATTCCGGGAACAAATACAATATTGAATGAAATGGATCGCGTGCGGGAAATTAAATCGGGCGCAAGTTCTAGGGTTTTGACCCTTTGCCATTAAAGAAAAGATTTTTTTTGTTTGTTTTTGATTTAAGAAAGAAGTTAATCTAAGTTAAATATTAAATTAAATTAATTAATGAAAATAAATATTTTTTTGGGTTTTTGTTATTTTAAGAAAGAAAAATAAAATTGATCAATGTTAATAAAAACCTAATTATGTCTAAGTTAATTTTAATTATTGAAAAATATATTAAAGTTATTCTTAATTAATGGCCTAAATTAATTAATTATTATTGTTAATAAAAAAATAAAATACTGAAATTTAATTTAATAAAGAAAATATTTTTTGGTTTTAATTTTATTAAGAAAAAGATTTGATTGGTTAATGATTAAATAAAAACAATAAATAAATAATCAAAACAAAAATAAAATAGAAATATAGAGAAGAGAGGGTTTGGGCATGTTTTGGGGGTTTGCTCAGCAATTTTGTGGCCCATTAACACGCTGGCCTGGTTGACTTTGTGAATTCCCTATGCGCCTTTTGACTTGGTCCCATGGTGGACGTTCATCTCTTGGCCCTCAGATCTGGCCTATGACCATCTGTCCATTGAATGCTTGAGAGTGCATGATAGATTTCACGCTGGGATCAACACTTGATTACCTGAAGAAAAAATATAACAAGGCATATGGGGGACCTGGGATTCGAACCCAGGTCCTGTTGGATGTTGGATGCACGCCTTTACCACTCAACCACTTTATTTCAATTGTTAATATATACAAAACAATAAAAATAAAGGAAAAGGAATTAATATGCCAGAAAACATAAAATAAAGCGCGCTATGTTTGAATGGGCCATTGGGGTATTGACACATCTCTGTCTTCTTCCTTCCGTCTGTGGCTAAAACTCTGCAACACCTATAGCCACGAACACCGCCTGTCACTAAAGGTCGTGCATCCCTATAATCCACTGTGAGCCATGGAAATGAAATCTAAGGGCATGGTTGTGCTCGTCTCATCGTCCCGGTCACAACCATGCCCTTCTCATCAGCCAATTTTCCATGAAAAAGAAATGCCCAAAAACAAACCACGAACCCTAAATATGGTTTCTCACAGTATGAGTCACATAAACAAAATTGGATAATGTAAAAAGCTTAGAAACTTGATGAGGATCATGAATATGTAAATAGTTTGTACAAAAGATGCCGAAATAAAGGTTTGCAAATTCAAGAAAGAAACAATTTTTTGTGACTCTTACAGTGCTTTTGGGCGTGTTTGAGAGCTTGCTTGGGATCCAGGAGGGTTATGTGAGCACCCAGGAATTGATTGGAATCATTCTTGGCTTCTGAATTTGCCTCTAAGTGTCAATTCGAACTCAAGCTTTTTCACATTTTTTTCAAGTTTTTGTTTTGAGTATTCTTGCAGCCTCTAGCCTTGTTTTCGTGCCTTTGCCTTCCTTATGTATGATAGAATGCATTAGGTTAACAAATATGTATTCAATCCTTCCACATCAATGCCCTGAGATTTGATTTGATTCACTTTGAAAGCTTGCCTAATTTGTCAAAAAATACATCTTTTTGTACATGATATGGTGAGATACGAATTTGATGCTGATCATGATGATGATTAAGTCCTAAAATAGCCAAAAAGATATCAAGCAATCAATATTTGGATTTTATTTGATTTAATTTGATTAAAAATGAAATAATTCAATAAAAAATAAAATAAAATAATAAAAATGATGAATGGACACAAGGCTTAAGCTAGGACACGTGGGAAATGTGGAAAGTTCAAATCAAGTGGAAAAGAATGGGCCCATTTGACAAAATTTGACGTTTTGGGGATAGTTGAGTTTTGGCAATTTTGCAAAAATGCCCAACTTCAACAATGCATAACTTCTTCAATTTTGAACTTTTGGAAGTTTTCTTGGACTTTTTCGAAAGCTTGAGATATCCTATAACCAACCCTTTTTGTCTCATCTCATTTTTATGTTCCATATTCAAGTTATAAGCTTTGGAAAAAGAGGTGTTTTTGTTGACTTTCAAAAATGACCTATAATGTCCAAATTTGTAACTTTTTGTGAGTGCATTTCTTGATCTTGGGGTATGAAGATGGATTGTAGGAAATTGCATACTCTTAAAAATGAGCTTTGTATGGGTCATTTCTCATAAGGTATGATAACGTTATGCTTGGTCAAAGTTGAGTTGACTTTTCTTGCAAAACCCTAATTTAGCAACTTTTGAATCTTGATGAATTTTGAGCAATCCTTAATGAATCATGATCAACCCTTGATAAAATGATGAAATATCCTTCAAAATGAGAATGTTGACAAAAAATCTTGAAGTTTGATTGTATTTGGGTCACAGTTGACTTTTGCCCTAGCACAGTCGATTTTTGGACCCTTTGAGCAATTGAATGAGCAAACTTCCTCTGCAAGGCTTGAAATTTGATATGGATGACCTTGAGAATATATTATGACATTAAGGAGAATTTGAGGTCATTTGGACTCAAGGATCTTGATGCAACACAAAACCCTAATTTGGGGTTGATTGCCTTAGGAGATGATTTGTCTGACCCACTCTTGAGCAAACTTGAGCAACTTGGAGATTTTTCTTGCAATGTTTTGAGAAATATGAGAGGGCAAATTTTAGGGTACAACAGCAATAATGAAAGTCCAGATGATGGGACAATTGGTGGGCCAGATGGATCTTATCCAAAACTTAGCTCGGGGACAAGAGGAGCTAAGGACCCTCGTCAACAAGCTTCATAAATACGGATGTAACCAAATGGGGCAAACAACTAGAATTGGGGATCAAGTCATCATTCAGCCTCCCATGAGACAAGAAGCCGGTTCGAGGGAGAGCAGATCTTCCCAAATTGCTGCAACGTCACGGGCCCGACAATAACCTCGCCAACAACAACAGGTGAATCAACGCAAAGAGGTCGCACCTAAGAGACAATTTATAAGGATCAGCATGTCGCTAGCTTAGGTACTACAACACATGTTAAAGGTGGAGCTAATTACATTAAAGGCTCCTCCCCAGAATCCTAACACTGGTGCCCCTATTTAGCGTCCCAATGAGAGGTGTGCATACCATTATGATGGTCCTGGGCATGATATGAACAATTGCTGGGATCTGAAGAATAAAATTCAAGACCTAATCGACGAAGGAGTGTTGGAATTTACACAAGATGATTAATTAGAACTCTTCTATCACCCCTCAAAGGCATCCATATGAATTAACAGTCTGGGGGAGGAAATTTTTTATTTATTCGAATTTTTCAGTTGTAATTTTTTTGTTTTGTTTAAACACTTATCTATATGTGAGACTTTGGTTACTTTCATTAATGTATTAAATATATTTGTCTTGAATTAATCCATTCATTTTCATTCTATTTAAACTATGCTTTTTACTCCCTTTATGATATTCAACTCTTGTTTTTAAAAGTTGCAAGCCTTTAGAGGGAGGATGACGAAAACAAAAGCCTTAATCTCATAAAATATGCTTTTGGACAGACCTTGCTGATGATGTACAAGCGTTCTTTCAATTCCTAAACAATGGAGTTATAAGGAGGATAATCCCTAGTCAACCCCTTTAAGCCAAAGAAGTAGAAGTTTTCTTTTTTACAAAAAATGAAACCTTTAATCAAAACCTGGGGCAGGGTAGTCTCTCAGTTAATTTAAACACGCGTTCAGTCGCAAACTTTCACTTCGTATACAACGAATGACATCAAAAACATTACTTCTGAACCAAACGATGGTGATGGTTCCCTATGAAATAGGCAATCACTATCTCTTTAAAGAAAAGCCCACTAAGTCAAAACCTACGAAGGAGACTTAAGGAAAACTGGGGCATCCCGTTGACTGTAATCTTAAAAACAAGAACAATCAGGAAAAAAAGGTGATAATAAATCAAAAGGAGGTCACTACAAATCTTCAACAACGTGGAAAATATGGCAAAAATGATTGCCTACCAACAAACTTAACTTGTCTGAACCATCACCGAAGTGCCATTCCAGACTCAATTGGAGTTCAAACGCACAATTAACTGAGTTTAGGACTGAAGAACATCACGAAGAACAGGCGGGTACAATTACACTTTGAGTCTTATCCTTTTTTTCTTAAACCATGAACCTAGACCACGATATAACCTTTCAAAGTCCTAAATGAAGCATGGGTTAGTTCGAAAGCATACTGTTACAAAAGGTATCCTGACTCCTGTAAGGCTTACTCTAAATCCTGATTTAAATTCACATGCTTGCAAAATTCTTTTATCTACTAAAATTCATTTTCAAAACTTCAAGACAAGCATAAAATTTGCATTATTTTGAATACCGCTATTTGCATATGGCTAATTATTTGACAACAGATAAATTCACACGACGAATATTCAGTGTGATCGGTGGAAATAGAACTGACTGATTTGGAATGTTGGTTCGCAAAATGTCGCGGTAAGCAAGAGTCGCCACCGTCTTTTATTTTCTCCAACAAGGAAAGGACAAAAGCACAGCAAAATTCCTTTTCGAGATGTTTCTCGGTTCGGGAGGTAGATTATAGAAAGGGAAGGTGTTAGCACCCTTTCTATCCGTGGTTATCCACGGGCTCTTAGGTACTTGCTCACTATGTTTTCAAAATTGTTTGCTTTTCAAGTGTGTGTGGGTTTTGAAAAAAAGTTTCGTTTGAAAAATTTCTAAGTAACTCTTGTATCTGTCCTCAAGAGTGTATGAAAAATTTGTTTGAAAACTTTTGAAAGTGTCTGTGTGAAAAGATGTTTTATTTGTTTGAAATAGCAAGTACCCATGAGAATCTACCTACCCTAAGGAATTAGGCTGTGTAAGAGTCCTTTAGACAGTGCTATCCCACTATTGAGAAGTAGGAAGCACCGTCGTTGGAGGTGTTCGGGTCAATTCGATTAAGGGACATGTGTGGTCACCGAAGCAATAGTAGGACACCTTAGAAGTAACCATAATGTCCTAGATCCTTTTTTTATCCGAGGCAATCGTTTCGAGGCAACTGGATCTTAGACAGAAGGGCGACCTCTAAAACACCCTATACTTGACGACCACATTCGAGGCAACCAGTGAGGCGTACCCTAGGAGTGGCATGTGCATGTGTGTTATTTTGGTTAATTTTATCTGTACATGTCATGGGTGAGCTATGTTGATTTTAAGTTCATACATTGAATCTTGTCATGCATTCCCTATTATCAAACATCTAACATTGTATAGTTGCGGAAATTAAATCTAAACTATTACAAGGCATCGGGTATTTACATCGCCAAAAACAAACCCTTTAATTTAAATTGCGGAAAGTAAAATAAAGCAATAAATAAATCAAGTCCTAATTAAAATTATTACATTCCGGGAAACAGATACAATAATATGATAAAATGGATCGTGTGCGGGAAATTAAATCGGATGCGAGTTTTTTGGGTTTTGACCCTTTTTTGAAAGAAAGGGATTTTTTTGGTTATTTTTGAATTAAATGGAATTAAATTAAATGAACAATTAAATTAAATTAAATAATGAAAATATTTTTGGATTTTTGAGTTTTTAAAGAAATAAAATAAATTGAATTAATGCTAATAAAAGCCTAATATTCTAAATTGATTTTAAATATTGCAAAAAATATTAAAAGTTAAATCTAATTAAAGCTAAATTGATTAAATTAATTTATTTACAAAAATAAAAGTGATGAAGTTAATTTTAATAAATAAAATATTTTTTGTGTTTTTGATTTTATTAGGAAAAAAATGTTAATTGGTTAGTGATTAATAAAAAGAATAACGATTAATTAATTAAAGGAAAATAATAAAAATAGAGAGAGAGTTTAGGAGTATACGGGCCTGATTGGAGGGGTGAAACAGCTGTTGGCGTCATGTGTAAACTATTTCGTTTTGGCCATTTGTGTTTTGGCTTCAACGTTCCTTAACCTTCTCAGGATGTCTGTCTCACCATGTATTGGTGTCATGTGTAAACTGTTCTGTTTTGGCCATTTGTGTTTTGGCCTCAACGTTCCTTAATGAACCTGCATGGGATCCTGTCTAAATCTGCAGTGTTGAATCTCATGAACACATTAAATAAATTACTATATATCATAAAATACAAATAAAGCTAATATATGAAGAAATTTAATGGTTAGGTCAATATGGCATGTATGAATGATTATACCCTTTTGATCATGGAGATCAAATCAACCTTACCCTTACTGGAAAAGTAGTGACATGAATGCTTTTATGCCCTTTTGATCATGGAGATCAAGCTAGCCTTACCCTTACTGAAGAAGTAGTGAGATGTTGGTTTGTAACTGAGATGGCTTGTTTGTAGTGAGATGTTGGTTTGTAACAAGGATGGCTTGTTTGTAGTGAGAGAGGGATTTGTAATAAGGATTTCAAGGTTTTAGGGTTCTTGAAAGAATTTGATATTTTGAAAGCGTTGTGGCAAGGGTTTTTTGCAGCAGTTTGCACGTGTCTAGCATTAGGTTTAGGTTATGCATATATAGTAGAACTGAATTAGGGTAAATCTTGGTCCAAAAATCCATGGCATTATGGTTTGTATATTTGATTTTCAATCAAATATTTTTGCATCTTTTTGATTGCCAAAACTTGCTAATTTTGGAGATTTTGGTCCCCTTGATTGATACACGAAATCTCCATCATATGCTGACCACTTTTGCTTCACAAAAAGATTTAGAAATCATATCTTGGTATTTTCCTACAATTAAATTAATTAAATGAATTAAAAATCAATTAAAAAATCCAATTAATTAATAAAAATAAGAAAATAATTTAATTTAATCTCAATGGGTCTTGCATAAGCCTTGGACAAGGTTTCAAGAAGGAATTTGAGGCCCATTAGCAAAAATGATGTGTTTTGAGCAAAGTTGACTTTTGCAAATTCACAAAAATTTCCCAACTTCTCCAATGTATATCTTGCTCAATTTTGATTCTATGAACATGTTCTTGGACATTTTGCAAAGGTCTTGAAGTCCTCTAACCAATTCCTTTGGTCCCATGTCATTTGGATTTACCAATCTCAAGTTATGGTCTTTGACTTAAAGTGCATTTTTGTTGACTTTTGAAATTGACCTATAATGTAGAAATTGATAACTTTTTATGAGAGCATTTCTTGGACTTGGAATGTGAATATGAGTTGTAGGAAATGTCATCCCCTTCAAAATGCGCATTGGATGGGATTTTTCTGATGAACCATGAAAAAGTTAAGCCTTGGTCAAGTTACAGTTGACTTTTCAGCTGTCCAAAAATAGCAACTTTTGCACCTTTGATGATTTTTGAGCCATGCTTATGGAATCATGATCAAGACTTGATCAAATGATTATTGTGGCTTCAAAATAAGATGTTGACCAAATTTTTTGACTTTTGGCTGTAAAATGACCATTTTACCCCTGCAGTTGATTGTGAACCAAATAAGGCTTTTGACTGTGCAACTTGGCATTGTGAGTCTTGAGACTTGACATGTAGATGCTTGACAATGTATATATGCATATGAGACTTGATTGAGCCATTGAAAACCTCAGATTCCTTGACAGAACCAAAACCCTAATTTTGACCAGCTTAGGAGGCATTTGGACTGTGCAACCCTTGAGTAGTCTTGAACCAATTGAGGATGATTCTTGGCAAACTTTGAAGAATATGGGAGGGAAAATTTTGGGGTACAACATTCAGCAAATGAAAGCTCTCTCAATAAACAGAATCACTTCAAATGGAAAGACGCTTCCAATGAAAAATCTCTCATAATCAAGGGGCACGACATGACCATTGTCCAACACATCTAGGGCAGTCAAGTCGAGATTCAAAGAATCTCACAAAGAAATGTTGAATAACCAGGGGAAAATCTCCATCTGAATCACTCAAGGGGAAAATCTCCATCTCACTCAATGGGGAACGTTACGTTGATCATGGGTTTGAACAAAATCCACTATGAAGACTTCCGGTACTATCAAATTGCTTGTATGTGCCAATAGTATCAGATGGTGCCAGTATCAGATGGTGTCAGTATCATGTCTTTGGATCCTCCCATGACAGTTCTTAGAAAATTCTGAGACTTGACCAAAGATCTTAGGTACCACCATTTTGTTTGTCTGTGCCAGTAGTATCAGATGGTGTCAGTATCATGTCTTCGGATCCTCCCATGTCTGTTCTTAGAAAATTCTAAGACTTGACCAAAGATCTTGGGTACAACCAATTTGTTTGTCTATGCCAGTAGTATCAGATGGTTTCATTATCATGTCTTCGGATCCTCCCATGACAGTTCTTAGAAAATTCCGAGACTTGACCAAAGATTTTGGGTACCACCAATTTGTTTGTTTGTGCCACTAGTATCAGAAGGTGTCAGTATCATGTCTTCGGATCCTCCCATGACAATTCTTAGAAAATTTTGAGACTTGACCAAAGATCTTACGTACCACCAAGTTGTTTGTCTGTGCCAGTAATATCATATGGTGTCAGTATCATGTCTGCGGATCCTCCCATGACAATTCTTAGAAAATTCTGAGACTTGACCAAAGATCTTGGGTACCACAATTTGTTTGTTTGTGCCAGTAGTATCAGATGGTGTCAGTATCAGGTCTTCGGTTTTCTTTCACAACAGCCTTAGAAAATATCCCTAAGAAGTTCAAGGTTACCGGAAATGTGATCAAAATCTCAAACGTCGAGGTGCACCAGATTAACTCTAGGGGCAAACAGGCTCCCACATATAAAGGGTCATGTGCGACCAAGTAAACATTTTCTGGAATTTACTACAACACTTACTACTGTGGATAGTGACAAATCCCCATAAAGTACCCTTCATAAGGTGATCCCAGGTGAAATTATCAGAGTCACAAGGCTATCCCCGACAATTGTAGAAGAACCTTTAAACAAAAGTGGGGTATCCTCCAGCCGATGGCATAGTCAAACTCACCAGCAAACAGAGGAATTTTGATCTTCTCCCAATAAACACACACATCACACTAGTTCCCAAACAAAGGGTGATTTCCAACAGTTTACCATCTTCTTAGATACAGTTCAGACACAATCTACATGCAGATTCATTCTGATATTCATCTCAGATTCCCTTGCAGATACAGTACGGACACGATCCATACAAAGGTCCATTCTGATACTTATTCAAAAGTCTCTTTTAGATACAATGCAGATACAATCTAAATACAGGTTTATTCTTACATTTATTCCAGACTCTCCTCGGATACAATTTAGATACGATCCAGATATGAATGTCATTCTAATACTCGTTCAATATCTCCTCAGATACCATCAAGGCTTGGAATTATTCTGACATTCCCCGGCTGAGCTGGTCTTAACTGAGTTAAAAAAACCTTATAGAGTTTCTGTCAAAAGCGCCCCTCCAGCAGATTGACGACATGGTTTATTTCCCTAACAAACGGAAAGATTCCCCAGCTTGAATTTGCTTCCCAGACTATAACAAATCAAGGGACCACAACTACTCTTCCCCAGTAGACTGCTCTATAATCCCCGATAGCTACCCAGTCGAGCAATGGACAACAAAGACTACTGAACTCTTTTCCCCAAGCGAAAAGCAACACTCTCCAATTTTTTTTCTTCTCAAGTAAAATCAACATTCCCCAACGAAGTTCTCCTCAAACAACAAAACAAAAATACCCAGCGGAAACATTCTAAAACCAAGGTTTAGAAAAGTGTGCATACTCTTCATTCCTAACGGCCGCCCGAGATTCAGCTTCCAAAAAATACCCAGCACTGGTCAAGGATTTATTTTCCAAGACAAAATTACATTCCAACAACATTTCTCATTTTATGCATCATTTTACACACATGACAAATGCATGCGGCATAATCTCATTCATTTTGAGAACGTCGTTAGACAATGCATTTCATACATCATAATGTTGCATATAGCTAACCCCTTACCTTTCAGGAAAGCTCAATCAACATAAAATTATCATCAACAAATTTTCGACAAGATAGGACAACTATCTGTGAACAAATCAGTTGTAGATCAAATCTCGAAACAGGACGGGGTGACTGTCTACATGGTGAATACTTCCTTCAGCTCTCTGCTGGTTCAGTTTAAATCTATCAATGGTTTATCCTGATTCCTTTCCCATAGACTTTCTCTGGTTCAGTTAAATTGCTCTAAGATTTGTTCTGATTCTTTCCAGTTAAAGAATATTCAAGATCTTTGCTGGTTCAGTTTAAATCTCTAAATGGTTTATCCTGATTCTTTCCTGTAGACATTTTCTCTGGTTCAAATAAATCACTCTAAGATTTGTTCCGATTCTTTCTCAGATCTCTGCCGGTTCAGTTTAAATCTCTCAATGGTTTATCCTGATTCTTTCCCGTAGACATTTTCTCTGGTTCAGATAAATTGCTCCAAGATTTGTTCTGATTCTTTCCAGATCTCTGCTGGTTCAGTTTAAATCTCTCAATGGTTTATCTTGATTCTTTCCCGTAGAAATTTTCTCTGGTTCAGATAAATCGCTCTAAGATTTGTTCTTATTCTTTCCAGACCTCTACTGGTTCAGTTTAAATCTCTCAATGGCTTATCCTGATTCTTTCCCGTAGACATTTTCTCTGGTTCAGATAAATCGCTCTAATATTTGTTTCGATTCTTTCCAGATCTCTCCGAGTTTTGTTTAAATCTCTCAATGGTTTATCCTGATTCTTTCCCGTAGTCGTTTTCTCTAGTTCAGATAAATCACTCCAAGATTTGTTTTGATTCTTTCCAGATCTCTGCTGGTTCAGTTTAAATTTCTCAATGGTTTATCCTGATTCTTTCTCGTAGACATTTTCTCTAGTTCATATAAATCGCTCCAAGATTTGTTCTGATTCTTTCCAGATCTCTGCTGGTTCAGTTTAATTCTCTCAATGGTTTATCTTGATTGTTTCCCATAGACATTAACTCTGGTTCAGATAAATCGCTCCAAGATTTGTTCTAATTCTTTCCAGATCTCTGCTGGTTCAATTTAAATCTCTCAATGGTTTATCCTGATTCTTTCCCGTAGACATTTTCTTTGGTTCAGATAAACCGCTCCAAGATTTGTTCTGATTCTTTCCAGACCTCGGCTGGTTCAGTTTAAATTTCTCAATGGTTTATCCTGATTCTTTCCCGTAGGCATTTTCTCTGGTTCAGATAAATCGCTCCAAGATTTGTTCTGATTCTTTCCAGATCTCTGCTGGTTCAGTTTAAATCTCTCAATGGTTTATCCTGATTCCTTCCTGTAGACATTTTCTCTGGTTCAGATAAATCGCTCCAAGATTTGTTCTGATTCTTTCTGGATATCTGCCGGTTCAGTTTAAATCTCTCAATGGTTTATTTTGATTCTTTCTCGTAGATATTTTCTATGGTTCAGATAAACCGCTCCAAAGATTTATCCTTATTCGTCCCAGTTAAAGATAATTAAAGACCTCTGCCGGTTCAGTTTAAATCTCTCAACGGTTTATCTTGATTCTTTCACGCAGACATCTTCTCTGGTTCAGATAAATCGCTCCAAAGATTTATCCAGATTCATCCCAGTTAAAGATAATTCAAGACCATCAGTTAAAATCGATCAATGGTTTACCCTGATTCTTCCCTGTAGACGTTTTCTCTGGTTCAGATAAATCGCTCCAAGTTTTATTCTGATTCTTTTCAGTTAAAGAATAATCAAGACCTCTGTTGGTTCAGTTGAAATATCTCAATGGTTTATCCTGATTTTTTCTCGTAGATATTTTCTCTGGTTCAGATAAATTGTTCCAAGATTTATTCTGATTCTTTCCAGTTAAAGAATATTCAAGACCTCTGTCGGTTCAGTTTAAATCTCTCAACGGTTTATCCTGATACTTTCCCGAATACATTCTCTCCGATTCAAATAAATCGCTCCATGATTTATCTTGATTGTTCCCAGTTAAAGAAAATTCAAGACCTCAGTTGGTTCAGTTTAAATTGATCAATGGTTTATCCTGATTCTTTTCCGGAAGACACTTTCTCTGGTTCAGACAAATCACTCTAAATATTTATTCTGATTCTTTTCCAATTAAAGTCAAGCTTAGACTTAGTCTAATTTCTGCCAACAATCACCTTTGGGTGGCATCTATAAGCCCATCTCCGACAACTATCCATCATTTCTCCAAATGGCATCCATAAGCCCATCTCCGATAATATCCCATCACTCTCTAAATGGCATCTTTAAGCCCATTCCCGATACAATAAACACAAGCGAATGCAAATTTCTGGGCACTCTAGTGTTCAACCATCTTCCACTTTCAAGCTACAAACGACAAACATGCCAATCTCACTTTCTCAAGTTTAAGAAGATGGAACAGGGGCAGCTGTTGTACCCCAAAATTTGCCATCCCATTTTTCATTCTAGATGCTATCTTAGGGTTTCTCAAATACTCAAAATGACTTAGGGTTTGATCAGACAGATTCTTCTCCTAGGCATTAAGTCACCAGCTAGGGTTCGTTATTTCTCAAGCAAATTTCTCAAACCCTACATCTTAAATTCCGGAAAATCCTTATGGGTTGTACTAGCTCCAAGCTGGACGATCTCGCGAATGCCGCACCTTGTCAACTTTCAAAAAAATAGAGAAATTTGCGGTGGCCAGAAATCACCTCTGGCGGTTCTCATGGCGGAATCTCACGTAAGGCATGGATACAAAGAAAATAAGGGAAAGAGGAAGGTGGGGTTGATCCAGTTTTATTTTTGTAAACAAATGAGAGCGAGAAGAGGAAGATTAGTAATCCGTGAGAGAGACGATAGCCCTTTTCTTTTTGTTGCAGTTTCATTTTTTTTCTGTCTCTTTTATTGGAATGACAATAACAATTAAATTTATTTTCCTTCCCCATAGCATAATTCCCAGCGGCGTTGTTTCCCATTTGTTTAGGGTTTACAACTTTCCTTTGTCCATTCCAAAACCGGGTCAGCCCATTGCGCCTTTTGGCCCATCACTACCCATTTTTCTCTTTTATATTAATAGATGCGTTAGAAATAATGAATGAACAGGTTAGTGCAGTGGTTAAGGCAATGGTGTTTGGAGGAGAGGTCCCGGGTTCGAGACCCCCTGCGGACGTTTTCTTTTACTTTTTTTTTTCTTCTGTTTGCTTCATTCCCTTTTTGTTAAACAAAAATAAACTATTGGGCTTCAACTTAACAAGTAGCCAAAGCCCAATAGTGATTTGCTTGCCAACACTCCCTATGTTCTGTTCAAACCCCTCATTTTCTTTTAAATACCTTTTCTTAGTTTATTAGTTTAGACTTTAAAATTCAATTAAAAAATATATGTAATTAGTTAACTAAGTTAGAATTTTGTAAATAACTTTATAAATTTTTTCTAAGTTAACTTTCTTATTATTTAGTTTATTTTTCTTAATTAATATAGTTAGGGATTTTTGTAAATAAATTTTTATTTAGTTTTAAATTGTTTTTGTTTAAATTCTTCATAATAAAAAATACCAAAAGACAAAATATATACAATTGATTTAATCAGTTATTTTCTTTAATAGAATAGTAGTTAATTTTTCTTTTCAAATTTTCACAAACAAAAATATCAAGAATTTTTATTTTCATACTTTGTTAATTAATTTTTACTTCGTGGACTATTGTAGTTTTAATAAATTTGTTCGATTCGATTTAGTTGTATTGATTGCCTATTTTGACTTTTAATCGCATTGATCCATCCCCATTTGTAAATTTGTACCCCCATTCTTGAAAGCTCTGTAATAGCGTAGAATTCGAATTTCCGCAATTTATTGTTTTCTTTATACTGTATAGTAATTAGGCATGTATGATAAGATATAAAATCAATCGCTAGATAACCCTAATCAAAGAACAAATTAACTTGAATCAAACACACTTTCACACGCGCACCTCTAGGGAAACCTCGCTTGTTGCCTCAGAAAAATAGTCATGTCCCTCGAATATGGGACGCTTTAGCAAATACCCTTTGATAAAAAAGATTGTAGTCCCTCGATGCCCTTCGATGTTGCCTTCGATAAAACGATCTAGTCCCTTACTAAAATTGCTAAAGCGTCTCACAAGTTGTCTTCTATGACTGTACGATTGACCCGCGCTTGTCCCTTCACATCCAACGATGGGGCTTCTTATCAATCAGTGGTAAGATATCAACATCTAAAGGAGGAGGAAAAGAACAAAGACCTTTTGAGTAGGTAGGACGCTCATATTTGCTTGCTTGCCAACAAACTGAAAAACCATTTTCACACCAACACTTTCAATTGAAGCATTTTCAAAAGTCAAAACACTTTGTACGCATTCTTATAGAGACGAGAATCATTACAAAGGCGCTTTTCAAAATCTCTTTCAAAAACATCTTCCACAACAAACATCTCTTTGAACTATTTTCAAAACAACACTTTGTACGCGTTCTTATAGAAACGAGAATCATTACAAAGACGTTTTCAAAATACCTTCAAAACCCACACCACAAGCACATTTTCAAACAAAAGCAAGTGATCTAGAAAGAAATTAAGAGCCCCTAGATAACTACAGATGAAAAGGGTGCTAACACCTTCCCTTTTCATAACCTACCCCCCAAACTCAAGAAAAAAATCTCGAAAGGTCTTTCATGTTCTTTTCAACCTTTCCTTATTGGATAAAAGAAAAGTCGGTGGCGACTCTTACTATCCGCAACAATTATGATCAAACACAAAACACCCAAGTCAGTTCTCCCACTGTGTTACAGCAGCTTCAACAGCCTCGTTCTTCTTGGATCGATATGGTAAGGATTTATGATGCGTGATCTTGAAATCATCGCATAACTCCTTCATCATTTTGTTGTTCAGATTGGACCCATTATATGTAATGATTATACTTGGAACCCCATATCGACATATGAGATTTCACTTGATGAATCGAGTAACCACTTGACTTGTCACATTCGTATAGGATTTCGCTTCTACCCATTTGGTGAAGTAATCAATGGCAAATAGTATGAACGGTTGTTCGTTAGATGCTTTCGGTTCGATAATTCCTATCATATAAATTACCCGCATCAAAAAAGGCGAAGGAGAGCTCATGACATTCAGAGGAGTAGGTGGCACATTCATTTTGTCGCAGAAGATTTGGCACTTGTGACATGTTTTTGTATAATGATAGCAATCGTCTTCCATTACTAACCAATAATAACCCGCTCACATGATTTTTTTAGCCATGGAATTCCCATTTGTATGAGTTCCAAAAGTACCTTCATGGATTTCTCTGATAGGCGTATCTGCTTCCTTTTTCTCCACACACCTGAGTAGAACCATATCGTAGTTTATTTTGTATAACACATCACCACTCAAAAAAATTGAGGCTAGCCTTCGCAGAGTTCGTTTGTCAATGATAGAGGCATTTTCTGGATATTCATGTTTTTCAAGGTACGTCTTGATGTCATAGAATGAAGGCTTGTTATCTATTCCCTCTTCAATAGCCAGGCAATGTGCGGGTTCTTCAAAATGTCTGATTGTAATGCACGGTTCGTGGTTTGGACAAGTTACATTGGACATGGTTGATAGGGTTACCAAGGCATCTTCCATCTGATTTTCTTCTAGGGGATATGACTTAAGCTGATCTCAGCAAATTTCGTAGATAGCTTTAAAACATGATCTCGATATAGAATCAATTTGGGATGCTTAGTGTCACATTCGTCGTTGACTTGGTATATGACTAGCGCAGAGTCTCCAAATACTTCGAGATATTTGATTCTTAGATCAATGGAAGATCCCAGACCCAGGATACAAGCTTCGTACTCGGTGATATTATTGGTGCAATCAAAATATAACCTTGCAGTATAATATTTATGATAATTCTTTGGAGAAGTCAAAACTTCCCCAATGCTATGCCCTAGTGCATTTTAAGCTCCATCAAGCATGAGTGTCTAACATGCCCCTGGTTCAGGTCCTTCGTCGGGCCCTGTGTAGCAGTAGAAATGTTGAGACTAAGCCATTGGATTGACTTGACTCATACAAATCAAATAAAAATCCCATCGCGCTTTATTGTTTCAAAGGAATGGGAAAAGAGAGAATAACCCAAAAATAGGGGGAGAGAATCTAAGTTCGGGGGTTGGTTATGAAAAGAGAAGGTATTAGAACCCTATACATCTAAGGTAATCCGCAGGAACCTCTTCGAAAATTTGTGTATTTTGGCTATAAATGTTGTATATGAAAATAGATTGTGGGGGTAAGAAGAGAAGTATATTTTACAACTTTTGCACCCACCACAGTTGTGAACCTTTAGTGCATACGTACCATCTTCTGTGCAATAGGGGATCAAGATACTCGTAGTTCACCCTTTAAAAATTTTAAAACACAAGTGTGTTGGTTAATTTTAAGAGACGAGACATCATCGTCTTATATGAGAAAGGAGAATTTTCATCATCTCAAAGTGGAGGATATGGATTTTATTTTAAAATCAACAAAGCCTCGCTCAACACCCAAGTGGAAAATATCTTACTTCACTACATATCATAGAAGTATAATGGTTCACATCACTACAAGGATTTACAAGAGTCTAATCTTTTGAGAAAATTTTAAGATAAAAAGCCAAAGTGGTAAAATAGTTTGAATGAGATTGATTGACTTTTAGTCTTCTCACAAAAAATGTCAAGGTATTATTAAGTTGTTTAAAGTTTGATTAAGAAAAATATTTTGAAAATGCATGGACATTAGTCCAAGTTTATTGTGAAAGCGGTTCAAGTTTAGAAAACAAGAATAGTTTTGATAAGGAGGGAGAAGATTTTGAAATTGAAGAAGATGGGAGGAGATGAAGGGACTATCCTAAAGCATAAAGTAAGAGCTAGAGAAAAGAACCGTCTAACCAACAAAAAGCCAACACATGACACAATGAGTCAATGTAGAATTCCAATCCTTTGGATTGAAACCAAACAAGTAAAGATAATAAACCTCTTAAGAAAAGCAAGCTTCAATTGCATTAAGTCTTCAAAAAAATTGAGGAGAGTAACAGTTGTATACAGATGAACTCCCAATCATAGACAAAGCACATAATCAGAATAACCTGTACATAAAGAAAACAAATAACCCAATATCTTGGGGGTAAACCCCCAAGAACTCCAGACAAAATAATAGTAGAAGTCACAAAGTCCCAAGGTAGGTCAAGGTCTCTAATCCAAAGTCCAAGAAGATCATCACTCCATAATTCCAAGGATATTAACCAAATAGTCCAAGTAACATTAGAGTTTTTTTGTAGGGTTCAATTTAATTATTAGGTATCTTCAAAAAGAAATGAAAAGCTTAAGTGAGCAAAATAAAAATGACATAAAAGTAAATTCTCAAGTGAGCAAATATGAAAATAGCATGAAATGTAAATGCTAAAATAAAATGGTGCATAAAGTAAAGGCATAAAATAAAAGCATAAAATAAAGGCATAAGATAAAAGTCAAATGTTAATTAATTAGTAATTAGAGGTTAGTTGAATGATCATCTTGGAACTTGCATTTGAAACTCATTAGAGGATTGATAAAACTAAAGCCTCTCAACAACAAGTTTCATTTGCTTTTTGTCAAGTATATCATTCATTTCAAAATCTCAAGGCCACAATAAATGATCAATGATGTTTAAGTGATTCACTTTGACCAAATCTTATGAAGATTCATTAGAGGATTGATAAGACCAAAGCCTCCTAACAATGAATCACAAGATTATTGGATCAAAGGTTTCAAATTAACATACTTGGGCTTGCAAACATAGGTTTGGGCCACAAATGATCATTTCTTGAATCAGGACAAAATATAGAACTATGTGTAGAAGTAGAAATGTTTAAGACTAAGCCATTGGATTGACTAGACTTATACAGATCAAAAATAAAAATCTCCACCGGACTTTATTGTTTCCAAAGGAATGCGAAAAGAGCGAATAACCCAAAAAAGAGGGGGAAAGATTCTAGGTAAGGGGGTTGGTTATGCAAAGGGAAGGTATTAACACCCTAAACATCTACGGTACTCCACAGGAACCTCTTTGTAAAATGTGTATATTTTGGCTATAAAATGTGTTGTATAGAAATAGATGGTGGAGGTGAAAAGAGAAGTATTTTTTATGATTTTGTACCTGCCGCAATTGTGAACCTTTAGTGCCTACGTACCACCTTTCATGCAATAGGGGATCAGGGTACACATAGTTCACCTTTAAAAAATTTAAAACACAAGTGTGTTGGTTAATTTTGTGAGATAAGACATCATCGTCATTGTCCGTGTGGAAAACATGCTTACTACCCACAATCATGAGAAAGGAGAATTTGCATCATCTTAAAGTGGAGGATATGGCTTGGATTTTAGAATCTACAAAGCATCACTCAACACCCAAGTGGAAAATATCTCTCTTCACTACATATTGTAGAAGTATAGTTGTTTGCATCACTACAAGGATTGATAAGAGTCTGATCTTTTGAGAAAAGTTTTAAAGTAAAAAGCCAAAGTGGCAAAATGGTTTGAAATGAGATTGATTGACTTTTCACAAAAAATGTCAAGGTATTATTAAATTGATTGAAGTTTATTTATGAAAATGTTTTGAAAATGCATGGACATAAGTCCAAGTTTATTATGAAAGTGGTTCAAGTTTCAAAACAAGAAGAGTTTTCAAAAGGAGGAAGAAGATTTTTGAAATTAAAAAATATGGGAGGAGAAGAATAGACTATCCTAAAGAATAAGGTAAAAGATAGGGATAAGAACCATCTAACCAACAAGAAGCCAATACTTGATATTATGAGTCAAGATAGAATTCCCATTCTTTGGATTGAAACCAAGCAAGCAAAGATACTAGACCTCTTGAGAGAACCAAACTTCAAGTGTATTAAGTCTTCACAAAAATTGGGCAGAGTAACGGCCGTATACGGGTGAATTCTAGATTACAAACAAAGTATATAATCACAATAACCTGCACACAAAATAAACAAACAACCCAATGTCTTGAGGTAAACGTAAACCTCAAGAACTCTAGACAAAATATCAATTAAGGTCACAAGGTCTCTAACATAGGCCAAGGTTTCTAATCCTAAGTCCAAGAAGTCCAATACTCCATAATGCCAAGGATAGTAACTAAATAGTCCAAGTATCATTAAAGCTTTTTATGGTTCATGTTGATTATTAGATGTCTTAAAATAAGAAAAGCTCAAGTGAGCAAAATAAAAATGACAAGAATAGTAAATGCTCAAGTGAGCAAAGATGAAAAAATAGCATGAAATATAAATGCTAAAGTAAATGGTACATAAAGTAAAGAGCATAAAATAAAAACACAAAATAAAGTCAATTATTAGTAATTGGTGGTTAGTTGGATGACCATCTTGAAACTTGCATTTGGAACTCATTAGAGGATTGGTAGAACTAAAGCCTCCACACAACAAGTTGCATTTGCTTTTTGTCAAGTATATCATCCATTTTGGAATCCTCAAAAGTAACATATAATGATCAATGGTGTTTAAGTGATCCGCGTTGACCAAAAGTGATGTAGATCCATTAAAGGATTGGTAGAACCAAAGCCTCCACACAATGAATCTCAAGGTTATTGGATCAAAGAGATCAAATTTACATACTCGGGCTTGCAAACATAGGTTTGGGCCACGAATGATCATTTATTCGAATCGGGTAAAAATTTAGCGCTATGTTAAGCAATCGTAAGTGGACTTATATAGAAGTCGCACCTATTTTGAGGCTGGTCAATAACAATCTATGTACTTCATGTTTTGAGACATGATATAGAGATCATGCTCCAATAACACTTAGTGCAATAAGAAAGGGATGAGATGAAGAAGGGTGGGAAAGAATATAAACCACATTTGAATTAAAATTTAATCAATGTATTATTAAAATCATTCATTCATTTTTATGGAGTTAGACTCAACACCATGAATCCAATGATGTTAACAAAGTTCATGATCAGAAATTCAACCTAAGATCAGCCAGAAAATAATCACAAAATAATATTACATTTAATATATACATTAAAAAAGGGTTTTAAAATGTTTTAAAATATAAATAAGAGAGAAAAATATCAACTATGTTCAAATTAATCAAGAAATATTAAGTAAGACCATAGAAAAATAAAAAATGAACTCAAATATTTTTATAAAATTTTTGGTAATTTTTTAAAGTCAGAAACTATTTTTAAAATTAAAAGAAATGAGTAAAATAAATTAAAAATGATAAAAAATAACAAAGTCAGAAATAAAAAATAAATGAGGTCACCAATATTTGTCACAATATCATTGGATCAGTCCATATTTATTTTAGAATTTAAAAATGCATAAAAGTATTTTTAAACATTTGAAACAATTCAAATATAGTGAAAATTTATAAAAAATATCAAAACACAAAAAAATTGAAAAAAAATAAAAAAATTAGAAAGAGAAAAAATCAAAAAAAATTTTCATAATTTTTTTCAGATTTTTTGGACTTAAAATGAATTTTCTATGATTTTTTGAAGTTTAAAACAATTTAAATATAAAAATCAGAAAATTAAATAAATTAAAAAAAAAAGTGGACCAATGGATGAGAGTCAAAACGCGTTAGTAAGCTAATCCAATGGATCAGATGCGCTGTGCATATTATGGTCTTTAATAAATATCACATTAGATCCAACATTTTTAAAATAAAACAACTTAAAATGTGGCGCGTTGGATGGAGTCTGACTCACAAAAGTAATCAGATCCAAGGGCTCCTGAGGCACGCACATGGTAAGGCAAGCATATTATATCCGTTTCAAAAAAATAACATGGCTTCATGTCATTGGTTGAAGACAGACATGTCATCATCATCTTCAACCTCCAACCATCCCCAAATTGAATCCTTCAAACTATAAAATTAGCAAACCAGACCGATAACATTAGATTCGTCTCTTCAAGACGATTCTAATGGTACCATCATGCCAAATTTATATAAATTGTGCAAGGCTGTGTTTGAAGAAAACCAGAAAAAATAGCGGGCGGGAAAATTTGGGATATCTCACTCAATTCTCAATGAAATTGCAAATTATAAAGAGCACGAGGATCAGAAGAATACAAGGAGTGGATTAGTCTTTTATTTGAATCAATTTGGCCAAAAAATCTACCTGAGCGAAGTAGTAATAAGTTGTTCAGAAACTAGACTTCTACAGATCAATATAGGTCACAATTCTTGAAAGTAATCGTATGGTTAGCTTCAGAGAAGTTCAATGAAGTTAACTGAATGAAGCTTTTGGTGTTTGAGGGTGAGAATGTAAGAAATCAAAATTTCAAATTCAGAGTTCGTGTGGAATGTGAACATGGGTCAATTGGCTATAAAAAGCTTGCGAAAATGAGTGAGGGATGATCCCTATTTATAATTGATCATGATGCAAGGCTCAAGCGTGTGAATTGGAGGCAAAATCAGTGAAATCATGTGGACCTGCTAAGTGTGAAAAGTGTGACTTCACATGACTCAAAACACAACAAAATGAATGGTTTAAGGATCATTTCTTATTATGGCAAGTTCTTAAATAGGATTAGACACGAAATTGATCCTTAAACAGGCTTGTAATTGGATTTAAACTAATTTTCAAATCTGAGTGAACTTGGAATTTCCATTTTATGATGCTACTTTCATAACCACGGTGCCAACAATGTAGGGCACCGTATGATGTGATTTTTGAAGCATTTGAAAGATAAAGTCGCAAGCTTTACAATGTGAAATGAGTGAGATCAATTGGATGTTTGAGCAAGAAATTGTGTTGAGTCAAAGTTGGAAGAAAAAGGCTGACTTTTCATACTTAGAAAGTTTCTAAGTTTTTCTTCAAAAATGACTTGTAATGTTTTGCATCCAAACATGGCATTCCTCTTGGAGTTTTCTCTTGACCAAAAAATATGACATGAAATAGACTCTTGAATGACATTTTGAAACTTGAACCATTAAAAATATCCAAAAATTTAGAGAGTCAAGAATTATTTAATTTGGCAAAAAATAATGAAATGAGCTATAATCTTTTGTATCCTTAAATCATTCTTCATCCATTTTATCACTTTGCACATAAAATAAGGAATAAAGTTCACATCCTCAAGATCATTGTGGAAAAAGAGTGGGCTCAAGGTGATAAAAATTGACCAAGTTATGATCATTTAAAGTCACACATGGGAAGTTGGGGGTTCATCTGGAGGACTCGTAATCTTTCTTCATTATCAAGTTTCTTCCACATGAAAACTCCTTGAAACTTTTGAAGTTATTTGTTAATAACCCTTTGAAGAGAAGGATGTTTTTGGAATCACTTAAAAATACCAAAATATGAGCAATATATACTTCTTTGAAGTTCAAAACCCTAGCTCCTAGATCAAGAAAATGCTTTGAGGAACTTTGACAATTTTAAACAACCTTCTTGTACCAACACTTTTTCTTTGTAGATAGAAGTTGTTGAGGATGATAATGAGAACTCATAGCAACCAAAATTACTTCCATATCTTGAGAATTGAGAGAAATATGCACTTGTGACCAATGGGGACAAGGCCTTGTCTAACCATGACAACTTCTTCAATCAACCCCTTGTACTTTTGAATCAATCTTGATAACTTTGAAATGTGGTAAACCAAAATAAACCTGCCATGCCATTTCTTCCAAAACAACTTGAATGGTGAGGTTTGAATTTCTTAATCTTTATTGACTAGGGCATGGAAATAAACTCATGAACCCATGGATCAACTTGCTAAGCCACATTGTCGTTACCTACATTATTAACAAGTAAGACAAACCAACATTGCATTTTATTAATTAAAAGGAAAGTCAAAACAAAACATGCATGATCACAAAAGAAAAACAAGTCAAGGTGCTTGGTGATTCCTTAAAGAGTAAAGCTAAAGATAGGGAGGAGAACCAAAAGCCCTAATGTGATCTTGTTGTGATTGAATCAATATGGTATGATGAAGGGATCTTAGGGGAAAAATTGGGGTACAACACTATGTTAAGCGATCATAAGTGGACTTATATATAAGTCGCATCTATTTTGAGGCCGGTCAATAGCAATCTATGTACCATATGTTCAGAGCAATGATATGTAAATTATTCTCCAACAACATGTAGTACAAGTAAGAAGGGGATACGATGAAGAGGTAGGGGAAAAGAATTAAACCACATTTGAACCATAAATTTAATCAAGCTATGATTAAAATCATTCATCCATTTTGGTGGAGGTGAACTCAACACCCAAGATCCAATAATGTTAATGAAGCTCATGATCAAAATCTCATAGTTCAAGATCAGCCGGAATATATACAAAAATAAAATTGTATTTTAAAAAATAAAGAAAAAAAGATTTTTAAAATGGTTTTAAATAAAAATAAAAGGGGAAAATAGCAACTATATTCAAAACATCCAAGAAAAATTCAATGATCCATAGAAAAATCAGAAATAAGCTCAAATATTTTTAAAAAAATTTAGATAATTTTTTAAAGTCAGAAACTATTTTTAAAATTAAAAGAAATAGGCAAAATAAACCAAAAATTATGAAAAATAGTAAAGTCAGAAATAAAAATAAAATGAGGTTACCAATATTTTTCAAGAGGTCATTGGATCCATCCATATATTTTTAGAATTTAAAAATTAAGAAAAGTATTTTTAAACATTTAAAACAACTCAAATAATGTGAAAAAATATAAAAAAAAATACCAAAACACAAAATAAAATTGTGAAAAAATAATAATCAGAAAAAGAAAAATCAAAAGTATTTTTAAGAATTGCTTTAGATTTTTTAAAGTTAAAATGAATTTTATATGAATTTTTGAAGGTTAAAACAAATAAAATATAAAATCTGAAAATAAAATAAAAACCAAAAAGATGTAGACCATTGGATCAATGTCAAAACGCGTTAGTAATTAGATCCAAGGGATCTGGCGCGCTGTGCATATCATGGACATTAGTGAATAAAACACTGAATCATTTATTAAAATCAGAATTAAAAAAAAAACAAATGGAACAATATCATTGGTTGAGAGATGACACGTTGGGCATATTCAACCTCCATCCACGTGAATTGCAGGTCTCTGAAATGGAAAAATTAGAGCTAAAGACCGGTATCATTCGCTTCATCTCTTCAAGACGATTCTAATGGTATCCTCGCGAAAAATTTATATTAGGTGTAGCTCAGTCGTTTTGGAAGGAAAGATTTGAAAAGGGATTTGAAAATTCATGGTCAAAACTCACTTCCAGTTTAAACCAAATGTTGCGACTAGAATCAGAATGATGAAAGCTTCATTACAGTATCAAAGTTTGAGAGAATCGATGGAGGAATTTACCTATTGAAGTTCAAATTCAGAGCTCTGAAACTTGACTTGGCTAGCATGATTTAGGAAGGCTTAGAGCTTGGTTCTACTTCTATTAGTGTAAGTGTTTGTTGGCAGCAACTTTGGTAAAATAATGACTTGATGATTTTTTCTAAATGTATTGACATTTGAAGAAAACTGTTTTGAATGATGTCAAAGCAGATGTCTTGTCATCTGCCTCCTGAGCTAAATGCAACTCATATCAGTTTAAGTTTTTTGTTTCCTATTTTCCTGTGATCTTATTGTGATTGAATCAATATGGTTTGATGAAGGGATCTTAGGGGGAAAAATTGGGGTACAATATCTGCCCTTATTTAAGATTCTTCTATCCGAAGATACGAAGGTTAAAAATCTTCTTGTCGGCGTGATCGAAGATACTTAAATATAAAACAAACCCTATTTTTGGCCCAAAGATGCCATGCAATGCTTATGAGTATGAATGCATATGAACAACTTCAAAGGGATGCAAAACACCACTGGGGATGTAGCAAAGGAAATAAGGATCAAAAGAGAAACCCGACCAGGAAAATAAATTACTGGTGAATCAAAAAGAGCCGACTCTTATTGGAGTAACACCCAAAGAAGAGATAAAGGTAGCAACAACTCAGCTAAAGAGGAGATAGTACATGATAAAAGTGATTGACAACCAACTATGAACTACCAAACTCAATAGTCGGAGGTAGAAGATCAAAAAGATAATGACTCATAGAGGATGGTAAAATATCAAAGGATACACAAACTTTTACTGAAGGCGAAACTACCAACGTTCACTGAAGGTAGAGAGACAAACATCGACATTCACTGACGATGAACTACCAACTTTAATTGAAGGTAGAGAGAAAAGAAATATCATAGCACCGACATTCACTGACGGTGAACTACCAACATTCACTGAAGGTAGCAAAAAGATAACAATCACCAACGTTCACTGATGGTGAAATACCAACTTTCACTGAACGTAGAGAGAAAAGAAATATCATAGCACCGACGTTCACTGACGGTGAAATACCAACATTCACTGAAGGTATAAAAAAGATAACAATCACCAACGTTCAATGATGGTGAACTATAAACTTTCACTGAAGGTAGAGAGAAAAGAAATATCATAGCACCGACGTTCATTGACGGTGAACTACCAACATTCACTGAAGGTAGCAAAAAGATAACAATCACCAACATTCACTGATGGTGAACTACCAAATTTCACTAAAGGTAGAGAAAACAGAAATATCATAGCACCCACGTTCACTGACGGTGAACTACCAACGTTCACTGAAGGTAGCAAAAAGATAACAATCACCAACGTTCACTGATGGTGAAATACCAACTTTAACTTAAGGTAGATAGAAAAGAAATATCATAGCACCGACGTTCACTGACGGTGAACTACCAACGTTCACTGAAGGTAGCAAAAATATAACAATCACCAACGTTCACTGATGGTGAACTACCAACTTTCACTTAAGGTAGTGAGAAAAGAAATATCATAGCATCGAAGTTCACTGACGGTGAACTACCAACGTTCACTAAAGGTAGCAAAAAGATAACAATCACCAACCTTCCCTGATGGTGAACTACCAACTTTCTCTGAAGGTAGAGAGAAAAGAAATATCATAGCACCAACGTTCACTGACGGTGAACTGCCAACATTCACTGAAGGTAGCAAAAAGATAATAATCACCAACGTTCACTGATGGTGAACTACCAACTTTCACTGAAGGTAGAGAGAAAAGAAATATCATAGCACCGACGTTCACTGACGGTGAACTACCAACATTCATTGAAGATAGAAAAAAGATAACAATCACCAATGTTCACTGATGGTGAACTACCAACTTTCACTGAAGGTAGAGAGAAAAGAAATATCATAGCACCGATATTCACTGATGGTGAACTACCAACGTTCACTGAAGGTAGCATAAAGATAACAATCACCAATTTTCACTGATGGAAAACTACCAACTTTCACTGAAGGTAGAGAGAAAAGAAATATCATAGCACCGACGTTCACTGACGGTGAACTACCAACGTCCACTGAAGGTAGCAAAAAGATAACAATCACCAGCATTCACTGATGGTGAACTACCAACTTTCACTGAAGGTAGAGAGAAAATAAATATCATAGCACCGACGTTCACTTATGGTGAACTACCAACGTTCACTGAAGGTAGAAAAAAGATGACAATCACCAACTTTCACTGATGGAGAAATACCAACTTTCACTGAAGGTAGAGAGAAAGAATAACAAGTTTCTCCAAAATTCTGGCGTTTCACCTAAAACGGGTCTCAACTTCTTCTTTAACCAAGGCATTCCACCTGGAAAGGGTAATATATAAGCTATCTCAAATAAAGAGACTACCACTTTCAAATATTTCACAACGAACTGCAAACTATCCACTCATAAATAAGATAGAAAAAAAGTAACGTCAACTTTTATGGGGAAGTATAAGTTTCTCAAATAAAGAGACCTGATAATTGATGTTATAGGAAGGATTGTAAAAATGACTTTCTGGGGAAAGCAAAATGGCTTCCTGGGGAAAGAAATATGACTTCCTGGGGAATGAAATATGACTTCCTGGGGAAATGCCAACTTATTCCTGCTGAGGAGATAAAAGTTTTCTCGTGTAAAATAAATGCACATTCTCAAACCAATGCTCGAAGCTTGCAGAAATCCAAAGTAATAATATTGTTGGGAAACAAAGATTTAAACCAGAAATAAACTGGAGTGAAACAGTCAACCAAAATACATCCTTTGAGAAATAAACTCAAGAGGGAAATCCAAATCATCCAGACAAAGAGCTGTACAGGAAGGCCAAAGCAAAAATCTTCCACGAGGGATAACTCAGTGGGGAAATTGAAAGAATATACACTTTCTGCTTAAGGCCGTCACTCTATTGGAGAGAGGACAACACAAATCTGCAAAACAGGGTAATATGTCAACAAAATATTAACGAATCTGAATGAGCAATGATTTGCTAATTTTAACTATGCATGATGTATGTATGAATGTATGAGTGTTATCATGTATATGCTGACAAAACAGACATACAACACTGGGAGTAACCAGGCAAAACCAACTCGGGCACAATCAACACTCGGATAAATCACATCCAAGATGAACATTCCATAGGAAAATAAGCACCAAATGAGGAAATAGAATCCTATTACGTGGCTTAACTTCACTGGGAAGGAACATAATCCAAAAGTAAACAAATCATAGCGACAAAACAGTATAGATACAGGGATATAACATCCTTCTCCATGCTTCATCTGGGAATAGCGCATAAAATTCAATGGGGAAGTAAATGTTTTCACGGTCCGCACTTCTACTGGGGATCACAATACTGATTTCCAATAAGGCATATGGAAACCATATCAGAAAAACATCAATTGAGGATTTCGAGCTAACTTCATTGGGGGAACATCATACAGACTTGACTAGAGAGGATAGTGCCTCATCATCGAAATATCAACCGGAGACCTCGTGCTGACTCCATTGGAGAGGCCAACACCATATCGAAGAGGGGAAACCAAAATACGTTCTTCAATGTTGAGAATGAGTTTTGCACCAACTTCTATGAGAAGAAAGTATGAAACCTCATGGGGAAAACAACTTGGGAAGTTAAGAAGTCAAACATAACAGCAAGAAATCAATCTTATGGGGATTTTAAATCAAACCCAACACTTGGCGGGTGAAAACCCAAAGGGTTGACAACTGTCTCAACACTTCTTAAATAAAACATTGCCCTTTCCTGATTACCGGGCAATCAAACAAAATGCGAGTACTGCCGAAAGGGAGATACTTCGCAAATGAGTCCAACTCAACATGCACGGGGAGAAAAGACTTCTATCAAATAAGTGAAGCCTCCACTAAGGAATCTCGGATTGAGTCTTCATATTATACAAACTTATTCCAACAAAAGATGCCCTGGGATAGCCTTCCCGGGGAATCAAGAAGTCAAAATTATAGAAATAGGTCAAACTCATGGGGGTTTTAAATTAAACCCAGCACTTGGAGGGTGAAAACCCAAAGGGTTGACGACTGTCTCAACACTTCTTAGAAAATATACTTCCCGAGTCTAGTTGTCTAGGAAATAAATAACAACAATAATGCCAATACTGCAGAAAGAGCGACATTTTGCAAATAGTTCCATCTCAGCACACCAAGGGAACAAAACTTTTCGTCATATGAGGGAATACTTTTCTGGGGAATCCGGGAGAGAAGCCTCATACCATGCAAACCCAAAATAAAAAATGAACCAAGACTTGACTGGGGACATTGGGATCACAAACTTAATATTGCACCTTACGCCAATTGGTATCGTCTTCAATATACAAAAATCACACGCATACCAGCGAAAACGACCTGAGAAAACCTTCCCGGGGGAAACAAAACTTCCCAAAATTACTGGAGTTCGTCCATTCCTAGGATCACCACTTTTGTTTTCCTCTTGAATCACAAAATCTAAAGTAAAAGTAATTTGTAAATTCTTTTCGAAAAACAATTTTGTTATTTAATCTTTTTTCTTTGAAAATTATTATCAATAATAAATGGAGTCTTTGTAAGCAGAATGAAATAAGAATTACAAAGAATTGGGTAAAAACTCAAATTTTATTGATAGAATGGTAGTCTGCGAATGGCGAGACTCCACAGATGATTACAAAGTTCAGAAGATGGTAATATATAATGGAAAACATACATTGAGATACAATGACCACTATTCCCTCTAACAACTTTGAAGTTCTGAGCAGCAGCTTCTGTTGAAGTATGGTGAGGATCCAAGAAGATTTTTGCTTCAATGATCAAGTCTTGTCCGGTGTAGTTACTTTCCAAGAAAGTCCCTAAATTTTTCCCAAGCCGCCCTTGCGGGTTTTCAACTTAGCGGGAAATTTTATTCTGTTTATGCCTCTAATTTTTGCCTAGACTGCCCTTTCGGGTTTTCGGCCTACCGAGACACTCCTTTTTTCCTAAGTCGCCCTTTTGGGTTTTCAACTCAGCGAGCTGTTCTTTTATTTCTTTAGGCGAAGTATTTCTTGACTGCATCATCATTCATGGGAAGTGGGAACTCCTCACCATCCATAGTTTCAAGAATTAATGCACCTCAAGAGAAGGCTTTCTTGACAACATAGGGGCCTTCTAAATTGGGAGTCCACTTGCCCCTAGAATTAGCGTTAAAAGACATGATATTCCTGAGTACGAGGTCGCCTTCTCTGAATTCACAAGGTTTGACCTTCTTATCAAAATATTTCTTCATTATCTTCTGATATAACTGCCCGTTGTACCCCAAAATTTCCCTCTCATTTATCAAGACTGCATTATGGTTGATCAGCTCAAGACACCTCCTTAAGCACTGATGACCAAAATTAGGGTTTGAGATTGCACAAGGATATTTGAACTTCCAATGCCCCATATGACTTTCATGGATCATTATGGACCCTCAAGATTACTCATATCAAGTTTCAAGTTTGGATCACACTTTTGCTCAATCAATTGAGTAGTTGACCTAAAAATCAACTGTATTGGGGAAAAAGTCAACCATGACCAATTTACAGTCAAACTTCATAATTTTTTATCCAAATCAACATATTAAACTAATATGTATAATTTGATCAAGTTTGGACCATAATTCCTCAAGAAATTTGATCAGGTCTTTAAAAGGGCAAAATGGTCAAGATTAAGGTTTTGACTGGGAAATGGCAATTTCTAATTTTTGACCTAGCAATTGATCAATTGGTTTAAGGTATGACATCAAGAGTCCAATTGCATCATTTTTACCTAATGACATGGCTCAAAATAATTCTCAAGTTCAAAGGATTGACAGATGAATTTTCAGTCAACTGATCAAAAGTCAACTGTATACTAAAAAGTCAAACTTTGACTTTTTTTGGTAAAAATCAAATGCCAAAGATCACAATTCATCAAAGCATGTCAAAATATGAAACTTATTCATCAAGAAATCAAAAATTCAAGATTTCATTTTGAAAAGTTAAAATTTCTAAACTTTAAAATTTTTATAAGTGTTGGAAATTTCTTATTTTTTCACAACTTTGAGCAAAATTTTCACCATGATACAAGATGATTCAAAAGAAACTTATAACATGAAACTTGTAGATCTCCATGAAATATACAACTTTTCTTCACACAAATCGTTCCAAAAGTTCTTGGATCTCAAGTTATAATTTTAAGAATACATGGTCATAAAACAAAAACAGTTAGTGAAAATTTTCCCTAATTTGGTCAGGATTTTGACCTAACTTCATGGCACTTTTCATATAGTTCCAAGGGGAATTTTCAAAAGTGATTTAAAGATGGGTTGTAGAGTACATTAAAAGCTTTCCAAAATGTCTAAGAACTCCTTGAGATCATTTTTGAGTAGGGAGAATCGAAGAGATGAAGTTAGGGTTTTATCACTTGAATTACAAGTCATTTTGTGATGAACAAGAATTCAATTTCAAACCTATGCTGCACAATTTTGTTTTTCAGGCCTCTAAACCTCAAGATCTATCCATAATCATAAGATTACACTTACTTTTGAGCTATTATCCACTTGATTCAAGCTTTGTCCAAGTAAATTTTCCATTAATGGAACAAAGTTCACACTTCCACTTTGGAAAAGTGACTTTAATCACAAAGTCAACTTGTATGGAGCTTTGCACCTGTTCTTTCTACACAAGCATGCTCTATAAACTCAGAACAAACATGTTTAAAGTTGCAAGCCACCCTACAAGATATGTAACTTGCATTGAAACCATGTTTTTCAAGTTAACTTCAAAAACAAGTCAAAAACTCATAACATGTGATCTTTGTTTTCTGACGTCCTCAAGTCCTCTAACCTTTTCCATATATTTATACAAGTGCATTACAAGCTAACACACGATTGAACAAGTCCTAAAACTCCCCAAAACTAGAAGTTTCCATACAAGCACAAAAACTTGTCATTTCTGATTTTTGAACCCAACCTCCAAATCCCCTCGTGCGCTTCTTGGCCAAACCATCCACAAAGCTTCTAATACACATATAAAAACTATCCCAACCCCTGTTTTCAAACTGTAAAACCATTTACACCATTATCCATTTTCAAAAACATGGCATTGCACATTGACTTCTTCAGCTTGATTCAAGAACTCTCAGCACAAAGTAAGCTTTGCAATAGCTTCTTGGAGGTGCAAGGAAGCTCACCCAATCATCAAAACACTTTGAAAGTAGCTCTAACTCAAAACACGATCTCCAGCTGCAAGGTGAGTTTTTTGACTTTTCATCTCATTATTTAGGCATTGTTAGGTCTTGATTTGTGAAGATAAAATATAGATAACTTTGCCACGAAACTGTACATATCCATAGTTTGCATTTATATGGCCTGAGCTTAGAGAATTTTAAAGTTGAAGTGTCCTGAAATTTTTAGGTTTTTAATTAGGGCCAGAGAAATTCTCCTTCATCTTTGATTGTTAGTTTAAATTATTTACATGGTTGGATTCATGGGAAGGAATGCTACAACTTTCATGTTTGAACTTTTCATTTTTGTTGAGAAATGAAGAAGATACAAGTCCTTTGGCTGGAGGTTGAAGATGAAGTGTATTCAGGGCGCGTTTTATGTCATATATTTATTGTTTTAATTATATAAACGGATGTATAGCCACCCCAGTGGTAGAAGCGCGCGCCTGTGACTAGAGGGACCTGGGTTCAAGCCCCGAGTGGTACCCTTTTGGTTTTTTTTCACATTTGTGCACATTCTGACTTTTTTGGACAGCCGCCTGGGCCTCCCTTAGGCCTTTTTGTTTTTTTCTTACTGTTAACCCCCCTTGCAGGCTATCCACACCCCTGGCCCATTTTATTTTTCTTTTTTCTTACTTTTATTTATTTGTTTTCTTAAATATTTTTTTGGTACTAAAAAATCATAAAAAATATAAAAATATTAGATTTATATTTTGACATAGTTTATTTATAAATTTACACAAAAAACTATTTAATTTGATCATACTTTATCTATTTCACTAATTATTTTGTAAATTTAATTAAAAAACTAGGGTTTTAATTATTTTATTTTACACATTTAAAATATATTATTTTAATATTTAAAAAGACCAAAAATATTTTATAACACTATAAATTATTTTTAAGACAAAAATACCAAAAATATGCTTTTCTTATAAACTTAATTTCTTTTTAATCAATTAATAGATTAGGGTTTTATTTAATTTCTTTTCCTAGTAAATTTAGGTTTTACTTTTAATTAATTATTTTTCTTTTAGTTAATTAGGTTAAAACAAAACCCCTTTTCCTAAAAAATCCAAACAAAATATTCATTTACTTTACATTCACATCCTTGTATATTTATTCATTTGGTACATTATTTATTTCAATTCTTGTACAAATTCAATATGATTGTAATAGATAATTAGGCTTTATTTTCTTGCAATCCCAATTTATAATTTGTACCCCGTCCCATAAGTATTGTAATAGCGTAGTAATTTTAAATTCCGCAATTTATCGCTTTATATACAAATGCTAGTAATTAGGGTTTATATGGAAAGACTAAAACAAATCAATTAGAAAACCCTAATCAAAGACAAAACTAAGCATGAAAACAACTCACTTGCATACAAACACCCCTAGGGTAAATCCACTTGGTTGCCTTACTAAATGGTCATATTACGCATGTGAGGTATCTTAGCAAAAACAAGCAAAATACAAGATCATAGTCCCTCGATGATGCTATCCATGTTGCCTTTCAAATGATCTTAGTCCCTAAAAGAGAATGCTAAGATACCTTGCAACATTGCTAATCACGGTTATACGATGACCCACGCCCGTCTCGTTTACATCCAATGATAGGGTTACTTACCAAATCAATGATAAGATGACAATGTCAAAGGAAAGAGGAGATGAACATGAAATAATTTTGAGTAGGTAGAATGCTCCTAATTACTTGCTCCATTTCAAAACAAAACATCCTTGCTATTTTCAAAAACAAACACCTACACTTTCAAAACATCTTACAAACTCGAAAACATTTTCAAAAGATCAACATCTTTATATACATTCTTACGAACGAGAATCATTACAAAGTTTTCCTAAACAATGGCCTCTTTACAAAATACTTTCAAAAAACCACACAAAGAACAATTTCAAACAAAAGAAAGTGATCTAGCAAGTAACTAAGAGCCCATGGAAAACCATGGATGAAAAGGGTGCTAATACCTTCCATTTTCATAATCTACCCCCCGAACTCAAGAAATAATCTCAAAGGTGTTTCCTGTGCTTTTTCACCTTTCCTTTTGGATAAAAGAAAAGTCGGTGGCGACTCTTTCTAACCACAACATTTGAGATAAAACGCAAAACACCCAAGTCAGTTCTCCCACCGTATCACACTGGCCATGACACAAAGCCGTCATTCTCTTCTCTTCGATCAAATTCAATTGGTCAAACATGTTCTGGACCCATTCAGCCTCTGATAACTTGGTTTCCATTATCACACGTAAAGAGGGAATCTCAACCTCGATAGGGAGCACCGCTTCCATTCCATACACAAGGGAGAACGGGGTTGCTCTTGTTGAAGTGCAGACAAATGTCCTATATCCATGTAAAGAAAAAGGGAGCATTTCATGCCAATCTTTATAAGTAACAACCATCTTCTGGATGATCTTCTTGATATATTTTTATTAGCAGCTTCAACAGCTCCATTTATCTTCGGCATGTATGGAGAAGAATTATGATGGACAATCTTGAATTCTTCACAAAGTTCTATCATCATCTTATTGTTCAGATTCGAGTCATTATCGGTGATAATTCTTTTCGGCACACCATACCGACATATGAGATTATTCTTAATGAAGCGCACTACCAACTACTTAGTAACATTAGCATATGAAGAAACTTCCACCCATTTGGTGAAGTAATCAATTGATACCAAGATAAAACGGTGTCCATTCGAAGCTTTGGATTCTATCATTCCAATCATGTAAATACCCCACATAGAGAAAGGCCACGAGGAAGAAATAACATTGAGAATTGTCGGAGGCACATGAATCTTGTCCGCATAAATATGGAATTTATGGCACTTCTTTGCAAATTTGTAACAGTCAGATTCCATTGTCAGCCAATAGTAACCTACCCTTAGCATCTCTTTAACCATCGAATGTCCATTGGCATGAGTGCCAAATGAACCTTCATGAATCTCATGCATCAACATGTTTGCTTCATGTCTATCCACGCATCTGACCAAGACCATGTCATAATTTCTCTTGTACAACACATTTTCACTGAGGAAGAAGCTGTCAGCCAATCTTCTCAATGTCTTTCTATCTTTACTCAAAGCACCACTCGGGTATTCCAGAGTCTGAAGAAAATGCTTGATATCATAATACCAAGGTTTCTCATCTACTACCTCTTCTATTGTAAACACATGAGCGTGCTTATCTAGTCGCCGAACTATAATTCAAGGTATATCATTCCAAGTATTCACTTGATACATTGAAGCCAGAGTTGCCAGAGCGTCCGCCATTTAATTTTCGTCTCTGGGGATGTGATGGAATTCAACTTTATTAAAAATGGGTAACAATCTTCTAGCATAATCTTTGTAAGGGATCAAGCCTGGGTGACGAGTATGCCACTCTCCTTTAATCTGATTTATTACTAAAGCTGAATCACCATACACATCTAGAATTTTAATTCTGAGATTAATAGCTTCCTCGAGACCCATGATGCAAGCTTCATATTCTTCCATATTATTAGTACAATCAAATGTCAACCTTGCAGTAAAAGGAATGTGTGATCCATGTGGAGTGACAATCACAACACCAATTCCTTTACCATAAGCATTCACAGCTCCATCAAATATCATGCTCCAGCGATATTCAGGATCAAGACCATCCTCAAGCAATGGTTCATCACAATCTTTCTCTTTCAGAAACATCACATCCTCATCGGGAAAATCATACATCACAGACTGATAATCATCAACTGGTTGGTGAGAAAGATAATCTGCCAACACGCTGCTTTTAATAGCTTTTTGAGTGCGGTATTCAATGTCATATTCAGATAACAGCACCTGCCACCAGACAATTCTCCCAGTAAGAGCAGGCTTTTCAAAAATGTACTTGATTGGATCTATTTTGGAGATCAACCAAGTAGTGTGATTCAACATATACTACCGCAAATATTTTGCCGCCCAGGCCAGAGCACAACATGTCTTTTCCAACATGAAATACCGCGACTCAGAATTAGTAAACTTTTTATTGAGATAATAAATGGCATACTCTTTCTTACCTATTTCATCTTGTTGTCCCAGAATACAACCCATGGAGTTATCTAACACTGTCAGATACATAATCAATGGTCTTCCTTCAACAGAAGGGAGCAAGATAGGAGGTTCAAGCAGATATTCTTTAATACTTTCAAATTTCCTTTGGCAGTCATCTGTCCACACATAACCTTGATCTTTCTTTAACAACTTAAAGATCGGTTCACATGTTGCAGTCATGTGGGAAATGAATCTGAAGATGTAATTCAAACGCCCGACGAACCCTCTGACTTGCTTTTCAGTTCTCGGCGCTGGCATTTCTTGAATTGCTTTGACTTTATCAGGGTAAACTTCAATCCCTCTCTGGCTAACAATGAAACCCAACAATTTCCTTGACCGAACACCGAAGGTACATTTATTTAGATTCAAGCAGAGACGATACTTCCTCAAACACTGAAACAACTTCAACAAATCTTCTACACGCCCTTCTTCAGTATGGGATTTAACAATCATATCATCAACATATACCTCAATTTCCTTGTGCATCAGATCATAGAATAGGGTTGTCATAACCCTCTGGTACGTTGCACCAGTGTTCTTCAACCCTAAGGGAATCACTCTATAACAGAATGTTCCCCTGGGTGTGATAAACGTTGTTTTTTCCATGTCCTCAGGAGCCATCCTTATTTGATTATACCCAGAAAATCCGTCCATGAATGACAAAACTTTGAATTTTGTTGCGCATCCACTAACATATCAATGTGTGGCAATGGAAAATCATCTTTTGGACTAGCTTTATTTAGATCTCTGTAATCTACGCACATGCAAACTTTTCCATCTTTCTTCGGTACTGGGACAATATTGGAAATCCACTGAGGGTACACTGATGTCATAAGAAAACCAACATTAATCTGCTTTAGAACTTCTTCTTTGATCTTCACTGCCATATCTGGGTGAGTTCTTTGCAACTTCTGTGTGATTGGAGGGCACTCTGGCTTCAGCGGAAAATGGTGCTCTACAATATCTGTATCTAGACTAGGCATATCTTGGTAAGACCAAGAAAAAATATCCACAGACTCTTTCAACATCTCAATCAACCTGCTCTTCACATCAGGATACAACAATGCTCCAATCTTGAATTCCTTCAAATCTTCTTCTAAACCCAAATTGATTGCTTCCAATGGCTCTTTATATGGCTGAATTACATTCTCTTTGCGCTCAAGCAACCGTGAGACCTCTTCTAGAATCTCATCATAGTATTCTTCTTCGGCCCCATACACAGGACATTCAAAGTTGGAAGAGGGTGCAGGGTCATTGTATTCAACGAGTTTTTTTAATTAATATGCACATATGATTTATGTTTGCTTTTAGAAACTGACACATATAACAAGTGATCATGCAAATTGAATTTCAGTTATTATTTATTTTGAAAGGTTTTTTTTCCTGATTACCATTTTCCAAGAAAAAAGCAAAAAATAAAAACACAATTTGGGAAACAAAGGTAACTTTTATTATTGATTTTAAAAATCAAAGCAAACAGATAAGCCCATACAATATCAACACTTTCACCTTGGGCAGAGTGAAAGCTTTTCAACAAGATTAACAAAAACAAATTACTTTGAAATATGTATGCAAGAGGGAACATCAATGGTGATCCAGTTATGAACCCTAACTCCGTGCGTCACATGATTTGGCATTTCTGGCTCTGCTTCATCTTCCATAATGGTATTAATCCCGGAAACAATTGGATGAAGATAACCCCTGCTACAAAAGATCTCTTGATACTTGCCTGCAGCAGACTTCGGCTTCATGGTCTTACCTTTATCATTCTTCATAGAGAACCCCAAGCCAATCTTATTCTTGTTCACAGGTGGATCAACAATCTATCCCCATACTTCACTATGGCCATTACGCACAACCTGCTGAGCATCCTTAAACGAAGTCATAAAATTCTCATTTCCTCTTATATTATCAATGGATAAAGCTTAGAACTGGGTTCCAACAGCAGCTTCATCCGCCTCCACAATGCTGAAAGAGGACAAATGAGATATCAATAATTCATGTTCTCCATTTATAATTACCACTTTTCCTTCATGCACAAACTGCAACTTCTGGTGTAAAGTCGAAATGACATCCCCTGCCTCATGTATCCACGGTCGTCCCAACAAACAACTGTAAGCGGGTATAATATCCATGACCTGGAAAGTAATCTGAAACAAATGCGGGCCTATATGAATATCTAGTCCACTTCACCAATAACATATTTCCTTAATCCATCAAACGCTTTCACAATAATGCCACTTGGGCGCATAGGCGTTCCTTGATATTTCAACTTCATAAGTGTGCTCCTTGGTATAACATTCAATTCGGATCCGTTATCAATCAGTACATTGGATAGTGAATCATTCTTGCAGTTCATAGAGATGTGGAGAGCTAGATTGTGATTCATTCCTTCATCGAGCAGTTCATCGTTGAAGAAACTCAGGTTATTACATGGTGTAATGTTCCCTACCACACTGCTAAATTGGTCTACAGGCATATCTCTTTCCATGAAATCTTGGTCCAATACCCTCATCAAAGATTCTCTATGAGCAAAGGAGTTCATCAATAAAGCCAAGATAAATATTTTTGAAGGAGTCTGCAGTAGCTGATCTACAATTCTGTAGTCGCTCATCTTGATTATCTTTAAAATATCATCCACCTCTTTTTCTAGCGTAGCTCCACTAGATTCTCCCGTAGCCTTCCTTTCCTCAACAATTTCCACAACTTTCTTTCAAGTACTAACATTTCCACGAACAACTGGTGCAAAAACACGATCGTTGCGGGTCACTCTGCTAGTCTCAGCAATATTTCCAACATTAGGCATTGGATGGATGGGAACTTCCACACCATCCTCTAAAATTGTAGCATTATATTTGAAGGGTACAACCTTGTCTGACTTGTAGGGGACAAGACCCAGTAAGCTAATCACCAATGGAGTAATAGCTGGATTTCCATGATATTCAACTTCAAAAGGGGTGGAGCACTAAAACAAAGGCACAATAAAATTTACTCCCTCTTCAACACATTCAGTCATTACAGAGTCATATCTGGAAAACATATCTTCATCCGAGGAGAAGAACTCATCCGCAAAGGCATACTCATCATCTGACTCCTCTTCAGCCAACTAGACCTCAATCTCATTAACCTCATGGTAATAATCACTTTGGCCTGTAACCTTTATAGTTCCATTATCCAATAACAATTGAATACCTTTCCTTACAATTGAACATCCTCGGGAGTCCCGGAAGCAAATTCGACAAGATCCATATTGATGTTCTACCTGACCAGCCATGTGGCAGAAAGTAGCATGCAATTGTACAAGATCCTCATTCATATATTCCACATTAAATATTCTGAACTCTCCAGGACATCCAGAAACCATGTTTACTTCCTCTTCATACTCTGCCCTAGGCCTGATTATGTGGATGAGGCCCTCATCCATCATCTCCTGCAAATCAGCCTTTATCTTGTTACAATCCTGTATATCCGTACTACAAATAGCACAAACGGCATGGTCATGCGTATAATAGATAAATTCGCAGAGGTCTGCATGGATTTTTACCAAATCTCCTCTAACCAATTTAATATCAAAAATCCAGAAGTCGCCTGGACAACCGGCCACCATGTTCACAGCATTTGCTCCTTCATGCTTTGGCAAAGTATTATCTTTCACATTAGGGCCAACATCCTTGAAGGATAAGATACCTGACTTCACCAATTTTTGTACTTTAGTTTTCAAAGGATAGAAATTCTAAACATTGTGCCTTGGTGCTCACTGATGAAAAGCACATGTTTGGTCTGCCTTGTAATACCAAGACAATGGTGATGGTATAGCGGGAGGTGATCTGGTCAGAACCAACTTCTTTTGAATTAATGCTGGGAGTAATTCTGTATAGCTCATAGGGATAGGGTCATAACTCTCCCTTCTCTGATTATACCCTTGATTCCCCTCATGGGATGGTCTCTGATAAGCAACAGTGGTAGGAGCTACACCAACAACTGGAGTTACTGAGGCGACTTGTTGATGACACTGATAATTTCTTCTAGGAGGATTAACCTTTCTCTCTTGTATAACAACATTTTTATCTCCTTCCTTCTTTTTGGAAAACCCATATGATGGATTATTCGTTCTTCTGGAACTTTCACTTTTTGTTAAAACGGCCCTCTCTTACAGCCTCTTCCAAACGGATACCCATGCCCACCATTTCAGTAAATTCACTTGGCGCACTCGCTACCATCCTCTCATAGTAGAAAGCACCCAGAGTCTTCAGGAAAATCTTAGCCATCTCCTTTTCTTCCATGGGAGGAATCACTTAGGCGGCTACCTCACGCCATCTCCGTGCATATTCTTTGAATGATTCCCTGTCCTTCTGGACCATGGCGCTTAGTTGATCACGGTCAGGCGCCATGTCCATGTTACATTTGTATTGTCTGATAAATGCTTCTCCCAAGTCATTGAAAGTATGGATATTGACACTATCCAAACTCATATACCACTTCAACGCAACACCAGTCAAACTATCTTGAAAAAAGTGAATCAGCAGACGTTGATCATCAGTGTGGGTAGGCATTCTTCTTATATACATCACAAGATGAGCACGAGGACAAATGTTACCCTTGTACTTCTTGAATTCCGGGACTTTAAACTTCACGGGTATCTTGACATTCGAGACCAAGCATAAATCATTCACATTCTGCCCAAACAATTCCTTTCCCCTGAGGGCCTTCATCTCCCTCTATATCTTGTCAAATTGATCTTGAAAATCATCCATTATATCATAGAGACCCAAGCCTTCACTTGGTGGAAGAAAAGTACAATACATATCATCCTTAGCAAATGGGACCACATTCACCGAAGGAGGTGCAACAGTAACAGTAGTCATTCCCCATGGATAACCTTAAGGCATGCGATTTTTAACAACAACTGGAATGGCATATACAGGAACAGTCTGAGCTTCAGTAGTAACCCTTGTCTGTTGAGGTTGATCACCCGGTGGCTGATTCTGAGCAGCCACCAAAGATTCCATCAGAGTAGTGAGATTGGCAATGTCGGCCTTCAGAGCAGAAACTTCCTCGCGCAGCTCGTGATTCTCTTGTTCTAAGTTGTCAATCTTCCTTCTGAAATTAGCTCGAGTATTATAGTGGTGAGGCAACTCTCTGAACGAAGTAAAGAATCTTGGTAATACACCTGGATATGCATATGAAATGCAAGAAATATGTGAAATATGATGCATGATATGCAACGCACATGATTTATTTTATTATTAATATTTCAAGGGACTTAAAGATTTATAGACACATTGCAAATATCAAAGGTAATAACACAATTTGAAATACTGAAATTTTTTATTATAATAACTTCAAAATGGATTACAAGTTTCAACAATCTCAAGTACAAGATGAAAATAAAGTCTAAAACCCTAAGAAGTAAAGATGATGGAGATCACTCTACATGCTGGCACTTCCCTATAAGCCTGGCAATCTGAGCCTTCAACCTCTGGTTTTCTTCCGCATATCTGGTGGCAACCTCCATCCAATCACCTGAATCATGAAGTGAGCAACTAGCATCTGACTGAGGCTTAGGAGAAAATAAATCCCCTTTCCTCTCCATCATCTCTACAGCCCGACTCTCAAGAATCTCAATCAAGTCATCTTTCTCCTTCAAATCTGCTCTATAGGAAATCTCTAAAGTTTTGCACTTATTCTTCCAAGCATCCTTTTCCCGCTGCATCCTGACCAAAGCAAGTTGTAGCATTTCCACATCATCCAATAAGGGAAGAGTGGTCTTCACAAACAAGTAAGGCATAGGTGCTTCTCAGGAATACGACATCTTCAACTGAATAGCTCTCGTTTGGACCCACCAAAGATAAGGCTCCAAAGAAACAGCTCCCCTAGGTCCCACGGTCTTTCCTACTCTTCCTATGTATGTGACGTCAGGCCTTTGCAATCTGCTCCCTAGCTTCCTTATGGTCTTCTCCCTCCTTCAAGAAGAAACTACTCAAATGAATACTATTTGGTTTATCCCTCATCGGATAACCAAGTTGTCATCGTGCAAGAGCAGGGTTGTAGTTAATCCCTCCCTTTGTACCAAGAAGAGGTACATTAGGGAAACTACCACAACTCTCGACAATCTCTACATCATGGTAAGCCTGATGCTACCAATCAATATCTGAGTGAGTAAGTGACATGATCTTAGGAGCCTAACGGGGTTCCTTCTTGACATCCCAGAAAGCATCAGACTGAGGCATATAAGAAATAAACCACCAGTACAATAGAGGCGTGCAATAAATAATAATCCCCCCATGATAAGAATTCCGAAGATGAATAGAGTAATAAGCATCACCCAACAATGTAGGAATTGGGTTTCCAATCATGAGGATCCTGATAGCATTAATGTCAACAAACTTATCCACATTAGGAGATAAAAACAACCCGTAAGCAAGTAGAGCAAAGATGGCCTCAAAAGCGATGGTACTCTTCATCCTGGCAAAGTAACGAGCTTTCTCCAATAAGAATTGAGCTGGTAATCCTCTAATCCCTCCTTTAGTAGTCATATGGGCTTCAACCTCAGACTTCCCCATATGGATCAAAGCAGCAATCTCGTGTGGTTTTGGCTCACCCTCCAAACCAGTAAAAGGAACACGATCGATAATAGGTAAATCTAACAGATAAGAATACTCCTCTAGTGTAGGAATCAACTGATAATCAGGGAACGTAAAGCAATAAAACATCGGATCATAGAACTGGACCAAGGTCGAGAGAATACCCTCCTTAATCCTAAGCTTCATGAGAGGAATGATGGATCCATACTTCTTCCGAAAATTAGCAGAACACTCAATCTCGGGAATTAGACTGATGAACTCATCTATCTTGGGATCTTTGAAACTGTATTTTCCAGTTTTTCTTTTTCCAGAATCCATGGTCAAAAGGTACCTGAGATATTCACAAATGGTTAACTTTCAGGTCCCTTGAAATAAAATTTCTTCAAAAGATGCTTATGAGTGCATGGATGCATGATGCAACAATCACACACAAGATCACAAACATAGGGTTCATAGGTTCAACGTCACGAGCATGAGGTCGAAGCTACTACCCATAAGGTATGGTCTAAAAGTTATCACCTGCCGAACAAGGTTCTAGAGGTTCCCAGAGTCTACATCCTTCCTTCGGATATTACCAACTTCCCTATTAACTCGGTAGTTAGTAATATTCTCAAGAAAAAATCGTCTGAGCGTAGTATCGCGTGACAACTATTTCCGGATTACTCCATCATAGCTTTCGCACTACACCTAAAAAGCCAAGATGGGTTAGGTATTCTACGGTCCTCAGCTTCAGCAGGGTCCCAGGTCGAAAGTGTGATACGGTGGCAGAACCGACTGTTTAATACTGGTTTGCATTTTGCATTTTTGTTTGCAAAATGTCGCGGTAAGCAATAGTCGCCATAGACTTTTATTTCATCCAACCAAAAAGGAAAAAGTATAGAAAAAAAATCCTTTTTCGAGATATTCTGAGTACGGGGGGTAGATTATAGAAATGAAAGGTATTAGCACCCTTTCTATCCGTAGTTATCTACGGGCTCTTAGGTACTTGCTCTTTTTTTTTTCAAATTGCTTATGTGTGTTTGTCTTGAAAATGTTTACTTCGTGATAACCCTTGTATCAGTCCTCAAGGATGTGACGAAGTTTGTTTTGAAAATCTGTTTTGAAAGGTGTTTGTGTGAAAAGTTTTTATTGAGCAAGTACTTAAGATTCTACCTACTCAAAAAACGATTATTCGTTCTATTTCCTTTAGACAACGCCATCCTACTATTAAGGAGTAGGTATCACCGTCGTTGGAGTTGTAAGGGACATTCAAAAGGGACGTACGATCACTAAAGTAATATCAGGATACCTTAGTAATGACCCTAGAGTCTTAAGATCATATTCAAGGCAACATTTCGGAGGCAACATTTACGAGGCAACATTTTTGAGGCAACATTCAAATGGGACTTTTGATCTTTTTTAGACAGGAGGGCAACCACTAAGACACCCTATGCTTAATGACCGTTTACCGAAGGCAACCAAAGTGAGAGTAAACCCTAAGAGTGATATGTGCGTGTGATTTTTTTCCAGTTATTTATCTTTTCACATTAGGGTTTTCTAACTGTATTAATTTGTCATGCATTCTTGCCATACAATCCTATTAGCATACATCTAGACAGTTAAATATTTGCAGGAATTAGAAATGCGAGAAAATAAACCTACGTTATTACAAGGCTTCAGGGAGGGGGATTAATTACATAACCAAAAAAATCGGGGATTTAAACAGTAAATAAAAACCCTAAGTTAACTATTACAAACCATGAACAGTTACAAAATATTGGAAAAATAATAATAAGTGCGCGGCGAATTAAATGTGAGAAGAAATTGAAACCTGAAAAATCTAATTTGAGGAAAAAGAATTTTTGGATTTTTATTGAAGAAAATATTTAATTGCAAATTAATTAAACCTAATTTCTAATTGTTTTTAAATTATGAAAGAAATTAAAGTTGCCCTAAATTAATTAAACTAATTAAAAAAACATTTATTAAGAAAATAATTTTTTTTTGTGATTTTTGATTGGTTAATTTAATAAAATAATTTTTGTGTTGATTTAAAAAACAAAATAATTTAAGAAAAGGAATTAAAGAAAAATAGCAGAAATAACCAAATGGGCCTGCTGTCAGCAGATCTGGCCAGAGATGAATCCAGAGGATGATGATTCTCAGAAGGTGTATATGCGCTGGATCTGGTTATGGCTGGTGGATCCATAAGATGATGACCCTCAGAGGGTGAGGTGCGCTGGATCTGGTCCTGGCTGGTGGATCCAGAATATGATGACCCTCAGAAGGTGAGGTGCGCTGGATTTGTTGCTGGCTGGTGGATCAAGAAGGTGATGACCCTCAGAAGGTGAGGTTCACTGGATCCGGTTCTGGCTGATGGATCCAGAAGGTGATGACCAGAGGACGCTTGATCTGGTTCTGGCTAATGGGTGCAGAAGATGATGACCCTCAGAAGGTGTATGTGCTGGATCTGGTGAAAACAATGGAGAAAATGCCAAAAGCTCACGCTTGGGATCGAACCCTGGACATGAGCTTCTAACTTCCTTCCTCTGACCAACTGCGCTGGATGTCAACTTGTTAATATAATAAAACAAATAATATATTGGAAAACAGGTTATTGGCAAGAATAATGCGCCAGAACTTAAACTAGCCAGTCAGGTTGTGACACGTTGTTGTCTTCTTCCCTGGAACCGTCGTTTTAGGCTCTGAATCTTTACCTACAGACACAGGTCTATTGCTGAAAACCTGTGTTATTCAAAAATCAATCACACACAATATAAATTCAATTGGGGACCATGGATCAATTGGGTTTGAAGCTCTGATCATCATGGTACCCATTATCAGGCCTAATTTTGCTTGAAACCCAAAACCCCAAATAGGAGCACGAAACCCTAACAATGGCAAAATCTTATTCCTGCACTGTAAATTAAATCAAATTATCCAGAAACATTGCAAACATGATGATGAACACAAATATGTAACTTAAACATGCTTAATATGCAAGGATTACAGTAACCGAATTTGAATAATTGTGCAAACCGTGAGAGTGATAGGGAGTGGTTCTGGATGTTCTGATGCCTACAAATGATTGGGAATGCTTCTTGAGATGCCAAGGAATTGATTTCTGGCTTTGGAACTCCTTGAGGATGGCTCTAAGATGGATTTCGTTCTCACAATTTTTGTCCAAAGTTTCAGTTTTCTTCTGGCAGTTTCACGCCTTCTCCTTTTTTTTGCTTTGTTCTTGTTCATTATATATCCTTCAATGAATTAGGGTTGCAAAACAGATTGAATCTTGAAGCTTTGATGAGATTTGATTTGGTTTTCATGTTGTATGATATCCTTCCAAATTTGGCCTAATCATGCCATATTCTATCCAATTAGCTTTGATACGATTTGATTCTGACATGCCAGCATTATGAGCTTGTGATTCTGTCTAAAAATCCAATCAAAAAAAATCTTTGCCATTATTTACCAATTATTTTATTTAATTCAATTTTTAATAAATAAAAAATCAAAATAAAATAAATAATGAAGCAAGTAACATGTGAGTGAACATTTGGGTCGTGGACCATGTTATAAGTGAAGTGCAAGCATAAAAAGTTGGGCCCATTTAGCAAAAAAAATGCAAATTTGAGCACATTTGACTTTTGACAATTTTGCAAAAATGGTCAACTTGGCCAATGCATAACTCTCTCAATTTTGACCCTGGTGAGGTGTTCTTTGACTTTTTAGAAAGCTTAGGATGTCCTCTAAGCAACCCTTTTGGTCTCATCTCAATTGAGTCTTCCATGTTCATGTATGAAGCTTTGACCCAAAAGGTTTTTTTTATTGACTTTTCAAAAGGACCTATAATGTTAGAATTCATATCTTTTTTTGAGTGCATATTATGAACTTAGGAGATGAAGATTAATTGTAGGTAATTTCATCCTCTTCAAAATGAGCTTTGGATGGGTCATTTCTGATAAAGTATGAGAAAGTTATGCTTGGTCAAAGTTGAGTTGACTTTTCCTACAAAACCCTAATTTATCAACTTTTGGGTTTTGATGAATTATGAGCAATCCTTGAGTAATCATGATTAAACCTTGATCAAATGATGAATAATACTTCAAAATGAGGATGTTGACCAAAAATCTTGAAGTTTGATTGTGTGTGGGACACAGTTGACTTTTGACCTAGTATAGTTGATTTTCAGGCATTTGAGCAATTGACTGAGCAAACTTCTTCTGCAGGGCTTGAAACTTGACAAGGATGATCTTGAGGACATATTAGGACAATGGTGAGCATTTGAGTCCTGTGTGGTTCACACATCTTTGATGAAGATGGAAACCCTAATTAGAGATAGACTGCCTTATGAGAGAGTTTGTCTGGTCAACTCTTGAACTTCCCTGAGCAATTTGGGGACCTCACTTGCCATGTGTTGAGAAATATGAGAGGGAAATTTTTTGGGTACAACAGCTGCCCCTGTTCAATCTTCTTAAATCTGAGGATGAAGATTGGCTGTTCTGCCTTTCGTGATCTGAAGGTAGAAGATGATTGAACACTAGAGTTCCCAGAAATTTGCACTCGCATGAAGTGATACTCGATTTGTGATATCTGGGCTTACAGATGCCATTCGGAAGTTGCTAGAGAATTGTCAGGGATGGGCTTAAAGATGCCATCTGAAGAGGTGTCAATCACATAAGAGATTCCTTTGCGGGAACCCGCATACCTGTTGTTGAGGAGGACTTCACTGGGGAATGCTGGTCTCTATCTTGAGAGAAATAGAGCTTTAGGAGCTTCAGTTGTTCGTTACTCTACTGGGGAATAATTCCGGTTTGGGAAGCGGAAGTGAACTGTATGTCTGGTCGGGGTATATGTTGCACCGTGACTTTCTGGGGAAATGTGAAATCAATTGTGTTTGATCGAGTCCCGGTCTTACAGTGTTGTGGACTGCTGTCTGGGGATGAGAGAGGAAGAACCCGGATAGTAGGGTTATGAGAAGGAACCTGGATAGTAGGGTTACTTCGAGATGAAAGCCTTGATAGTAGGGATGCTGAGAAGGAACCTGGATAGTAGGGTTACTTTGACGTGAAAGCCTGGATAGTAGGGCTTGAGAAGGAACCTGGATAGTAGGGTTACTTCGATATGAAGGCCTGGTTAGTAGGGATGTGAGAAGGAACCTACGTAAGGTTATTTCGTGAAGAGTTTGGGTAAAACTGCATCTGAACCGAGAAGGAACCTGGGTAAGGTTGCTTTGTGAGTAGTTTGGATAAAACTGCATCTGAACTGAGAAGGAACCTGGGTAAGGTTTCTTTGTGAGGTCTGAGTGAAACTTCAGAAGGAACCTGGGTAAGGTTGCTCGTGATGAGTCTGTGTGAAACTTCAGAAGGAAACTGGGTAAGGTTACTTTGGGCTAAGTCTGTGTAAAAACTTCAAGAGGAACCGGGGTAAGGTTATAAGTTTGTGTAAAACTTCAGAGTGAACCGAGGTAAGGTTACTTTGATATGATAATGTAGATTAGTTGACCCGTTTGATTTCGAAAACTGAGTTTCCATTAGTTGTCTGTAGATGTAATCTGTATAACTGCTGGACTCGTTGAAACTGATCGTCTTTTCCTGAAAAGATATCAGGGTTAGTTATATGCGATGCATGAAATGCAGGGTGAGATGATGTTCTCAAAATAAATGAGATTATGCTGTACATGATATGTATGTGTATGGCATGATGTATGTTCATGAAATGCCGTTGTGGCACGTCTGAGTTTGGGAAAATAAATCCCTGACTATTGCTGAAGAGTTGTGAGTATTTTGTCGGGAAGAAGATGCTGGAGGATAAACTCTGTGGGGAGAGGAGATAATCTGTTGGAAGATTTGCTAATATGGAGAAATAAACTCAGCTGAGGATGAACTTTCATTGCTGGAGAGAAGAGCGATGTTGGAGATCGAGCTTCTGCCGTCAGAGAAATAAACTCTGCTCGAGAAATGGCTTTATAAACTTCTCATGGTTATAAAAATCGGTTGGGGAATGCAGATATCAGCTTTCTGAAGGAACCTGCTGAGGAAGGAATTCCTGCTTGGGGACCTGGAGATTGGACTTTGGTTGTCTCGGCTCTGTGGGGAATATAGGTATCACTGGCTTGTATGTGATAGTGACTTTGTTTCCAACTGTCTCTGCCCCTTGTACCATGCTAGAAAAAAGTACATGCAAATATTTTGTGGATGGATTTATATCGTGATTGTACTTGAACATGTGTTGAATGAGTGTCAGAATGACATCCGTCTTAGGATCATATCTGAACTGTACTTGAAACATGTGTTGAATGAGTGTCAGAATGACATCCGTCTCTGGATCGTATCTGAACTGTATTTAGAGGAGAATCTAGAGTAAGTATCAGGATGACATTCATCTCTGGATTGTACCTGAACTGTTTCTCAATGTATGAAAATCTTGAATAAGTAGCAGAATGACATCCATATCTGGATCGTATCTGAACCGTTTCTTTATGTATGAAAATATTGAATAAGTAGCAGAATGACATCCGTATCTGGATCATATCTGAACCGTTTCTTGATGTATGAAAATCTTGAATAAGTAGCAGAATGACATCCGTATCTGGATCGTATCTGAACCGTTTCTTGATGTATGAAAATCTTGAATAAGTAGTAGAATGACATCCGTATCTGGATCATATCTGAACCATTTCTTGATGTATGAAAATCTTGAATAAGTAGCAGAATGACATTCGTATCTGGATCGTATTTGAACTGTTTCTCGATGTATGAAAATCTTGAATAAGTAGTAGAATGACATCCGTATCTGCATCGTATCTGAACCATTTCTTGATGTATGAAAAACTTGAATAAGTAGCAGAATGACATTCGTATCTGAATCGTATCTGAACTGTTTCTCGATGTAGTGCTCTTGATGACTCTTGACCAAGGTTCTAAGTCTTCCACAGATAGACAGGTAACAGGATATAGCAATACGTTTTAAATCCCTAACTTTTGCCTGGACCTCCCTTTTGGGTTTTCAGTCCACCGGGATACCCTTTTTTGCCCAAGCTGCCTTTTTAGGTTTTCGACTTGTCGGGTGTACAGATTTTTTTGTATATCCCTAACTTTTGCCCGAACCCTTTTGGTTTGCCGAGATGCCCTTATGTTTGCCTAAGTATGTCAACCTAGCGGGTCTTTGTTATGCATAGTATTTTCTGACTATGTCCATGCTTTTAGGATGTAGAAAGTTGTCACTATCTATAGTGTTGTATTGTAAAAAATGTTTTCTTGATGGCACATGATTCGTTGCTGGAATGCGTGTGCAATGCCCCAAGCAATTCAGATTGAGATCTGCCCCTGGTTATTTGGCACCTTTGGAGAGACTGCCCCAGGCGTGTTAGACACCATGTCCTTCCCCCTTGTTTATGGTAGACCTGTTTATCGGAAATGTCCTCCATTTGTAGTAATTATGGAGAGTTTCCATTCATCGAACTTCTGTCATGAGAACTTCTCTACTGTCAAACAAATAGTTACATGCAAACAATGGTATTTGAAGAATGCAAAGCTTATGTCTGTCTTAAAATTTTTGAAAATGCGTTTTTCAGTAAGACAAGCAAATTTTGTAAAATGTGATGTCAACTCAGGATTTACAGAAAGTCCTATAAGAGTCAGGATACCTTTTGTAACAGTATGCTTTCGAACTAACCTATTCTTCAGCTAGGACTTTAAGGGTTATAACATGGCCTGGTTCACGGTTCAAGAAACAAAGGATAAAGGCTCAAAATTTATTTATACCCACCCGTTCTTCGTGATGTTCTTCGATCCTATGCTCAGTTAATTGCGCGTTTAGAATCCCAGTTGAGTTCTGGAAAATTATCCTTGATATTTCGGTGATGGTTCGGATACTGAAAGTTTACTTGAAAAAGGCAGTCATTTTGTAATTTTTTTTTCCGAGGATTTGTAGTAACCTCTTTTTTTGGTTTTACTATCTCTGTCTTTTTCCTGAACTGTTTCTTTTGTGATTACAGTCAGCGGGATGCCCCAGTATTTTTTCTTAAGTCTCCTTCATAGGTTTTGACTTAATGGGCTTTTATTTCGAAAGATAATGACTGCTTGTCTTGATGATTATAGGGAACCATCACCGTCTTTTGTTTCAGAAGGACGTATTTGATGCCACTCATTGTGTACGAAGCGGCAGATTGTGACTGAATGCGCCTCTGAATTAACTGAGAAAACTACCCTGCCCCAGGTTATGATTAAGGGTTTTAATATGTGTGAAAATAAAAACTCCTACTTCTTTGGGTCGAAGGGGTTGACTAGGGATTATCTTCCTTATATCTCCAGTGTTTAGGATTTAAAAAAATGCCTGTACATCGTCAGCCAAGTCTGTCCAAAAGCATACTGTATGGAACATGGTATTTTTAGTCATCCTCCCTCTAAGGTTGATTTTTTTAATCGAGAGTTGAACATCACAAAAAATAAGTAAAAACGCAGTTTAAATATAATGAATTACTTCAAGACAAACATATGCAATGCATTAATTGGAACACCAAAGTTTGACATTATAGTAATTGTTCGAACAAGCAAAAGAAATTACAATTGAAAAATCACAAATGAATTAGACACTCTCAATGATTTGGCCTAGGAGCAGTGATCACTTTATGAGTCTCTAGAGGGTCGAATTCAATCTCCTTGGCGTCAATCATATCCTGAATTTTGTTCTTCAGGGCCTAGCAGCCATTCGTATCATGTCCAGGACTATCAGAATGGTATGCACACCTTTCGCTGGGGTGGTAACTGGGAGAAAAAGTGTTGGGATTTTGTAGAGGAGCCTTTAACGTAATCATCCCTGCCTTCAACATGTGTTGTAACGCTTGTGCTAGTGACATGTTGATCTTGGTGAATTGTCTTTTAGGTGCGACCTCCTTATGATGATTCCCCTGTTGATGCCGTTGTGCGGGCGTAGGATTAGAGACCAGCATTGCCCCTGCAGATTGGTGGTAATCTGTCTTGTTACGAGCCTTCTGGCCATACACAACATTGGCTTCCCTCTTACCCGCAAATAACTTCTTATCAGCATTAGAAGATGCAACCATCGTGATCTTCACACTCTTGATACCACTTTCAATCCTTTCTCCAGTCAGGACCATATCTGTGAAACCGGATGAGGAACTCCCAATTAGCAGATTAAAGAACGGGCCTATCAGAGTGCCCATGAACATGTCTACCATTTCCCGATCATTTAGAGGAGGTTGTACCCTGCTAGCTAGATCCCTCCATTTCTGGGCATAGTCTTTAAAGCCTTCACCTGCACCCATAGACATACTCTGGAGTTGAGTACGAGTGGGAGCAAGGTCGACATTGTACTGATACTGCTTGTAGAAAGCAGCAGCCAAATCTTCCCAGTTTCGGATATTTGCTCCCTCTAACTGGTAGAACCATTCAAGTTGAGTCCCTGACAGACTATCTTGAAAGAAGTGAACCCACATATTTTTATCAGTTGTGTGGGCCTGGATCTTCCTGACATAAGAACAGAGATGGAGTTTTGGGAAGGACACCCCATCATACTTAGCAAAAGCTGGAGCTTTGAAATTCTGCGGGATGACCACTCCCGATACTAGTCCCAGTTCTCTGAAATCCAAACCAGGTATCTTCTGAACTTCCATAACACTCAGACGGTCTTCTAGTTGCTTGTACCTATCCTCAGCAGGAGGATATTGCTCATCGTTGTAATCAGTATCGTTGTCAGAAACTGTAGGACTAGGGTCTTTTTCCCCTTCTTGGTTCTCCCTTTCCTTGGATGAAAAGGTCAGATCAGTTTGATGCTTCAACCTTTCTCCGAACCTTCTACCCATATTCAGAATACCAGTCTTCTTCTTCTTCTTCTTCTTCTTCTTTTTCAAAATAAGGGCTTTCAGATCCTCTTGCCCTTTATCCAGACTAATGAACATCTGCTGGAACTGGGCGTTCTGTGCCTGAAGATCTTTGATGACTTGATCGGAAGACATTTCTACTGAAATAAACATCGAAGAAGATGAGAAACTTGTACGGATACCTGTCATGATGTGTATGATAATGGGATGCACATGTAATGATTTCAAAGACTTTGGGAGATTTAAATTTGCAAACCAAAATAAACAAAACTTTATTAGCTTAAATTTGAAAGGTTCAACATGCCTTTAAGGCGTTACAAAGAAGTAAATAAAACAAAACTAAAACTAGAAAAGAAAAATCAAAAGTCCCATGGACGCTTTCTCTTTGTGCTGATATAGTCATTGATCACTCTTTCTTCCTCGAGCTGCCTGGTGAGCTTTAAAATCTTCCTCTCTTGCTCATGGAACTGTTCCCTGTAAGTATCTCGCTCATTCTTCAGCTGAATCCAAGACCTCTGTAGCTCTCCAAGATCAGTGGGCATGTAAGGATAGAGAACCGTGTAAGGAATTCCGTCTTCAGTAGTGGGCTCCACAATCATTGATAATACGACCACATAAGGCATCATAAGCTTCTGGGCACGAGCTCGGACCCATTGGACATAAGGCTGCATAGGAAGGGAGGTCTTTGGTCCCAACTCCTTGGGGTCAGATCTGTTTACCATGCCCCAAGCTCGTATGAACCTCCGGCGATGCTCCTTAACGTCATCCTTATAGTCGAATACAATGTCCTCGAGAAGCAACTAATGGGGACCATCCCTTTGAGCACGCCCAAATTGTCGCAAAGCTAGACAAGGATCGTAGGTTATACCCCCTATGATACCAAGTAATGGGACATTAGGGTACCCCCCACAACAATCAATAACAGCAGTGCCTTCCATAGCCCGGGAACACCAAAGAATATCCGTATGAGCGAGTGACATTATCCTGTGCGACCAACCCAAACCTTCTTCATTCTTCAGTATGGACTTAGGGAGGTGATAAATAAACCACCTCGACAACAACGACATGCAGCACATAAGAGTCCCTCTTCTCTTCATGGTACAAGTATGGAGAGCGTGAAAAATATCTCCAAGCAAGGTAGGCACAGGGTTGCGAGAAAGGAAAATCTTGATAGCATTCACACCTACAAAAGAGTCCAGAATAGGGAAGAGAACTAAACCATAGATTAGAAGATCCAAGACATCCTCAAAATCCTGAAACTCCATATCATCCCAAAATAGTTAAGCCTGGTCTATCAGAAATTTGGCTAGAAAACCTTCGACCCCGCTTCGAGTTTCCCAATTGGTTACCACGTCGGCCCGTTTCAGATGCAAAGCTGAGGCAATGACCTCTGGCTTAGGAACTTCTTCCATACCTGTGAAGGGTACCTGTTCAAGAATGGGTATGCCCAATAGCTGAGAGATTTCTTCCAAGGTGGGTACCAGCTGATAATCTGGAAAGGGGAAGCAATGATGCTTGGGATCGAAGAACTAAAAAAGTACGCTCATCATTTGTTCATCAGGGTTTGAAGTAACTAGGATGAGAAGTTGACCGTGTCTCTTAATGAAAGTAGAAGCCTCAGAAACTCTTGATGCTAGCTCTTTAAGTTGGGCAGGTATCTGCACAAAGCTGATTCAGATAGTATTTCTACGCACGGAAGCCATGATCTGCAAAACAGAACAAAGATAAATTCCCTTGGTCTTTGAAATGGTTAGTGTAATGAAGCATGAATGCCATGTTATGATGCATGATGTCCTAATAAACCACAGGTATAGCAAACACAAGTATTGCAAACACAATCAAATCACACAAAGCCCTTAGGTTTAAGGCTTGCATGAGGTCAAAGGTAATACCCTCTTGAAGTTAAGTTGGTTCAACCTGTCCTAGAAAAGCCGGGTTCTAGGGGATCTCAATATCACTGACCATCCTCCATCGATCATGGTTTCAGCTCACGCAATCTTTTCTTGCAGTCGAAATTATTCCAAGAGTATGATCTCAATGAGTGTAGCATTGAGTATCAACAAGTTCTCAGCTCTACACTGAGGCCGGCTATCTCACTACTTTCTAATGGCCAAGTTGGTCTATTAAAGGTTCTAAGGTTAGTTGATGCTTAACGACACCACGCGGCAGCCCTGTATTCTCCTCGTTTCTCCACAAGGGATACTGGTACCAACCAAAGTGCCACACCAACGTAGCTACTGCTTCAACCGTATCAATCTACGCTGTACAGTTCTCTCACAGTCTATTGCTACTTACCTAAAAGGTATTCCCTAGATCCGGGTGTAGGATATATAGTAACCCCAAATAAAAACCCTCAAAAATAAAGCAAACAAAGAAATCAAGAGAAGTAATTTTAATGACCTAGATCCTAAGGTATACCCCACTTATAAATCCCCAATAGAGTTGCCAGTTCTGTGATACGGTGGTAGAACCGACTGTTTAATACTGGTTTGCATTTTGCATTTTTGTTCGCAAAATGTCGCGGTAAGCAAGAGTCGCCACCGACTTTTATTTCATCCAACCGGAAAGGAAAAAAGTACAGAAAAAAAATCCTTTTTCGAGATATTCTGAGTACGGGGGGTAGATTATAGAAAGGGAAGGTGTTATCACCCTTTCTATCCGTAGTCATTTACGGGCTCTTAGGTACTTGCTCATTTTTTTTCAAATTGCTTGTGTGTGTTTGTCTTGAAAATGTTTACTTCGTGACAACCCTTGTATCAGTCCTCAAGGATGTGACGAAGTTTGTTTTGAAAATCTGTTTTGAAAGGTGTTTGTGTGAAAAGTTTTTATTGAGCAAGTACTTAAGATTCTACCTACTCGAAAAAAGATTGTTCGTTCTATTTCCTTTAGACAACGCTATCCTACTATTAAGGAGTAGGTATCACCGTCGTTGGAGTTGTAAGGGACATTCGAAAGGGACGTACGATCACTAAAGTAATATCAGGATACCTTATTAATAACCCTAGAGTCTTAAGATAATATTCGAGGCAACATTTCTAAGGCAACATTTCCGAGGCAACATTCGAATGGGACTTTTGATCTTTTTTAGACAGGAGGGCAACCACTAAGACATCCTATGCTTAATGACCGTTTACAAAAGGCAACCGAAGTGAGAGTAAACCATAAGAGTGATATGTGTGAGTGATTTGTTTTTAGTTATTTATCTTTGCACATTAGGGTTTTCTAACTGTATTAATTTGTCATGCATTCTTTCCATACAATCCTAATAGCATACATCTAGACAGTTAAATATTTGCAGGAATTAAAAATGCGAGAAAATAATCCTACGCTATTACAAGGCTTCGGGGAGGGGGATTAATTACATAACCAAAAAAATCGAGGATTTAAACAGTAAATAAAAACCCTAAGTTAACTATTACAAACCATGAACAGTTACAAAATATTGGAAAAATAATAATAAGTGCGCGGCGAATAAAATGCGAGAAGAAATTGAAACCTGAAAAATCTAATTTGAGGAAAAAGTATTTTTGGATTTTTATTGAAGAAAATATTTAATTGCAAATTAATTAAACCTAATTTCTATTTTTTTTTAAATTATGAAAGAAATTAAAGTTTCCCTAAATTAATTAAACTAATTAAAAAACATTTATTAAGAAAATAAATCTTTTTTGTGATTTTTGATTGGTTAATTTAATAAAATAATTTTTGTGTTGATTTAAAAAGATAGAATAATTAAAGAAAAATAGTAGAAATAACCAAATGGGCCTGCTGTCAGCAGATCTGGCCGGAGATGAATCCAGAGGATGATGATTCTTAGAAGGTGTATGTACGCTGGATCTGGTTCTGACTGGTGGATCCAAAAGATGATGACCCTCAGAGGGTGAGGTGCGCTGGATCTGGTTTTGGCTGGTGGATCCAGAAGATGATGACCCTCATAAGGTGAGGTACGCTGAATCTGGTCCTGGTTGGTGGATCCAGAAGGTGATGACCCTCAGAAGGTGAGGTTAACTGGATCTGGTTCTGGCTGATGGATCCAGAAGGTGATGACCAGAGGACGCTTGATCTGGTTCTGGCTAATGGGTCCAAAAGATGATGACCCTCAGAAGATGTATATGCTGGATCTGGTGAAAACAATGGAGAAAATGCCAAAAGCTCACGCCTGGGATCGAACCCAAGACATGAGCTTCTGACTTCCTTCCTCTAACCAACTGCGCTGGATGTCAACTTGTTAATATAATAAAACAAATAATATATTGGAAAACAGGTTAGTGGCCAGAATAACGCGCCAGAATTTAAACCAACCAGTCAGGTTGTGACACGCTGTTGTCTTCTTCCCTAGAACCGTCGTTTTAGGCTCTGAATCTTTACCTACAGATGCAGGTCTGTTGCTGAAAACCTGTGTTATTCAACAATCAAGCACATGAAATATAAATTCAATTGGGACGATGGATCAACTGGGTTTGAAACTCTGATCATCATGGTACCCATTATCAGGCCTAATTTTTCTTGAAACCCAAAACCCCAAATAGGAGCACGAAACCCTAACAATGGTAAAAGCTTGTTCCTGCACTGTAAATTAAATCAAACTATCCAGAAACATTGGAAACATGATAATGAACACAAATATGTAACTTAAACATGCTAAATATGCAAGGATCACAGTAACCGAATTTTGATAATTGTGCAAACTGTGAGAGTGATAGGGAGTGATTCTGGATGTTCTGACGCCTGCAAATGATTGGGAATGCTTCCTGAGATGCCAAGGAATTGATTTATGGATTTGAAACTCCTTGAGGATGGCTCTAATACGGATTTTGTTGTACCCCAAAATTTTTCGTCTCATATTTCTCAAAACATTGCAAGAAAAATCTCCAAGTTGCTCAAGTTTGCTCAAGAGTGGGTCAGACAAATCATCTCCTAAGGCAGTCAACCCCAAATTAGGGTTTTGTTTTGCATCAAGATCCTTGAGTCCAAATGACCTCAAATTCTACCTAATGTTCTAATATGCTCTCAAGGTCATCCATGTTAAATTTCAAGCCTTGCAGAGGAAGTTTTCTCAGTCAATTGCTCAAAGGGTCCAAAAATCGACTGTGCTAGGACAAAAGTCAACTGTGACCCAAATACAGTCAAACCTCAATATTTTTTGTCAACATTCTCATTTTGAAGGACATTTCATCATTTGATCAAGGGTTGATCATGATTCATCAAAGATTGCTCAAAATTCATCAAGACTCAAAAGTTGCTAAATTAGGGTTTTGTAGGAAAAGTCAACTCAACTTTGACCAAGCATAACTTTCTCATACTTTATCATAAATGACCTATCCAAAGCTAATTTTTAATAGGATGCTATTTCCTACAATCCATCTTCATACCCCAAGATCAGAAAATGCACTCACAAGAAGTTATAAATTTGGATATTATAGGTCATTTTTGAAAGTCAACAAAAACACCTTTTTTTCCAAAGCTTATAACTTGAGCATGGAATATCAAAATGCTATTAGACAAAAAGGGTTGGTTAGAGGACATCTCAAGCTTTCTAAAAAGTCCACTAACACCTCCAAAAGTTCAAAATTGAAGAAGTTATGCATTGTTGAAGTTGGGCATTTTTGCAAAATTGCCAAAAGTCAACTATCCCCAAAACTTCAAATTTTGTCAAATGGGCCCATTCTTTTCCACTTGATTTGATCTTTCCACATTGCACACGTGTCCTAGCTTCATCCTTGTGTCCATTTATTAATTTTATTATTTGATTTTATTTTTTAATGAATTATTTCATTTTTAATCAAATTAAATCCAATAAAATCCAAACATTGATTACTTGATCTCCTTTTGGCTATTTCAGGATTGAATCATCATCATCAAGTGTATCAAATTCGTATCAAACATTCCATGTGCAAAAAGATTGAGTTTTTGACAAATTTGGCAAGTTTTCAATGGTGAATCAAATCCAATCTCATGGCATTGATGTGCAATGATTCAATCCACAAATGTTGACCCAATACATCCTATCATACATATACAAGCCAAAGCACATGAAATTGGGACCTAGAGGCTGCAAAAACACCAAGAACCAAACTTGCAAAATTGACAAAAAGTGTGAAACTGAAATCATCCTTGGAGGCATTTTCAGAAGCGAAACTCAACACCAATCAATTGCTGGAGGTTCACTGAGTCAGAACCACCCCCTAGCAAGCTCTCATATGCATCAAAACGCATTGTAAGCATCACGATTCTTGGCCCTGTATTCAAAATCGTAACTCTATATTTTCGCACCATTCTGGCAAATCATGGACATATTTGTAATGCTTGTGAGATTTCTGAACTTTTGGTAATATTTGATTTCATTTATATGGACTGTAACCCCATAGCCGAATCTAGGGGTTTGTGTTTTGTTTTTTGGGCATTTCTTTTACAGGAAAAATTAGCTCCATTGATGGCCATAGACATGACCGGGGGAGAAGGACGAACTCAACTATGCGCTTGGATTAAATTTTCATGGCCTAGAATTGATTTTGGGAACGTCCTGCGAATTTAGCTGCGGATCTAAATCCGCAGGTAAATTTACAGGGTCTGAAGGTCAGGGACGACAAATGTGTCCCCCTCTTAGTGGTCGGTTCAAACTTAGTGCGCTTTATTTTTTTGTTTTGGCATATTGATCTATTTTTTCTTATTATTATTATTTCCCATTATATTAACAATCAACACACAATGGCTGAGTGGTAGTGGCATGTATCCAATGACCAACAGGACCTGGGTTCGAATCCTAGGTCCTCCAAATGCTTTGTTATATTTTTTGCTACAGGTTATCTAGTGCAAATCCAAGTGCGTGGTGCATCATACTCCCTCACTCAATCACTTGCCAGATGGCCCCAGGCCAGATCTGATGATCCAGATGGAACGTCCACCATGCTACTTAGTCAAAGTGCACACGCTGGATCTCAAAAAGTCAGCCAGGCCAACACAATTGGGCCATGGAATATTGCTGTTCAGACCTTCTAATTGGGCCCAAACCCCCCCTAAGTCTTTCTATTTCATCTCTTTTATTTATTTTATTTAATTGTTTGTTTAATTATTTTCATGATTAATTAACCATTCAAACTTTTTCTTAATAAAATTGAAACCAAAAAAATAATTTTCTTTATAAATTTAAATTTTAGTATTTTATTTTTATTAACAAATCAATTAATTAATTTAGTTTTAATTAGGAATGACTTTAATATCTTTTTTGCAATAATTAAAATTAACTTAGACAATTAGGTTTTTATTAACATTGATTAAATTTATTTTTATTTCTTTAAATACCAAAAACCCAAAAATATTTTTATTAATTAATTTATTTATTAATTTAATAATTAACCTAGATTAATTTCTTTCTTAATTCAAAAATAACCAAAAAAATATTTTCTTTAACAATTAAAGGGTCAAAACCTAAAAACTTGTGCCCGATTTAATTTCCCGCACGCGATCCATTTTTATTCAATATTGTATTTGTTACCGGAATGTAATAGCTTAATAGGACTTTGAATCTTTTTATCGCTTTATTTATTTTCCGCATTTAAATTTCAAAGGGTTGCTTTTGGCGATGTAAATACCCAACGCCTTGTAATAGTTAGTTTAATTTCCACAATTTAATTTCCGCAACTTATAAACTGTTAGATGTTTGATAATAGGGGATGCATGACAAGATTTAATGTTTAACCTAAAATCAACATAGATCACTGTGGTAGGGTGGGAGAACTGACTTGAGGTTTTGTGTTTGTTTTCGCAAATGTTTTGGTTGAGCAAGAGTCGCCACCGACTTTTTATTTTATCCTAAGGAAAGATTAATAAAAAGCACAGCAAAAACCTTTGAGATGTTTTCTTGGGTTCGGGGAGTAGATTATAGAAAGGGAAGGTATTAACACCCTTTCTATCCATGGTTATCCATGGGCTCTTAGTTACTTGCTTATATCACTTGCCTTTGATTTTCAATTGTTTGAAATGGTGCTTTGTGTGTGGGTTTGAAAATATTTTGAAAAGAGGCCAATGTGGTGGCAACCTTTGTAATGATTCATGTTTGAATGTATACAAATGTGTATATCTTTTGAAAAGTTTTCAATGTGTTTGAAAGTTGTTTTGAAAGTGTGTGGTGATGTGTGTTTTGAAAAATGGCAAGGATTGTTTTTGCAAGATTTGGTCAAGTAACCAAGAGCTATCTACCCTAAATTTCTCAAAGATCTCTCCTATGTTCTAACCCTTTTAACAATTTTGTTCCACCATTGTATTTGGTGGACAATCTTGTGTTAGGATGTGAACGGGACAGGCGCGGGTCATCGTTTAGACCATGATTGCAATGGTGCCAAGTGTCTTTGGCAACTTTTTCTTTAAGGGACTTGATCATTTTTAGGCAACTTTCGAAAGCGTCATCGAGGGACTATGATCATTTGATATTGTTTTGTTTTGCCAAAAACACTCAACATGCAACATGGCCCATTATTGAAGGCAACAAGTGGAGTAACCCTAAGGGGTGCAAGTGTGATTGGTGTTATCCATTTTCATGCTTTTTTGTCTTTTGTTTAGTCAAGCTATTTGTTATTTGATTTTTGCATACAAACCCTAAGTCTATCATGACATATTTAGAAAGCTTTAAAGTGCGGAATTTAAAGTCCTAAATTATTACAACATAATTATAGGATGGGGGGTACAAATGTTCAAATGGGGGATATTTAGCAAGAAAAATTAAATCTAAACTATTACATCCAAATTGAATATACAAGATATTTAATTGTACAATAATTGAATAAAATACAATAAATATGCAAGATGCAAAAAATGATTTTCATATGTATGTAAAAGTGTTTTTCATGTGACAAATAAACAAAAATAAAAAAGGTTAATTTTTGGGTTTTTTCATGGTTTAGGGAAAAACCCTAATTTTGTAAATAAAAAGGTATTTATTATGTATTATATACAATATTATTTAACTATATACAAAAAATAAATAAAAAGGAAGTATATTGTAAAAAAGTGATTTTTGAGGTCAAATATTAATAAAAACAAAAATGTATTATTTTTATATTTTTATCCTAAATATTCTAATAAATATATAAGTATTTATATTATGTATTAAATATATTAAATATGTACAAAAATAAAAATATTTATTATTTACAAAAAAAGTATATTTTTAGAAAATGTTTTCAAAAGATAAAATAAAATAAAATTAGAAAAAAAATGTATTTGTATTATTTTTTAGTATTTTAAAGTAAAAGTATATATGTATTTATTTACATATGGAACTAAATGAAACAAAATAAATACCAAATAAAATGCAAAAAATGTGAGAAAAATATTTTTAGTGTTTTTTCATGTTTGAATAAAAATATAAAATCAGAATCAAAAAGAAAAAATAAAAAATGACAAATATATCACATAATGGGCTAGGGGGGTGTATGTGAAATAAAGTGGTGCAAACAGAAAAAATGAACCAAGCCCAGCCCAAAAGGAGTTGTCTTCAACCTCCAGCAACTTTGAAACAAAGAAAACGCGCGTTTCCTAACTCCTGATTCCTGGACTTTCAAGCAAAACTCATAACACCAAAAATGTAGAGCATCAAGAGACGAATCCAGACATATAAAAAACTTGACTTAACTCTAAGAAACGAGGGAGAATTTCTTCATCCCCAATTCCTGACCTAAGTTTTTTCCAATGTTCAGGTTCAAAATTCTCTCAGTACACACAACATAAATGCAAAGTAATTATATGTGTAGCTTCAGGGTCATGAGTAGAGCATGTTTCATTCATAAACCTAAGCCTAACTCTTCCTAGATTGAGAGATAGAAGTCCATGTTTTTACCTGTTTCAGCTTGAGACGTGTACAACAATGGAGGTACTTTCAATGCAGTGTGAGGACTTGTACAACTTGCTTGAAGTTCAGGGATGCTTCTCCAACCTCTAGCTTGCTTTGAAACTGACTGAATCGAGCTATGTAACTCAACCCGCACAACTGAAAAAATGAAAATGGTGAACTTGGTTAGAGGTGTTACAGTCTGTAGATAGGGCTTGGGATAGCTTCAATGGATGGTAGGGAGTGCGTTTGAACAAGCTTTGGCCAAAACGCACGAGCAAACTGAGTTGTGCAACTCAATCTGCAGGGATGCCCTGTTTTGTGCAGCAAAATGGTGTTTTGATGTTTGGGGAGGTATTGAAGGTGGTTAGGTCGTGCCTTAGGTCTGTTATGATGTATGGAAAATGTTTACAAACTTTTCTTTGGCTAGTTCTTGCAGGAATGAGAGATGTTGTTCAATATGCAAGTTTTCTTCTTCTTTAAGAAAAAGTTGTCAAGTTGGGTTATAGGCCAAAGCAGGTCCCTCAAGAATGCTGCATAATCTCTCCTTGATCAGTGGGTGTGATCGGTGAATCTGGAACTGACTGTTTAACGCTGGTTCGCGAAATGTCGCGGTAAGCAAGAGTCGCCACCGTCTTTTATTTTCTCCAAATGGAAAGGACAAAAGCACAGAAAAATTCCTTAAAGAGATTGCTCTCGGTTCGGGAGGTAGGTTATAGAAAGGGAAGGTGTTAGCACCCTTTCTATCCATGGTTATCCATGGGCTCTTAGATACTTGCTCATTTGTGTTTTCAAAAATGGTTTGTTTACTTTTCAACTGTGGGTTTAAAAAGTTTCTTTGAAAATTCCAGTTCGACTCTTGTATCAGTCCTCAAGAGTGTTTGAAAAATTGCTTTCGAAAGCTTTTTGAAAATGTGTTGGTGTGAAAAGTATTTTTAGATTTGTTTTGAAATTTAGAGCAAGTATCTAGAGTCGTCTACCTACCCTAAGGAATTAGTCTGTGTAGATGTCCTTTAAAGTAGTGCCATCCCACCATTGAGAGGTAGGTAGCACCACCGTTGGAGGTGTTCGAGTCAATTCGAGGTTCGGGACATGGTGATCACCAGAGCAATGGGAAGACACCTTAGAAGCTACCCTCATGCCAGGTTCTCGGATCATGAGGACTTACTAAGACATCCTCTACTCGACGATCACCTTTCGAGGCAAGGCAACAGTGAGGCGTACCCTAGGGGTGGTGTGTGATTTGTGTGTCGTTTTCATTTATTTTTGTCCTTTGTCAAAGTGATCTATGCGTTTGTTTTTATTTTTTTTGCCATTCATTCTTGCATGCATTTATTTAACAGTTAAAATATTGCGAGAAAGATAAAATTCTAAACTATTACAAAAGGCGCGGGTCCACATCACCAAAATTTCCAGAACCCGATTTGACAGAAAATAGAGAAATAAAGGTAAAGTGCGAGAAATAAAATGTCCGAGTTTACAAGGCTTTGGGAGAGTTACATAAATATTTAAAAGAAGGAAATAAATAAAAATGCGCGAATAGGAATTAAAATTGGAAACGAGGGCGTTGGACCCTTTTTAATGAAATTAAATTAAATGATTAAACTAATGAAATTAAAGAGAAAAAAGAAATTATTATTTTTTTTGAGTTTTTGGTATTTATGTTTTTTATGTATTTTTATGATAAAGATTAAATGAAATTAAAATATTAACCCTAATTCTAATTTTTTTTATTTATTAAGAAAAACATGTTAAAATTAAACCTAAAATTAATCTAATTATTTACATGCAATTTTGATTTATAAAAATAAATAATTAATTATTAGTGAAATTTATTTACAAAAAACATTAATTAAATAAATATATTTTGATTTTTATGACTTTTCTGTTTTTTTACTATTTTTTATATTTTATGAAAATAAGTTAAATTAAAGGAATTAATTAAAAAAAGAAATAATTGAAATAAATAAAATAAGGAAAAGAAAGAAAATACAATACCTTGGGGGGTTTCTGTCCCCTTTTTGGAGGTGAATTGAAATGGTTTGGCCATTTGGCTTTTGGCCTCATCATGCATAAGTTGTTCTACTTTGGCCATTTGGCTTTTGGCTTTTGGCCATTTGTGTTTTGGCCTCAACGTTCCTTAACCTTCTCAAGATGTCTGCCTCGTCATGTATTGGTGTCATGCATATGTTTTTCTACTGTGGCCATTTAGCTTTTGGCTTTTGGCCATTTGGCTTTTGGCTTTTGGCCATTTGCCTTTTGGCCTCAACGTTCCTTAATGAACCTGCATGGAATCCTGTCTAAATCCTTACTGGAAAAGTAGTGACATGAATGCTTTTATGCCCTTTGGATCATGGAGATCAAGCCAGCCTTACCCTTACTGAAGAAGTAATAAGATGTTGGTTTGTAACTGAGATGGCTTGTTTGTAGTGAGAGAGGGGTTTGTAATAAGGATTTCAAGGTTTTAGGGTTCTTGAAAGAGTTTGATATTCTGACAGCGTTGTGGCAGGGTTTTTTTCTCTCTTTTCCTCCTTTTTTCTCTTCTCTGGTTTGTGTGAAAAGAATGTGATTATATAATGGAAATTAGGGTAAAGCAAATGGGCTTTGAATGTGCAATTGGGCCTCCAATATTCACTTGAATTCGTCACTTTCCAGGCTAAATCTCAGGGACTTAAGTGCATTTTTTGAAGTTGAAATGTGAAAACAAAATGTAGCTGACATCGAGAACTAACTCCTGTCCGAAAATCGACTCAATCGGATAAACGGTGAATTAGTTATGAATTTTTGAAGTTTCAGCTCAGACAAACTTATTTTGGGCTTCAGTGTCGACTCTGACACGTTCTTCAATAAAAAACTGGTATTGATCGGTGCATAATTTGGTCTCGACTTTTGAAGCAAAGTTGTAGATCTATGAGTCAGGGACCTTGTGTAAAAGTATGAGCCCAATCCGATAAAAATTGACCGAGTTATGAATTTTCGAAGTTTCGGCCCAGATGAAATAATATTCAGCATTCAGGATTTTCAGCGTGTCACGCACTCTGAGCAAAAAACGGAGGCCTTTTGAATACCGTTTGAACTCAATACCTTCTGTGAAAATGTAGCCAACTCAATTTGTGAAATTTTGGGGCCAGAACCAGCTCGATACGATGAAAATCGACCAAGTTATGATTTTTTGAAAATGACGCAAATAAACTTCTGTCACAAATTTTCTGCACGAAAATACTTGATAAATCCACATTTTTGAAGACCTTCTGATCGAAATTGGCTTCCAGCCGTGAGAGATGAAAACGTAGATAATGTCAAGACGGAATTTTGGCCACCGGAACGGGTTCAAAACGAGCCACGATCTTCAAGTTATGAATTTTTTAGCGCGTAAAAACTGCACTTTCAGCACACTTTTTCACCATATTTCTTCGAGAAAACTCACACATTCGGATACCTTCTTTAATGAATTGACTCTTGAGCCGAACCTGAATTTGAGAATATGTTATCAGAGATATCTTGGCGAAAGAACACCTGAATATGATGCGCCGGGTTGGACTTGTGAATTTTTCTTGAAATGTTTTGAGAAATATGGGAGGGCAAATTTTGGGGTACAACAGTTGCCCCTGTTCAATCTTCTTAGACCTGAGGATGCAGATTGGCTGACGTGCCTTTCGTAATCCGAAGGTGGAAGATGATTGAACACTAGAGTGCCCAGAAATTTGCGCTCACATAGTAGCAGTGTGATATGGGGAATGGGCTTATAGATGCCATTTAGAGATTGATGGATAGGATGATGGGCTTATAGATGCCATGCTAAGAGATGATGGAGGGTGGATGGGCTTATAGATGCCATCTGGATGTTGATCGCATAAGAGATTCCTTAGCGAGAACCTGCGTACCTGCAAAATAAAGATGAGTACCTGACATGTTGCAGGAGCTGGTCTTCAGATGCTTTGTGTAGATATGTCCTGACTGGTTACAGGAATCGGATCTGGAGCTTCAAATGGTGATGAATGAACCAGGGATAGTTACTACCTCAACAAGAACGGTGAGAGAACCTTGGATGACTTTAACCTTAACAGCAAACATTGAGACAATCTTGGTGGGAATTACCATCTCCGCAGTATCGGGGAGAGAACCATAGGCAATTACGATCTCAATAGCAATCATTGAGAAAAACCTGGAATGGAATTATCATCTCCGCAGTATCGGGGAGAGAACCATAGGCGATTATAATCTCAATAGCAATTATTGAGAAAACCTTGGATAACTTCTACTGAGTCTTCATTAGAAAAATCTGTTTGGGGTCGATTTAACTGGACTAGAGAAGGCCTATGACTGGATAAGAGACAGAAAATCTTAGGGTCGATTAACTGAACCGGTCTAGGTCCTGAAATGTCTTCAACAGATACACCCTGGCAAGATACAGGAATCGGATCTGGTAATGTTAGTCTTCAACGGATACACCCTGGCAAGATACAGGTATCGGATCCTCGGACTCTTCAGACACACCCTGGCAAGATACAGGAATCGGATCTGGTAATGCTAGTCTTCAACGGATACACCCTGGCAAGATTCAGGTATCGGATCCTCGAACTCTCCAGACACACCCTGGCAAGATACAGGAATCAGATCTGGTAATTCAGAAAGGTTGGTGAGTTGTCTCTACTGACAGGTTATTTCCATGGACAGGTGGTCTATAACGACGAGTGTCTATAACGACGTGTGTCTATAACGACGTGTGTCTATGATGACGAGTGTCTATAACGACGAGTGTCTATGACGACGAGTGTCTATAACAACGAGTGTCTATAACAACGAGTGTCTATAACGACGAGTGTCTATAACGACGAGTGTCTATGACGACGAGTGTCTATGACGACGAGTGTCTATAACGACGAGTGTCTATAACGACGAGTGTCTATGACAACGAGTGTCTATAACAACGAGTGTCTATAACGACGAGTGTCTATAACGACGAGTGTCTATGACGACGAGTGTCTATGACGACGAGTGTCTATAACGACGAGTGTCTATAACGACGAGTGTCTATAACGACGGGTGTCTATAACGACGGGTGTCTATAACGACGGGAGTCTATAACGACGGGTGTCTATAACGACGGGTGTCTATAACGACGGGTGTCTATAACGACGAGTGTCTATAACGACGGGTGTCTATAACGACGGGTGTCTATAACGACGAGTGTCTATAACGACGAGTGTCTATGACGACGAGTGTCTATGACGACGAGTGTCTATAACAACGAGTGTCTATAACGACGAGTGTCTATAACGACGAGTGTCTATAACGACGAGTGTCTATAACGACGAGTGTCTATAACGACGAGTGTCTATAACGACGAGTGTCTATGACGACGAGTGTCTATAACGACGAGTGTCTATAACGACGAGTGTCTATAACGACGGGTGTCTATGACGACGAGTGTCTATAACGACGAGTGTCTATAACGACGAGTGTCTATAACGACGAGTGTCTATAACGACGAGTTGGATCAGAGAAATCTTTCGGCATTGATTTAACTGGATTTGTATTCTTTGACTGGGTTGGTCTCTTTTGACTGTATTCGTCTACATAGCTGATCTTTTAACTGTATCCTTCCTGAAAGGTAAAGGTCAGTCATATGCAATGCATGATATGGATCAAGCAATGATGTTCTCAACATAAATGAGATTTGTAAGATACGATGCGTATATGCATGCTATAATGTATGAAAATGTGATGTTTATGAATGCGTGTTTTCGTCTTAGGAAAATAAATCCTTGACGGGTGCCGGGAAGTCACTCCGGGGCTGATGTTGAAGGATAGATTTTTGCTTCCGCTGGGGATGATGGTTGCAAGAATACCGGTAGGAGAAGATGACTCCGTTGGGGAATAAACTTGGCGAATGGATTACTCTGCGGGGAGAAAAGTACTCTAGCAATCTTGCTGGGAAGCAATACTCTGTGGGGAGAGAGACTTTGTTGAGTGTCGATAATAACTTGCTGGGGATACCTTTGTTGTATTGGAAGTGTTAATAGACTTCGCTGGGGATATCTGTGCTGTGTTGGAAGTGTTAATAGACTTCGCTGGGGATATCTGTGCTGTGTTGGAAGTGTTAATAGACTTCGCTGGGGATAAGAAAGAACTGTGTTGACGACGACCTTTCCGTGGCTTTTGGCTGAGGATAACCCAGTTATATCCTGATAAGGAAATAACTCTTTGAATAAAGCCGGGAGACGCGTTCGCTCTGCAGGGAGTGAAGGTATCTTGGTCGCATTCTTCAGCTGAACTTACCTTGGAACTTCGGTGGACGGAGCAACCGGATCGTTTAGACAACTCATTATTGCCCCAGTTTCTGTTGGAGAGGAAGGTACCTGTGAAGGTGTTTGATGACTGCTGTTTGACAAATCTTCTTCTGGTAGGCAAGTGACGAGATACCGGGACATAGTCGTACGCTTTGATCCCTAAGTTTTGCCTGGACCGCCCTTTCGGGTTTTCAGTCCACCGGGATACCCATTTTTGCCCAAGCCGCCTTTTCAGGTTTTCGACTTGCCGGGTGTACAGATTTTTCATTTCATCCCTTATTTTTGCCCGAACCCTTTTGGTTCGCCGGGAAGCCTTTATTTTTGCCTAGGTATGTCAACCTAGCGGGTCTTTGACTTTGCATAGTATTTTTTCGACTATGTCCACGTTCTCAGAATGTAGGGAGGTGCCCCTGTTGTTGTGTTGTCATGCCACCAGAAGATCTTCGTTTGATCGTCCAATGCCCCAAGTGACTCAGGCAGAGGTTTGCCCCTGGCTGTTTGGCATCTTGAGAGATTCTCTGAATCTTGACTTAACTGCCCCAGATGACGGACAATGATCATGTCATGCCCCTTGTTTGGGAGTGCTTTTGTTCATCCGATATTCGTTGTACGAGCTTCTATGCTGTTCAAACAAATAGTCATATGCAAACAATGTTATATTAAAAATGCAAAGCTTATGTCTGTTTCGAAGTTTTTTGGAAATGCAGTTTTTTTAATAAAACAAGTGAGTTTTTGTAAACTGTGATGTCAAACTCGTTATTTTACTGCGAGCCTTAAGGAGTCAGGATACCTTTGTAACAGTATGCTTTCGAACTAACCCATGCTTCAGCTAGGACTTTTAAGGGTTGTAGCGTGGTCTGGTTCACGGTTTAAGAAAAAAAGGATAAAGGCTCAAATTATTTGTACCCACCCACTCTTCGTGATGTTCTCCAAACCTTAAACTCAGTTGATCATACGTTAGACCTTGCTTGAGTTTTTGCTCTGACGTTCCGATGATGGTTCAGATATTGATGATTTATTCTGACTAGGTAGTCATCTTTGTTTTTGTTGAGGGTTTGTATGACCTCTTTTTGATTTTTGTTATCCCCTTTTTTTTTGCCTGAACTGTTTCCTTTTTGGAATTACAGTCAGCGGGATGCCCCAGTTTCATAAGTCCCTTTTTATAGGTTTTGACTTTTTGGGCTTTTTGATTTTGGTAATGACTGCCTGTCCTTTTGATTGTTCTGAACCATCACTGTCTTTTGTTTCGTAAGGACTTCTTCGGTGCCATTCGTTATGCACTTGGATCAACTGAGAGACTACCCTGCCCCAGGTTATGATTACGGTTTTTAAATTTCAAAAAGAAAAAACTCCTACTTCTTTGGCTCAGATGGGTTGACGAGGGATTATCATCCTTATAACTCCAGTGTTTAGGGATTGAAACAATGCCTGTACCTCATCAGCGGGGTCTGTTCAAAAGCATATTGTAGATCATGGTATCGTTTTCGTCATCCTCCCTCAAGAGGCTTAGAATTTTTAGATCAAGAGTTGACATCAGAAAAAATATGGAAATAATTTGCATTTAGTGAATACGAATATATTGTTTCAGAACAGACATATGCGATGCATTAATGAAATAACAATGTTTAACATGAGTAAATGTTTGAACAAAAGAGAATTGCAACTTGAACATTCGAATGAACAAAAATTTCTCAATCCTAGCCATGTTTTGGCAAGGGAGCAGTGATCACGTTCGGAGTCTCTGGAGAGTCGAACTGGACTTCCCTCGCGTCGATCAGATCCTGAACCTTGTTTCTCAAAGTCCAACAATCATCTGTAGCATGCCCCGGGCTGTCAGAATGATAGGCGCAGCGAACGTTGGGGTTGTACCTTGAAGGTGTCCTGTTAGGATTCTTCGGGGGATCCATGAGAGTTACTAACTTGGTTTCCAGCAGCTGGGGCAATATCTGTGACAAGGTCATGCTGAGGGGAGTAAATTTCCTCTTAGGTCTTTCTTCCCTTTGTTGACGGTGACGCTGAGGAGCACCGGCCGGCTTTACAATAGCTACTGCGTTGACCGCACTAGATTCTCTCTTGGATGGTTTCTTCTCAGTGTTCGAGGAATCATCATTATGTATTTTCCCTGACTTGATGCCAGCTTCTATTCTTTCCCCGATCAAGACTAAATCTGTAAATCCAACAGCAGAATTCCCAATCAGGTGGTTGAAGAATGGACCGGACAGGGTCCCTAAGAACATATCGACGAGCTCGCGGTCGGTTAGAGGTGGCTGTACCCTTCCAGCAAGGTCCCTCCACTTTTGAGCATATTCTTTGAAACCTTCGCCTGCACCCATAGTCATTCCTTGAAGTTGAGTGCGCGTGGGAGCAAGGTCGGCGTTGTACTGGTACTGCTTGTAGAAAGCAGTGGCCAAGTCCTCCCAGCTGCGGATGTTGGCTCCATTCAGTTGATAGAACCAGTCAAGCTGAGTCCCTGAAAGACTCTCCTGGAAAAAGTGGATCCATAAGTTCCTGTCGGCCGTGTAGGGCTGGATCCTCCTCATGTATGACCTGAGATGCAGCTTAGGACAGGATGCCCCGTCGTACTTTACAAAGGCAGGTGCCTTGAATTTGTGCGGGATCACTATCCCAGAAGAGAGACCTAGATCCTCGAAGTCCAGGCCAGGCACTTTTTGTATCTCCATAGCACTTAGCCGGTCTTCCAACTGTTTGTACCTATCCTCAGCCGGAGGGTACTGTTCGTCGTTGAAATCTGTCTCATTGTCGGAGACCACTGGACTGGGAACCCTTTCCTCTTGATGACTGCCTTTCCCCACAGATGGAGTTGTCCTCTCAGCTTCATCCTGCAGTGTGTTCCCAGATCTGCGTCTAGGGATGAACAAAACAGTCCTCTTCTTCTTCTTTTTCAAGAGCAGGGTCTTCAGATCTTGTTGCCCCTGGGTCAAATTCATGATCAGCTCTTGGAACTGGGCGTTCTGAGCCTGGAGGGCCTTGATAGTGTGCTCGGTTGAGGATTCAGGATTCATGACGAGACTGCTGAAATAAACAGCGAAGAAGGTAAGCAACCTGCAGAGAATGGGTACCTATTACGCAATGATATGTATGATATGCATGCAATGATTTCAAGGACCTCGCAGGGTAAACAAGAAAATTGTTAGTATTGGAATTTGTAGCTTGATTGAAGGAAACCCATGTTGTTGAGAATTCTTCTTCAAGGGTCAAAGGCTCACCATATCCAGTGGGTCATAGCCCCTGACAACCTTGGCTAGAGGAAAATAAATCCTCTTTGCCCCTTGCTAGATGTTTGATTCATCCTGACCTGCATCACAAACCCTTGAAATCCTTGAAATGGGTTAGGATGTATGCAATGGTATGATGTCATGATGCATGGGGTAATGTAGGTAACCCTGTTATGAGTCCCAATTAAGGACTGCAAACCAAAACCTGCAAGAAACTCGGTAAACCTGTCATGAGTCCCAATTAAGGACTAAAACAAACCCTGCAAGAAACTCGGTAAACCTTGTTATGAGTCCTAGTTAAGGACTAAAACAAACCCTGCAAGAAACTCGGTAAACCTTGTTATGAGTCCTAGTTAAGGACTAAAACAAAAAACCTGCAAGAAACTTAGTAAGCCTTGTTATGAGTCCTAGTTAAGGACTAAAACAAAAACCTGTAAGAAACTTAGTAAGCCTTGTTATGAGTCCTGGTTAAGGATTATGAACAAAACCTGCAGGAAATTCAATAAACCCTGTTATGAGTCCTAGTTAAGGACTATAAACAAAACCTGCAAGAAGTTCAGATGTCAGATAACAAGCAGGCAAGTAATCAAGTACGAAGGCACACAAGTCACACAAGAGAAACCCTTAGAGTTTAGGCCAGCATGGGGTCTAGGTATTGCCCTCTTGAAGTTGGTGGGCTCAACCTGTCCTATTAGAAGTAACCGGGTTCTAAGGGTCCCAATATCACGGGATTGCTTTCATTGTTCATCGTTTCGATTTAGCCACTGAACTGGCGACCGAAATATTCCAGGAAAGCAACCCTCAAATGAGTGTAGTATCGAGTATCAACCAACCTCGGACTGCACCAAAGTCAGTTATCTCACTACCCTAAAGAGGCCAAGATAGTTCAATTAAGGTTCCTAAGGTCTGTTGATGCTTCACGACACCACGCGGAGGCCCCGTACTCTCCTTGACTGAACTCAAGGGTTACCGGTACACACCAAAGTGCCACATCAACGTAGCAGACTGTTTCAACCATGTCGGTATACCCCGCACAGTTCCCTCACAGCCTTGTTGCTACTTTCTAAGAAGGTATCCCCCAGATCCGGGTTAGGATCTATAGAACTCCCAAGACAGTCCCACAATAATAAAGCAAGCAAGTCAATACAATTGAAAACACAGTGATCTTAGTCCTAAGGTACACCTCACTTTAAGTTAAATCCCCAGCAGAGTCGCCAGTTCTGTGATCGGTGGATCTGGAACTGACTGTTTAACGCTGGTTCGCGAAATGTCGCGGTAAGCAAGAGTCGCCACCGTCTTTTATTTTCTCCAAATGGAAAGGACAAAAGCACAGAAAAATTCCTTAAAGAGATTGCTCTCGGTTCGGGAGGTAGGTTATAGAAAGGGAAGGTGTTAGCACCCTTTCTATCCATGGTTATCCATGGGCTCTTAGATACTTGCTCATTTGTGTTTTCAAAAATGGTTTGTTTGCTTTTCAACTGTGGGTTTAAAAAGTTTCTTTGAAAATTCCAGTTCGACTCTTGTATCAGTCCTCAAGAGTGTTTGAAAAATTGCTTTCGAAAGCTTTTTGAAAATGTGTTGGTGTGAAAAGTATTTTTTGATTTGTTTTGAAATTTAGAGCAAGTATCTAGAGTCGTCTATCTACCCTAAGGAATTCGTCTGTGTAGATGTCCTTTAAAGTAGTGCCATCCCACCATTGAGAGGTAGGTAGCACCACCGTTGGAGGTGTTCGGGTCAATTCGAGGTTCGGGACATGGTGATCACCAGAGCAATGGGAAGACACCTTAGAAGCTACCCTCATGCCAGGTTCCCGGATCATGAGGACTTACTAAGACATCCTCTACTCGACGATCACCTTTCGAGGCAAGGCAACAGTGAGGCGTACCCTAGGGGTGGTGTGTGATTTGTGTGTCGTTTTCATTTATTTTTGTCCTTTGTCAAAGTGATCTATGCGTTTGTTTTTATTTTTTTTGCCATTCATTCTTGCATGCATTTATTTAACAGTTAAAATATTGCGAGAAAGATAAAATTCTAAACTATTACAAAAGGCGCAGGTCCACATCGCCAAAATTTCCAGAACCCGATTTGACAGAAAATAGAGAAATAAAGGTAAAGTGCGAGAAGTAAAATGTCCGAGTTTACAAGGCTTTGAGAGAGTTACATAAATATTTAAAAGAAGGAAATAAATAAAAATGCGCGAATAGGAATTAAAATTGGAAACGAGAGCGTTGGACCCTTTTTAATGAAATTAAATTAAATGATTAAACTAATGAAATTAAAGAGAAAAAAGAAATTATTATTATTTTTGAGTTTTTGGTATTTATGTTTTTTATGTATTTTTATGATAAAGATTAAATGAAATTAAAATATTAACCCTAATTCTAATTTTTTTTATTTATTAAGAAAAACATGTTAAAATTAAACCTAAAATTAATCTAATTATTTACATGCAATTTTGATTTATAAAAATAAATAATTAATTATTAGTGAAATTTATTTACAAAAAACATTAATTAAATAAATATATTTTGATTTTTATAACTTTTCTGTTTTTTTACTATTTTTACTATTTTATGAAAATAAGTTAAATTAAAGGAATTAATTAAAAAAAGAAATAATTGAAATAAATAAAATAAGGAAAAGAAAGAAAATACAATACCTTGGGGGGTTTCTGTCCCCTTTTTGGAGGTGAATTGGAGTGGTTTGACCATTTGGCTTTTGGCCTCATCATGAATAAGTTGTTCTACTTTGGCCATTTGGCTTTTGGCTTTTGGCCATTTGTGTTTTGGCCTCAACGTTCCTTAACCTTCTCAAGATGTCTGCCTCGCCATGTATTGGTGTCATGCATATGTTTTTCTACTGTGGCCATTTAGCTTTTGGCTTTTGGCCATTTGGCTTTTGGCTTTTGGCCATTTGCCTTTTGGCCTCAACGTTCCTTAATGAACCTGCATGGGATCCTGTCTAAATCCTTACTGGAAAAGTAGTGACATGAATGCTTTTATGCCCTTTGGATCATGGAGATCAAGCCAGCCTTACCCTTACTGAAGAAGTAATAAGATGTTGGTTTGTAACTGAGATGGCTTGTTTGTAGTGAGAGAGGGGTTTGTAATAAGGATTTCAAGGTTTTAGGGTTCTTGAAAGAGTTTGATATTCTGACAGCGTTGTGGCAGGGTTTTTTCTCTCTTTTCCTCCTTTTTTCTCTTCTCTGGTTTGTGTGAAAATAAGGTGATTATATAATGGAAATTAGGGTAAAGCAAATGGGCTTTGAATGTGCAATTGGGCCTCCAATATTCACTTGAATTCGTCACTTTCTAGGCTAAATCGCAGGGACTTAAGTGCATTTTTTGAAGTTGAAATGTGAAAACAAAATGTAGCTGACATCGAGAACTAACTCCTGTCCGAAAATCGACTCAATCGGATAAACGGTGAATTAGTTATGAATTTTTGAAGTTTCAGCTCAGACAAACTTATTTTGGGCTTCAGTGTCGACTCTGACACGTTCTTCAATAAAAAACTGGTATTGATCGGTGCATAATTTGGTCTCGACTTTTGAAGCAAAGTTGTAGATCTATGAGTCAGGGACCTTGTGTAAAAGTATGAGCCCAATCCGATAAAAATTGACCGAGTTATGAATTTTCGAAGTTTCGGCCCAGATGAAATAATATTCAGCATTCAGGATTTTCAGCGTGTCACGCACTCTGAGCAAAAAACGGAGGCCTTTTGAATACCGTTTGAACTCAATACCTTCTGTGAAAATGTATCCAACTCAATTTGTGAAATTTTGGGGCCAGAACCAGCTCGATACGATGAAAATCAACCAAGTTATGATTTTTTGAACATGACGCAAATAAACTTCTATCACAAATTTTCTGCACGAAAATACTTGATAAATCCACATTTTTGAAGACCTTCTGATCGAAATTGGCTTCCAGCCGTGAGAGATGAAAACGTAGATAATGTCAAGACGGAATTTTGGCCACCGGAACGGGTTCAAAACGAGCCACGATCTTCAAGTTATGAATTTTTTAGCGCGTAAAAACTGCACTTTCAGCACACTTTTTCACCATATTTCTTCGAGAAAACTCACACATTCGGATACCTTCTTTAATGAATTGACTCTTGAGCCGAACCTGAATTTGAGAATATGTTATCAGAGATATCTTGGCGAAAGAACACCTGAATATGATGCGCCGGGTTGGACTTGTGAATTTTTCTTGAAATGTTTTGAGAAATATGGGAGGACAAATTTTGGGGTACAACAGTGGGATTAGTCCATAAACTTGTGCCTAAAATATCTGGCTTGTACCTCTTTGATTTGTGTTTTGACATAAAGTGCTACTTTATCAAAATGGCTAAAATGCTTTTTCTAATTATGGATTAATCTAACATGTATTGCCCAAATGAATGAAATAACATCTTGGCACAATGGTTTAGCATTGAATTATTGAGTAAGAAAGGGATTAGAGGCCTGTAACCTAGCTTGTGCATGCTGAGTTTGAAAATGCAAAGTGTTATGAACATGCATTTGGTCAAGAACAAAAGTGACTTTTGCCCAACTTTGCCAATTCGATTCTCCCTAACCACAAGGGTGTTTGAGAAGTTCTTGGACAATTTGTAAAGCTTGGAATGTGTACTACAATCCATATTTGTAATGAAAGTTGAGATTCCAAGTGGAAGCATGTGAAAAGTGGCCATGAAGTTAGGCAAAAATCCTGCCTAAAATAGGTCAAAAAACTTCTAAGTTAAGAATGTTTTGCACCCCTATTCCAAAAATTATAACTTGAGCTACAAGCTTCTTTTGAGGAAACTTTGTGAATCAAAGTTGTAGATTTTGCAATAGACTACAACTTTCATGTTTTGAGTTTTGTTTGAATCCAAATGTATCTTGATGAAAAAATGGGACAAAGTTAGGAAAAAATTAGGAAATTTCATAACTTAGAAAATTTCTAAGTTATGAAATTTCTTCATTTCAAATCCTAATTTGTAATTTTTGATTTCTTGATGAACAAGTTTCATAATTTGACATGTCTTGATGAAAAATGAATCTTGACACTTGATTTTAACCAAAAAGTCAAAGTTTGACTTTTCAGTACACAGTCAAATTTTGATCAGTTGACTGGAAAATTCATCTGTCAATCTTGTGCATTTGGGATCTTTTGAACTTGTTGAACATGTCAAGACAATGCCATTGGGTCCTTGAGTCCATATGTGATCTTGGTTTGCCATTGGCTAGGTCAAACAGTCAAAAATTGCCTTTGTGCAGTCAAAACCCTAAAAATGACCATTTTGCCCTTTTGGTGATCTGATCAAATTTCTTGTGGAATTGTGATCCAAACTTGACCAAATGGTTCATATGAGTTCATAAAGTTGATGAGGGTAAAAAATCATGAGGTTTGACTGTTAATTGACCACAGTTGACTTTTTCCCCAATACAGCTGATTTCTAGGTCAACTGTCCAATTGACTGGGCAAAGATTGGAATCAAGGCTTGAAACTTGGTATGGATAAACTTGTGAGTCCAACATGAAGCATGAAAGTCATCTTGGGCATTTTAGGTCAAAACATCTTTGTGCAAACTCAAACCCTAATTTGGGTCAATAGTGCAAGGATGAGTCTTGAGCAGAGTAAACCCTAACTTGATCTTGAGCTCCAAGGGTCTTGTGGTGAGAAAATGTTGAGGAAATGGGAGGGAAAATTTTGGGGTACAACAATTGCCCATGTTCAATCTTCTTAGACCTAAGGATGTAGATTGGCTTGCGCGCCTTTCGTGATCCGAAGGTGGAAGATGATTGAACACTAGAGTGCCCTGAAATTTGCACTCGCATAGTGAAGTATCAGCAATGTGATGTCGGGAATGGGCTTATAGATGCCATTTGGAGAGATGGTGGATAGGAGGATGGGCTTATAGATGCCATCTGGAGGTGTGACGGAACCTTGTCGGGAATAGGCTTATAGATGCCATTTGGAAGTGTTGATCGCGTAAGAGATTCCTTAGCGAGAACTTGCGCACTTTGAGAAAGAAAGATGGTTTCCTGGCCTGTTACAGGTGTTGATCTTCAAACTCTTCATGCAGATATGCCCTGGCTAGGTACAGGTATCGAATCTACAATCAGTTGCTCATAGATGTGCCCTGGCTAGATACAGGAATCGAATCCGGAACTTCAAAAGGTTGCTTACAGACGTGCCCTGGCTGGATACAGGTATCGAATCTCTAAACTGTTTATGCAGATATGCCCTGGCTAGATACAGGTGTTGAATCTACAATTAGTTGCTCATAGATGTGCCCTGGCTAGATACAGGAATCAAATCCGGAACTTCAAAAGGTCGCTTACAGACGTGCCCTGGCTGGATACAGGTATCGAATCTCTAAACTCTTCATGTAGACATGCCCTGGCTGGATACAGGTATCGAATCTACAAACTCTTCATGCAGATATGCCCTGGCTGGATACAGGTGTCGAATCTGGAATTTGTCGTCTACAGATATGCCCTGGCTGGATACAGGTATCGAATCTGGAATTTGTCGTCTACAGATATGCCCTGGCTGGATACAGGTATCGAATCTGGAATTTTTCGTCTACAGATATGCCCTGGCTGGATACAAGTATCGAATCTGGAATTGGTCGTCTACAAATATGCCCTGGCTGGATACAAGTATCGAATCTGGAATTTGTCGTCTACAGATATGCCCTGGCTGGATACAAGTATCGAATCTGGAAAACTCTTCATGCAGATATGCCCTGGATGGATACAGGTATCGAATCTACAATCAAATACTCACAGATATGCCCTGGCTAGATACAGGAATCAAATCTAGAATTGTGACAGTTGATAGTAATCATCTTTGGATTGAACTTTTCCTGAAAAGGCAAAACATTAGTTGTATGCAATGTCATGATGTATGAAATGCATGATGTCATGATGTTTTTTTTCAAGAATAAATGAGATTGTGTGATATGATGCGTATATGCATGCGTCATGGTGCATGATAATGTGATGAATGTATTTTTGTCTAGGAAAATAAATCCTTGACGACTGCCGGGAGTTTAAATCCTGGGCTGATGTTGAAGAGTAGAGTTCTTCGCTTCCGCTGGGGATGACGGTTGTAAGAATAAATCGGTAGGAGAAGATGACTCCATTGGGGAATAAACTTGTTGGAGAGATTACTCTGCGGGGAATTACTCTGTGGGAAGAGATACTTCGCTGAGGTTTTGATGAGAGCTCCGCTGGGGATTCCATTGATATGTTATGTTGGGGAATTTGATGAACTCCACTGGGGAATAGGAAGAGCTTCGCCGAGGACGATCTTTCTGTGGTAATTAGCTGAGGATAACCCAGTTATAAGCTCTGGTGGGAAATAACCTTTGAATGAAGCCGGGGAGATGCGTTCGTACTCTGCAGGGGATAAGCTTCCAGAATCTAAAGGGGAGATTGATTCAACTCTCCTGGGGAATCTTTTGGACTGTACTGGGGTGTTTGTATTCTGCCGGGGAACAATCTTATATTAAGACTGTTGGGGATGCTTGATGAGGAATGTCTATACTCCACTGGGGAATGTTGAGATCTTCTAGGGATACCCAACTTCCTTAAGGCTGACAGTAGACTAACTCGGCTTGGGGAGAGTATCGCTGACTTGCTGGAGATACTGTGCCTTTTCAGGGCTGATGGGGGACCAACTCTTCCTGGGGAGAGTATTGCTGAATCTTGTCTTACTCTGTGGGGAGTTGAGGTAACTTGGTTACATTCTTCAGCTGAACTTACCTTGGTAACTCGGTGGACAAAGCAACTAGATCGCTTAGACAATTCTTATTGCCCCTGCTTCTGATGTCATCTGTAACTAGTCCTTTGTTTCGCATGCAAATATTAATGTCAAATGCATATATCAAAAATGAACATTGGACGTTCTTTGCAAAACAAAATAGAAAAAGGAAAAACGATGGGTAATTTGTCTGAAAAATTGAACTTGTATTGATTTCAAAATTTGGCTGTAAATAGGCGTTTTATGTACAGGAGGCTGACGTCCTAGTAAGAGAACGCCACCGAGCAGAATAGAGTTTAGTCAATTTTGTGAAAAGGAAACAAAACAGCTATGTGAAAAATGATCCCACTGGGTTCCAACTCTACTATCGCCTTTATGTCTTCAAACGTCTCATCATTCTGCTGCTTAGTTGAAGATGAAGCTGATTGATTGGAGTCATCTGAGCCTGATAGTTGATGCCGAATTCTGGATGCAAGGTGATCCAATGAGACATAGTATTACGCTTTATCCCTAACTTTTGCCTGGACCGCCCTTTCGGGTTTTCAGTCCACCGGGATACCCATTTTTGCCCAAGCCGCCTTTTCAGGTTTTCGACTTGCCGGGTGTACAGATTTTTTCATTTCGTCCCTTATTTTTGCCTGAACCCTTTTGGTTCGCCGGGAAGCCCTTACATTTGCCTAGGTGTGTCAACCTAGCGGGTCTTTAATTCATGCCTAGTATCTTTTTACTATGTCTGCATTGGCGGGGTGAGGAAGGTCGTCACCATCCATGGTGGTTAGAATCATAGCTCCTCCTGAGAAGATGTGTTTAACCACAAATGGCCCTTCGTACGTAGGGGTCCATTTGCCCCTGGGATCACCTTGAGGTAGAATGATGCGCTTGATTACCAGGTCCCCAACTTGATACTCTTGTCGTCTGACTTTCTTGTTAAATGCCTTGATCATCCGTTTTTGGTACGTCTGACCATGACAAATAGCAGTGAGTCTCTTTTCGTCAATTAGGTTTAATTGATCAACCCGAGTCTGGATCCAGTCGTCTTTGCTCAAACCTGCATCCTTCATTATCCAAAGAGAGGGTATCTGGACTTCAATAGGAAAGACTACCTCCATGCCTAGACCAAGGTTTAATTGACGTCCGTGCTGAGGTACGGTACCCATGAAGAGCAAACGGCAACATTTCGTGCCAATCTTTGTAGGTCACTCTCATCTTCTGCACAATCTTCTTGATGTTCTTATTCGCTGCTTCTACAGCCCCATTCATCTTCGGTCGATAGGGAGAAGAGTTGTGGTGCTGTATCTTGAATTGCTCGCAGAGCTCAGTGATCATCTTATTGTTAATATTGGTACCATTATCCGTAATGATCCTCTCAGGTACACCATATCGACAGATCAGGTTGTGCCGAATGAACCGTGCCACGACGTTCTTGGTTACCATAGCATAGGAAGCTGCTTCAACCCACTTTGTGAAGTAATCAATCGCCACCAGGATGAAGCGATGCCCGTTAGTTGCCGTAGGTCGGATCTCGCCGATCATATCAATGCCCCACATTGCAAAAGGCCAAGGTGTTGTCAAGACGTTCAGAGGAACCGGAGGAATGTGCACCTTATCAGCATAGATCTAGCATTTATGACAAGTTCGAGAATGCTGATAACAGTCGGCTTCCATTGTGGACCAGAAATATCCTGCCCGAAGGATTTTCTTTGCCATGGTGTGTCCGCTGGAATGTGTTCCGAAGGTACCTTCATGTAGCTCTGCCATAATCCTTTCTGCTCCAGTCTTATCCACACAACACAGTAAGGTTGAATCATGGTTTCGCTTGTAGAGAATGCCATTGCTGAGGAAGAATTTTGCTGCGAACCTCCTCAGGAACTTCTTGTCATTAACAGATGCGCCTTCGGGGTATTCTTGAGCTTCAAGGTACCTCTTTACTTCATGATACCAGGGTTTTTCAGTTACCTCTTCGGTCTCGAGATCGCAGCAATGAGCAGGTTCATCCAATTTCCAGATAATGATCCGGGGAGCCTCGTTGTCCCATTTGACTTTGAACATAGAAGACATCGTAGCCAACGCGTCCGCCAACTGATTCTCCTCTCTTGGCAAGTGTTCAAAAGTTATCTCTTCGAAGTGGGGAATCAATGTCGACACATACTCTTTGTAGGGAATAAGATTTGGGTGTTTCGTATCCCACTCGCCTTTGACCTGATTGATCACGAGAGCGGAATCTCCGAAGACACTTAGAAACTTGATCCTTAAGTCAATTGCAGCTTGAAGACCCATGATACATGCCTCATACTCTGCCATATTGTTGGTGCAGTTGAAACATAGCCAGGCGGTGAGTGGAGTATGAGTGCCTTTAGGGGATATGATCACTGCGCCGATACCATTACCCAAAGCGTTCGAGGCTCCGTCAAAGTGCATAGACCATCGAGATCCTTCCTCAGGTCCTTCATCCGGTCCAGGTACTTCACAATCAGTCACTACCATGATATCCTCGTCTGGAAATTCAAAGTTCATCGACTGGTAATCGTCCACTGCCTGGTGTGCCAAATGGTCTGCCAATACACTTCCTTTGATTGCTTTTTGAGTCATGTACTGTATTTCATATTCCGTCAAGATCATCTTCCATCTTGCTATTCTTCCAGACAAGGCGGGCTTTTCGAAGATGTACTTTATTGGATCCATTTTTGAAATCAACAGAGTAGTGTGAGTCAACATATACTGTCTCAGTCGGCGAGCAGCCCATACCAAAGCGCAACAAGTTTTCTCGAGCAGTGAGTATCGGGTCTCACAGTCGGTAAACTTTTTGCTAAGGTAATAAATAGAGTGCTCTTTTCGGCCAGACTCGTCATGCTACCCCAGCACACACCCCATTGAGTTGCCCAGTACAGTCAAGTATAAGATTAGAGGTCTCCCTTCAACCGGTGGCATAAGAATGGGTGGTTCTTGGAGATACTCTTTGATTCTTTCAAAAGCGGTCTGACATTCATCGTTCCAACGTACTACTTGATCTTTCTTCAGCAGCTTGAAGATCGGTTCACAGGTAGCAGTTAGGTTCGAGATGAATCGGGCAATGTAGTTCAGCCGTCCTAGAAAGCCTATGACTTCTTTTTCTGTCTTGGGAGTTGGCATCTCTTGTATGGCTTTCACTTTGGCAGGGTCCACTTGAATGCCTTTGTCGCTTACGATGAAGCCTAGCAATTTTCCAGATCTCACGCCAAAGGTGCACTTGTTTGGGTTCAACCTCAGCTTGTACAACTTCAGCCGGTCAAACACCTTCCGTAGATGGTCAAGGTGTTCCTCCTCAGTTTGGGACCTTGCAATCATATCGTCGACATATACTTCAATCTCATGGTGGATCATGTCATGAAATAAAGCAACCATGGCACGTTGGTAGGTTGCCCCAACATTTTTCAACCCAAAAGGCACGACCTTGTAGCAAAATGTGCCCCACTGAGTAACAAAGGTGGTCTTCTCCATGTCTTCAGGAGCCATCTTAATCTGATTATAACCGGAGAAGCCGTCCATGAAGGAGAATACTTTATGCTGAGCAGTATTGTCAACCAGAACATCGATATGAGGCAGAGGGAAATCATCCTTAGGGCTCGCCCTGTTCAAATCCCTGTAATCAACACACATTCGGACCTTACCATCCTTCTTCGGCACTGGAACCACGTTGGCAATCCACTGAGGGTAAGAAGTCACTGCTAGAAACCCAACATCAAATTGTTTCATAACCTCAGCTTTGATTTTCTCGGGCATTTCTGGACGCATACGGTGAACCTTCTGTTTTACTGGAGGGCATTCTTCCTTGGTAGGCAGGTGATGAACCACAATGTCGGTATCCAACCCAGGCATGTCTTCGTAAGACCAAGCAAAGATTTACACATAGTCATGCAGCATTTGAATCAACCGTTGTTTCACACTGAGCTCTAGATTGGCACCAATCTTGACTTCCTTTATGTCTGTCTCAGTACCCAGATTTACCGTTTCCACTGGCTCTTCATGTGGCTGAATGGTCCTCTCTTCCTGGAGTAGCAGTCTTGCAAGTTCACCAGGCACTTTGCAATCATCTTCACCTTCGTCTTCGGCTAAGTTGATCGGATTTTCGAAATCATAACTGGCAGTAGCAGAGCCGTTACCAGTGAGATCCAGAGTGGATTGGAACCTGTATAAATGAGTGTGTGTAAATATAGCTGTTTTGCAATATATAATAAAGAAGGAAAAGGAGCGCAAGATTTTGAAATGCAACAAACGTCCAATGTTTTTATTGATGATATATGAAAATGACACACAAAATCCCTCACAAATGAAGCCACGGTGCCCCGGGTAAGACACCGAGCCAAAAAAGTTTCAAAATATTGTCTGTTACAAATTCAAAACAAAAGAGTTCATTACTGAGTGAAAAAAGTAATAGGTGTGAAGTCTTTGGCAGTCCAGTTGCTTGGTACACCGTCGGTTGTTGGGTAGATCCAGCTGTCGAATTCAGATTCCTCCACGTCGTCTTCAATAGCATTCACTCACGGGTTGGTGATGAACACATGAGGTCTTCCAATCCTTGCCTTACGAACAGCCCTCTGAGCTTCTGCAGTGAAACCCAAATCAAACTTGTCGGTCTTTGGATTGAAATCAGGAAGTCGGCCCGAGTTTGCGCACTCACCCTTCTCAATCACAGCCCGGGCATCCTTTAAGGAAGCCATCTTCAAAGGAGGGTCTTCAATCATAGTTTCAGCTGATGCCAGTGTCTAAGGCACCTCTTCAAAGTGTTGGAATGGAGTCTCAATGAATTCCCCATCCATTTCTATGTACCGGAACGAGTTGAGATGGCTGACCATATATTCTTCTTCCCCCTGAACTGTAACAATCTTCCCTCTGACCAGGTACTTAAGCTTCTGATGTAGTGTGGAGGTCACAGCTCCGGCCTTGTGGATCCATGGACGACCCAACAAACAAGAATAGGAGGGTCGGATGTCCATCACATAGAACATTGAATCAAAGACCTGCGAACCAACCCTGATTGGAATGTCAACTTCCCCATGTACTATCCTTTTCGAACCGTCAAAGGCCCGAACAATAATGTTACTAGGCTTGAGCTCCAAACCCTCACAATCCAACATGTCTAGGGCCTTCTTGGGTAATACGTTCAATGAAGAACCGGTGTCTACCAACACACGGGCAAGAGTAGTGCCCCTGCATTCAATGGAGACATGCAGGGCGTTGTTATGGTTCTTTCCCTTGGCAGTCAGATCGGCGTCAGAGAAACCCAACCCATTATCAGCAGTCAAGTTGGCCACACAATCGGTAAATTGATCAGCAGACGTTTCTTGTGGCACATGGGTCGTCTTCAGGAAGGAGATCAGGGCCTTGGCATGGGCCTCTGAACACAACAACAATGATAGCATAGAAATCTTTGATGGGGTGTGCCCCAGCTGCTCAACTACGTTGAAATCACTCTTCTTAATGATCTTGAGAATCTCTTCCATCTCTTGTTGGGAAGCCTCAACATTGGTTGTCTTTGGTGCCTCCGTCAGGGCAGGCAAATCAGTAGCAATCCCTTTGCCCCGAGCGTCAGATGACTCGGCAGCAGGGGTAGAAACAGGAACTTGATCAGGAAGGGAAGCAGGCACACTTGCAGGTGTGATGACAAGAGGTTTCTGAATAGCTGGTGGCGCAATATCTGGTGAGAACAGCCTACCACTGCGAGTAACTTTGGCAGGCCCGGTGATGTTACTGACGCCGGTACTAGTATCAAACTCTTGCTTTACTCCAAGAACATAAACATCTGCCCCATAGTGCCATGGGACAGCTTTGTCGGATGTATAAGGGAGAGGCCCCGGAACAGTGATAATGATTGGAGCAATCTTTTGAGTGGACATGATTTTGACAAGATTCTTTGAGAGAGCCTTAGGAGGATTGTTGAAAATAGTAACAATAGACACTTCTTCAGCAGGGACAGCGGGAACAACAATCTTCTCGAACAAGATCTCTTTGATTTCCATCAGGCTTTGGACGCTTGACTTCAGCAAGGGACAACCAGCAGGTGAAACAGCACATAGATGGCAACCTTTACTACATCCCAGAAATAAACTGGCTAGCAACAGGTTCCTTTTGACGGTCAACAACAGAGTAACAATATCATCCACGGAGGCCACATACAGGTCTTCTTCCACAGCATTCACTCCATGCCGGGGCATGGGAGCAGTCACAACATTGGGCCTTTCGGATGCCTCAAACTGTATTTCTTTAGCATCAATAAGGTCCTGAACCTTATTCCTCAGAGCCCAGCAATCATCCCTGGTATGCCCGGGGCTATCAGAGTGATAAGCGCAACGGGCATTGGGGTTGTACTTTGGAGAAGCTGTGTTTACTACCTTCGGGGCTTCTTTGACAGTTACTAGATTGGTTGACAGTAGTTGCGGCAAAATCTGAGACAGGGTCATGCTGAGTCGAGTGTACTGCCTTTTGGGTCTCTCACCCCTTGGTTGATTATACTGTTGAGGAGCAGCAGTAGGCTTTGAAATTACCAACGCGTTGACAGCTTGGCGGCGTTCCGGTTTAATTTGTCTTCTGGGACCATAAACAACACTGGCTTCCTTCTTGAAGGGCTTCTTTTCAGTACTCGCGGAGGCACCTTTCTGTATCTTCCCCGACTTGATACCAACTTCTATCCTCTCACCGGTTAAGATCAGGTTTGTGAACCCAGCAGAAGAATTACCAATCAGATGGTTGAAGAACGGACCAGACAGGGTCCCCAGGAACATGTCAACAAGTTCACGATCAGTCAAAGGTGGCTGCACCCTTCCAGCCAGGTCTCTCCACTTTTGCGCATACTCCTTGAATCCTTCGCCCGTCCCCAGTGACATACCCTAGAGTTGGGTACACGTAAGAGCGAGGTCAGAATTGTACTGATACTGTTTATAAAATGCAGTAGCCAAGTCCTCCTAGTTTTTAATACTGGCTCCATCCAGCTGATAGAACCATTCGAGTTGAGCCCCTGAAAGGCTATCCTGGAAGAAATGGATCCATAGGTTCTTGTCTGCGGTGTAATGTTGGATCTTCCTTACATATGATCTGAGATGCATCTTCGGGCAGGACAACCCGTCATACCTTGCAAAAATTGGCACTTTGAACTTCGGGGGGATCACAATTCCAGCAACTAATCCCAAATCTTTGAAATCTAAGCCGGGAACTCTCTGCAGCTCCATAGCTGCCAACCTGTCTTCCAAGATTTTGTACTTATCATCAGCGGGCGGGTATTATTGCTCTGAGTAGTCTTCGTCCTCTTTAGCCTCCTCTTCTTCAACTTCGGATTCAGACGGTACCGCAGCCCCTTTTCCTTTACTAGTTCCCTCTTCAGAAGTAGGGGGAAATTCAAGAACTCTTCTGGCTTCACCCTCAAACCTTCTTCCCAGGGTAGCCACCCCGACTCTTTTCTTCTTCTTTTTCACTTGCTCTTTGTTCCCAAGCAGGGATTTTAGATCCTCCTGACCTTTTGCCAAGGTCATCAGGAGATGTTGAAACTGTGAGTTTTGAGACTGCAAGTCCTTGACCGTCTGTTCGAGATCCATCTTACTGTAATAAACAACAGAAAGATAAGGAAACCTGGTGTGGAGACCTGCTTATGCGCATGATGAATGATATGTTTGTTTATGCAATGCATTCAAGGATTTAGAAAATTCAAAATTGTTGCAAACAAAAAGAACACACGTCATATTAATAAGAAGAAATTTTGTCAGTACATAAATGCCCCATGGGCAAAATATTACAAAAACTTCTCAAGGTAAAAAGACGTTGCGCATCCTCTTTGGTGCGATGTAGGTGTTGAGGGTCTCTTCCTCATGGAGTCGGCGGGTAAGCTCTAGAACCTTCTTCTCAATGGCGTAGAAGCTGGCTTCAAAAGTATTCTGTTCCTCCTTGAGTTGGATCTAACTCTTCTGCATCTCCTCCCATGATGTTGGCATGTCAAGATATAGGATGGTGTAGGGAACCTCTCCTTCCTTAACGGGCTCTTTAATCACAGGGAGAACATGAGGGTAAGGCATCATTAGACTCTGGGCTCGGGTTCGTACCCACTTGAGATAAGGCTCAAGAGGGATGGAGTTCTTGTGCCCCAGTGTCTTGCTGTCTACCTTGTTAGGCATCCTCCAAGCTCTGATGAATCTTTGGCGAAGTCCTTACGCATTGTTGTCGAAGTCAAAAACTAGGTCAGGAATCAACATGTCGTGAGGGCCATCCCTCCGTGCATATCCAAATTGTCTCAAAGCTAGACAAGGGTTGTAGGTAATGCCTCCTCTAATGCCAAGTAATGGAACATTAGGGAACTCTCCACAACGATCGATGATGATGACATTTTCTCTGGACCGAGAACACCAATGTACATCAGAGTGAGTGAGGGTTATCAACCGTTGTGACCACCTTAAGCCTTGGTCATTCTTCAAGACAGATTGTGGAAGGTGCGAAATAAACCACCTTGCAAGGAGAGGAGTACAGCACATGAGAACACCCCTCTTTCTCATTGTTCGTGTGTAAAATGAGTGAAGAATGTCCCCAAGCAATGTTGGTATTAGATTCCTGGATAAGAAGATTTTGACGGTGTTGACATCTACAAGCTGGTCAGGATTTGGGAACAGGATCAACCCATAAATGAGGAGTGCCATAATTTCTTCAAAGGCTTGTAGATCCAATGAATTCCAACACTCTTGTGCCTTCTCAAACAAGAATTTTGCCAAGAAGCCTTTGACACCGCTTCTAGTTTCCCAATGCCCCTTGATGTCAGATGGTTGCAAGTGTAGTGTTTGAGCAACATCTTCAGGCTTTGGTTCTTTTTCCGTACCGTTGTAGGGTAGTTGATTAAGAATAGGAATTCTCAAGAGTTGAGAAAATTCCTCCAAAGTGGGCACCAATTGGTAGTCGGGGAAAGTGAAACAGTGGTGAAGGGGGTCAAAGAACTGAAACAACACCTTTACCATGTCCTCTTCAATGCTGGTGTTGACTAGGCTGAGCAGTCTACCATGTCTTTCACTGAAGGGAGAGCTTTCCGGAATTCTGGATGTGAGCTCCTTGAGTTGAGGATGGATTCTCACAAGGTTGACTTTGATAGTTTTCCTGCGAAGAATTTCCATGACCTACAAAACAAGAACAAAGATGAAGATCCAAACCCTTGAAATGGTTAGTGTATGCATATGATGCTTTATGATGCTCATGATGCATGCACAAACATATGTACAAGCAATTCACACAAAACCCTAGTTTCAGGCTTGCATGGGGTTTCATAGATAAGTACCCTCTTGAAGTTAGTTGGCTCATCCTATCCTAGAATAGAAACCGGGTTCTAAGGAGCTCAATATCATTGGATTATTTTCCATGCTCATTGTTTTGGTTTAGCCACTTAACTGGCGACCAAAATATTCCAAGAAAACAACCCTCAATGAGTGTAGTATCGAGTATCTACCAACTTCGGACTGCACCAAAGTCGGTCATCTCACTACTCCTAAAAAGGCTAAGATGGTCAATTAAGGTTCTAAGAGTTTGTTAGTGCTTCATGACATCACTCAGCGGCCCCGTACTCTCCTTGACTGAACTCAAGGGTTACCGGTACTCACAAATATGTCACACTAACATAGCTTACTGCTTCAACCATGTCGGTATACCCCGCACAGTTCCCTCACAGTTTTATTGCTATTTACCTAAAAAGGTGCCCCAAATCCGGGTGTAGGATTTACAACAAACCCAAACAAGGACCAAAAAGTAAAGCAATCAAAGCAAGTATGTAAAGGTGATCTAAAACCCTAAGGTAACCCCACTTTTAATTTTAACTCCCCAGCAGAGTCGCCAGTTCTGTGGTACGGTGGGAGAACTGACTTGAGGTTTTGCGTTTGTTTTCGCAAATGTTTCGGTTGAGCAAGAGTCGCCACCGACTTTTTATTTTATCCTAAGGAAAGGTTAAAAAGCACAGCAAAAACCTTTGAGATGTTTTCTTGGGTTCGGGGAGTAGATTATAGAAAGGAAAGGTATTAGCACCCTTTCTATCCATGGTTATCCATGGGCTCTTAGTTACTTGCTTAGATCACTTGCCTTTGATTTTAAATTGTTTGAAATGGTGCTTTGTGTGTGGGTTTGAAAATGTTTTGAAAAGAGGCCAATGTGGTGGCAACCTTTGTAATGATTCATGTTTGAATGTATACAAAGGTGTATATCTTTTGAAAAGTTTTCAATGTGTTTGAAAGTTGTTTTGAAAGTGTGTGGTGATGTGTGTTTTGAAAAATGACAAGGATTGTTTTTGCAAGATTTGGTCAAGTAACCAAGAGCTATCTACCCTAAATTTCTCAAAGATCTCTCCTATGTTCTAACCCTTTTAACAATTTTGTTCCACCATTGTATTTGGTGGACAATCTTGTGTTAAGATGTGAACAGGACAGGCGCGGGTCATCGTTTAGACCATGATTGCAATGGTGCCAAGTGTCTTTGGCAACTTTTTCTTTAAGGGACTTGATCATTTTTAGGCAACTTTCGAAAGCGTCATCGAGGGACTATGATCATTTGATATTGTTTTGTTTTGCCAAAAACACTCAACATGCAACATGGCCCATTATTGAAGGCAACAAGTGGAGTAACCCTAAGGGGTGCAAGTGTGATTGGTGTTATCCATTTTCATGCTTTTTTGTATTTTGTTTAGTCAAGCTATTTGTTATTTGATTTTTGCATACAAACCCTAAGTCTATCATGGCATATTTAGAAAGCTTTAAAGTGCGGAATTTAAAGTCCTAAATTATTACAACATAATTATGGGATGGGGGTACAAATGTTCAAATGAGGGATATTTAGCAAGAAAAATTAAATCTAAACTATTACATCCAAATTGAATATACAAGATATTTAATTGTACAATAATTGAATAAAATACAATAAATATGCAAGATGCAAAAAATGATTTTCATATGTATGTAAAAGTGTTTTTCATGTGACAAATAAACAAAAATAAAAAAGGTTAATTTTTGGGTTTTTTCATGGTTTAGGGCAAAACCCTAATTTTGTAAATAAAAAGGTATTTATTATGTATTATATACAATATTTATTAACTATATACAAAAAATAAATAAAAAGGAAGTATATTGTAAAAAAGTGATTTTTGAGGTCAAATATTAATAAAAACAAAAATGTATTATTTTTATCCTAAATATTCTAATAAATATATAAGTATTTATATTATGTATTAAATATATTAAATATGTACAAAAATAAAAATATTTATTATTTACAAAAAAAGTATATTTTTAGAAAATGTTTTCAAAAGATAAAATAAAATAAAATTGGAAAACAAAATGTATTTGTATTATTTTTTAGTATTTTAAAGTAAAAGTATATATGTATTTATTTACATATGGAACTAAATGAAACAAAATAAATACCAAATAAAATGCAAAAAATGTGAGAAAAATATTTTTAGTGTTTTTTCATGTTTGAATAAAAATATAAAATCAGAATCAAAAAGAAAAAATAAAAAATGACAAATATATCACATAATGGGCCAGGGGGGTGTATGTGAAATAAAGTGGTGCAAACAGAAAAAATGAACCAAGCCCAGCCCAAAAGGAGTTGTCTTCAACCTCCAGCAACTTTGAAACAAAGAAAACGCGCGTTTCCTAACTCCTGATTCCTGGACTTTCAAGCAAAACTCATAACACCAAAAATGTAGAGCATCAAGAGACGAATCCAGACATATAAAAAACTTGACTTAACTCTAAGAAACGAGGGAGAATTTCTTCATCCCCAATTCCTGACCTAAGTTTTTTCAAATGTTCAGGTTCAAAATTCTCTCAGTACACACAACATAAATGCAAAGTAATTATATGTGTAGCTTCAGGGCCATGAGTAAAGCATGTTTCATTCATAAACCTAAGCCTAACTCTTCCTAGATTGAGAGATAGAAGTCCATGTTTTTACCTGTTTCAGCTTGAGACGTGTACAACAATGGAGGTACTTTCAATGCAGTGTGAGGACTTATACAGCTTGCTTGAAGTTCAGGGATGCTTCTCCAACCTCTAGCTTGCTTTGAAACTGACTGAATCGAGCTATGTAACTCAACCTGCACAACTGAAAAAATGAAAATGGTGAACTTGGTTAGAGGTGTTACAGTCTGTAGATAGGGCTTGGGATAGCTTCAATGGATGGTAGGGAGTGTGTTTGAACAAGCTTTGGCCAAAACGCACGAGCAAACTGAGTTGTGCAACTCAATCTGCAGGGATGCCCTGTTTTGTGCAGCAAAATGGTGTTTTGATGTTTGGGGAGGTATTGAAGGTGGTTAGGTCATGCCTTAGGTCTGTTATGATGTATGGAAAATGTTTACAAACTTTGCTTTGGCTAGTTCTTGCAGGAATGAGAGATGTTGTTCAATATGCAAGTTTTCTTCTTCTTTAAGAAAAAGTTGTCAAGTTGGGTTATAGGCCAAAGTAGGTCCCTCAAGCATGCTGCATAATCTCTCCTTGATCAGTGGGATTAGTCCATAAACTTGTGCCTAAAATATCTGGCTTGTACCTCTTTGATTTGTGTTTTGACATAAAGTGCTACTTTATCAAAATGGCTAAAATGCTTTTTCTAATTATGGATTAATCTAACATGTATTGCCCAAATGAATGAAATAACATCTTGGCACAATGGTTTAGCATTGAATTATTGAGTAAGAAAGGGATTAGAGGCCTGTAACCTAGCTTGTGCATGCTGAGTTTGAAAATGCAAAGTGTTATGAACATGCATTTGGTCAAGAACAAAAGTGACTTTTGCCCAACTTTGCCAATTCGATTCTCCCTAACCACAAGGGTGTTTGAGAAGTTCTTGGACAATTTGTAAAGCTTGGAATGTGTACTACAATCCATATTTGTAATGCAAGTTGAGATTCCAAGTAGAAGCATGTGAAAAGTGGCCATGAAGTTAGGCAAAAATCCTGCCTAAAATAGGTCAAAAAACTTCTAAGTTAAGAATGTTTTGCACCCCTTTTCCAAAACTTATAACTTGAGCTACAAGCTTCTTTTGAGGAAACTTTGTGAATCAAAGTTGTAGATTTTGCAATAGACTACAACTTTCATGTTTTGAGTTTTGTTTGAATCCAAATGTATCTTGATGAAAAAATGGGACAAAGTTAGGAAAAAATTAGGAAATTTCATAACTTAGAAAATTTCTAAGTTATGAAATTTCTTCATTTCAAACCCTAATTTGTAATTTTTGATTTCTTGATGAACAAGTTTCATAATTTGACATGTCTTGATGAAAAATGAATCTTGACACTTGATTTTGACCAAAAAGTCAAAGTTTGACTTTTCAGTACACAGTCAAATTTTGATCAGTTGACTGGAAAATTCGTCTGTCAATCTTGTGCATTTGGGATCTTTTGAACTTGTTGAACATGTCAAGACAATGCCATTGGGTCCTTGAGTCCATATGTGAGCTTGGTTTGCCATTGGCTAGGTCAAACACTCAAAAATTGCCTTTGTGCAGTCAAAACCCTAAAAATGACCATTTTGCCCTTTTGGTGATCTGATCAAATTTCTTGTGGAATTATGATCCAAACTTGACCAAATGGTTCATATGAGTTCATAAAGTTTATGAGGGTCAAAAATCATGAGGTTTGACTGTCAATTGACCACAGTTGACTTTTTCCCCAATACAACTTATTTCTAGGTCAACTGTCCAATTGACTGGGCAAAGATTGGAATCAAGGCTTGAAACTTGGTATGGATAAACTTGTGAGTCCAACATGAAGCATGAAAGTCATCTTCGGCAATTTAGGTCGAAACATCTTTGTGCAAACTCAAACCCTAATTTGGGTCAACAGTGCAAGGAGGAGTCTTGAGTAGAGTAAACCCTAACTTGATCTTGAGCTCCAAGGGTCTTGTGGTGAGAAAATGTTGAGGAAATGGGAGGGCAAATTTTGGGGTACAACAATCACCATTAACATGTATAAAGATAAAATTAATTGAAAATGATACACTCGCACATGCGCACTCTTAGGGTACACCCCACTTGGTTGCCTTCGTACGCGGTCATTAAGTATAGGAAGTTTTAGAGGTCGCCCTCTTGTCCAAAGATCATAGTTTCCTCGAAACGGTTGCCTCGGATAAAATGATCTAAGACATTAGGGTTACCGCTAAGGCGTCCTAACATGGTATTAGTGACTGCACGTCCCTTAATCGAATTGACCCTTAAAACTCCAACGACGGTGCTACCTACTCATCAATAGTAGGATAGCATTGCCTAAAGGAAGATAGCATAGAACAATTCCTTTTTCGAGTAGGTAGATGGCTCTTAAGTACTTGCTCTTTCCAAAACAAAACAAACCTTTTCACACTTACACCTTTCAAACAAAAAACTCTTTTTCAAACCCACAAACACAAAGAAAAGCAACTTTGAAAACAATATGAGCAAGTACCTAAGAGCCCGTGGATAACCAAAAATAGAAAGGGTGCTAACACCTTCCCTTTCTATAATCTACCCCCCAAACCCGAGAAATATCTCGAAAAAGGAATTTTTTTGTGCTTTTTTCCTTTCCTTGTTGGATAAAATAAAAGTCGGTGGCGACTCTTGCTTACCGCGACATTTTGCGAAAACAAACGCAAAACACAAACCAGCATTCCAAAAACAGTCAGTTCTTCCCACCGTATCACAGATTTCATTCTCACAATTTTTGTCCAAAGTTTCAGTTTTCTTCTGGCAGTTTCACGCCTTCTCCTTTTTTTTTTGCTTTGTTCTTGAAGCTTTGATGAGATTTGATTTGGTTTTCATGTTGTATGATATCCTTCCAAATTTGGCCTAATCATGCCATATTCTATCCAATTAGCTTTGATACGATTTGATTCTGACATGCCAGTATTATGAGCTTGTGATTCTGTCTAAAAATCCAATCAAAAAAAATCTTTGCCATTATTTACAAATTATTTGATTTAATTCAATTTTTAATAAATAAAAAATTAAAATAAAATAAATAATGAAGCAAATAACATGTGAGTGAACATTTGGGTCGTGGACCATGTTATAAGTGAAGTGCAAGCATAAAAAGTTGGGCCCATTTAGCAAAAAAAATGCAAATTTGAGCACATTTGACTTTTGGCAATTTTGCAAAAATGGTCAACTTGGCTAATGCCTAACTCTCTCAATTTTGACCCTGGAGAGGTGTTCTTTGACTTTTTAGAAATCTTAGGATGTCCTCTAAGCAACCCTTTTGGTCTCATCTCAATTGAGTCTTCCATTTTCATGTATGAAGCTTTGACCCAAAAGGTGTTTTTTATTGACTTTTCAAAAGGACCTATAATGTCAGAATTCATATCTTTTTGTGAGTGCATATTATGAACTTAGGAGATGAAGATTAATTGTAGGTAATTTCATCATATTCAAAATGAGCTTTGGATGGGTCATTTATGATAAAGTATGAGAAAGTTATGCTTGGTCAAAGTTGAGTTGACTTTTCCTATAAAACCCTAATTTAGCAACTTTTGGGTTTTGATGAATTATGAGAAATCCTTGAGGAATCATGATCAAACCTTGATCAAGTGATGAATAATACTTCAAAATGATGATGTTGACCAAAAATATTGAAGTTTGACTGTGTGTGGGCCACATTTGACTTTTGACCTAGTATAGTTGATTTTCAGGCATTTGAGCAATTGACTGAGCAAACTTCTTCTGCAGGGCTTGAAACTTGACATGGATGATCTTAAGGACATATTAGGACAATGGTGAGCATTTGAGTCCCGTGTGGTTCACATATCTTTGATGAAGATGGAAACCCTAATTAGAGATAGACTGCCTTAGGAGAGAATTTGTCTGGTCAACTCTTGAACTTCCCTGAGCAATTTGGGAACCTCACTTGCCATGTGTTGAGAAATATGAGAGGGAAAATTTTGGGGTACAACAGAAAGCAGTAAGTCTTTCTGATTACTCGATGAACGACACTACAGTCAAATGGGCCTCCATTGAGTGGGGGACCTCATGCCTCCTTTTTTGGGATTACTCCTTCAAAGTTATCATGACTACACCACCCGTCCTATCTTAAAGTTTGCCCAAGTCCGGGTATAGGACTTATAAGTAATCACCAAGCACCCTGAAAACCAGGAAAATCCAGACAAACATATATACAACATATAATATATAACAAAGAATAACATATATACAAATATAAACAAAGATAGCCTCAACCCACTTACGGATGGACCTGCAAGAAGTCAATCTCTCCCCAGTGAAGTCGCCATTTTTTTCTATAGCGATAGAAATGTTTAGACTAAGCCATTGGATTGACTAGACTTATACAGATCAAAAATAAAAATCGCCACCGCGCTTTATTGTTTCCAAAGGAATAGGAAAAAAGCGAATAACCCAAAAAAGAGTGGGAAAGGTTCTAGGTAAGGGGGTTGGTTATGCAAAGGGAAGGTATTAGCACCCTAAACATCTACGGTACTTTGCAGGAACCTCTTTGTAAAATCTATATATTTTGGCTATAAAATTTGTTGTATAGAAATAAATGGTGGAGGTGAGAAGAGAAGTATTTTTTATGATTTTGTACCTGTCGCGGTTGTGAACCTTTAGTGCCTACGTACCACCTTTCATGCAATAGGGGATCAGGGTACACGTAGTTCACCTTTAAAAATTTTAAAACACAAGTGTGTTGGTTAATTTTATGAGATAAGACATCATCGTCATTGTCTTTGTGGAAAACATACTTACTACCCACAATCATGAGAAAGGAGAATTTGCATTATCTCAAAGTGGAGGATATGAATTGGATTTTAGAATCAACAAAGCCTCACTCAACACCCAAGTGGAAAATATATATCTTCACTACATATTATAGAAGTATAGTTGTTTGCATCACTACAAGGATTGACAAGAGTCTAATCTTTTGAGAAAAGTTTTAAATTAAAAAGCCAAAGTGGCAAAATGGTTTGAAATGAGATTGATTGACTTTTAGTCTTTTCACAAAAAATGTCTAGGTATTATTAAATTGATTGAAGTTTATTTATGAAAATATTTTGAAAATACATGGACATAAGTCCAAGTTTATTATGAAAGTGGTTCAAGTTTCAAAACAAGAAGAGTTTTCAAAAAGAGGAAAAGGTTTTTGAAATTAAATAAGATGAGAGAAGAAGAAGAGACTATCCTAAAGCATAAGGTATAAGATAGGGATAAGAACCATCTAACCAACAAGAAGCCAATACTTGACATTATGAGTCAAGATAGAATTACCATTCTTTGGATTGAAACCAAGCAAGCAAAGATACTAGACCTCTTGAGAGAACCAAACTTCAAGTGTATTAAGTCTTCACAAAAATTGGGCAGAGTAACGGCTGTATACGGGTGAATTCCAGATTATAAACAAAGTATATAATCACAATAACCTGCACACAAAACAAACAAACAATCCAATGTCTTGAGATAAACCTCAAGAACTCCAGACAAAATATCAGTTAAGGTTACAAGGTCTCCAACATAGGCCAAGGTTTCTAATCCTAAGTCCAAGAAGTATAATACTCCATAATGCCAAGGATAGTAACCAAATAGTCAAAGCATCATTAAAGCTTTTTTATGGTTCATGTTGATTATTAGATGTCTTAAAAAAAGAAAAGCTCAAGTGAGAAAAATAAAAATGATAAGAATAGTAAATGCTCAAGTGAGAAAAGATGAAAAAATAAAATTGGCTATCAAAAGCTTGCGAAAATAAGTGAGGGATGATCCTTATTTATAGCTGATCACGATGCAAGGCTCAAGCGTGTGAATTGGAGGCAAAATCAGTGAAATCGTGTGGACCTGCTAAGTGTGAAAAGTGTGACTTCACATGACTCAAAATGCAGCAAAATGAATGGTTTAAGGGTCTTTTCTTGTTATGGCAAGTTACTAAACATGATTAGACACGAAATTGATCCTTAAACAGGCTTGTAATTGGATTTAAACTAATTTTCAAATCTGACTAAAGTTGGAATTTCCATTTTATGATGCTACTTTCATAACCATGGTGCCAACAATGTAGGGCACCATATGATGTGATTTTTAGAGCATTTGAAATATAAAGTCACAAGCTTTACAATGTGAAAGGTGTGAGATCAATTGGATGTTTGAGCAAGAAGTTGTGTTGAGTCAAAGTTGGAAGAAAAGGGCTGACTTTTCATACTTAGAAAATTTCTAAGTTTTTCTTCAAAAATGACTTGTAATGTTTTGCATCCAAACATTGCCTTCCTCTTGGAATTTGCTCTTGACCAAAAAAGATGGCATGAAATATACCTCTTGAATGACATTTTGAAACTTGAACCATTCAAAATATCCAAAAATTGAGAGTGTTATGAATTGGTGAAGTTGGAAAAAAAATCATGAAATGACCTATAATCTTTTGTATCCTTAAGGCATCCTCCATCCATTTTCTCACTTTTCACATAAAGTAAGGAATAAAGTTCATATCCTCAGGATCATTATGGAAAAAGAGTGGGCTCAAGGTGATAAATAATGACCAATTTATGATCATTTGAAGTCACACATGGGAAGTTGGGGGTTCATCTGGAGGACTTGTAATCTTTCTTCATCATCAAGTTTCTTCCACATGAAAAATCCTTGAAACTTTTGAAGTTATTTATTAATAACCCTTTGAAGAGAAGGATGTTTTTGGAATCACTCAAAAATACCAAAAGATGAGCAAGATATTCTTCTTTGAAGTTCAAAACCCCAGCTCCTAGATCAAGAAAATACTTTGAGGAACTTTGACAATTTTAAACAACCTTCTTGTACCAAAACTTTTGCTTTGTAGATAGAAGTTGTTGAGGATGATAATGAGAACTCATAGCAACCAAAAATACTTCCATATCTTGAGAATTGGGAGAAATATGCACTTATGACCAATGGGAACAAGGCCTTGTTCAACCATGACAGCTTCTTCAATCAACCCCTTGTACTTTTGAATCAATCTTGATAACTTTGAAATGTGATGAACCAAAATAAACCTTGCCATGCCATTTCTTCCAAAACAACTTCAATGGTGAGGTTTGAATTTCTCAAGCTTTATTGAGTAGGACATGGAAATAAACTCATGAACCCATGGATCAACTTCCTAAGCCACATTGCCTTTACCTACATTATTAACAAGTAAGACAAACCAACATTGCATTTTATTAATTAAAAGGAAAGTCAAAACAAAACATGCATGATCACAAAAGAAAAAAAACTTCAAGGTGCTTGGTGATTCCTCAAAGAGCAAAGCTAAAGATAGGGAGGAGAACCAAAAGCCCTAATGTGATCTTGTTGTGATTGAATCAATATGGTATGATGAAGGGATCTTAGGGGCAAAAATTGGGGTACAACACTATGTTAAGCAACGTAAGTGGACTTATATATAAGTCACACCTATTTTGAGGTCGGTCAATGGCAATCTATGTACCATATGTTCAGAGCAATGATATGTAAATTATTCTCCAACAACATGTAGTACAAGTAAGAAGGGGATACGATGAAGAGGGAGGGGGTAAGAATTAAACCACATTTGAACCAGAAATTTAATCAAGCTATCATTAAAATCATTCATCCATTTTGGTAGAGGTGAACTCAACACCCAAGATCCAATGATGTTAATGAAACTCATGATCAAAATATCATAGTTCAAGATCATCCAGAATATATACAAAAATAAAATTGTATTTTAAAAAATAAAGAATTTTTTTTTAAAAATGGTTTGAAATAAAAATAAAAGGGGAAAATAGCAACTATATTCAAAACATCCAAGAAAAATTCAATGATACCATAGAAAAATCCGAAATAAGCTCAAATATTTTTAAAAAATTTTAGATAATTTTTTAAAGTCAAACTATTTTTAAAATTAAAAGAAATAGGCAAAATAAACCAAAAATTGTGAAAAATAGTAAAGTCAGAAATAAAAATAAAACGAGGTTACCAATATTTTTCAAGAGGTCATTGGATCCATCCATATTTTTTTAGAATTTAAAAATTAAGAAAATTATTTTTTAAACATTTAAAACAACTCAAATAAAGTGAAAAAATATTAAAAAATACCAAAACACAAAATAAAATTGTGAAAAAGTAATAATCAGAAAGAGAAAAATCAAAAGTATTTTTAAGAATTTTTTTAGATTTTTTGAAGTTAAAATGAATTTTTTTAATGAATTTTTAAAGTTTAAAACAAATAAAATATAAAATCTGAAAATAAAATAAAAACAAAAAAGATGTAGACCATTGGATCAATGTCAAAACGCGTTAGTAATCAGATCCAAGGGATCTGGCGTGTTGTGCATATCATTGACATTAGTGAATAAAACACTGAATCATTTATTAAAATCAGAATTAAAAAAAAACAAATGGCATATCATTGGTTGAGAGATGACATGTTGGTCATCCTCAACCTCCATCCACGCGAATTGCAGGTCTCTGCAATGGAAAAATTAGAGCTCAAGATTGGTATCATTCGCTTCATCTCTTCAAGACGATTCCAATAGTATCCTCGTGAAAAATTTATATAAGGTGTAGGTCAGTCGTTTTGGAAGGAAAATTTGAAAAGGGATTTGAAAATTCATGGCCAAAACTCGCTTCCAGTTGAAAACAAATGTTGCGACTAGAATCAGAATGATGAAGGCTTCATTACAGTACCAAAGTTTGAGAGAATCGGTGAAGGATCTACCTATTGAAGTTCAAATTCAGAGCTCTGAAACTTGACTTGGCTAGCACGATTCAGGAAGGCTTAGAGCTTGGTTCTTCTTCTATTAATGTAAGTGTTTGTTGGCAGCAATTTTGGTATAACAATGACTTGATAATGTTTTTCTTAATGTCTTGACATTTGAAGCAAATTGTTTTGAATGATGTCAAAGCATATGTCATGTCATCTGTCTCATGAGCTGAACGTAACTCATATCAGTTTAAGTTTTTTGTTTCCTATTTTCATGCACGCCATAATTCAGGATTTGCAACTCATAGCTTGCGAAAAATATGGAGGAATATTTTTCTATTATCCTTATGAATTATATCTTGGCCTATTTTCATGGAAATATTCAAAAGATTAGAATATTTGTTTTTCAGCCCAAGCCCACTGCTGCGCCTTTATAAGGACTTGCTTCCTTATTCATTGCACTGCAACTTTTAAAGAAGAATACTTTCTTTCTATTTTAGAAGTCTAAGTCTTTTAATTGTCATACACTCTAGTATTGATTTAATACTTGAGTTGTTATTTGAGTTGTTAATTGTGGATAATTCATAAGCTTTTAAATATTGAATGATTGAAGTCGTTAAAACATAATATTTCTGATGTTCTTCACTATTAGTGATTGAATGGATTTGAGGAGGGCCTCATACCTAGGTGTGTCTTAGGTAGAAGTATAGCACGGGTAGTGATTGAGTGATTAGATCGTAAACTGTTTGTTTACTGAGGGTCTATGAATTGATACTATTTAGTGGACTTGTCCCTGACTTGGTAGCCCCCAGAGTAGGTGTTGTTGTACACTGAACTGGGTTAATAGTCCTTTGTGTTTTTACTGCTTTTATTATTGTTTCACTTTACATTGTCCTCAGATATTTGTGTCGTGACATCTCCTTCGACATCACATATATGATACCAGAATTTCAATTGTTATCAAAGCAGGCATCATGCTCTATATGTGGGTGAGATTCGGGGAAGATAATTTCTGGTACTATGGACAAGGAAGGAGGATTTGTGAACAGACCACCCATTCTGGATGGAAGTAATTATGACTATTGGAAACCACGTATGGTGGCCTTCTTAAAGTCTCTGGACAACAGAGCTTGGAAAGCTGTTTTAAAAGGATGGAAACACCCTGTCAAATTGGAGAAAATGGAGAACCTACTTCTGAGTTAAAACCAGAAGAAGATTGGTCTAAAGAAGAAGATGAAATTACTCTTGGAAATTCTAAAGCCTTGAATTCTATATTCAATGGAATTGACAAGAGAATTTTCAGATTAGTGAACACATGTGAAATAGCTAAAAATGCATGGGGAATTATAAAATCTACCCATGAAGGCACATCCAAAGTTAAGATGTCAAGACTTCAGTTGCTCACTGTTGTACCCCAAAATTTTCCCTCCCATTTCCTCAACATTTTCTCATCACAAGACCCTTGAAAAAAAACATCCAGTTAGGGTTTCCTCTGCTCAAGACTTCTCCTTGCACTGTTGACCCAAATTAGGGTTTGTGTTTGCACAAAGATATTTTAACCTAAAATGCCTAAGATGACTTTCATGCTTCATGTTGGACTCCCAAGTTTATCCACACCAAGTTTCAAGTCTTGATTCCGAATTTTGCCCAGTCAATTAGACAGTTGACCTATAAATCAACTGTATTGGGGAAAAAGTCAACTGTGGCCAATTGACAGTCAAATCTCATGAAAATTGACCCACATCAACATTATGAACTCACATGGACCATTTTATCAAGTTTGGATCACAATTCCACAAGAAATTTGATCAGATCATCAAAAGGGCAAAAAGGTCAATTTTAGGGTTTTGACTGCACAAAGGCAATTTTTGACTGTTTGACCTAGCCAATGGCAAACCAAACTTACATATGGACTCAAGGACCCCATGGAATTATCTTGACATGCTCAACAAGTTCAAAGGATCCCAAATACACAAGATTGATAGTTGAATTTCCCAGTCAATTGATCAATTTTGACTGTATACTGAAAAGTCAAACTTTGACTTTTTGGTCAAAATCAAAAGTCAAGATTCATTTTTCATCAAAACATGCCAAATCATGAAACTTGTTCACCAAGAAATCAAAAATTGCAAGTTAGGGTTTGAAATGAGAATTTTTCATAACTTAGAATTTTTCTAAGTTATGAAAAACCCTAATTTTTTTCCAACTTTGCCCCACTTTCTCATCAAGATTCATTTGGATTCAAACAAAAGTCAAAACATGAAAGTTGTAGCTTGTTGCATAATCTACAACTTTGATTCACAAAGTTTTCCCAAATGAGGCTTGTATCTCAAGTTATAATTTTTGGAATAAGGGTACTAAACCATTCTTAACTTAGTGAAATTTTAACCTATTTTGGCAAGGTTTTCTACCCAACTTCAAGACCATTTTTAACATACTTCTACTTGGAATTTCAATTTTAATTTCAAAGATGGATTGTAGTACACATTCCAAGCTTTCCAAAATGTCCAAGAACTTCTCAAACAACCTCATGGTTATGGAGAATCGAATTTTGCAAAATGGGAAAAAGTCACTTTTGTTCTTGGCCAAGACATGTTCATACATTGGTGCCATTTTGAATTCAGCATGCTTAAGCTACATTGCAGGCCTCTAATCCCATTCTCACTCAATAATTCAATGCAAAACCATTGTGCCAAGATGTTGTTCTATGCATTTGGACATTACATGGAGAATTAACCCTTAATTAGAAAAAGCATTATTTCCATTTTGAAAAAGTAGAACTTTATGTCCATTTTGCAAATCCAAGTGGTACAGTCCAAATCTTCTTGGCACAAGTTTAGGAGCAAATTGCACTGATCAAAGCCAATGTATGCAGCATAGTGTGAGGGCCTGTACAGGCTAGAAACATCAAGTGGCCATTGCTTGCTTAAAGTTCAAGTAACATTGCATATGATGTACCAACCTCCATATCAGTCAACCAAGCTTAGAGAAAGATATCAAACACATTCTAAACATTGATCCTAAGCTGAAGCACGAGCCTTTCACGTCCAATAGCTTCACAAACTCAGAACCACCATCAAACTGCCAAAACAGAGTGACCTCTGCAGATTGAGTTCCAAATCTCATCCCTGTCATGCTTTCTTGCTAAAAGCTCTTCACACACCTTCCCTACCATCAATGCAAGCTAACCAAAACCTAAAACACGACCTGTAATTCCTCTAACCAGTTCCACCATTTTCATTTTCTTGTTTTGCAGTTGAAGTTCTCTAGCACGATTCAAGAAGTTTCAAGACAAAGTAAAGCTTGGAATAGCATCCCTAGACCTCAAGGAAGCTATACCAATCATCACCTTGCACTGAAAGCTTCTCCATTGCCAGATACAACTTCAACTGAACAGGTAAGTTCATGAACTCGTATCTCTCTTATTAGGCATTATTAGCTTTAGGTTTATGAAGAAAACATGTCACAATCATAGCCCTGAACATGCCCATATGATTAGATTTCATTTATATTATGTGTGCTGCAAGAATTTTGAGTCTGAACATTGATGGAAAACTAGGTCAGGAATTGGGGGAGAAGAAATTCTCCCTCATCTTAGAGAGTTAAGTCAAGTTTTTTATATCCCTGGATTCGTCTTCTCATCGCTACACTTTTTATGTTGAAAGTTTTGCTTAAAAGTCCAGGAATTGGGAGATAGAAAACGCGTGTTGCTTGAACAAAGGTGTTCTGAGGTTGAAGATGACTTGGTTCTGGGCTGGGTCTGTTTGACATTTCTTTTTGCACCATATTTTTACTTCTGCACCCCCTGAGCCCATTTTGCTTATTTCTTTGACTTTTTGACTTTTTCTTTTTTGGATTGACTATTTATTTTTTCTCATGATATTAAAAATATAAAAAAAATATTTTTCTCACCATTTTTGAATTTATTAGGCATTTATTTGGTTTTCTTTTAGTTTGTACATAAATAAATAAATACATATACTTTTATTTAAAATACTAAAATAGTGCAAATACATTTTTATACATTTTTATTTTGTTTTACCTTCTGAAATATTTTATAGAAAAAATACTTTTTTATTAATATTAAATATTATTAATTTGTATATATAATACATATTTAGTAAATAATACATATATATATATATATATATATATATATATATATATATATATATATATATATATATATATATATAATATAT